>CAOLHI010000362.1:0-675531 GCA_948474755.1 Ctenosaura bakeri
GTTTGATAAAAGATCCCCACTAGCCTCCACCAACTCCACCCCCCCCCCATTGGTTGTAAGTATCTTAACATAATGGAACACAGTACTTCCAGACAAGAACCTACTCCGGATTACCACAAGCTACTTGAATCTACTTCTGATGGCCGCAGGATAATCTAGGAAAGGGAGTGGAATCACTTCATCGCTGTATCGTTAAAACACCAGGAGCACCAATTCCTTGCTGATCCACTGCAAATCCATCAGCAGGTTTAACCTACCTTCTACCCATCCAACAGTAAGGAGTACATAAGGCCAAGGCCTATATACCCAGATAGTATGTTTAATCATCATCTAGAAGAGGATGGATGCAGCTGAAATTGCTGAACAAAAAGTAGACCAGAAATGTAGGTTTGCTTTTCCACAACATACTTCAGAGACTCATTGTTTCTTTTCATTGCAAGAGAAATCTGAATCCAAGTATGTTTTTGAACAAGCCTTCATGAATACATAGTTGAGCCACAGCAGATAAAGCTCCTTTAAGTTAACACCCTTTTGCCATAAGAGAGCAGCAATGCGTACCCTCTCCACCTCACATACCAATGTTCTTCAATAACTCAACTTAACCACAGTTGTTTGGAAATATTCTGAAAATGCATGTCGAAGGACTGCTTCTGTAGGTTTGTCTACTCTATCCAGTTCCACTTAATTTTGAACTGGGAAAACAGAGGAAGCGACCTGATAGCAAGGCACACTATATCTCCATCTAGTCCAGTGCTTTAGCTCAAACCAGCAGCAACTCTCCAGGGTATCAGGTGAATGTCTTTCCTGTCACTTGGTCTGTAGTCTGCTTAACTGGAGATGCCAGGGACTGGGGCTTTTTGCACATGGATTAAAGTCTTTTGGTGTCTGTATGCACATATTGCTTACTCTGCCTTTTGTAAACCTCTCACAGCACTTTGCTAAAGGCATAAAGCAACATTAAACTAGCATAAAAGACAATAAACCAAACTTAAAGTAGCATAAAATGTAATGCTGCATTGTTGTGCCTTCAAATTGTCCCTGGCCCTAACGTGATCCTATCACAAAGTTTTCTGGGCAAGATTTATTGAAAGAAGGTTTGTTACTTCTTTCCTCTTAGGCTAAGAAAGTATTACTTGTCTAAGTTTACACAGTGGATTTCCAGTAGCTGAGGGGCATTTGAACCCTAGTCTCACAGAGACCGAGACTGTTTCTGCAATGCACTGTTATAGTGCTATTATTCCACAGTGTAGGCCATTTCCGCACTAGACTGTTATAGCGCTATGATTCCACTTTCAACATCCTATAGAATCCTGGGGTTTGCAGTTTCGGCAGGGGGCTGACTGGCCCCTCTCGAAACGGCAAACCTCAGGATTCCATAGGATGTTGAAAGTGGAGTCATAGCGCTATAACAGTCTAGTGTGGAAATGGCTGTAGTGTAGAAATGGCCCTAGTCCAGCACCAAAACCATTGCACTACACTGGATGTAGCAGATACAATACAGAGATCAAAACACAGAAGGTGGCAGACAGGAAGCTCTCTCATACCAGATCATAATAGTCCAGTATTGTTAGACCAGGGATGAGTGTCATAACTCACCCCTTGGAGGACTTGGACAATGTGGAAAAGGAGGCAGACGATCAAGAAGCTGCAGCTCCCTCTGAGGAGACAGTGGAGGACCATGTTCTCCAGAAGGATATGGGAGAGGCTACAAACCTGAAGCCAATACACCCCCATTTTTCATTGAGAGACCAAAGGAAAAACCAAACCCAGTGCCAAATACTGACCCCATTAACACTAATGAGACACCTGTGGCCTTGAGGGAGCTAGTCATAAATACTATGGCAGTTGCTTCCTAGCCTTAGTTCTGACAACTATCATATCTGGTCGTCTAGCAGTACTCTTTCTCTGGTTTCTGTTTTGTCTTGACCTTGGACTATGTATTGGACTATTCTGCTTATCCTTTGCTGACTCGTACACTTGGACTTCTGATACCACTTTTGGAATGGCTAAAGACCATTCTTGCGAGTCTCCCTGCATTTTGCTCAGATAATCCATGACTGATTTGGACTGAACTGACTACTCAATCACTCCTATACCCCAAGCGCACTTGTTGACTTGTGTTCAGGACAATGGGGAACATTTGGAACACTGGGTGATGTTGGACTGCACTTATCATCAGCCCTAATTAGAAGAGCTAATGTTGAGGGATGATGGAAGTTGCAGTTCAACAATATTTAGAAGGTGACATATTTTCCATTTGTGACATATGGGAAGACCGAAGTCTTGACCAACAGCCAAGAAATGCATTAAATAAAGTGAAGGCAAAGGTACTGGCAAATTAGAAGGCTGGTATGAATGTACCATAAAACATTATGTTTTAGCATTTAAAATATTTGGACTAATTAGATTTTACACAACACAGTCAGCATTTCCTTTCCTTTGGCTTATTACTTATTATTCTTATTCAACTGTTGTTATATGCCTTCAAGTCACTTCTGACTTACGGCAACCCTATTACGGAGTTTTCTTGGCAGAATTTGTTCTGAGGGAATTTGCCCTCTAAGGCTGCGAGAATATGACTTGTCCAAGATCACCTAGTGGGGATGCGAACCCTCAAACTGCTACACCATGCTGGCTCTCACTGTTCAGCAGTTAATATTATTATGCTACATATTTCACAGGATAATTAAAAAGATTTGGCCTCATCTGAACTCTCACAGTTTAAGAAAAGAAGCCAAACACTATTGTCAACATTCTCTCAGTATCTGAGGAACAAAAAATATTTCAGATTTTGGCTTTTAAAATTTATATTGTCAAGGATCCATTTTAAACACACACACACACCCCTAATCCAGTATTCATGAATGCACTTCAGCACTCTTTGGCATATCTAGAATGTCACCACATCAGCTTCGCTTCACAGTTCCTGACCCTTAGAAATGCATCTGGCAACGCTTGATCAGCCATGAGCAACATGGAAAATTGAATCAAAGCTTACAGCAAGAGGAGATTCTGATAATATGAGCAGTTCTTGGACAGCTGTGTCAGAATCCAAAATGCTTAACAGGAGACAGGACGAAGGGTATAGTTTGCAAAAATTCAGATTACTTTTAAATCAGGAAACAGCTTAACTCTGTCTTGGATTATGGTCAATAGGAGAAGTGAATTTCCCCCCTATGTATAAGCCTTCCCCAGTGCAAGGAATGGGATTGGTAATTTAATACACATAGGGGAAGAGTACCATATTGGGAAAAACTATCTTAGGCCAATTAATTTTATAGAGAAAGTGATAACTGTGTCATGAATTCTGTACACATTATGAAGAAATTTCTTGTAACTACCATTTTATATTCTTTAGACAGAGGAATGTCTTTCTTCCACAACGACTGCAGGCTAGGTTTTCTGAGATCCTCCATAAAACTATTAGAAAACACACAATTAAAAACCTTAAACATTAGACGTTAACAATACAGACACCTGAAAGATTAAAGAAAACCTTGGAGTGAAAATTGCTTGGTAGGGGGATAAAACTCCTTCCACAATTTTCTTCCATTAAGTTTATGTCCCATTCTACTGATTTGTCAGTCTTAATTAAAATGTAGATGAGGTGTGAAGGCAGCAGCAGTGAGCAATGGATTTTGCAAGCATGTGTTCTCATTTATTTCCATGGGATTTCTGTTGGACAGATATCTGTGTCTTCTTTTCTTACAAGAACATGATCAGCTGGGCAGTGGGAAGGGAAATTCTGGAACAGCATCTTGGTCAGGATTACTGGGTTTGGTGAGATGGAAGTATCTCAAACTCCAAGCCACCATGCTTCCAAAATTGCCCCTTTTCTGCCACTTGTAGTAGCAGACGAACAATAACCTCAAACTGAGACTGTGGGAGTGAAGGCTTTCACCTCCACCACTTCTGTAATCCCAGGACAATCCCTTCCTTCATTCATACCCTGGCCACAGGCAAAAAATGATCAGGAAGGAGTTTTATTTCCTCCCCCTCCCCTCAGCAATTTTCACTCCAACAAAATTTCCTCATTAGGCATGGTTGATTCTATCCTTGTTTCTCAATGCATTGCCTTGCTGAGCTCATGCATCCCTGAAGAATCACTGTTGCTCAAAAACTACTTGACAAAGGAGGTCAGAACACCACAGAGGACGGCAAGACAGCCATCTGATTGTTGCTCAGCATTTGCACCCTCTTGGTTTTATGCTAATTAAAGCCTTTTGATCTGTGTAAAAAACACAGGAAATGGAAGGCAAAAGGAGGGTGTTGTCCCTTGAATAAGAATTCTATCTCACAGTGAAATTTTCTTTCAGTCTCCAAATTTGTACCACTGCAGAGAGTGAGGCATTAAAAACTGTTCACACCTAGAACTCTTACATTTGCTGTGTTCTCATTCCTTTTGCAACTTTCCGTGACCCTTTTTTGGATACCTAAAAGGTACTTCTAAATGCTCAACTGAAGCTTTAGGTTACTGTAATGCTAGAAATTAGAGGACTGAAGTAAGATCTCACTGGAAGGACACAATTCTTATCTGGGAGGGTAATGTCCTCATTTTGCGCCCCACCCCGTAAACACACCCTGGCCAACACTCTTCCCCCTTAAAAGATCTTTCTGCAGCAGCAGGTTTGTGGGTAAAAGCCTATGAGAACAAAAAAGTCTTCGCTTGCAGATGGAAGAAGAGCAGAGAGGACAGCAGATTCTGCCCACAGCCTCTCCTTCTTCTGCTTGTTTTTGTGTGTGGAATTTTACACAGTAAACAATCCTGGACAGACACCCGTCTTCTTGTAATCTGTGAAGTGCTATGCACACTTGTGGCACCTCATATACCAGATATGGACAAAACTTATGTTCCCAGGGCCTGCATGCAGTAGCAGGTGGTGGGTTGGGACAGTGGTGTGGCTACAGGAGGGGGCAAAATTGTTCCTGAATAAAAATTCTGCCAGCCCCTCCCTGAAGTTTTCCTTTACTCCCCATACATGCAATGTTAGCAAGGGAATAAAAACCCAGCAAATATAAGAGTTCTAGATGTAAACTATTTTCAGCATTTTTTTGCAGTAGTAGAGATTGGGGAAATGATGGAAAATCTCACATCTATATAAACACATGACCCTATCCACATTCTTAGCTCTTTTTAAACACTTCCTCTATGTTCAGTGAGATATAAGGATGGGACTTCTGGGGCAACTTCTGGGACAAGGGGCAACTGAAAGCCTTTCTCCCTCCCAGCAATCCTGATCCAAATCCCTATTTCTTTCACTACAAAAGGTCAACATGTCCACAATATTAAACCCAGAGCATGTTGATATACCAGCAGCGTTAGCATGCATGGTCCACATCACAAGAGTGTCATGGTAGGGAAAGTTTAAACATTCCCTCAGTAGGTTTCTATTCTTTAAACAGTACAGCATTCCTCATCACTATCAAATGCTTTTAAAAGGAAGGAAATACCCCCCCCCGGTTTTCTAATCACTATGTTGAGGAAGAGCCACTTTAAAAATAAAAATAAAAAAGGAATGTTTACATCCCATCCCATCTGTATACGTGGCTCCTGATCCTGATTGTGCAGTTTGAACTTAAATATCATGTACAGAAGTACCAAAATATATTGAAATATTTGTACACACATATATGCATAAAGGGAACAGAGTGTCACAAAGGCATGCTAGAATGAACTGGAAAGTCTTAGACTACAAACATTCCCTCATGTGTATGAATCAATATGTAGCATTATGCACTGAATGCTTAGCACACTGTGGGTACTATTCACTTCACAGTACCAAAAGGAACAACCTCAGAAGGCATTAAACTATACTTTATGTCAAATAACCATGGCATTAATTTTGCTACCTTTGCTCCCTAATGTGTCAAATTATAGTGCGGCAATATTGCTACCCATCTAGCATCATTAAAAAAGAGGTGTATACTGGTTCTGCTTCCTTTGGTTCCACTTTTGTCAGCATAACCCCTATGGTAGGATTTAAAAATAAATATAACAAATGATACATGGAGTTGCACTCATCATTCTAAAAGGGTAAATGTTATGCTAGCAGATGGTGCCAGACGGACAGCCTTCGAGAAAGAACCTCACAGTTCACAAAAGAGACACTGCCTTGCAAAGAAGAAGTAAACAATCACACAGGCAACCAAAATCCAAACAGATCCCCAAGATCTTCTAGGTTTACATCCTAATATTAAGAATCAGTTCTTAATCCTACAAACCATACATCAAAATTACCAAATGGTTTGTGGGTTTTAAGGTACATATCTTATCTTGAGATTAAACACAGGCTATACTTCCTACTGTTTGCCTGTTGTTTCCTTAGACACTGGCTGAGCTGCACGGATGTCACAGAATGTTCACAACCAGCCTGATTTCTAAAGTCAAAGTCTCTGTTTATGGGGAAAAAATGGAATGTTCTCTGCTAACAAGTTTATGGGAATCCAAAGATGCCTGAATGACCTTGGGGAGTTACTAACTGGTATGGCTGTCAATTCTAATAACTCTGTGGGATACAGTCTGGTGATGGATATGGATCCCCTCCACAAAACCTAATCTTCTTCACAGTTTCCTATTAATGAAGAAGCATTGGACACAACTAAAAAGGAAATGGTAAGAATTTTGACACAAACCTAGCAACATAGATGTGGTGTAACCTTGCTGTCTGGGGCATTCTGGGCACTGTATTAAAAAAGTAACTTTTCCAAGCACTGGAAGAATTTCAGTTACTGTTACTTGCACTGTGGTCTCCATTATATCCGTATGGTATGGATTCTAATTACGCTGAAAGCTACCTCAGAAACTGAGAATAGGAGGTATGATATAAATATCTTCAAACAAATATATCTAAGATCAACTTTTAGTTGCATAATATGATAGATAGAATAGCTTTCCCTGATCCCAAGTACTTTCCATCATTTATTAGCAGAGTATTTCCAGTCATGTGCCAAAATGGGAACATCTTTACACTAATTGTTTAGAAATGCATGGAAAGATATTGAGGCTGACAAGCTGTATAAGCTGAAGACAGTAAGCAGGCCTTGCTTTCTCAATCTGCTGAGGCAAGCTCATTTTGTCCAGTTTAAGAGATGGATGATATAAGCTGTCATCTTTCTGAAAACAGTTATCCACTCTGGTTTGTAATATGGTAAATGCCTAAATTATAACAGCAGTGTGCTGCAACATTCACATTCCTGCAAAACAAACTGAGCGAAATCTTCCCATGCCCTGCAAAGGGCAGGCTGAATGTTCAGTATATTCAGAAAACAGACTAATGGGGAAGCAAGGACAATGTCAATTCCCCTGAGATAAGCTTTCTTTTTCTCCTTAACCACACATGGTCAAGAGGACTTTGAGTTTACTATTGCAGGGCCCCAGAGTTTTAGAAGCAAGAACATAAGCCACAATTTCTTTTCTCAACAGTGACAAGTTGGGAACCAGATGCTCTAAACAGCTCTTTTATTTAATGGTGTGATCATTCTGAACAGACTTGCCAGTTCCCTACCACTGGCATATTCTTATGTTCAACATCTCAAAATACATTTTTTAATTAAATATAATTTATTTCAACTTCTGATCCTTCAAGAAGCTTAGAGCAGCACATACAATCTTCCTTCCACCTGCTTGATCCTCACAACAAACCTGTGAGTTAGGTCATTTCCTCATTACACTGATATAGTGCTATCATTCCACTTTCGATATCCTGTGGAATCCTGGGGATTGTGGTTTACTGAGGCCAAGGAGCTCTCTGGCTGAGAATTCTAAAGGTCCCCTCCCTAAACTGCAAACCCCAGGATTCCATAGGCTGTTGAAAGTGGAATAACATCACTATAACAGTGTAGTGCAGAAATAGCCTTAGACTAAGCACTCTATCACACTACATTGTTATAGCACTATTATTCCACTTTAACTGCCCTGGCTGCACCCTGTGGAATTCTGGTGTTTGTAGTGTGGTGAGGCACTGGAGCTGTCTGGCTGAGAATTCTAAATGCCTCTTTCTAAACAGCAAATCCCATGATTCCATGCAATACTGCTATGGCAATTAAAGTGGAATAATAGCGCTATAAGAGTGTGGCATGATAAGGCCCTAGGCTGAGAGCTGATGACTGGTTCAGGTTCACTTCATGACAATATAGGGATTTCAGCTTATTTGTCTGGCCACTATCAGCACTACATGATGCTGCCTTTCAGACCAATCTCCAGCCACATAAAATCATATATAAATTCACTGAGTAAACTGGCAGATACCTGCAGGTAAGGGTGTATTCAACTGCAGTCCAAGGTTGCCATCCCTGGATGACTAAAAAGTGTAGGAGAGAGAGAACGAGAAAGAAAGAAAGAAAGAAAGAAAGAAAGAAAGAAAGAAAGAAAGAAAGAAAGATCCACGCACTATTCATTCCCACTCCAAACATGAATATTTTTCATCTTAGGCACACACGAATTAAGTAAACGTGGGCTGCAACACATCCTTCCTGCCTACCTACCGAGATGCAACCTACAGTTGTCCCGCCACATTTACTAGGGTTAGGGGCACAGGACTCTCACAAAAATGAAAAACCACAAATACCCAAGTGTGTGTGTGTGTGTGTGTGTGTGTGTGTGTGTAGGGGGCTGAAGCATGGTGAGAGGAACAGACACCCAGGATCCAAACCAGGTCAGGGAAAGGAGAGGGAAAGGGGGTGGATAATCATTACGGCCCAGTACTTCCTCTCCTACCTCCTTCTTTGGGTATGGGCTGCATCAGGCGGGGACTTGTGGTGCTGAGAAACTGACCTGCGACCTGTCCTTAAGTTGGACAGGCTGGTGGAGGAGGAGCCATTTTTTAAAGAGCTGTGTGGCCTGATTGGAACTGCCAAGAGGGACAGTTCCCCCTGAAAAGAAGTCATTGAGGTAGGGAGGGCAGCGGTCGAAGAAACTCGCAAATAATCAAAACCATGAAAGTGAAAGCTGCAAATGTGGAGGGTTGACTGTAACACAGAATCATAGAATCATAGAATCATAGAAATTCAGAGTTGGAAGAGACCACACAGGCCATCCAGTCCAACCCCCTGCCATGCAGGAACACCGTCAAATCAATCCCGACAGATGGCCATCAAGCCTCTGCTTAAAAACCTCCAAGGAAGGAGACTCCACTACACTCCGAGGCAGCATATTCCACTGCCGGACAGCCCTGACTGTCAGGAAGTTCTTCCTGAGGTTCAGGTGGAATCTCCTTTCCTGCAGCTTGAATCCATTGCTCCTTGTACTCACAAAGGAGATGTTGCTGTATGAGCAGCAGAAATTTAAAGGAAAGTTTTGCTGAATTCATTTAATTTAAACACACAGCAACCTGGAGAAGAGCCTTTGCATTAATTTACAGGTGGATGATGTGTTAGATAATCAGCAACAAACATAAGAAGTGGTAGCCCAAATTAAAAATAATGCCATGTATGTATTATACCCATAAAAAGGTCCAGGAATTGAATCAGGATTTTCAGACAAGACAGCTGAGAAATTTCTAGCCAATTAAATGTGTTGTTAAATTACTATTTCAATTTAACATACACTGTCTGTCAAAACTAAAACAACCACTGACACTAATGATGAATTTCCTTGCAGTGCATATAGTTTCAACAGAACCATTTTTATCAACAGCACAGAAGGGACAGGAAGGGTTAAACTCTCCTTCCTCAACTGCTGCACCACTGATCAAGACTATTTGCATTAAAAAAAAAGGCTGTCCACTTTGGCCTGGGGACTCTGCAGAGCCACTGCCAGACAAAATCAAACAATACCAGACTGCAAAGACAAGGTATGAACTACATGGTGTGAAGCAGCAGTAGGCACATGTTTTGCCTCCTGAAAAGAACAGAGTATCTAGCTCAGAAACAACCATCAGGCACTTGCCTATACAGCGGTCCCTCCACTTTCGCAAGGGTTGGGGCACAGGACACTCATGGAAGTGGAAAAACTGGAAATAACTCCCTACCCTGCGATCCGCCTCCCATTCCCTTCTGGGGCTCCCCCCTCCTATTCCCTTGGCTTTTGTACACTGGGGCTAGAGGCAAGGGAATTGGAGGGGGAGCTCCAGAGGGGAGAAGGAAGATGTGCACATGCCTCGCCACCATTTCCTCACCTTTTGTATGGGCACTTGCCTTCCTTCTCCACACCTGGCAAAACGCAAGGGAATGGTAGGAGGAGAATGGGAGGGAAGCATGCGCAGACCTCACAAATAATCAAATTCACGAAGGTCAAACCTGTGAATGTGGAGCAAGAACTGCAGTTTTATATCTTATGCACTTTAAAAAAAAGCCTTTACTTTTCTCATACATTTAATGAGCAATAATACAGCCACTGTTTTTATTTTAATGCTGCTTCTAGTCATGTTTATTGTACCATGTGATTTTAGGTTGGCTGTTTTTAGACTGTTGTTTTCAACATGTAGCTTTTATTGTAAAGTGGACTGTAAACTGCTTTGAAGAACTTAACAACAGTAGTTCTCAGCCTTTGGTACTTGAAAGGTTTTGCATTTCACCTCTCACAAGCCCCAGCGGCAAACAAGCTCTGCAGCAGAATCACCTTAAGAGTCCCACGAAATTCCTCCAACAGCTTTCTGGGAGCAAAAAGGGCAGGGGCTGAACTCATGTCAGTTTTCATTTTTATTAAAACACTGACATCTCAGTTCTTGTGTTCTGGTATTTGAAGGACTCTAAATTTTCTCAAGAGAGTCAGCATGATTTGAGTGTTGGACTATGACCAGGGTTCAATTCTCTATTCGACCAAAGAAACCCACTGGTGGACCTTCGGTGTGTCATACACACACAGCCCCATAAAACCCCATTATAGGTTCACCCTAGGGTTACCGTAAGTTGGAAATTACTTGAAGGCACACAAGAACAACAACAACAAATGTTCTTAACTGTTCAAAGCATTATGTTTTAATGGCCAATTTGGAACTGGTTACTAACTCATTAATAACTGCAAAAGTATCAATTACTTCATTTTGGGGAAAAGATCTCCTCCTTTATTGGATGGTTTAAAGAAAAAAAAATTAGTGATGACACCAGGACGATGAAACTGACACGTTGTGCATGGCCAGGAGATAATCAAAAGACTGAATATATATATATATATATATATATATATATATGGAATGATTGATCTTTGTTATATTTTAGAATGACATATCTACTGAAAATGTTCGCTCTTTCTTTCCTTTCCCTGGTCTGACTTCATACTTTAAAGTTAAGAAAACCATGCAGCCTGTATCCCACTGTTAATACTAACTAGTGTTAACCTAGTAAATCAAGAGAATTTACTTAGGTGTTGGCTTACCACTCAACAATTGATTCAATAGGGTTACCAGATCTCAGGACCTGGCTCTGAGTCTCCAGTGTTCGTAGGTTATCCTCAGCTGAAATATAAGGGTGCAAATTGTCCAATTTTGGTAGGCTCAACTCCAGGTAAGAAGAAAGGGCTATGTGCAAATTTCCAGCTCAGCAGTACAGTAGCAGCCTGGAACAATTTCCAAGGCTTAATAGTGCTGTTGCTGAAACTTGCAAAGATTCTCCAGGAGGATCTATGCATTTACATAGCTAGCTTTCTCCTTCCCTCTCAGTCATTGTGGTGCCATGGCTAATCCTCTGTTTTGCATCCACCTGCTAGACAGAAGCAAGTGGGCTTGATTAAACGTTCCTTATCTTGGCTTTCTAAGTAGGTGACAAGAAATAATCTTATTTCACTTTGATTTGGAAGCAGCCCAGACTTCTGTTTTAATTTCCAAACAGGAACATACATCCATTCTCTCTCTCTATCTATAGGTTTCAACTATTAGTTTCAAGCAATTGTGGTTGGTATTTAATGCTTAATCGTAAACTCAGAGGCCATCTCTGTGTTCATAAACCTCAGTGTCTGGGATGATCCTGAACAGGCAAGTCTAGTTGGGGAACAGTTACATGACAAAATATTAAATATAGGCCTGAATCCCACTAATTAGTCCCAACTAAAATGGACTCACTGCATCAACTGTTGCGACAAATCAACATACAATCAATCCCACTAATTCAATGAACCTCCTCTGGTTGAGACTCACAAATACAATTCAGGCCAATATCTAATATTTTGCCATGTAGCAATTTGGGAGAGAAAGTCTAACCATATTGCTTAACTCTGTGTGCAGTATCAGAGGACAATATGTATTTTTTAATGCTTGAAATAGTAATGAATCTAAACCAGAGCAATGTGTGTATGTTAGGGGGCAATCAGGGCAATGGCTTGATCTTTTTTTTTTTAAGAGATTAGGTCTGAGCCAATTAAGATATATTTATTGAATTGTCAGAGTGAGGCAAGGCTGTGTTTCTGACACTGCCAGGAGAGCCTAGAGATTGATTTGGATGGAAACTGGGAGCATCTGACTCATCAAGATAACTTTCTCTAAAACATTTGAGCCTTCTATCAGAAGCATAAAGAATATGGACTCATGGACTACAGTCTCTCTCTTGAAACCTTTTGAATCTAGACAGATTAAAACTGCTAAAAAGGGAGTGACTGAAAGCAAAATAACAGGGGAATTCTTTCTATTTTTAAAAGAGATATCAGAGGTTAAAAAAAGGATGAGACAGAAAGAGATAAAGATGAATTCCAATAATTAAACAGTATAACAAAGCCAGAGCTTGGACAAATTGTAACTTTGAACTACAGAACCAGCCAGTATGGCAATTAGTGTTTGGGGCATTCTGAGGGTTATGGTCCACATCAGTGATGAAGATTTGAGTCAACTGATTTGGAATGAGGTTGGTTCAGTGACTTGATTTGGACTTGATTTGGCAATAAATGCTGCACTGATGCAGCTGGACTCGTAACTTGTATATTTTTCGTGACTGACTTGCTGCCCTTGGTTCTATAGCATAACACATTGATTCAGAAACCTCACAACTTTGAACAAAGCTTCCATCTCTTTTTGCCTATGGGTCACATGACAGTCTGCCTCAAGCCCAAAGCTTGGGCCATTTCTCAGAGCAGAAAAGCAAATGAATTAGGCAATAGGCTTGAGATCTCCCTGGCAGCCCGTCCCTGCTGCTTAATAGAGGAACCTTCTAACACTTTACCTAACAGCAGAAGGTAAGACTCACCCTTCAGGACAGGAAATACAACTTTGAGTAGGGAATGGGAAAGAAGAGAGCCGTGGAGGGTAGGCAGAAGAAAGACAGGAAATACTAAGTGGTGAGGTTGACTGACTGAACCCAAAGGGTGATCACCAAAGGCTGCTTTTCATCCTGGAGAGAAGTGATTAGTGGGGGGTCACAGGGTTCTGTCCTGGGCCCAGTGCTATTCAACATCTTCATCAATGACTTGGATGAAGGAGTGGAGGGCATGCTGATCAAATCTGCAGATGATACCAAATTGGGAGGGGTTGCTAATACACCAGAGGATAAAGGATCAAATTTCAAAACGACCTTGACAGATTGGAGAGCTGGGCCAAAGCTAACAAAATGAATTTCAACAGAGAGAAATGTAAGGTCCTGCACTTAGGTAGAAAAAATGGAAGGCATAAATATAGGATGGGGGACACGTGGCTGGATAGCAGTACGTGTGAAAGGGATCTAAGAGTCTTGGTAGATCACAAGCTGAACATGAGTCAGCAGTGTGATGAGGCAGCTAAGAAAGCCAATGGTATTCTTGGTTGCATCAATAGAAGTATGGTGTCTAGATCAAGGGAGGTAATGGTACCACTCTATTCTTCATTGGTTAGGTCTCATTTGGAATACTGTGTCCAGTTCTGGGCACCTCAATTCAAGAAGGATGTCGACAAGCTGGAATTTGTCCAGAGGAGGGCGACCAAAATGGTGAAGGGTCTGGAAGCCATGCCCTATGAGGAATGGCTTAGAGAGCTGAAGATGTTTAGTTTGCAGAAGAGAAGGACATGACAGCCATGTTTAAATATTTGAAAGGATGTCATGTTGAGGAGCAAGTGGGCTTGTTCTCTGCCGCTCCAGAGACTAGGACAAGGAGCAATGGATTCAAGCTGCAGGAAAGGAGATTCCACTTGAACCTCGCGAAGCATTTCCTGATGGTCAGAGCTGTCCGGCAGTGGAATACGCTGCCTCAGAGTGTGGTAGAGCCTCCTTCTTTGGAGGTTTTTAAGCAGAGGCTGGATGGCCATCTGTTGGGAATGATTTGATGTGCGTTCCTGCATAGCAGGGGATTGGACTCAATGGCCCCTGGGGTCTCTTCCAACTCTATGATTCTAGGTGCCAGAGACATGAAGTTCATGTACAGACATGCCAAAAGTGAAAACAGTATAAAAGCAAAACTTCACATAAGCCTATGATACCTAGAGGCAAAAGAAGCTGTGAGCAGACAGCATGTGTGGTGCAGTGCTTGAAATGTGGAAGTGGAACTGTGGAGATTCAGAGTCCATTGAGCAATGAAACTCACTGGACAATCTTGGCCCAATCATTCTCTGTCACCCTGACCCATCTAACAAGATTGCTGTGAGGATACAACAGGTGAGGGAGAAAAATGTAATCCACCCTGAGCCCCTGGAGGAAAGGCAGGATACAAATTCAAGAAAGGAATCAGTGCACTGACAAGCAATAAAAGCTGGAGTAGTGGTGGGTCAGGGCTGCCTGGGCAAAAGGCAAGGGGATGGGAGGGGAAAAATAGCAAAGAAGGCAGGTGGGTCCTTCGCAAATAATCAAATTCTGAAATGAATAAATGAATGTGGAGGGAGGACTGAATTAGGGGAAAAAATTAAAAAATCACAAAGAATTCAATTCAGGAAGGAAACATATTACAACTTAATACAAAACAAAGGACAAGAAAATACAAATGTGTATCAGAAAACTCAACGAAATGGAACTTCCGGGTTAATGGCGGACCGAACGGTCGTGTAGAGACCAAGCTGGTCTACACACAACCACCCAGCGGGGCGAAACCGGCAAGTTAAGTTCCTGGAATGCCGGTCTAAATTCTCCCCGGGTAAAGGGAGATCGGAGGGATCCCGGAGGGGGCTCGAAGAGGATCGTCATCGACTAGACACAGAGATTCTGTGTCGAAGGTTCGAAGACGTCCAGGAGCCGAAGGGACGCCACAACCCTGCTGGGCAGCCGCAGTTGCGACGAAGGAACGCCGAAACCTTTTTTTAAAAGATTTGTTTGCGAAGAATTAGACGAATCGGATTTCTTTAAAACTTCTCCCTGGGAGGATACAAAGTGGATCCTACTTTAAAGACTGTGTCCAGAGATTGAGAGTTAAAACTCAGATTATTATTTTTCTTTTTTTTTCATGGAGATAATGGCGGACGCGATGTTACAATGAGCGGAGCTAATGGACTTGATTGAAGGAGACGATTGGAAAGTAATGTTGAATGCCGGTATGGCTGATTGTGTACTAGCTTTTTATTCTTAGTTTGTTCCCTTTTCTCTTTTCCTTTTCCTTGTGGTGATTTTGGACTTAACATAAAATCTCCAAATTTATTTAAGACCGAGTTTGAGGTCGATTTACAAAGACTGAGTCTGAGTCTGGGCGGACTTTCAAAGACTGTGCTGAATGTGAACAAAGTGCGGGAAGGAAGGAAAGAAGACGTTTTGTGGGGCTTTTTGCGTAAGAGCAAGAACAAGTTGATAACGTGAGAGGGGACTATCGAGACTGTATGACTTGAATTTGGAGTGGAATCAAAAAGACTGTGCTGACGGCGGGTGAAGTGCCGGAAGGAAGAAGTGTGGTGGGATTTTTTGTGTTAGATTAGTGGCAACGTGAGTGGGGACTATCAAGACTGCGTGAACTAAGATATTCAGCGGGCTTTTGCCGTGAAGAAACAAGTTGATAACGAGAGAGGGGACTACTGAAACTGAGTAAACTGAGTTTGGAGTGGATTATAAGGACGGCACTGATAGGGCGGTTTCACAAAGATTGTGTCGACGGGTGAAGTGCCTGAAGGAAAGCAGGAAAGCAGGAAGACGTATTGTGAGATTTTCTGTGAAGGAGCAAGTAGTTAACGTGAGAAAGGAATATTGAGACTGTGTAAATTGAACGGTGGAGTGGATTTATAAAGACTGTGCAGATTGCGGGTGAAGTGGTGGAAAGAGGGAAGAAAGTCGTTTTGTGGGATTCTTTGTGAAAGAAGTTGGTAATGTGAGAGGGAGGGTGTGGTTGTTGGCGTGAGGAAGAGAGAACCTGATTATGTTTACAGATCAAGGTGGTAGGAAGGAAGGCTCTTAAAGAGAAATAACCTTGATCTGACATAAATAAGAGAGTGGGAAGAAAATTGCTTGCGGGTTCTCTCTAGTGGGGTAAATTGGTACTACACTAAATATTAAGCTGTCTATAATATCTTAGACTTTAGGCTGTAAGTGATACATTGTAGAGCAATAAGATAACGTTTTTTTTTTGTTTTTTTTGTTTTTTTTTTTAGTACAGTCCTGCTATAGATAAGCAGATATTGTAAATGGTGAGTAAATTATAGTGAATAACAGAATACTATTGGAAGTGACTTGAGTATAAGGACTAAAATAGATTTGATAATAGAGTAAGAGTTTATTTTGAATTTCGGAAATAACTGGGTCACTTTTTGATCTCATTTTTTTTTTCATTATTATCTCTCTGAAATATAGACATCATAGCAGTTAATAAGGTATATTTCTTCTGACTAAGAAGCTAATATAACTAAGATAATAAGACCTGTAAAAATTTCATATAGCACATGATGACAACAAGAAAAAAGACTGTATCATACACCCAATCAAAATTAGCAACAGAAAGAAGACCTTCATTAGAACAACCTGTACAGGTGTCAGGTTCTGGACAGATGGGTGGGATTGGAGAACAAATATTAGAAGAGCTTAAAAACTTAAGACAGGAGATGGGGAATTTCAAGAAAGAGATAAGACAGGAATTAAAAGACATGAGAGCGGAAATTAGAGCGGATATGAAGAAAGAGATGGAAGGAATAAATAAGAGAATGGAGAAAGTGAACAAAGATGTAAAGATGATGCAGACAGAAGTCAAGATGATGGAAGAGCGCATTAAACAGGGAGAAGAAGGAAAAAAGAACTAATTGATGGATTTAACAGACATGAGAGAGAATTAGATTTACAAGAATTAAGATATCGCGATAGATGTCTGAGATTAAGAGGGCTGGAAGAAAGAGCGGGAGAAAATATTTATGAAAGGGTTATACCTGATCTTGCCACATTTGTGGATATTTCAGAAGAGAGAATGGAGTCTGAAATAGACAAAATGTTCAGAATAAGTTCAAAAGTGGCAAAGGAAAAGAATTGGCCCAGAGATATCCTTATTTGTTTTACAAGAACGAAGATGAAGGAAAAAATTTTGCAGAACAGCTTTCAAGAAAAACTGATCATTGATAGGACAGAACTGAAAGTATTTAGAGATATCCCGTTTCAAACGTTGAAAGCCAGACAAGAATTCAGAAATTTGACCTCAGTGTTGCAAAAATATAATATAAGGTACAAATGGGAGAGGAATGGTGGTCTGACATATATATTAAATTTTAAAAGATTCAAATGTTCGGGGCCTGAAGAAATGGAAGACGCCATAAGGAAGATCAGAAATTTGATGTCAGGAAAGAACAAGAATACATCTATGAAACAAAGGCAATTTGGAGAGGATACAAAAACTGAAGGACAAGAACAATCAGGCACCGAAGAATTGGAAAACTTGCTCAAGATCAAGATGTAGAGTTTGAACAAGAGCAACAATCTGGACAAGAACAAGACCAAGATGAAGATCAAGAAGAGCAAGAATTAGAGCAGAAGAGTTCAGATATTGGTGAAGAGAGGACAGAAGACGAGGACTGAGAGGGATAAAATTGTAACAATGACTCTGAATTGTTTATCGTGGAACGTTAAAGGACTAAATTCTAATTACAAACTAAGACAGGTCTTTCACTACTTAGAAAAACAAAAATTAGATATCGTATGTTTACAAGAAACGAAAATTAAAGAAAAGGATATTAAATATTTGAAAAACCCTAAATTGGGTAAGTGTTATGTTTCGGCCTTTCAAAAGAAAAAAAGAGGTGTTGTGATTTATGTTAATCATATATATCCTACTGAGGAAATATTCCAGGATAAGAATGGACATTATCTTGGGGTACAAATTCAATTGCCTGGGAAAATTATATTACTAGTGGGAATATATGCCCCGTTACAAGATAAGGGTAAATTTTATGTTAAGATGAATGAAGAGATAAATAAATATATCATGATGAATAATCAAGCACATATTTTAGTAATGGGGGACCTGAATGGAGTGATAGACCCAACTAAAGATAGAACATGTAATCGGAAAGGCAAAAAAGCAAAAGGTAAATTACCTAAATCATTCTTCAGTATGAAAGAAGATTTCTCTTTACTGGATGTTTGGCGGAAATTTCATGACGAAGGCGGATTTACCTTTTACTCTGACAGACATTTAACTATGTCAAGGATTGATATGTTCTTAATATCAAAAACACTACAGATGGCGGTCAAAGATATGGAAATCCAGCCTAGGATTATTTCTGATCATAATCCAATAAAATTGGAACTTAAAATGAAGAGAGAAAGCAAGTATCGAAGTTGGCGATTAAATGATCAACTTCTATCAAACGATTTCTATTTGAAGAAAGCTAAGGAGGAATTAAAATACTTTTTTGAAGAAAATGAGAATGAGGAAGTATCAAGTAGAATCATCTGGGATACAGGAAAAGCGGTTATGCGAGGGTTGTTTCTGAAGTGGAACAAAGAATGGAGGAAGAAAAAGAGGAAAAAAGAAAAGAACTAGAATTAAGGCTGAAATCAGTAGAAGATGAACTGTCAAGGAACCCGGGAAATGAAAGGTGGAGGAAGGAACTCAAAAAGACACAATTGGAATTACAAGCTCAGAATATAGATGATATGGAACAGAAACTAAGATTATTAAAACTCAGAGAATTTGAGAATGCGAACAAACCCGGTAAGTGGATGGTGTTAAAATTAAGGAAAAGACGAGAAAGGAATTTAATTTTACAAGTCAAGACTGTAAATGGAAATGGAAAGGATTTGACCACCGATCAAAGAATTGTAATGAAGACTTTTCGCAATTATTACAAAAACCTATATAGAAAAGATCAGATAAGTAACTTAGAGAAGAAGATACAAGAATTTCTAAGGAAACAAGATATCGCAAAAATATCTGAAGAAGATAAGAGTAGTTTAAATGCAAATATTTCAGGTATGGAGGTGATGGAGGCCATAAAAAGAATAAAAGTAGGGAAAGCACCGGGACCCGATGGATTCTCAGGGATGTATTACAAGGTCTTCCAGGATGAATTAGCCGAACCAATGCGGAAGATGTTTAACGAAATTAAGCGCAAAGGTAAACCTGACTCATGGAAGGAAGCAAACATAACTTTGATACCCAAAGAAGGGAAAGATTTATGTGAACCATCTAACTATAGACCAATCTCGCTCTTAAACATAGATTATAAGATATTTGCCAACATAATTGCAGAGAGACTTAAAAGGATTTTGCAAAAAGTAATTCATCAAGATCAGAGTGGCTTTTTGCCAAAAAGATATCTAAGAGATAACACAAGAACTCTGATTAACGTTTTGGAATATTATGAGAAACATAATGAAAAGGAATGTGTCTTGATTTTTGTCGATGCTGAAAAAGCTTTTGACAACGTGAATCATAAATTTATGTTTGATCTATGCGAGAGAATGAATTGTGGAGATAATTTCTTAAATTGGATCAGATCGATATATCTAGATAATCAAGCTCAATTACTAATAAATGGTGAGAAGAGTGACCCGATAGAAATTAACAAAGGAACACGCCAAGGTTGTCCTCTCTCTCCGCTTCTGTTTATAATGGTGTTGGAAGTCCTTTTGAGGAAAATAAGATCAGAGGTATCGATTAAAGGAGTTAAAATCAAGGGAGAAGAGATCAAATTGAAAGCATATGCCGATGATTTGGCTATCTTTATAGAAGATCCAGAAAAGGGGACCATGAAATTACTGGAGATATGCCAAGAATTTGGAGAATTGGCGGGTTTTAAAATTAACAAAGAGAAGACAAAGTTCCTGACAAAAAATATGAGAAAAGAAAAAATAGCAAAGATAGAATTGGCTACAGGATTCAGAACGGAAAAGAAGATTAAATATTTGGGGATTGATATTACAAACCAAAATAACAAGCTTTTCGAGAATAACTATGTAAGGAAATGGGGTGAGATAAAAAAAGATCTTCAAAATTGGCGAAAATTGAAACTATCTTTATTGGGAAGAATGGCGGCGATCAAAATGATGGTACTACCCAAGATGAACTTTTTATTTCAAAACCTGCCGATTATATTGAACTGGAAGTGTTTCAATGAATGGAGAAAAGACCTAACATCCTTTATATGGGAAGACAAAAAACCTAGAGTTAAATGGAAAATCCTGACGGAAAGGAAAGAAAGAGGAGGGTTCGGCCTGCCAGATATGAAATTATATTACATGGCCAATGGGATGACATGGCTGAGAGACTGGGTGACTCTGAAAGAAGACAAACTACTTAATCTAGAGAGAAGTGACTTAAAATTCGGTTGGCATGCTTATTTATGGTACCAAAAATCAAAAGTAGATAAAACTTTCATGAATCATTATATCAGAAGATCGTTGTATGAAATTTGGAGATTCTGGAAAAATAAGTTATATACGAAAATACCCTGGTGGGTCTCCCCTCAGGAAGCCTTTCAAGTAAAATGGAAAGACCCAATATCAAAGTGGCTAAAATATAATGATTTAATCATTAAAGATAACAGTGGACAACGTATTAAAACAAAAGAGGAATTAGAACAAGAAGGTTGGGTATGTCATTGGTTTCCATATAGACAATTGAAAGAAAGAGTGAAAATTGACTTAAAACTTGAAGGCATAGAAATTCCTGCACAATTAAATCAATGGGAAAAATTGATGTTTGAACAGAAAGATCATTTGACATCACATTTATACAGATTTATATTAGATCGAGAACTGGAAGGGGAGACAGTGAAAGAATCAATGATTAAATGGGCGCAAAATATAGGCCACCAAATAGAGTTAGCAAACTGGGAAGGAAGCTGGAAAATATCAAATAAATTTACATTAGCACAAAACTTAAAAGAAAATTACTACAAAATGATGTATAGATGGTATTTAGATCCCCTCAAACTAAGCAAGATGTATTCTTTGAAAGAGAAGGCTTGCTGGAAATGTAAGCAAGTAGATGGATCTTTTTATCATATGTGGTGGTTGTGTCCAGAAGCTACAAGATACTGGAAAAAAATACATAGGGCCATGGAATCCATATTACAAATAGATCTACCATTGACTCCGGAACTGTATTTACTGAATATGACATATCAAATCGACAAAGGTAAAAGACAATATGAAACAGTTATATTATATTTGATTACGGCAGCTAGGATTCTATGGGCAAAATACTGGAAGAGGACAGAAAGCCCATCTTTGGAAGAGTGGGTAGATAAGATACAAGAATACTGCTTAATGGAAGAGTTATCTTTTAGAATGAAGAATGAAACGAAAGTAAGGTTAAGAGAGGGAACAATCAATTTGAGAATGATCAAATGCTATGTAGAAACAAATCTCTGATGTTAGATTTGCAGTTGTAAACAAAAGAATACTTTAAGATAAACTATAAATTGATTGGTATATAATTTAATATGTACAAGTTGGGAGACCAGTCTACGAACAAATGTCTGAATTTGAGAGATCTAAGGGTTGAATTGTCAAAATAGAAAGATCAAACCAGGGAAGAGGGGAAGTATGATTTGAAATGTATAAGACAACATGAAATTTAACAATGTTTTATATGTAAAAAGATGAAGCTTACTATGTGAAGAATACTATGTAAGTGTGTATGTCTAATTTTTTTTTCTTCAAAAAATATAGAATAAAAAAAAAAAACTCAACGAAATCAAAGCAGAAAAGATTTTCACATCCTTATGGGTGGTGGCAGTGGAGGGAGCACTACAAAAACAGTGGACAAGTAAAGAGCAAGCTATGTTTCCTTCAAATTAAAGCTTGTGTGTGCGCACATACACAAATGTTCAAGGTCACCTGCCGACTTAAGAAGACCCCATGAATTTCACAGGGATTTCTTAGGCAATAATACTCAGAGGTGGTTTTGCCAGTTCCTTTTTCTGAAATACAATATCTGGTATTCATTAGTGGTCTCCCATCCAAGTACAACTCAGAATTGATCTGCTTAGCTTCCAAAATCAGATGGGATCTGGTTCCTTTATTCTAGGCTTTACTCACTAAAGCACACAGGGCTCAATCAATCAAATAATCAGTTTTCCCAAGAATGGGACCCAACGTATCTAACAGATAAACAGAAGCAGAAATAAAACCATACATAGTTCAAAATTTACCCTCTTCCCAATATTAAATGGTTATAATGGCTGGCATGAGAAGGCTGTGCCGTTCAGCTTTTCTTCGAAGCTGTCTACACAAACATTTCAAGGTCCACTAACTGAATGGCACACTTTCTGCTGGCATGGATGCCAAATAGTCATTCTGTTACTCTTGATTTACTGATTTTTTTTAAAAAAAGTTGGCATTTGTACAGCTGATACAGTAAAAATAGCTAATATATTACCTCCATTATTATGGCTGAGACTCAAAGACCTTGAGTTCTGGAGATAAAAATTTCCATAAAGAAGATTTCCTACCCACGGAAGGAACAACATAGCATAATTACAACTTACAGACCAGAAAACCTAACCAATAATGTAACTCTCTTTTGTAAGTAATTATTTTATTGTATTAACAGAGAGCACAGAAACACTTCTGTGTAGTTCATAGGCCTGCAGAGAGCCAAATATGTGTGTGTGTGTGTGTGTGTGCATATCATGTGTATATATGTATGTATGTGTGTATATATATATATATATATATATATATTTAAAAGTTGGCATTTGTACAGCCACACACACACACACACACACACACACACACAGTGAGCTAAGAATGTATGTACAAAGAATATACAAAGTCTATGATTGTTGTTGTGTGCCTTCAGGTGGTTTTAATTTATGATGACCTTAACGCAAACCTATCACTGGGTTTTCTGGGACTGAGAGTGGGTTTCCATGGCCAAGCGGGGAATCAAGCCCTGGTCTCTAGGGTCACAGTCCAATGCTCAAACCACTACATCATGCTGGATTTTACAAAGTACGTAAAGTAGTCATGTACATGTTAAGCAGACATAATTTATAAATGCAGCAATTCATAAATTAATCAGCAAAAATTACTTTCACTGGGTGGCCACTGTAAAGCACATACAATGCTGTACATGAAGAAGAACCACCCTATATGGTCAGAGAAATCTCTGTATACAGATATGTGTAGATGATCTGAAAGAGGGTAGATATACCTTCTGCAATCTGGGAACAGTGTTGCCAAACAGAGTAGGACCTAAATTTAAAATAATAATAATAATAAAAAAAAACGACAGGAGGGTTGTGGAGAGGGCATTAGGAAGTTTTCTTTCTTTAAATTGACCAAGTTCTGCTTTTAAACATATCGATACACAATCTCTTTCCCAAAATACTGTTATTTTGTTTCTGGTTTTACACCCTGTGGTGTGACACAGATTCAAGCAAGTATTCCTTCACAAAAAAAGGACAGAAGAGAAGAAAACTGAAGGCAGAGGAGGAAAAAACAAAATACAAAAGGTTATCCAACAAAAGAACAAATCTGAAATTGCTGTTTTAACTGTTTTACAACTGGATTCTAAGATTGATTGTAAGACTGCTTTTAGAACTTTTTAAAGACATTTTAATGTGTATTTAATGTGTTTTTAATCTTTGTATTGTTTAATTTTTTTTATTTGTTCATTGCTTCAGTACTACTTTAAAATACCTACACACATACATATATACTCTCCAGCATTTTACAGATGAAAACTGGGATGCATGCAGCCAAGCAACATGATGAATGTGGTCACAATTGCAAAATGTGATTTATAAGAAAAAAGACACAGGCTAGAAAAAGCTGTAGTAGTTTGCTTTTGCCTGAGCCTACTCGGACCCTACTACTCTTCTCTTCCCTGCCCACCCCACCCCACTGCTTCACTGAGTTAAATGAATGCAAACTACTTTTGCCCTTTGAACTCAGGCCATTTCCGCATTAGACTGTTATAGCACTATTATTCCACTTTCAACATCCTGTGGAACCCTGGGGTTTGCAGTTTGGGGAGGGCATTAGGAGTTTGTGCCCTCCCTAAACTGTGGACAAAGATGGATAAAGGTGGAAAGTGGAAAGAGAGAGAAAGTGGTCTTTTTTAAAATCCACTGAAAAAGTGGAACAATAGAGGATTAATTGAGACTGTCCCTCCCAAACTGGGACAGTTGGAGGGTATGCAGATGTGTTTCTTTTCTTGTTCACAAAATATATTTCTCCATGGGTTCAGTTAAGACATCTTTGCAACTCCTAAATTTTATTTCTTTACAAACATATTTCTAAGTTGCATTTCTACCCAGAAGGGCTCTCAGGGTGATTTACAGTTTAAAACATTAATTTAGAAGTCTAAAATATCACAGACAACACCATTAAGACTGGGGATGGCAATTTTTAAAATCACAGAGAATATTCTTAAAATCACTACACAAAACAAAAATGTTTTAACAGCTTGCCTAAAAGAAAGGCAAAGAGAGGGAGGGCAGTCTAACTGCCTTTGAGAGAGAACTCCATAATCTGGATGAAGCCACAGATATGCTTCCATCTGGTCTTACTATCCATGTCTCTCAGTTATGGGACATACAGAAAGTCCTCTGAATCGATGTCATAAAGTATGGAAGGTGAAGGTTATTTGGATGTGAAACTTGGGTACAGGATGTGAAACTTGGGGTCATGTGCACTCCCAAGCTTCAATATAGCCCCATCATTTGTTCGTTTGTTTTGTTTGTTTATACGCTGTCTTTCTTCTGGCATGGGACCCAAGGAAGACATCTGATTTTCTTTGCTGGATTCCTTTCCCACGGCTAATTTTCATCTGATTTCCTATGAACTGCAACTAGCAATGAAGAAAAAAACTATCTGTATCAGGATTTCTAGAAGAGAAAGAATACCCTCCTTTCCCTTCCCCAGACATTTATCTTCAGGTCCACTTGTTAGATAGGCCCTTATTTAGGGGTTTACAGCTAAGGGCCCAGATCCACTGTGGTGTAGTGGTTTGAGAGTTGGACTATGACTCCAGAAACCAGGACCCAAATCCCTGCTCAGCCATGCAAACCTACTGAGAGTCACTCTCTCTCAGCCTCAGAGAAAGGCAAAGGCAAACCACCTCTGAACATATCTTGCCAAGAAAACCCCACAATTGGCTCACCTTAGGAGCACCATAAATTGGAAATAACCTGAAGGCACCCAACAACAAGCCAAAGACCAGGATTTTTGCCTGAAGACAAACTGCCAGCCAATTCAGTTAATGCAGAAATGGCCAGCAATGCCAGAAAGAAATCTGATCATCACATTTTGCACTAGTTGCCATTTCCAAACACTTTTCAACAATAGCACCATGTAGAACACAGTAATTTAAATGTAAGGAATGGTCTTTTTTTTAAAATGAATATAAGAATAGGGTCATAATTTTGAGACATGAAAGCTGGACTAAAAAATAGGCAGATGTCACAAAATGTATTATTTTTTGTACATCTGGCATTATAAATATCATATTCCCAGATCAACATATAAAAAGGCAGGAATAAATGACACAAATTCTCTGTCCGAGTGACTCTACTGTAGAGGTGCTAGCAACTTAGCAATTTTCCATAATAGCAAAATGCTTTTTTGTTGAAGGCCTTTCATTTTAGACAGCATGCCTGACCTGACAGGCCCTTTTCCTGGTGTGCAATGAGAAGAAACTCCATAGACCTCTGTGATGACACATTGAATTGAGATCAAACAATCAAATAATTTTTACAAGTGAAAGCCATTACTGGTACAATGCTCACAAACTGCTTCTGTGGAGCACATGCTTTCTCATTCACAATACTTACACAGCTCCATTTACAGAATAGGCATGATAAATCACAGCTGTGGCATGCCTTGCAGTTCCATGTGAGCCTCTTAACTACTGTGTACATTACACAAATAATCTTTGAATACAGAAATAAATCTATACATCAATATCTAGAGATATTTCCATTTCCAATACTTAAAGGTATTTCCATGCAGCCGGATATTTCCATTCAGTCAAAATACTACCCTCATCTGCACCAAACACTATATGTCAAGCTTTCCAGATGGTGTGCTGTGAGACATTAGAGTGTCACCTGAAGTGTGTAGGTGTGTCACCTACAATCGTGGAAATGTATGTTATTATTTATAAATCATATATTTTTAAAAATATATGAAAGGTTTTCATGAAATACGTTGTGTCCTCATACATTTTGTTATTACAATTTATATATGTGGCCGTATCTCTTATAAGAGAATAGTTTAACTTCTCGTTTGCTAGTAAAACTAAATTACTGTGTCGTGAAATGATGCATGTCTAAAAAGCGTGTCATCAACATGAAAAGTTTGGAAAGCTCTGCTATATGTTATTCTGGAAAGGTAGCTGTTGGCAACAACTATGGCTATTGACCTGAAAGTTCTTCTTTGGATGAAATTCACTTGGAGAGTATCTTAGAGTCAGCAGTTGGGATTAAACCAGTGATTCTTAGGCTTTTCTTTACTGAGGACCTCCTGTAAATATTATATGTTGCCAGGGACCCCAAAGACTTAACTCAAGATTTGAATGTTTAAATTTAGATTTAAATATTCAAGTATTTATTGATTGATGTATTAGAGGCTCCTGGAGACTAGGATTCAAAACCCTGCTCAGACACTGGGTGACCTTGGGCAAGTCACATTCTCTCAGCCTCAGAGGAAGGAAAAGGCAAATCCCCTCTGAACAAATCTTGCCCAAAAAAACCTTAGGATTGCTGTAAGTCAGAAATGATAGGTTCACCTTAGGATTGCCATAAGTCAGAAGTGACTTGAAGGCAAATAAGGGAGCAGTTTCTATATCTACACACCCTGCTTCCCATGGCTATGTCCCTGTTGCTGTTGATGTACATCAGCAGCACCATGTACATCACCATGAACTTCAGGTTAAGAACCACTTTCCACTCCCTGCTCACTTTTCCTCACAGCCACATGTTTGACAATTGGGGAGAAGGAAAGAAGGAATTCAGAGCTTGTACAAGTTAATTTGAGTGGATTCTGGGACCTGTCCAGGAAAGTAACTTTTCCCCAAACTCTGGCAGGGATGATCTTGGGGGAATATGAACAGTATAGAGCCACCATTTTGTTTCCAACCAACGGAATTACAGTGTGACAGTGACCTAAATTTGACTGACTTGCTGATAGGACTGTTATTGCAGCATCACCCCTAAGTCAAGTAGGGAAAGATGGCAATACTTCCAGGTTTCACTCTTGTACTCCAGGGAAGGAAGACGTGGCCAGACCTTGGGACTTTCCAAAGCCCTTTGCTGCTGACTCACCACTAGCCACAACTGCTGTGAGCATACACCACAGGATACTGGCCAGGTCTGCACATGGCACCCATGGCTCAGAGGCTGACATAGAGTTGCTGATACTCCTGTGATGCTGTATCTCTCTCCCAGACAGGAGAGAGTGGGGCTGGACCAGACAAAGCCCAGGAGGACAGGATCAAAACTCAAAATGACCTTGATAGACTGGAGAGCTGGGCCAAAGCTAACAAAAGAAATTTCAACTGACAGAAATATAAGGTCCTACACCTAGGCAGAAAAAATGAAATGCACAAATATAGGATGGGAGGCCCTGGATGGACAACAGTACGTGTGAAAGGGAACTGGGAGTCTTAGTGGAACACAAGCTGAACATGAGTCAGCAGTGTGATGCGGCAGTCAAGAAAGCCAACACAATTCTTGGTTGCATCAATAGTATAGATCAAGGAAAGTAATAGTACCACTCTATTCTGCTTTGGTCAGACCTCATCTGGAATACTGTGTCCAGTTCTGGGCACCTCATTTCAGGAAGGATATCGACAAGCTGGAATGTGTCCAGAGGAGAGCAACCAAACTGGTGAAGGGTCTGGGAGCCATGCCCTATGAGGAGCAGCTTAGGGAGCTGGGTATGTTTAGTATGGAAAAGGGAAGGTTAAGAGGGGACATGATAACATTGCTTAAGTATTTCAAAGGATGTTATATTGAAGAGGGAACGGGCTTATTTTCCAGTGTTCCAGAAATTAGGAGAAGGAGCAATGGATTCAAACTACAGGAAAAGAGATCCCACCTGAACCCCTGGAAGAACTTCCTGATGGTCAGAGCTGTCCGGCAGTGGAATATGCTGCCTTGGAGTGTGGTGGAGTCTCCTTCTCTGAAGGTTTTTAAACAGAAGCTGGATGGCCATCTGTTGGTAGTGCTTTGATGTGTGTTCCTGCATGGCAGGGGATTGGACTGGATTCCCCCTGTGGTCCCTTCCAACTCTATTATTCTATTTGGGGCCAGAGAGTGGCCTCCAAATCCACTTGAGCCTCATAAATTTGCACTCTCTCACACACACACGACACACATACACACATTCATATACATGCAAATACTTAAAACTTTGTAAATAGTGAAGCCCAAAATGCAAAGCATATCAATAAGTCTGCCCTATTTGTATTCAGATCTAAGTTACATGAGATAAGAACACAGTGGCCTATTCAAAACAATTGTCACTGGTAACAATGAAGTCTTTCTTAATATGCTAATCTAACACATAAAGAGGGATAAGTTATTTTCTGTAGTGGGAGAGGTAATTCCCATCTAATGCTCATGTAGTTCAGAATTCAGCACAACTGAATTTAGTTATACATTCTTGTTTAGCAGTTTCAATCTGGAATGTAACTTTTAAAAAATATTCCTCAGGTGTGCTGAGTGCCGCATGAGCATGAGTGTCCTCGAAGGCTGAAATATTCTTTCTCCAGTTTTTCAAGAAAGTCATTGCACATATCAGATTTATGGCCATTTATTCTTTTATATGTAGACTACCAAAGTGTACTCAGGTCAACAAAAGTTCACATTTTTCAACTCTTCAGACACTGAGTGCTTCTTTCTTCTTTTTCCTCTTTTTCTTTCAGCATATAATCTGAGCATTCAGATTTCCTAGCCCTGAAGGAAATATCTTTGAGATTCTGTGCATTATGCTGTTGGTTTTTAAAGAAAAATTCTAATAAAATCAGGAGAGCTGACAAGGCTATACCTTGCAGGATGGAAGGCATAGAGACACAAGAAAGAAAGAAAGAAAGAAAGAAAGAAAGAAAGAAAGAAAGAAAGAAAGAAAGCTTTAATCCTGTTTCACTGTCTTTTCTTATTCTAATAAAATCAGGAGAGCTAACAAGGCTATACCTTGAAGGATGGAAGGCATATAAACATAAGAAGCGGGGGAAAAGGCTTTACTCCTATTCCACTGTCTTCTCTTATAAAACCCAGCTTGGTTAAGACTGATTGTTTTCTCCAAGGCCTTTTCCACAGCCTACCTTGTTCTGGTGACATCCAGAGCAGGTCCCAGCATAGTCTCTCCAAAGAGGGGAGCGCAAAAGGCGTGTCCCCCCCACGCCAGCTGACTGCGGGAATGGAGGAAGCACGATGGTGCTGCCTCTTCCTTCTGCAGTGCAGCCGGCTACTGTCCCAGGCAGCGCTGGAGCAGGAAGTGCAGCCATTGTGCTTCCAGGACCTCTGCACCTAAGGTAAAAGCGGGTGTGTGGTGGGATGGTGGTGCGATTACCGGTCATTGACAGGTAAAACCCAGCAATGCTTTACTGTGCGATCGCACCGCCTGGAGATGGGAGAAGGATAGGACCCAGACAACATCATGCAGAACTTTTGTCTGGGTCCCATCCTTCTCCTGTCCCCAGTGCAGGAAGACAATGTCCTGCAGAAAGGGCCCAATTTTCCCCCTTGCAAGAAATCAGGTAAGTGGCTGCCAGATCCTCTTTTGTGGTGACACTCTAGCTTTGAAATTCCTTTCTAAGATAAGATCACCTGGAACCATTGGTAATGTCACAGATGTGCTTAGCCAACAACAATGGCTTTTGCGTCCTTATGTACGGGAGAAGCAACAGCAAGGGTCCAAAGACCACATTAGCCCCATTTCCCACACCTATACCTCTGTAGATTGCATAGGCTCCTTTTTTTCAGAACCAAAAGTGACTGAAGTTCAGATTTGGAGGCAACTGCTATTTTAGATTCCAAAACAATGTGTGTGTGTGTGTGTGTGTGTGTGTGTGTGTGTAGTATTAAAATTAATAACTGCACTCACTGGAGCCAAAAATACCTGGAAAGCCACAGCTGCCCACCCACAGTTGTCCCTTCCAGCTACCACCAAAGCCTGTCAACACCACCACTGCCGTAATGGGCCACCACAACCACGTAACATTGCAGACAATTGCTGCATCTCCAACCAAAGACAGCCATGAACAGTGTTTCTGAGATTATGCAGTACACATCTGCAAATGTTAACTTCTTACTGCTTACTTACTAGGAAAAGTACATTATTTATACAAAGGTGAAGTTAAAATAATAGAAACAGGCTTCATTCTAATGTTGCCCTTTTCACTTTTGACAGACATCCAAAATACAATCATGTTGAACAAACACAATGTTGGAGGTGAGTTTGTTAGAATGCGTCTAGAGAAAAACATAAATCCATCTAAACGTTGGTCTGAAGCATCTGATATTTTTTTCATGCTAATGCAAATCGTAAAACAACATTAGAAATGAAACCTCCCTAGGGCTTCAGTGTTAATGAGCTGCTTTGAGAAAAGAACCATATGGTTTAGAACACAAAGAATTTGTCTCGCTCCTCTAAAGCAATCCCTGTTCAGTGAGCCAAAATATATTTCATCTTCAGTTAGAATATTTTCCCATTATCCACTAGATAAATACAAGTTAAGTGAATTCAGTTCCCACCCACTCACTTTATACATTGGACTTTTCTAGCTGCCTTTTTGGACACCAGCAGAAACAGCAGCAATCTTTACGTACATGAGACTCCAAGCAACCTTGGGGGTGGTGGAGGAGGTGGTGGTGGTGGTAACGGAGGTGGTCTACATTGGCAGATCTGTTGACAACTGTCTGTAACTTTCGCTGCTACTGGCTTAGAGCATGTTTTCTGGGGTTCACCCTGAGTGATCTGCAAAGGAAAAAAGTGTAGAAATTACTCTCTGATTCTACTTTTCCAGTTTCAATCATCAATCAATAGAGTTAGTACCCAATACCAAAGATAGCATCCCATCCCTCATTTTTGGAAGATAATGCCTGGGGTAAGGCTTGTGGTCTTCTTCCTTAAATCTCTACATTGGCTTCCCATCCTCATCTGGGCTAGCTTAATCTCTTTGTCCTTATGCTTCATAGCTCTCTATAGCACTGACCACCCTACTCTTCTGCTATAATTTCCTCTTATGTCCCCCTTATGGCAGGATACCACACAAGAGGTTATTCATTCATCCAAAATAAATGACAGAATGCCTTCCAAAAGTAAATACCAGGGACTGGGCCCAAATCACCACAAAATCCCCATTTTCCATTAATATGGTGACTACAGCCACCATATAGTGACTTGGTATCCTTGCTGTCTTCTCACTGTGTATTTTCCAAAGGAAAACCGTGAACAGCAAATACTCTGTGCAAGGCTCATTTACGAGTAGGATTTGATAGTACTTAGTACCTATCTCTTTAAAAGATGGTCTCATATGGCAATTTTAACTCCCTCTCCTTTCTGAATGGTACTGTTTCCTTGAAGATTTGGTTAGAACTGGTTGGGAGAAGTTCTTCTTTATTGTACTGTGAGTCTAAGCTATCATAGTTTTGTAGCATTTTCCTGTTTTGCTGTGTTTACTGTTAAGAGTCTAGTCATCACATAATTACAGTTTTTCTTTTTGTCTCAAAGAAGAGAGAAATTCCTGATAGACACAAACACACACATATCCTTCAGTTTAAGGGAAAACATATGATTGAAGAGATACCTCCCAAAGCAAATATATTTGGATGATAAATCAACATCTTACCTGGTGAACTCAAAAATTTGCTCTCTTGTCCCTTAACTTCTCTCCAAGTGAAAACAAGAGTGCACTCCAGTGTCTGACTTCTCAAAGGGAATAAAACTCTATTTTAAAGCTAGGGATGAGGCTGTAATAAGCAAGGAAATTTGGACTACACATCACTCCCTTACAGCAAATTGTAAAGGTGTACATATTCACAATCCACCGAAATTCCCATCCCAGATAAAGAGAAGAGGTATAGCCCATTCTCTGATATTGTATTCCATTACAACTTAGGGTCAAACAACTCCTATTTGTCTCAAAACTGGAATGTTATTACTCTTTCCTTTGAGGAGAGCACAGTATTCAGCTCAGATTTCATTAGCCATGTGGAACATATCATAGAGCTTCTTTTTTGAAACCATGCTTGGATAGCCATTCACAGAAACAGCAGGAAGGAATCTTTTTATTTACAGGTGAAATCCCATCTTCCAGTTAAACTACATATACAAGTGGCATCTGCTATTTGCAAATATTGACACTGTCAACGCCAGTGCTTTGTTTCAGCTTCTTCCACTCCACTAGTAATGAGTGGTGCAGGAAACGAGGTGGGTAGTATGAATGTGCAATAATAGAATGATTACTAGGATGGAAGTTGAGTTAGAAGCGTCCATCAATATGTATATGCTTTGATTTAGCACATGGGGACAGGAAAGGTGGCCTGACCTGTGGTCTAAATTTCCATAGTTTGAGAGGTATAGTTCAAATCTTTTTTTTTTTTTTTGCTTTAAAGTGAAGGTTTTTCCTCTTTGAACCATGCTTTAATCTCCATTCCTACCTAATTACACTTGCTCATGTTAGCTAGACTCAAGTTTGTATTGCCCACTGTTAAGAACCCAAATCCTAGTTAGAAGAAGGGAAGCCGACTCTTACTGGATCAGACCATATAACCATCTAGCTCAATACCACCCAACATGGACTAACAGTGGCTCTGAAGCAGGGCTTTCCAAATGGTGTGCCGTGGCACGTTAGTGTGTCACCTAAAGTGTGTAGGTGTGTTGCCTACAATCTTGGAAATGTATGTTATTATTTATAAATCATATATTTTTAAAAAATATGAAAGGATTTCATGAGATATGTTGTGTCCCCATACATTTCGTTATTACAATTTATGTATATGTCTGTATCTCTTATCAGGGGTTAGTTTAATGCCCCGCTTGCTAATAAAACTGAATTACTGCATCAAGAAATGATGAATGTCTAAAAAGTGTGTCACCAACAAGAAAAGTTTGGAAAGCTCTGCTCTAAAGGATGTCTAAGATGCATTTTTCCTAGTCCTGAATGTACATTGAGTTAGGCAATTGCAGAGGAGCCAGGGCCAGTTTTCATTCTTGTACCCCTTTGGCAGGCTCAGCATTACATTTTGGCATGCTAGATGTTATACTGCATCATGTCTGGGTGCTTTGGGAAGGACTTGGGGAGTTAGGCGGAATCTGAGATGATGAAGATGGTAAACTGCTACATTTGCAGCCAGTTTTTAGTTGTTTGGGAAGAAAATTGCCCCCCAAATCACCAAAGACCATGCTTTACCCTTAATGTACATGCTGGAGATTCGGCATGGAACCATTTGCATGCAAATCATCTGTTATAACACAGACCTAAAGCCCTGACTATGCTGAGCTTCCAAAATGCTTTTGTCTGTTTCTACTCTTGACTCAGTTTATAAATTAATAAATTCCTTCTGGTCTCCATATTACAGCATCTTCTTCAACTGGAGCAGTGCCCTCAGTTGTGGTTTGCCAAGGGCCTGGACATTCAGACCAGCAGAACAATTAGCATGAATGATGGCTTCCAAACCATCCTTCCATTGCTTGGCTGGCCACAAAACAAACCAGTCTGTGGGCAGTCTCAGTTCAGCCATTGAACAAAGCATGGTTTAGTTAAGTAAATTAGGGTTTTATGTTATGTCTGAATCCAAACGTCCCTTCCTTTCTGTCCTCCTTCTCCCTTTCTTATTCTCCTCACCGTCAAAACCCCTGTGAAACTGTGTGAAAATGTCTTTCTTTCCTTTGGTTAATCCCACAGAAAGAGGAATACACATTGATGATCACGATGCATTAATACATGGATCAAAATGACCAAAATGTTTGGTTGTTTAGACACAGAATTGTAATATATACAGAACTGAAATTTGTAGCTGATTAACTAACTGAAAACATTTTGACTGATACATTGATAGCTATAATTAATTAGGCTACAGTTCTTAACCCCCAATATGTCTATTTTAGGACAGGTACCCACAAGCAACAACATCACATGACAGTTCCAATCTTGAAGGATGTATGCTTCCTCCTCTCCAGGAAGGGAAGCTTCTTTTAAACAATATTTGTTGTGATACACACACACTTCACATTTTTTGGGCATACAGACACTTTTGAATATTAACTGACCAAAGCTACTATACAATCAGCTATGATTTCTTCTAATCAGGTGCCAGGCTTATGAATTAGTTTTAAAAGAACAAATTTTGCTGCACATTTATTTCTGACGGAAATCTAGACATATCAGTAGTGAAGAATATCTTTGCAAACACTTTATTTTTCAAGAGATGGTAGCATAAACAGTACAGTGTAGATGGTTCAATGCTACTGTCAAATCTCTTGAAGTTATTACTAACAAAAAGGCAGATCTTCATGCTATTTACATATTATTCTTCCTAGATAAAATATTTATTTTGCTAAAAACCACAGCTCTCATGGATCACGGTTGCTAAGGAAGAATCAAATCTTATGTGCTAAAACCTAAAACACTGGCTTCTGCCTTAATCATGTAGGCAAAGTAGTTCTCTTAAGTCTGAAATGTCACTGCTTTGTTATAGTGACTGACCCACATGATTTATTTCATTTATCTTCCACCTATCCTGAAAAGGTGCCATGTATGGACATCTCACTACTCTTTTACCCCTACAACAACACTTTGAGGTAGTTTGTTTGAAAGCTGGAGGCTCACACAAGAGACCTTGTTACATTAAATAATTCAAGCACTAGTATTCCACTTCAACTACTATTGCTGCATCCTGTGAAATCTTGGGATTTGTAGTTTCATAAGATGTATTTATTTATTTATTTCATTCATATCTCACCTTTCTCCTAAATGGGATCCAAGAAGACATACAATAATCTAAAAAGATACCACTAAAGACATGAAAACTGTCTGGTTGAAAATTCTAAATACCTATCCCTAAACTGCAAACCCCAGGATTCTACAAGTGGAACTATGGCAGTTAAAAGTGAAATCTCAGTACAGTCAGCCCTCCACATTTGCAGGTTTCACTTTCACAGATTCGATTATTTGCAAATTTCTCCAACTCTTGCCCCCTCACCTCAGATACTTCTTTTTCAAGGAAACCTTCCATCTCAGCAGCTCCAATCAGGCCGCACAGCCTTTTAAAAACATACCTCTGGTCCCCCTCCTCCTCTTCCTCCACCAGCTGCTAAGGATGGTTTGTAGCCCTATTTCTCAGCACCACAAACCCTCATCCAATACTCCCCCTCCAACATCCAAGGAAAGAGTTGGGTGGTAGAGGGGAAGTAAAGGGCCACAATGCTAACTCACTCCCTTTCCCTTTCTTTTCCCCGACCCAGTTTGGACTCTGGGTGCCCATTCTCCCTGCCATATCTTAATCCTCTTCTCTCACATACAAACATACACATTTTGATATTTGCTATTTTTCCATTTTTGTGGGGGTCTTGTGCCCCAACCCTATGTGGAGGGCTGACTGTACTACAATTGTGTAGTGGGAACAGTCCAAGGCCACTTGCTAAATTGCAAAACTGACTGGGGACTGCAACTTGGGCTTTCCATTCCTAATCTAACACTCTTAATTCAAGAATGGGACAAATATAGCCTGCAGCTGCACAGTGCCCAGGAGTGGTCCATCCCTGACTCTATTTTTTTTAACTGGTAAAAGTGCCCTCTAGAGATCAAAGGGGCAATTCCACCCCACACTTGAGCTGTTATAGGCCAAGGGGAGCCCCTTTTCCAACATCAGAAATGACTTTTGGTCACTTGCTTTATGGGAAATAAGATATAAATCAGGCCAGGGAGAACTCCCCATCCATGCACCTAGTGTGTGCGGGAGAGCATTTTTAGTAACATTTTTTTGGGAGTATAGGTGACATGGATAGAAGGTGCAGCCCACTGAAGTCTGGCGGTTGGTATTTTAAACCACTGGTCTTGGGATAATTGCCCATCCCTACTCTAATTATTTCCCCACAACGAAGTAGCCTTCTAATGTTTTGGGATTTAATATCTCCTGTGGCTTTAACATCACTCTATCAATGTATTTGAAGAACTGTGAAAGTTCATGCAAAAATAAATCAGTTATTCTCAAGGTCGCTGTTCTATGCTTTTTCATCTTCTTCCCCAATATTTCTTTTCTTTTTTTACTTTTAAAGTTACAAGATGTTTACCTCCTAAGGGATCTCTTTATTAAACAATTTTTATCATGCTAAGAATTATACAGTCCTGCTTGTCATACATCCCGGAGCTTTGAAAAGTTATTTTTATGATCTGCAAACCCTCCAGAATCCCCAAGCCAGCATGGCCATTTGCCACAGTTGCTAGGGGATTTTGGGAAGGGTGGTCCACAAAAGTAACATTTCTAAGCTCTGCATTTCCCTATAATCCTAGCCACAGGATGGGAATGGGTGCTTTGCCTTTTGCTTTACCTTAGGCTGCATTTGCACAGTCATTTATTACTGCCACAAGAGAAAATCTGAATCATAGTAACAGAATACATGTAGGACTGAACATTCTGAACAGTATGCAAATACCTGAGGTTATGGCTCTTCCCTTAAAACTTTTGCCTCAACTGGAAAGCTTTCTGGAAGACTTCCTATAGATGAATACACATGGGGAATGTAATGCCAAAACCAGTTAACTTTGTGGGTTTTATTGAAGGAAAGGACTGCTGCAAATTTGTTCACCCACTTCCCCAATTTCAATATAGCATTCTCCACGTATGCACTTCCATTCATTCAAAACCAAAGCCACACAAGCAGACATCATGGGCTGAATTTCAATGTAACCTTGTTTGATTTCTTAACTGTGATTAAGAGATCAAAAGCCAGTTTCTGAATCCAGAGCACCTCTTTTTTTTTTTTTTGGAGATCAGTTCTATCAATATCCTGACCCAGTTCAGTGTCAGTCAAACAAGCTATGTGCTAGTATTATGGAATCTGAATTCCACTGAAATCAACAGAGTTTAACTGGACATAGCAGTACTTAAGGCTGCAGTCCAATATCCATTTATTTGGGAGTGAACCCAACTGATCTCAATGAAACTTACTTCTGTATTAACATACACAGGTTCATGCTATAATTCTTACTAATTTGAATTGGCTGGAGGTACACAGCATGGTGTAGTGTTTTGAGCAATGGACTATAACCCTGGTGACCAGCATTCAGTTCCCTGCTGGGCCATAGAAACCCTACTGGATGACCTTGGGCACATCACACAGCTCCAGAAAACCCTGTGATGGGTTCACCTTAGGGTTACTGTAAGTCAGAATTAATTTGAAGATGCACAACAACAACAATATTTGTCTTACTGTAGATTGCATCCAGTCACTGAATTGTTTATGCACATACAGGAGTTGTGTTGCAAACAGCACATCAGCAAGTTCTTCAGCTAAAATGAAAAATTAATAGCCTTCTTAACAGGAGACTAAGAAGAAATTAACTAAGTCCCACAGCACTCAGTGCTAGAATATGTGAAGAGCAGTATTAGAGGTGACCTCTCTGGTCATTTTCGTTGAACATTCATGTGATTATTACATAATGTTAATCCTTTGAAAAGGAATTGGTGTGGTTTCTTTGATCTCCTTGCGGACAGCATCAAAATTACATACATGGCATGTAAACCCCCACTCCAGTCAAGTAAAAAAATGAGAAAGCAGGCCTAACAAATCCAGTCCCCATGTGCAGTACAATGCAGATCATCACACGCCCAGATGCAGAAATGTAAAGCATTCTTTCTCTGATGCCTCGGAGATAGCACTTTGTACCTCAAACACCCGAGGGAAAAGATGATTATTTATTTTAGAAAAATGCTTTGCTTAGCTGAACTGCAAAGACACAAAAACTTTCAGTACTTTAAATAGCTTGTCAAAGTCTATTACCAAACATAGGAAAGACCAAATTTATGCACACAAAGCATGCCAACCTTCCTCTTACGGTTAGAGAAAAATAAAAAGCCATAGCATTACAAGTTTTCAAGAACTTTGAAGGACTCCTTGAATGCTCTGACAGAACATTGTTGATCTCTTAAACATGGATAACAGAACATGGGCAGGCCACAGGTACAGTCAGCACGCCACATTCATGGGTTCTGCAACCACGGATCCAACCAATGACTGGTCAAAAATATTTGAAAAAAAAATCCACAAAGCAAGCCTTGATTTTGCTGCATGCCAAGCAATACGCTGAAGTGTAGACATACCCTGCTGTAGCCTCCCACTATTTCACAGATACTCAGAGTCTCTACAGCACTTGTTTGAGTTATTTGCCATTTTATATAAGGAACACAATTTTACTATGCCATTTAGGAAAAAAGCAGGATATAAATTTAATAAATAAACAAATAAACAAATAGGATATAATGGGACTTGAGCATTCACAGATTTTGGTATCCAATGGGGGGTCCCAGAACCAAATGCTAGTGGATTTCAAGGGCCCAGTCTACATACAGTTCCACCTCATCCCGTGTCTTGAAATTTTCAACCAGTAGTTAGAAGTGTCATCTATACAAATGGTTTGCAGATGACACCAAATTGTGAGGGGTTGCTAATATACCAGAGGACAGGATCAAAATTCAAAATGACCCTGACAGATTAGAAATCTGGGCCAAAGCTAACAAAATGAATTTCAACAGAGAGAAATGTAAGGTCCTATACCTAGGCAGAAAAAACTGAATGCACAACTATAGGATGGGGGACACATGACTGGATAACAGTACATGTAAAAGGGATCTAGGAGTTTTGGTGGACCACAAGCTGAACATGAGTCAGCAGCGTGATGCAGTGGCCAAGAAAGCCAATGCGATTCTTAGTTGCATCAATAGGAGTATGGTGTCTAGATCAAGGGAGGTAATGGTACCACTCTATTCTGCTTTGGTCTGGTCTCATCTGGAGTACTGAGTCCAGTTCTGGACACCTCATTTCAAGAAGGATATCGACAAGCTGAAGCATGTCTAGAGAAGGGCGAGTAAAACGGTGAAAGGACTGGAAGTCATGCCCTGTGAAAAGCGGCTTAGAGAGCTGGGTATGTTTAGTCTGCAGAAGAGAAGGTTAAGAGGGGATACTTAAATATTTGAAGGGATGTCATGTTGAGGAGGGAGCGGGCTTGCTTTCTGCTGCTCCAGAGACTAGGACAAGGAGAAATGGATTCAAGCTACAGGAAAGGAGATTCTACCTGAACCTCAGGAAGAAATTCTTGATGGTCAGAGCTATCTGGCAGTGGAATATGTTGCCTCAGAGTGTGGTGGAGTCTCCTTCTTCAGAGGTTTTTAAGCAGAGGCTGGATGGCCATCTGTCATGAGTGCTCTGATGTGTGTTCCTGCATGGCAGGGGGTTGGACTCAATGCTCCCTGTGGTCTCTTCTAACTCTAGGATTATCTGATTCTATGGTTTCACATTAAACCACACCTACACAACTTGGTGTCCTATCTTGCTCAGGAGATCTTCTGAGGACAGCCCTTTGCTTTGAAGATATCCACTATCTGAAGGGTTGTCCAGCCCAAGCACAACTTAAAAATAAAGAATCATAAGAATGGGCTGCAAGGGCCTTGAAGCTGGCCATCAAAAGGTAGCACATTACCTAGACAACAAATGCAATAGGTACACCTTGTCACAGACTTCCTGAAGTATGCATTTCCATTTAAATTACAGTACTTACATCTAAATCCATATCCATATATACAAATCAATACATGCATATCTGTTTCCTCCTTGTCTCTTTTTGGTGATAATGTTCTTTTTCTGGCAAGGCATAAGTGGTACCCAAACAACTTGTGGCTGATTCACCAAGTGAAGTGAAGTATTTGACAAGGCCTTTGGTTTTGCTATCTCAGGCAGGAAACAAAAACAGGTTACAGTGGCTGCACAAGGATAGTCACACATAGCTACTTGGTTATACTCAGTTTGGTGATTCACAAGTGGAGCAGGCATGAAAGTAAAGCCTCTTTAACTAGGGTTTGCTTCCAATCCCAGTTTCAAGTCTTGCTAAGATGGGAATCCTGGTTACCAACACTAGTGAGCATAAGTCCAAATATACTATGGGAGTGAGAAAGGGCAAAAAAGGGAGCAAGCATATGAACTGTCAGTTTGCTTCTAATATTTTCATGGTTGCTGTAAGAATGGCAGCCTTGCACTGGTACAAGATCTATCTCACCAAACTGACTATGTGTTGAAAACCCTTGTAGTAATAAATATGCCACATGGACTTTCTTAAATTTCCCTTTAAAATAACTAATCCGTTTCAAAGACAAAGGAGAGTGCAAGTAATCCGAATTCTTATAAAAAAAGTTAATTACGCTTGTCAACTAACTTTCAAATAAATCAATAGCTTAAAATAAAAACTTTACCACAGAGCTTGTCCATCAGCGATCCACACTATTCTAGTTTAGTGATCTTCAAAACAAGGTTCACTGGACTAATGCTAGCCCTGAAGAGTTTCTCAGACAGAAAGAAATAACTGCTGTCATGGGCACCAATACTGTGCCAGACCCTGGTACACTGGAAAAGCGTAATTGCTAGCTTCCCATGTTAAATAGCCTGACAAACACTAGTCTAGATCAAACACTCTGTGTTTTTAGTTGGCAACAACAATATTAAGCCAGCATGGTGTAGTAGCTTGAGCACTGAATAATGGCCACTTCTACCCTAAACTGTTACAGTGCTATTATTCCACTTTCAACATCCTATGGAATCCTGGGGTCTGTAGTTTAGGGAGGTGCATTTAGAATTCTCAGTCAGAGAGCTCTTTGGTCTCAGTAAACTACAAACCCCAGAATTCCACAGGTGTTGAAAGTGGAATAATAGCACTATAACATTTGTAGTATAGAAATGACCTATGACTTTGGATACCAGGGTTCGAATCCTCACTCAGCTATGGACATACACTGACTGATACGCTGACTGATCTTGGGCAAGTCACATTCTATCAGCCTCAAACAAAGGCAAAGGCAACTCCTCTCGGAACAAATCTTTCCAAGAAGTCAGAAATGACTTGAAGGCACACAACACAACACAGAAGTCTTTCCATAAGTCAGAAATGACTTGAAGGCACACAACACAACAATACAGCCAACAGGGAAAAAATGTCCCTTTGTCTAATGAAAAACAAGATACCCTCCATCTATTTAATGCAAGTGTATAATTGCCTGATGTGAAATAAACTGTGATCATGAATTAAGACAATGTGGAACCTAAATCTATGGATGTTGACTAGGAAGTACTGAGGAATCAAATCACTAAATTTGTGGTCAGATGTCACAACAAGTAAGTGTGCACAGGACTGTAACATCATAGCAGAGGTAGATTCAATGGAAAATTGGGTCTCACTCCTGTGTAGCATTTTGAGTGGGTGGAGGGGCTGCCATGGAGTAGAGAGGGAAAGGTAACAGCATTCTGCTAGTCTAGTTGCATTCTCTTCAATTTGGTTCTCACCCTACTTAAATAAGGAAGGCTACCTTTCTATGCGTATTTACTCATCTCTCTCACTGAGCTCAATGAGAGTTACTCCTCTATAAGGGTGCATATGATAGCAGTGTATGTAACAAAAGGAACAGCATTAGTGCTTGTTGATGTTGTAGAAAAGCCATGTATATTGCTTTAAATGTTTTAAACAGTAGTTTATAAATACACTGACAGAAATAAGCAAAGACAACTATGAAAAATCCAGAACAAAACTTCATTAGTTATTTTGATTTAAAATATTATTAATTTCCTTTACTTTATTTCCCTAAAAACCTGTATGTGACTTCAGCTGCTTGTGCTCTAGTTACATCAAGACTAGATTCCTGAAATGCAAACTATGTCAGGCTATTGTTTGGAAACTTCAGCTGTCAACAGAAGGACAAGGATATTCTTGGAGCCAGGCATTAGAATGGCTGACTGTTCCTGCCTGGGCTCAATATAAATTTCAGTTTCTGGTTTTCAAAGTATTCAATAACTGTGATTCAGGTTACTTGAAAGACCATCTGTCTGAGCTGTGAGGCTCAGAGACCTTACTTTCTGGCTCATCACAAAGAATCAACAGATTTGCAGGTCCTTCAGATAGGGCCTTTTCAGTGGTGTCTGCTTATTTTTGAAACCTCCTCCTGCACAATTTGCATATGGTCACTCACTGGTGGTGTTTAAGAAGATTTTTAAAACATTTTAAATTTTAAATGAGCCATGCACCTTCCATATAAATAAGCAGATGTTGCAGAACAAGACTCAGAAAATAAGATTTTGAAAAACTTCTGCTTTATACTATAGTTCCCAGAGTCATCATACTACCACAGTCACAGGCCATTCCATGTTGGAGACTCTGGAATTTGCACCTCCCCCTAAAAGTAATTTGTCCAAAGTCTACTGGATTAATAGAGCACAATGTCTTTTATCAATGCAGGACTGAGAACAGAATACGATAGCAAACTGAAGTGTGGAACTTTCTGGAAAAAAGAAGAAAAAGATGCAAAATTTATTGAAATGGAAAACACCGGAACTGAAGGAAATTACCAGGTGAGAATTTAGAAGTCCTATGTTTATATCTGAACTTTTAAAAAACGAAATCTGTCCAGAACCAGAATTTCTGAGTTACTTCAAAATACTGTATACATCATCTGACCATGCGATAAAGCTCCTGTTTGTTCTTTGACAGTGAAAAAGGTTTTCTGTGGGTTTCTTTGTACAAAACGGAACATATGGTATTACTAGAAAATACGGAGGAGAAATATGGGGAAAACTGCTGCTCTCACGAAGCATGATGACTCACTTGATGTGTAATTGCTCTTTTCTTTCTCTAATGCCTATACAAGCTGCCTTCAGGTTGGCAGATTAAAAGACAACAAAGCTTTGCCCACTGGTGAAAGATTCAGCTAAATATAGGTGTGTCACAAATCTTACAGCTCATTTTGTCTTTTAATGATCTGCTAAATTAACATGCAGCTAGCACTCATTCAACTTGAGGTTTCAAGAGAAAAAAACTGCTTTAACAGTGACTTAAGTCACTTGAGCTCCCATGTCAAGACTTTGTTGTCTAAATGTTATTGTCATCTTTGTCAGCAGAAAGGACTCTGAATTTTTGTCCCATTATTTTTTCCAGAGACCAAAATCCTTCTGTTTAAATTCACTTGGATCACAGAATGCCTTCCATAATGTATCAAACTATTTGGGAGTAGACTGAATGTATTTTGTAAAGTGGGCAGGAACCAGCAGTGTAGCTAGAGGGAGAGGTAAAATAAGAATATTGGAAATATGAATTCTGCCCTCATGAAATTTTCCTTTAGGCCTCCAATTTAACTTAAAATTCCAATTTGACCATTTAGAAATACAGTTTAGGCATCCACAGAAAAAGGGGGGTGGAGTTACCAAGCGGAATACAAACACAGGCAAATAAAAAGTGTTGTCTGAATGATTTTCAGTGTCTCGTTCTGCAATGGTAGAAATTTGTAGACTAAAGGAAAATTTCACCTGGCTACATCTCTGGAGGGCACTGAAAAGGCTGACAAAGAACCAAAGAAGGAAAATCAGGTCCAGTGGACCATCTAGCAGCCATTCTACCAGGCTGAGGAGGACAGAAGATAAGAAACAGGACCATCTCTATTGTCTGAGCTGTTAAATCAGCAATTGAGAGTTCCTCTGCATTTTGAGCCATTTCAAATCTAGCTGGTCATGATGAGAAGACTAGATTATCTGGTTGAAACATTACAACTGGGTTAAACCTGGCAATTTTATCAAACTGAAAATATGAAATGCTTGCATCTGTGCTTTCCTGCTCATGCCATTTTTTGTGCATGTAGATGTTGGGTCTTTTAGAACTCTAAAAAAATGGCAGCAAGGACTGGTAACACCCAAAAGAAGGGCTATAGAGAAGAATAAAGTTACAGGGTATTGAAAAAGATGGTTTTATTCTTCCAATGAACCCAACACATTTCAGCCTAGTAATATTTAATTGCCTTCTCCAAGGGCTGATAAAACATAAAGGAAAGGAAAAGGATAATACATAAACAATGAAAATTATTATAACAGGAGACAAGTTACAATTTGTTCTAACAGTTTTATATACACACACAGACACATATTAGTTACATTAAAATGTATATAAAATGTTTCAATTTTAAAATCATTTATTAACCCAGTTAAACTGGGTTGATTATGCATTGTCCTTTTTCTTTCTTTTATCAGCCACTGAAGAAGGCTGTTAAATATTAGTACATTGAAACACACTGGGCTTGCTGGAAGAATAAAACGAACTGGGCTCGTTGGAAGAACAAACCCACTGGGTGACCCTGGGTAAGCCATACTTTCAATCCAAGAAGAAGGCAACAGTCAAAGCTCCGCATCTTGCCAAGAACTATCTAAGATAGGGTCACCATAACTCAGAATCAACTTAAACGCACATAATAACAACACTGCTACTAAGCTTTTCTTGCCAAGAAAACACTAGGATACAGTTGCCATATGTTGGATCTGGCTTGAAGGCACATTATAACAAATAATATCCTGAAATAAGGTTGACTGCCATGAGAATTTCACAGACAATTTCCTACAGGTAGAGAGAGAAGAAAAGACCTATTCATGTGTTGAAGGAACACTGACAAAATGTAAAGTATGGTGACATACATGAAAGCCTCTATATCCACAACCCCACTTTCTCCAACCTTCCTGTGTTCAGCAGGAAAATTTGAAGATTAATTCTAAGCACATTGGGCTCAGTGCCCTTAGATTTCACTTCATACTCCTGGTAATGGACAAGGAATTGAACTTGGAGAGTGGGAACCCTCTAAAACTACACAGTTATAGTGCTACGATTCCACTTTAACTGTTATGACAACATCCTATGGGATCCTAGGGTTTGCAGTTTTGCAAGGGATATTTAGAATTCTCAGCCAGCAGGCAATAGTGCCTCACCAAACTACAAAACACAGGATTCCACAGGATACAGTTAAGGTGGAATCACAGTGCTAAATCTGTATAGTGCAAAAAAGCTCCAGGTTTAAATTCCCTCTTGGCAATGAACCTCACTGAGCGACCCAGTCATTATTCCTCAGCCTAAACCATCTCATAGTGTTGCAAGAATAAAGAACAGGGGAAGACCATGAACACCACACTGAGATGTGGTATGAAAATAACGGTAACAACAAAATAAACTTCAGAGTTCCTAACCACTGGGAGGATTTCACACACATTCAAACAAATATCCAAAGTGTTCCTTCTCTAACCTTCTCGTTCTATCCTGAGAGGTCAGACATGGAGCTGGCAAGAATGGGGACGTAGCTGGTGTGTACCCCACCATGCTTTCCACCCACAATAGTCTTTGCAAACATTAATAGGGCTCTTGTCTTTTGGTCAATTTAGACTCCAGTCCTTGAGCTAGCTAACCATGTTCCCTGAAGTACATGCTACCCTCTGCCAGACCTGACACAAGTACTGCTTCCCAGAATGGATCCTCTGTACTGTGTCAGAAGGATGACACAAACAACCATGCTGCAAGGGGCTGCTAAGTGTTTCAATCCATCAAGAGCTGGAAGGCCCTATCTTCCTCAACTGTTTTCTACAGTATGGAAAGGGAGACATGCACTGCAAGTTGTAAAGATCAAGAGAGCTACAGAATGAGAGTAAGAAACAAAGAGTCAGATGAGACAGAGACTGAGAAGGAAAGGAAGAACAAAATAAGATAGGCAGAGAACAATGAGAGAGAAAGATTTTTTCTCTCATCTAAAGCCAGGAGCTCATCCACTGGACAAGAACAAGACATTGAACTAGGAGACTTGGAATCCTTTCATATTACACAATTTTGATTCCACTTTAACTGTTATGACAACATCCTATGGGATCTTGGGATTCATAGTTTTACAAGGGATATTTAGAATTCTCAGCCAGCAGGCAACTGGGCTCCTGCCTTGGAGCCAGTCCCATCTCACCGACAGACAGTTCTTGCACTCTGTGTACTATCAGTCCAACAAGGATCAACGAACAATGGCATGCCTGCTGCTTTTAAATTAATTTTGACTATTCCTCCATCTTTGTGGGGTTCACTTTTGTGGACTTCATTATTCATGGATCATTTGCTGTCACCTCTGCTGCCTCCCTATGCCATTTTTAGTAGGGACTGCAATCCTTGTGAGACTGAGAAACTGCAAACAAGGCTTTTAAGTCCCTATTAAAAAGGGTGTGGGGCAGCAGTGGAGGTGTCAGTAATCCCCACCAGCCACCCACTCCTACCTTGTGAAGGAACCCTGGTGCCTCAAATGAATCCATGGTGGGTTGAATATGGTGATCATACTTTTGTGTATGTTAAATATGGTTTGGGAGGGCCTAGAGTTATTCATGGTTTTTTCCACTTTCATGGCAGTCTTGTGCCCCTAACCCTAGTGTGGAGAGATGACTGTAATCAATTAAGTTGAAATTATTTTCAATTTAGTGGCTATTTTCAGTGAGACAGATGTTTTGTCTGTTATAATGAAATAACACAATTAATAATAGTTTTAATTTATTAGCAATGAACCAAATTATATTTTAAAAATTAATTCTGATTATTTCTTTAATCAAAACAAGTATAAAAAAAGCACATCCAGCACATGTGAAACCAGAATTTATTCTTCAGCCTGTTCATAGTGTCCACCTCTGTTCTATGCAATCTGGTATCTCACCCCAAGTTACCAGACTTCCCACCTGAAAAGAAGCAGCCTGCATGAACCACCGGACTGATGGAATATTCTTAGTGGCAGGGGCTGCTGCTGAATGGCACAGCAAACATTTTGTGTATACAAGCCTACTGTAAAATGGCAGCATCTCTTATCATCTCTGTACTGGAATATCTACCACCTTTAGTCCACTATTTAATCTTTAGGATTAGACTAGATGAATGCACATGGTGCAGTGGTCTGCGTGGCCATTTCTGCACTAGACTATTATAGTGCTGTTAAACCACTTTCAACATCCTATGGAATCCTGGGGTTTGCCACTTAGTGAGGGGCCTTTGAGGTCCCTCCCTAAACGGCAAACCCCAGGATTCCATAGGATTTTGAAAGTGGTATAACAGTACTATAACAGGCTAGTGCGGAAATGGCCTACATCTCACTTCTCTACAACACTAGAAATTTGTTGGCTGAAAGAAAATTTCATTGAGGAGTGACAAATGCCCTTGGTTTGCCCCCCTCCCCGTACCTATAGCCCTGAGCACAGAGGGATTATTCCAAGTCTTGATCTCTTCCCCATACCTATTGCTGTTCGTTTGCATTGCATTTTGTCAGGCATTTTAGATTTATTGTTTTAGATATTTGTAAAGTGTGATTTTAACTGTAGGTTTGTATCTAGATGTGGCTGTCCAGAAGAATTCTTTGGGCTACATACTGAAATAATCACAATATGTTGCCAAAGGCGTTGCTGAAGTGATGGTCTTTCTTCAGGAGTCTGCTGAGATCATGATTTGTACGGTTCATTAGTAAGAAGAGCCAACAGAGAAAAGTGTAGTGGTTTGAGTGATCAAGTAGGACTCTGAGAAACCAACATTCAAATCCCGCCTCTGACCACTTGGTGGCCACAGGCAAGTCACACTCTCTCAGCCTCAGAGAAACACAATGGCAATCCCCTTCTGAACCAATCTTGCAAAGAAAACCCTGTGAAAGAGTCACCAAAGTCCAAAACGACTTGAATGCACAGAACAACACTATGCAGCAATTAGACAGGATGTGATTTTAAAAAGGACCCTACCAGAAACCACAAGGAGTTGCTGTCTGTCAAGGTAGATTGGATCGAATAAACAGACTGACATGGCATGAGACATCTTTTTTCTGTCATACTGTTTAGAGAAGATGAATTGAGAGAATTTTTTCAGCCCTTTTTTATCACAAAATAAAGGGTCAGTGAACAAAACTGAATGGTGAAAGACTAGGGATAGACAAAAGGTGATACTTCTTCATACACAATTAACACATAAATCTTAGTTATTACGTGCTTTCAAGTTGCCTGTCAACTTCTACAGACGCCATGAATTTCATAGGGTTTTCTCAGGCAAGGAATACTGAGCAGTGGTTTTGCTGGTTCCTTCCTCTGAAACACAGCCTACAGCATCTGATAATCATTGGCAGTCTCTCATCTGGGTACTAACCGGAGCTGACCCTGCTTAGCTTCCAAGAGCAGACAGGATCTGATACCTTTAGGCCCCATATAGTAATTGAATGTTCAGCTGGCAAAATCTGGAACAGAGGTTACCATGTTGCTAGAAAGGCATGGTTCCAAAATAATGGGAAGGATAGGTCCCTAAACAGTATAAAAACCAGGGGCCCAAGATTTTCTAGGAATTTCTTTTCCTAGTATTAGGATCAAGAGGAAATGTATTTCCTAGCCAACACAAGCAGTCTTCATCTTCACAGTAGCTGGTCTTTTGTAAAATTAATGGGCCTTAATTGCTCACCCATCAGTAAGTCAGTACAAAATGCTCTACATTACAAAAGGGCATCTCACAACAATATACTGTCACTGAGAAAATCCCCACCCTGCCCCAGCTAGGAGAATTGCAGCTAAGCTCAGAGATGACAGAAATGTCGGAGGGAAATGGATGATTATGTTGTCATCCCTGACAATTAAAAAGTCCCAGCTTGAACCTTTGAGACTTGGCTCCACTATTCCATCGTTCCCAAACTTTGGTGCTGACAGATTAAGTCTTTAATGTTCAGAATGTTCTCAAACATTCTGGAATAATGGAACTGTTCAGCAAATGGCTGGGGCAGTAGGGCACACTTTAAAGAAGTGAAAACACTCCAGGCAAGAGTGACCTACAAGCTCTGGGTCATCACAGTAGCTCAGGCAAGAGTGTGACAAAGTCTTTAACACAGCAGGCCTGTATTTCCCTCAGATTTATTTGGCTTGTTTTTTAAAGCTCCAGTGCCTTTTGGATGGGTGGGTGGGTGAAAACAACTATTTTTAAAGCTTCTGTTCCTTTCTGGAGGAATAGTAAATCCCACAGCAATCTGACAGCCCATTTCAGTCTCTTTACAATTATGGTAAATCCTTTTAACAGCTCATCTACACAATCCAGGGCACTTGAAATCATTCTTACAATATGTAATTGTTTTAGGATAGTTTTCCACCATTGCTATTACAGATGATATATTTTCTTTAAAAGAACAAAAGAAAAGAAAACAAAGAAAATCTGAGCAAGTAAAGAAGCTTCTGTGCCCCAAAGCAAACAGAAATCCCTAAAACCTGCTTGGCACTAATACATTTAGACAAAATGATAGGACAAATGATTCAAAAAAAGATTTTTCAAAGGCAATGTGTGTGCAGCAACTGATGACTGCAAATCACAGGGAGTAACAGTGACATCTAACATGAATGCATCAGAATTCTAATTCTTTTACTTCACTGCTAAGCTTTGCCATCAAGAGTAATTTGATACTTAAGGTAAAGGTAACCATTATTTTCAGTCCTAGTGGAAACGACATATTTAGCCAACTGCTTGCTCCCTTCTAGCTGTGTATGAAGGCCAAACCAGGTGTGATGTTAAATGCATCTCTGCATAAAACATGAGCTTAACCCCCACCCCTCACAAACAACAGCTAATATAATCCTGCTTTGAAGCTACTGTTTCAGTACAACATGGGATTTTCTCCTTATATGAACAGGAGAGTCAATGGAGCAATTTTCATGAATGGAAGAAAAGTTAAAAATCAGCCATCCATCCTGCTGTATCCCAATAATTATGAGCCCCACCTGTCAGCAGCTGCTATTTGCATATTTTCAAAGATTTTTCAAATGTGATTTAATGTTCCATAAGATGGCTAAATGTCCCAAAGGCACCAGATCCTGTCTGATCTTGGAAGCTAAGCAGGGTCAGCTTTGGTTGGTACTTGGACTGCCAATGAGTACCAGGTACTGTAGGCTAGATTTCAAAGGAAGGAACTGGCAAAACCACCTCTGAGTGTTCCTTGTCTAAGAAAACCCTGTGAAATTCATGGGGTCACTGTAACTCAACAGGCGACTTGAAAACACAAGTATGACCCTGAGAAACAAAGCAAGAATAGTTATAATATTCTTACTGTCACTGTAAGGTTTCTAATCTTCTTTGACAAGTGGAAACTATACATTTTTATTTACTAGTTGTATTTATAGCCTCAGTTTCCTGCACTGCATTCAATGCCATACACATAACTCGCCTCCTCTTAACTTTATCCTCACAACAAACCTGTGAGATGAGTCAAACTGAGACAGAGTGACTGGCCGAATGCCATACCAAGTGTTTCATGAGTCAGAACCCGGATCTCCCAAGCTTCAGTCCAGCCATATCAAAATAGTGAAAAGAACAGAGGAGATGCTACAAGTCTTGTATGTCCTGAAAAAGTTATGCAATGTTAACAGGACTAACAAAATGAGTGGTCCAGTGGCAAGTAGCTTCTCAATTATGGCTACACAGCCTTCCATCCAACCGGGAGGCTTTTTGCTCCTCTCAAGGGGTCCAGACAAGCAGAGGTAGTTGGTTAAAATCTGTGCATGGCTCAGATATCATGAACTTCCTCTTTCTTCACAACAATCCTGAGAGACAGTGAGTGGCATCAAATAGTCTCTCCATAAGTTTTATCCTTAAATGAAAATTTGAGCCCAGATCATTCCAATCCTAGTGAAACACTGTAAACTGATACTGGGAGTAACCTCGCCAGGGGAAAGCCAACATGGTGTAGTGGTTTGAGCATCAATGACCCTGGAAACCAGGGTTTGATTCCCTGCTCAGGCATGGAAACACACTGGGCACCCAACATACTCTCAGCCTCAGAAAACCCAGTGATAGGTTCATTTTAGGATTGCCACAAGTTGGAAATGACTTGAATGCACACAATAAGAACAATCCTGTCAGGAGACTGATTTTATGGAAGCAGCTGTCTGAAAATGTTAATCCTCATTGACATAATTTACAAATTACAATAGAAGCTGCAGTTCCATAATCAGAAAAGAAAAAGAAAGCCTAAAACAATTCTACTACACTACAAACCTAAACTGCTGTAATAACCATTTTGTATTCCCAGGCCACTTCTGCACTAGGCTGTTCTAGCGCTATGATTCCACTTTCAACCTCCTATGGAATCCTGGAGTTTGCAGTTTTGGGAGACGCCCCCTGGCCCCTCCCGAAACTGTGAACCCCAGGATTCCATAGGAGGTTGAAAGTGGAATCATAGCGCTAGAACAGCCTAGTGCGGAAGTGGCCCCAGAAAGTGTGAAGAGTGAAGTGTGAAGTGTGAAGAGAAAGGAAACTTGTTCAAATACAATTCTGAACATATCATTAGGATTCTCAAGATTCCACATGTGATAAATCCACTCCAAGTAGATCATTCAAGTATATTTCTGCATTTTAGTAAACAGCAAGTACAAACAAAGGGAAAGTCAGGTGAACAGAAAGAGACAAAATAGTGAAAGCTCAAGTGCAGCCTTCTCTTGTCTTCCATACACGCTGAACTACGACTTCCTTTATCCTCAGTCAGCATTCTCTTCTGAATAACAACACAATATTAGGACCCTAGGTGGTTCACAAAAAAAGAGGTAAAATATAAAACATAAAATAAAAACTCTTAAAACGAATCCATTCAAGAAAATTAATCACCAGAACAATACAACAGCACAGTTTTAAAAACCCACACATTCAGTTTGTAGAAGGCCTGTCAGAACAGAAAAGTTTTCACTTCCTGATGGAATGATAACAAGCAGAGAGCTATCCTCACCTTCATACTGACCGAGTTCCAAAACTTGCGAGCATACACCAAGAAAGCCCTCTCCTGTGTTCCCATCACACAAATTTGAGAAGGTGGTGGTCATAGACCAAGAGAAGAAAGACTGTAGTCTTGAGCAGGCTCATAAAAGGAGATGTGGACTTTCAGGCAGCCTCAATCAAGCTGTACAGGACTTATGTTCTATATTATGTACTATAGGACCAGTACTATGAAATCTTAAGGCAATAAGCATCCACATCTTCATCAAGGTTCTGTATAGTAGTACTACTCAAAGTGGTGGTCTCTGGATAGCTATCAGTCCAAGGCAAGTTTCCAGGAAAGAAAAAAAAAACAATTCTACGCAATGGGCACACACTTAATGGTACTTTAGAAAACCTTTGCACTTGGGAGGTGGGAATAATTTCCAATCCCTTGCATCAGATAGCCTGAGAAGCAGTGTTGTATTGAGCCTCACAGTTCTATGGGACACTCAGGTGGAAGTTTTTAGTTAGGTTACCTACTAGAATTAAGTAGAACTGTGCTAGCAATAAAACTCTACAGAAATTCACTTTGCTTAACCTGATTGCATTTGGAAGTGATTCTCTCCTGATACACAATGAAACAGAGAGCCATGCTGATCAAAAGGTCAGGACTGTATAGGGATATGTGGAATACTTCCCCCTAAGCTTAATGCAACTTGGCCTAAATACCCTAAGGCATCAGATCCCATCTAATCTTGGATGCTAAACAAGGTCAGCTCTGGTTAGTACTTGGATGAGATACCACCAATGACTACCAGGTGTTATAGACTATACTTCAGAGGAAAGAACTGGCAAAATACCTCTGTGTATTCCTTGCTTAAGAAAATCCATGAAATTCATGAGGTCACCATAAGCCAAGAAGCAACCTTAAGGTGCACACACACACACACACGAAGTCTAATGCAAAGCAAGACCCAAACATTTTTAGCATTAAGGCCCATCTATACCATCACTTCTATATACTTATAATGTATAAATCCAATGTGTTTTGAGAATTGGTGGAATATATAAAAATATAATGCCCCTGGACTAATGAATGGAAATATCTGTATTACAAAATAATGTAATTCAATCACCTAATTTAACATATTGTAGATTTATCATCTACTTTGAGCACAAGCTTGCTCAAAGAATGCTTACATAAGCCATGATGATTGACTGCAGAATGTCAGTTTCAAAAATAAGGCAGCTCTTTTCACATAATTACATTTGTCTTTAAACATACAGTTTCAATTACTCAACAGAGTTTAGGCACTTGGATTCAGCCGGCAGAATGAGAGCCTAATTTTGCAATTGGACAGCTGACAGATCTTAAGGCAAGGAAGGCAAAAAGTTAAGCCAAGCAGCATCAACAACAAAATGTGAACCATGCCAAGTTTAGAACAGAAAGGAAAGAACAGCATTTTCTTGATACTTAGAGTACTCAAGTTATCAAGGACTCCCTCAAGATCTAAGTTACAAGCAAAGGCATTAACAACTCTCAAAAGGAGGCATGCAGGTTATTTAGTCTTTATTACTCTGGCTGTCTGAGTTGGAAGATCATTGTCCTACTTTCTACCAGGTGTGTTCCTGCATCCCAAAATCCCACTGAAATCGCTAACACTGAAACAATCTAACAGTATAATTGCAACTTCTAGATCTGTTCAACTATCATTAGATGTCACCAGCATAACTACCCAAGGTCAAACCACATGGCAAATCAGAACCAGAGAGCTGGCAATGCTGATTCAGCCTGTACTCAGTGACTGCTTGGTGCATTGTCACATCAGAAGCCGTGCCAGAACTGTTAATAAAATGAGGCTATTTGGAGAGACCTTGTTTTGCACACATTGCCACCTACAGTCATGAGACTTGGAAAACCCACTTCCCTGGCAACGCATTCAAGGAGAATGGAATTCCTGCTCCAGATGAACAAGCTGAATTTTACAGGCACCAAGATCAACAGTGCTGATCAGTGAAAAAAAGGAACTGGGAAAGATTCAGATTGCTTAGCACATAAATGGCGATAACCACTGTTAACAGGACAGCCACTGCATAATTACTGATTATTACTACAATCTGTTGTTTGCATGTGCCTTCAAGTTGACTTCAATTTGGGGTGACTCTCTTACTTGGGTTTCCTTGGCAAGATGTATTCAGGGGACGTCTGCCATCCTTTGAGCCGTTTCTGCACTGCAAACCCCAGATTCCATAGGATGCTGAAAGTGCAGTAACAGCACTATAACAGTCTAGTGCGGAAATGGCCTTAGTGTGAATTGTCCTTTAGTGTGACTTGCCTTCAAACCATGGTCTCCTAGAGTCCTAGTCCAACATTCAAAAACACTACAGCACCATCAGGATGGTTATTGTGGCTCTTTAGAAAATCATTTGAGTAGGGAGGGAGAAGGGAAAGAAAATGAATATATTCATATGTTTAAATATTTGAAAGGATGCCATGTAGAGGAGGGAGTGGGCTTGTTTTCTGCTGCTCCAGAGACCAGGACAAAGAGCAATGGATTCAAGCTGCAGGAAAGGAGATTCCACCTGAACCTCAGGAAGAACTTCCTGACGGTCAGGGCTGCCCAGCAGTGGAATATGCTGCCTTGGAGTGTAGTGGAGTCTCCTTCTTTGGAGGTTTTTAAGCAGAGGCTAGATGGCCATCTGTCGGGAGTGCTTTGAGTATGTTCCTGCATGGTAGGGGGTTGGACTGGATGGCGCCTGTGGTCTCTTCCAACTCTACATTTCTATGATTCTATATTTTGTGCACAAGCATAACTCACTTGAAGGGCCCTAAAATAATCACACACCAGCATGCTGAATGCTCATAAACACACTACACACCATTGTCAATGCATCAAGATCACATACCATATTACTCTCTCCCCAGAAATCCAATGATTGGTTTGTTACATTGCTGAGGGCTAAAATGCGATAGAGTTACACATTAATTTATCTCTCCACCTTTCTCCTGGCATGCTTACATCTAAGTAAATCATCAATGAAATATTTGTTTGGAAAGAGCACAACTGTAGTGTGCGGTACAAATATTTGCTAAGGGTTTTGTTTTGTTTCATTTCTGCTGTTGTTGCAATTGTGTGTCTCCCTTCATTATATAGAGAAGCACTTGAAGAAGATGAATTTTATTATGAAATATGGACATAAGATCTTCAGCCAACATCCTGTTCCAGTGGTGTCAGGGCATATTTTGAAGTACAGGCACTTGCAGAAATTCTAAAAACTTAGACAGCTGCCATTGATCACTGTCAACAAAGCATTTCTTCCACTTTTCATCTCTACCAGAAATGGGGCTTTTGTGAAGCAAATAAATGGCTCAGTGGCCATTCCAGACAAAGCCAACTGAAAACAAATTGTATGACAATAGGGATATCTTACAACAATATACTGTCACTGGAAAAATCCATTTTCTCTTCAGCTATTCTTGAAACTGCAGCTAAACTCGGAAGAAAGGAGTGGCCTGAAGGAGCAGATTATCATCCCTGCTACCCAAAAACTCCAGTGCTTTGACTCTGCAAGCCCTGGCCCCACTACATCACTGCCTGTTGCTTAAGGTAAATGTAACTTTTAAATGACATTGGCTATACTATTCTGGTCAAACCACAAAACACCAAGGGAAGAATCAGCAGATACAAAGTGATGATTAAAGAAAAGAGTTTCTATTAATCTCACCACAGTGTTTCAACCTCTAAAACACATCAAGTGTTTTTAAGTAATCTTAAGAACTCCAAAAACTTTCCAGACCATAGGTAGCAAGGCATATAATAAATTATTCCACTCAATGACTTACAAAATCAAGGTATTTCAGATTTTAAAAATTCCCATGAAAATACCAAAAATGGAGATCACCTCTCCACTACTTCAGAGAGCCCTACCTTCACAGTGCAAATGTCAGATAACATTTTCCAACAACCATCATAAAAGCCCAGAAAACCCACAACAGCCTATAAAATCACTTTGGTCTATATCGTTCCCCTTACTTTTTGCAGTCCCTTTAGTGGCTTTCGTATGTATGTTGGACCTTCCCTTCTTTATGAGGACCTTTCTATGAAGCTGGAAACAACAAATGCCATTTAGTTCAGCCACATATACTGCCAAGCAAGTATGCATAAGACCACAGCTTTAGATTCCAGAAACCTGCATTCAAATTTCCACACAGGCAGTAAACCTAAGCACACGTACTTACATATGTCACAGAAATCAATTATGCTTACTTGTGAATAAAAATGATGAAAATTCAGGCTGCAAACTGTCACTTTCCTAAACTAAAAAGACCCTGTTCACATAGCCTGAACTGAATTCCAAACTCCATGGAAAATGTTGAATCTGGAGCTCTCACATGTGGTGTGTGCTTTAAAGACTAACTTATCTAGTGTGGCACTAATGTTGGTAACAGATAGCATACTTCACCTGAATATAAAGTAGACAGTGAAAGTAGGGGGCCTAGTTCTACACAAAGCTTAAAGCACAGTGGAAGTGATGCAGAATTAATTTTTTGAGAACCCATGATCCTGAATGGGGAGAGAAAACAAAACCTAAGGGACAGTCTCTAATCTTCAAGCAGCTCTGATCCTGTCTGTATTGTCTTCAGAAAAACACCAAATATGACTGATGACAATATCCCCAAACAAGACACTAGTTAGTTTCTTCTTTTCTTTCTTTCTGTACATACAGCTGTCATCACAATCATGTGTGCTTTTTGTGTGCCCTCAGGTCATTTCTGATGTACAGCAAGGCGAACCTATTGCACGATTTTCATGGTAAGATTTGTTCAGAGGAGGTTTGCCTTTGCTCTCCTCTGAGGCTGAGAGAATGTGACTTGCCCAAGATCACCCAGTGGGTTTCCTTGGCCAAGTGGGGATTTGAGTCCTGGTCTCCAGAGTGGTAGTCCAATGTTCATACACCACACTGGCTCCATCAAAATCAGACAACTTCTAAAAAGGCAGCCATGAAACTAACCTGCTCCTCACTTCTTTACACCCTGCACCCCATTCCACTGTGTAACATTAGACAAAAAAATGCAGTCTCCAATAAAACCTCTTTTTCCACACTGTCTTAGTAAACCAGTCACAACACCAAGAAAGCCAGCCGTACCTGTGCAAGATTATACCAGAACTAAAGACGAAACAAAACAAAAATAAAAAGGCAGCCATGAAATTAGTCCTGTTTAGAGGTGGGGTGACTCAAGAAGATAAACCATAATCATAAAAGTAGTCCTAATAGGTTGGGGATTCTGCAGTTTGTAATAATAAAAAAAAAACCCTCTAACTTTTCCAAACTTTCTGACATTCATTGGTTCAGCACCCTAGGGGGATAACAGCAACTATCCTTTCAAAAGAGCAATCCTTTGCTGAAGCAGTAACAGTAACTTGTTTCTGCTCTATCCAAATTACCAACTTTGGTTTACTCTCCAGTCCAATCCTCACCTCAGAAGAGAGGTGCTTCTTCTGCACAAGTTAGCACCAGAAAAGCACAAATAGGAATGCAAAGGGAGATGGGGCAAAGGTGAGAGAATGGTGATTTTACCTGAATGAAGCCCCATATGGGATGAAGGGTCCAGTGCAGCAGCAGCGAGGGCCAGCAGCACTGAAGGAGCAGCAAGACTTCTCTGACTAGCATCACTCCTCGGGGAAGAGGGGGACGTCTCCTCGCAGCCTGTGAAACTGGAGGGGATCAGGAGAGAAGAGAGAGGACAGATTGGACAGCACTGGGCTTTGATGGCACCTGGGCATAAATGGATCCTCCCTTGCCTGGCCCCTTCTTTTCCCAGGAGTTGCAAGCACCAGCAGGGATCTGATGGAGGGAGGAGAGGAAGAGGAGGAGGTCTCTTCAAAAAAAAGAAAAAAGCACAGGACAGTAAAGGCGGCGGAGGGGGTGGGGAGGCGAAGAGGAGAGACTGACAGCAGGGAAAGGCATACTCACACGCAGGAATGAAACCCAACCACTCCCTACTTCTCTTCGCAGGATTGTGGCTTGAACAGAGGATGGAGTGGGAGCGGAGGGAAAGCAGAAGCGGCCTCAAGCAGTTTGGAGGCGGTGGTGGTGGGGAAAGCCTAAGACCAGGAGCGGTGCCAAAGGAAACTTCCTACTCAACCTGCTCCATCGCCCCTTCCCACGCTCAGTGCTCTCACTCCCCCAGCGCCTCCCCCCAATGAAACTCTCTATGAGGACAAGGGCGACGGCTCCTGTTCCCCACCTCGGACTGGTGCCGACTGGCCAGCCTCTCCCGCTGGAACCCTCGGGAGTGGGAGGGCGAGGACGGATGCTGCAGAGGGGGGATCGCCGCTAGTCGGAGCGAGGCAGCACCCAGGCCATGTCCGCACTAGACTGTTATAGCGCTATTATTCCACTTTCAGCATCCGACGGAATCCTGGGGTTTGCCGTTTAGGGTAGGGGCCTTTGAGACCTCTCCTTAAACTGCAAACCCCAGGATTCCGTAGGATGTTGAAAGTGGAATAATAGCACTCTAGTGCGGAAATGGCCCCCGTTTCCAGCGACCGCTGCTTCCACCACCGCTGCAGTTTGGGGGCCAAATAAAATAAAAAAGGATGGTTGTTACGAGAATCTCCTTTCTCCAAAAGTCTTACCCTTGGGGATGGCAGGGGCCGCGTCTCGTGGAGAAAAAGGCCGCCGCGGGAGCCCCGCTTTACATGCCGGCACCAAGCTCCTGGGGGCTGGTTGGGGAAAAAAAAAGTTTGCCAGCCCAGCCGGTAGCTGAGCTCCAAGTTCGCCTTCTGCGTCTTTTTCTCCCAGCGCCTCCGAGAAGACTCGAGGGAGCGCAGCGGGAGGGATGGGGGAAAACTCCTTTCCCGGGAGAGAAGGGTTTCCCCCTCCAAGCCCACGCGCGGCGAGGGTGGGCGGCCAATCGTCTCTCGGACGGATCCCGGAGGACGGAGCACCGGCGGCGGCGGCGGCGAGGCGGGAGGCGAAGCTGGACCAAAAACAGAAGGAAAGGCTGAGCTGGGAAAGACGAAGGAGGTTGCGCCTGCAAAAAAAAGGAGAAGGAGGGAGGAATAAAACGGGCCGCGGGTCTTTAGCGCTCGGGGCCGGGCAGGGCGCAAAGGAGCCGCGTTGCCTCGCTCTGCCTCGTCCTGCCTGCTCCCGGCTCCGGCTCTCTGCAACGCCAACGGAAAAGGCTAGAAAAAGAAAGGAGGGGGGAAAAGTACTAGAGGTCTCTGAGCAAAATCAACCCGGCGCGATGGTGCTTTCTTTTCCTCTCGGAACTCGTCGGACTGTTCGCTCCCGGCTGGCTGGAGCCGCGGCAGACCCTCAGCGGTCCCTCGCTCTGCAGAGCCTCCCAGCAGCAGCGCCGCCGCCGAAATCGAGAGCCGGAGAAAAATCAGAACTCCAGGGAGTGGGGAGGGGACGAGGGATGGAGGAGGGGGGAGGAGGAGGACCACAACAACAACAACAAGAACACGGCCGGCCGGAGAGGAGCCGGAGCGGCACACATGCAGCAGGACCGGGGAGGCGGGAGCGAGGGGGAGTGGAAAGCGCCGGCGGGAGCGAAGCCAGAGGCTGCCCGGCTCGCCTGGCGAAGCGAGGCTCTTTCCCTGCCTAGCGCCGCGGCCGCTTCTTCTGCAGTGATTTTTCATCCCCCTCGAGGAGTCGGCGGTGGATTTGGCGCTAGGCTCCGGGGGGCTGTGGGGAGGGGTGCTTTGGCTCTCCTCTCCAGCCCCTCCCCGCCAGCCTCCGCCTCGAAGGATGGTATTTCACGGGCGGGTGGGGGGAAGAGGAGGCGGGAATCGCTCAGATGAGAAAGTAAAGCATCCCCACGCTGCTGCTTCGCCTCCGGATCAGAGCTAAGAAAAAAAGTCGAGGAGGCTGCTTAGGACGGTACGCGGGAAGAGGGAGTTGCGCGTTGGAAGCTGCCTTCGGAACAGGGCGGACGGGTGGTCCATCCTTGCCCCAGATTCGTCCTGCTCTGATTTGGCTACAGCTCTCCGAGGCTCTCGGGCAGAATTCTCCCCCCCCACCAGGCACCTGGAAAGCCAGTGTAGATGGTTCGAGTGTTGGGCTGGGACTTGGGAGATTCAGATTCAAGTCCCTGCTGAGCCGTGAAACTCAACAGGGTGACTTGGTCCTACCTCACAGGTTGCCCCAGCACGATCTACCTCAGAGGGCTGTTGTAAGGAGAAACCGGGGAGGAGCTCATTGCAGGAAAGGTAGAATACAACTATTATGAATGGAGGGGGGAGGGTTGTTTTACTTAATTGCAGCACCAGGTTACAAGGATAGATAGATAGATAGGACTTAAAAATTGCATGCATCAGGTCAAAATCAAACTGCATGGCAGGGGGTTGGACTGGATGGCCCCTGGGGTCTCTTCCAACTCTACATTTCTATGATTCTATGATTCTAGCCTTGGAGTGTTTACCGCTAAGGCATGAAGATGATGGTGCCCTCATGTTAGTTGTCTTGGAATTATTTGGTAATCCAAGAGAGATACTTCCCTTGTTCATGAAGGTTGCATTTTTTCATGCTTCCATCTCATTCATTTCCTCCACACACACTCTCACCTTTGTTGTTGCAGCACTGGATATGATTGAAGAGTTTCTGTGGGTTCATATACACACTACAAGACCAAAGAAGATCTCTTGATAGCAAGGAAATGGTGAAAGGTTACAACCTGGAGGGATGCTGTATAGAAGATGGGGCAAGCTTGTTTTCTGCTGCTGCAGAAACTAAAACACAAACCTAGAGGTTCAAATTATAAGAAAAAGGATTCCACCTAAACATTATGAAGAACTTGTTTACTGGACACTGGGAAGGACTGCATCAGAAAATGTTGAATTCTCCATCTTTACAGGTCTTTAAGCAGAGGTTGGATTGGCATCTTTAAGGGTGGTTTAGTTGTACATCCCTGCATAGCAGGAAGTTGGATTAACAAGGCCCTTGTGGTCTCTTCTGGGTCCATGATTCTATGATACAAAGTTTGGAATATGGGAGAAAAAAATAAATAAAAAGGAGACAAGTGTGACAGTTTTATACATAACTGTATAACATACATATGCATGCTGTAGAGAAAGTTCACAAGGGGTACATCTTACTTTCTCATTGTACTATGAAAAAAACCCAATGGTCATCCCATACCACTGAATGGTGAGGATTCAGCACATACAAGATACACTGCTGACCAAAGCTTGGACAAGTTACTGTTGGACTGCAGTGCCCAGTATAACCATTATGCTGGTTGGGAAATATGGGAGTCAAAAAGTAACTTTTCCAAGCTCCTGATGACTATCAACTTTTTTTGACTTTAAAAGGTTACGCTTATACACAGCAACTATGGTTATACACAGTCAGTCCTCCATATCCACAGTTTCTGCATCCATAGATTCAACCACGGCTCGAAAATATTTAAAAAAAAATTGAAAAAGCATATCTTGATTTTACCACATGCCAATCACTATGTTGATGTGTTGGCATACCCTACTATAGCCTCACACCATTTCACAGATCTTCTGACTCTTGTTTGAGTTGTTCACCGTTTTATATAAGGGACACTATTTTATTGTGCTATTGTATATTATAATGAGACTTGAGCACCCATGGATTTTGGTACCCTTGGGAGGGAGGGGTCCTCAAACCAAACTCCAATGAATTCCAAGGGCCTGCTGTATTATATTGCCACAAGCCTGTATATAATTTGCTGGGGATCATAAGCAAGTAGGCGCTATGTGTTTCCCGTAGGCATCTGGTTGGCCACTATGGCAACCATAACTGCATGTGAAGCATGTTAAGGAAAGGTGAGCTTCACCACCTCACACCTGCCACCATGTCCAACCAGACACAACTCTCTTATAGGGACAGCCCTGAATGTTACAGTGGCTAATAGTGTAACTTTTTATATCAAGCCATACTCCACCTAGGTGATGCAATGTAAACCATTATTAACTCTGGAGTCACAACCCCATCCTGCACTGCAATAAGGGCCTCATCCTTAAATAAATTATTGAGATAATGGTTGTGAACTGCTTCACATACTTCAACTATAATGTATAAGTACTAAGTACTGTTATTAAAAAAAATAGTTATCATCACAGCACCTGCCTTGACAGGAAAATGGTAAGAAGTAACTTCACATTGCATTCAAAACAGGAATCATCTGTTTACTGTGAACCAAATTGCTGATCTGTACATTTGCACTGTTATTCGTATATAATATAGTGTACATGTATTCTTTCAGTGGCCTGACTATACATTACTCCTATAGTATTACAGTCAATTGAGAAACAGTAGAAGTAGAGAATTTGAGGGTTTTACGTAGATGGATTTTATTTAATGAGAAAGTACTCCTAAAAGTTTTGTTGCTGCAGAGATAATTTCTAGAATGTTCAGTGAGGCTTGCATAGGATTGTTCAATCTGTATACCTTGCTAGTTTTATTTTAATACTTACAAGTTGTCCAGAAGTGTTAAATGTTTTGTTAAAATGTTATCTCTGACATATTCAAGTGGAGTAAAAATGCTAATTAAATCCTGAAAACAATTTCTTTAATAAAGAAGGAAAAAGAAGGAAGGAACCAATATTAACTACTTGGACTGAGTATACTACTTAAGTTTCAAAGTACAGTTGGCCCATATCCATATCTGCAGATTCTATATCCACAGATTCAACTAACCACAGCTTGAAAATATGCCAAAAAAACAAACAAACCCACACACCTCCAAAAATCAAATGTTGATTTTGCCATTTGATATAAGAGATGCCATTTTACCACACCATTGTACATGATGAGACTTGGGCATCGCTGAATTTTGGTATCCACATGTGTATGTGTCCTGGAACCAAACCTTAGTGGATACCAAGGGCCCACTGTACAATAAAAATAGGAGGGAATGGATTCTTGGGCCCAGCTTTTCGTTGCACAGCTCTGGGCTAGAATTAAGCTGCTGCTGCTGAATACTTTGTCAAAGTATTAGCTATAGTTTGGCCCTCCATTGCCTTAACTAGTTTTATTCAACCCTCAACCTGTGGTCCCCTCCCTCCTTTCCTTTTTTTCCACTCTCCCATTCTCCCTCAGAATTAACTTGCCAAAAATTCCCCCTTCAGAATTTCTTATGGCAGTTCTTGAGGGACAAAAAAGGGTTTGCTCCAGGCATGCTGTAAGAGGCTGCACTTGGTGTGGTTACATAAAGTGAAGAGGTGTTAGCAATGTTAACTCTTAACTTCTTTTGTTTTCTCATGCCAAAGGAAAATGGGTGGGTGGGAATCTCACATGAAAGGGAAGAGTAATGTTGCCACAATGAGAACTGGAGACAACTAGTCTACCTTTAATGGTTGTATAGATGTGGGAATTTCAGCAGGTGTTGCTTCTAGTGCAAACCGGTGACAAACAATACCTGCTGAAATTCCTGCTTCTATACAACCATTAAAGGTACAAGAGCCCTCTCTAGTTTTCACTCTGGCAACCCTAGGGATATTATTTTATTTATGTGTAGTGGTGGTATTTCGGAGGAAGGAATTGGCAAAACCATCTCTGAGTATTCCTATTCACCATAAGTTGACAGGCGGCTTGAAGACACACGCTGACAAAGACACTGTTTTTGGTCACTGTAGGAGATAATCTGCACTTTTGCTCTCTGATAAGATTCTACACCCCAGGAAATTCTTGAGTCCCCAAATTTCTAGTATCACAAAGCGTGAGCTGTTGAAAATGGTTCACACCTAAAACACCTAGAATGGTTCCATTTCTTTTGTTTGCATTCCTGTGGTAACTTTGCCTGCTCCCCCTCTTTTTAGATGACTAAATTGCATACCCACCAATATTTCAGAGATAAAAATTGGAACGTGTGTGGCCAAGCTTGCTAAAGATGACAAAAGTTATTAATAAGAAAGAACACACAAGCTAGGGAGACTGTAGCAGTTTGCTTTTACCTCAGCTGACTGGGGCCATTTCCGCACTAGACTGTTACAGTGCTATTATTCCTCAAAGGCCTCTCCCTAAACTGCAAAGCCCAGGATTCAATAGGATGTTGAATGTGGAATAATAGCACTATAACAGTCTGGTGTGGAAATGGCCTGGTAAGGACAAGATTCTGCCCCCTTCTCTTCAATCCTCTTACTGAGTTACTTGAAAACAGGCTACTTCTGGATTTTAAACTTGATTTGCAGCAATTGAAGTAAGCTGGGGACAAAAGAGGAAAGCAGGTGGAGGAGAGAGAAATGAAGGCATTTTAAAAGCAGCTGGAAAGTGGGATGATAGAAGATTAATCGGGATTGTCTCAGCTAAATCAGGACTTCTGGAGGATATGAAACTGTTATTTGTAAATGCTGAACTTTAACGCTCAGTTAAATGCTACTTTAATGCTAGAAATTAGGCAACTGAAGGAAAATTTTATGGAGGGGAGTGGAATACTTATTTGGGGGCAATGTTCTCATTTTACCCTGCTCCCATAACTATACAACTGCAAACACACAGGATTTAAAACAATGAGGGGGTGCTGTTTTGTTGCAGGGACAATTCAAAGGTAGAAAAATAGGATGGGTTCTTTTTATCCTTGTGAGCAATCAGGCTTTCTTTTTCTTTTCTTTTTTTGCCTGCTGAGTGCATGCCTCTCTTCCAGCAATTGGTGTCTCGCTGACATGATGGAGGCAGAAACTCTGACAGGGTTTGGGGAATCCTCAACAGATTTTCTTGCCTTGTTGAAACAGCCTGTCTTGCCTGTAAACAAGACACAGCCACATTTTCTTTGCAATGCTTCCAGAGTTGTCTGTTTGCATAAACCTGCTGTGTTTGGTCTATAGCTGCACCCTTGATCTAGTTTTAATAGGATACTTGGGTAAAACTCAGGAATGAACATAGGTACAGAGATTCTCACAAACATCTGGATGAATGTACACACAGTGTGTAATACAAGTACAGTGTAACGTGTGAACACACCTTTAGTGAATGGATAATAAATAAGTATTTTTTCCTAAGAGAGAACCTGAGAGAACTCAAAGCAAGGCAGTTTATTGTCAAGAGCACAGAGATGGGCCTTTCACACTACACAGTGATAGTGCTGTACAGTTGGCCCCCCAAATTCAGTAGGATTAGGGACTCAGGACCCCCACGAAAGTGAAAAAAAACTGCAAATATCAAAATGTGTGTGTGTCTGTGGAAAGGGGGACAAGGCATGGTGAGGAGAATGGGCATCCAGGGTCCAAATCAGGTTAGGGAATGGAGAGAGAAAGGGCGTGGGTCATCATGGTGGCCCTATACTTCCTCTCTCTTGCCCATCTCCAGCCTTGGGTATGGGGAGCATTGGGAGGGTTTGTGATGCTGAGAAACTGGGGTGTGAGCTGCCCTTAGCTGGCCAGCAGTGGCTGGTAGAGGAGGAGGATCAGAGGTGGTATTTTAAAGGGCTGCATAGCCTGATCAGAGCCCCTGAGAGGGAAAGGTCCCCTGGAAAACAGGTGCTTGAGGTAGGAGGGCAGGGGTTGGAAAAACTAGCTAATGATCAAATCTGTTAATATTAAACCCACAAATGTGGAGGGCTGACTGTGTTCCACTTTAACCTCCATGGCTGCATCCTATGGAATCCTGCAATTTGTGGTTTGGTGAGGCTCTATCACTTTCTGGCTGAGGTTTCTAAATATCCTTCCCTAAACTGCAAATCCCAGAACCATGGTAGTAAAAAGTGCAATACAGTGCTACAATTGTTTAGCGTGCTGCCCCACTTGTGGAATGCCCTCCTCTTGGATGTCTGTCTGGTGCCAACTTTTGTTTCTTTTTGTGCCAAGTTGAGTCATGACTTTACTTTCAAGCACACACATGGTTTTGAAACTCTCCTAGCCTTTTAAAGCTGTTTTAATTTGTTTTAATTGTTTCATATGTTTTATCTTGTTTAAAGTATTTATTAATTTTCTTTTGGGATTGTTTGAATTGCTTATATTGATTTATCTCTTTGGTGACCTGAGATTTCATTCTAAAAGGGCAGGAGGAAAATATTCAAATAATAAACGAACAAACACAATGTGAACGTACCCTTGGTTTTTGACATGGGTGGTTATAAAAACAAAACACTCCTCTGACTTTCCCGCTTACGTTTGTATCACAACATTTCACATAAGTGAGGAAACCACAATTCATGTGACACTGCTGCAAAGTCCAGTCACATTCAGGAACAAACATCAAATCCTGTATAACTTTGTTCTCTGGGGGTCCCGGGGGGGGGTGCCCAAATAACCCAAACACAAACACAATTCTGGGGAGAATTAGCTGGAGCACTCACTAAAGCTAGCGAGAGGCAGGGTAACGTAGCAGGGATCTTGCAACCCAGCGTCTACGGGGTCAGGTCAGTCAAACAGTCAGACAGGTTTTAAAATAGCAAAAATGATGTTTTTATTAAAAGACAAACAAACAGTAAAGACACCACAATCACACAGTTAATGGAAGAATTGGAAATAAGGATTTTCGGGGGAAATGGGTGATACGACACCTTTCTCGTAGTCCTGAAGAAGCTTGAAGATGGTAGGGAAGAAACTCAGCATGATTCGCCGAGGGGAGCTCGCCAGACAAAGTGGCAGCAAGGCAGGATGGAAGTCCGGAGTGATCCGAGGTGGTCTTGGAATCGGGGGGTTATATAGGGTGAATTGTGACTGCAGGCCATGCCATACTCAGTGAGAACAATGCAAGTTTGGAGTGGGACAAAGCTTTGGAAAAGGTCAAGTTTAACATGATTGGCTTAGCACTGAATCAACAATAGTGTAGCCAGTTCGGCTTTGTAAGACTATCGGCTCAGAGCCAGGCGCCTTTGTTAGTGTCACGCTTAAGCAAAAGGGTGTTTGCAGGAGAGGTCCCTGAAGCAACGGGGTGCTCTGTTCTGCATGCCTAGGTGGAGAATGGAATGTCCAACAATTACCGGCCGCGCCTGTGTACATGCTTGTCCGGAGGCCTCGCAAACACGTGGAGTGGGGTGGCAGAGGAAGGCCGAATGGTTTTGATATCAAAAAGTGATATCTAGTGCTATCACCGGGTAGGCCTGGGCCGAAGTAACACCTGTTTCTATGCTTATATCCCAGCATAGTTCTTAAAGGATTAAGAGACAGTCACAATTGCTGCCCTAACATTAGGCAGTGTGAACTGGTCACTTCACCATCAGTCATCTGGTGTTCAAAAACAGGACTGTAATGTCCCAGGCAGCCTGAATTGTATCCCTAAGCTTTTCTGCTAGCCTCAGGTAGAATGGAGCATTCTGTCTCCTTACTCACATTGAAGTAGGATTCAATTCCTAGTCCAGTCAGCTTCTGCATATGAAATGTAGGGAGCATTGTTTTATCCACTGCCTCACACAACAAAATGTCTTGGACCAGGCATGTTCACACTGCTTTAATTTTGGGCCTTTTCATACAGTGCTACTCAAAGTGTTGGTCTCTGGACCACTGCTGGTCTCTGAGCCATTGGCTGCCTAGCTCTAGTGAGTTTCCAGGAAAGAAAGAAACATTGGTAGTCAGTGGGAACAAATATGATGCTGGTCCCTGGCACAATAGAAAAAAATGTTGATCCCTCACATCAGACAGTTTGAGAAGCACGGCTTTATTGAACTTAGATGGGGGACATCTTTTAACTATCCCATAGACTTTTCCCTCCATTTTCTCACTCTGACGTTCCCACACTTGTCCAGTTGACTCTAATTTAACCATCTCACAGAGAGAGTGTGCTATAGTGGTCTGAACACTGAACTGCATGTAACTCTGGAGACCAGAGTTTGAATCCCTGCTCTGCCATGGAAACTCACTGGATAACTTTGGGTGAGTCACACTCTCTCAGCCTCAGAAGACAGCAAAAAAACCCCCGCTTCTGAACCAATCTTGCTGAAGAAACCCTATGATCGGTTCCCCTTAGGGTCACCATAAGTCCAAAACTACTTGAAGGCACATAACAACAATAACCATCTCACACCACACCATTCTCCATTCTTCCTCAGTCTCCTTCTGTGGTGAACAGAAATAGGCCTTCCAGAGAACTAGGGATTTGCACATCAATCCCTTTCAAAGATACAAACCCCATGTTACATTACAGAGCCTCACACCTGACTCTTTGTATGTGGCTGAAGTGTTCCCTGGCTCAGACGTCTAGCAGCAAACACATTCGAAAGTATCAGAATCGACCCTTCCTTCTTCCTCTCTATCCTGAGACACGGGAAGGAGGAAGGAAGGAACCAAGTCTCCACTTGTGTAGAAAAAGAATCCATCAAGATTATTTCTGTATCATCATGCTAAGTAAGGCATAATGGCTTTGGGTGTTATGAAGTGTTAGCAAGTGGTTAAATATATAGTTTATTATTGATGTTTTGCTACTGCCAAGGAAAGAAGGGGAAAGATATGTGTGTGTTTGTGTGTGCGTGTGTGTGTGTGTTTGTTTCAAATGCCAAAATAACTTGGGTAATGAAAACATGATTATCCTTACATTTTAAAAGCAGTTTAGGTACTAGAATGGGGAGGGGAATCACATTTTATTCTACCTCAGGGAAATGGAATGATTTGGGCCAGCACAGAGCATCCTCTACCAGACAATTGATCCTTCGGCTGTCCATCAGTGAGATCAAACTAGAAGTTAAGAGCAATGTGTAATTCATTAAATTAACTCTTTTCACTTTCCACAACAAGATTTCCTCAGAGTTACATGACTCAGCAAACAGACATGCATATAAAGCTTGTGTTTGTCTTCCAATGGCCAATTACACACACACACACACACACACACAAATGCTAAATGCAGGATAAAGGGATGAGAAAACTCATGTGCTATTACAAATAAATGTATTTCACCACTTGAGAGAACAGCACTGCAAAAATGCATCTTCTAGTTCAGGGGTTGCCAAGTGTGGCTTGTGGGCTGCATATACTCCCCAGTCTTTTTTATTTCACGGTTCACCAGTGTGCCCCATCTTTTCTTCCAAATAAAATTGATAGTGCAGTTGGATGGCAAAATGCACTTGCAGTCAATGGTGAAAGTAATAATATTCAGTATTATATAATAGCTATAGTAAATATAATATTCAATAGCCAATCATATAGTCAGTATCAAATTGAAATTAATTTAAGTTTTATTTATATTTATCTACAATAACAGCCTGAGCCAAAGAACTACTGCCCTATTTCACTTTTAAATACAGATTATAAAATATTTGCTTCAATTCTGGCAGAAAGACCTAAAAGAGTACTACAAGAAATTATACATGAGGATCAGAATGGCTTTCTCCCAAAGATATCCATAAAAGATAACATTAGAACTGTACTTAACATAACTGAATACTACGAAAAACATAACAAACGGAAATTGGCATTGATATTTGTGGATGTGGAAAAAGCATTTGACATGATTAATTGGACTTTTTTGAAAACAGTTGTAAAAAAAATAGAAGCTGGAACTAAATTCATTTCTTGGATTGAAGCAATATATAATCAACAGCAAGCTCAATTAGTGATAAATGGAGAAAAAACAAAATCGATAGAAGTTTAAAAAGGGACAAGACAGGGCTGTCCTTTATCTCCTCTATTATTCATTATGACTTTGGAATTACTCAATAATATGATCAGAAGTGATAATACTATCAAATGAGTCCAGATTAAAAACTCAAAAGCATTTGCTGATGACTTAGCGTTGTTTTTGGACGACCCTTTAAGTAGTACTAAACATCTGATTGAAACAATTAATGAATACGGTGAATTCTCCGGATTCAAGATTAACAAAGAGAAAACAGTATTGATAACAAAGAATATGAGTGACAAAGAAGAGAAGGAAATAACACAAATAACAGGTTTCAATAAAGGACAAAAGGCAAAGTATCTAGGTATCTGGATTGCCAAGAGGAATAATGAACTATTCTATAACAATTATGAAAAAAAAATGGAAAGAAATAATCAAGGACCTGGAAAATTGGACACGTTTGCAGCTGTCCTTAATGGGGAGAATGGCAGTTATAAAAATGAATGTTCTCCCTAAGATGATCTATCTTTTTCAAAATCTCCCTATCATCATGAACAATAAACCTTTTGCACAACGGAAGAGGGAATTATCCAAATTCATTTGGGAAGGACATAAACCCAGTATAAGATGGAAGACCATGACAGATTCAGTATCAAGGGGAGGAGCTGGACTACCGGACTTACATATCTATTATAAGGCTGTGGCAATGACGTGGATAAAAGATTGGGTTAGTCTACAAAATTCAAAAATCCTCGCACTCGAGGGGGCCAATCTTAGAATGGGTTGGCATGCCTACGTGTTCTATGATAAAGCAGCGATAGACAAGGAATTTTCACATCACTTTATTAGGATATCATTATTAAAGATATGGAATGACTACAAGAAAAAAAAAAACATAAGGCAACTTCCATTATGGCTGTCCCCTCAGGAAGCATTCTTTGGAAGATGGACAGAGACAGAAAACTGGTTAAGGTACAAGGACATTATTGTAAAAACAACAGTAAATATACCTAAGATAAAAACAAGAAAAAAACTGGAAAGAGAAGGAATAATACTTAATTGGTTTCCATTAATGGAAAGATTTCAGTTGGATGTAAAAACTTATGGAATTGAGCAAAAAGAGAAAGACAGAATGATAACATGGCTATTTGAAACCTCCCCACATTTATTATCTCATATTTATCAAGAAATTTTAGAACAAGAAAGGGAAGAAGAAGCTACAAAGATAACAATGATCACATGGGCTCAAAATATTGGGCAATCAATTCAGTTAGAACGTTGGGAGCAGAGTTGGAGAACAATACAGAAATTTACAGTTGCCCAAAATTTAAAAGAAAATTATTTTACATTGCTTCATAGATGATAAATGACACCAGATAAACTTATCAGAATTTATAAAACGGGAAATGGTCAATGCTGGAAATGCCAGAATGAGGCTGATACGATGTTTCATATGTGGAGGTCATGTAACAAAGCAAGGAAATATTGCGGGGAAATACATAATAAGATATGTATAACACTGAAGATACAATTTGATAAAACTCCAGAAATGTATTTATTGAACATGATACATATGATTGATAGAACAACACAAAAGAAATAATGACGGATTATTCTTTATATGATTACGACAGCAATAGAATTCGCTAAATTATGGTAAACTCATGAAACTCCAAAAATTGATCAATGGTGGGCTACTCTCATTGAAAATAGAAATACAAATATAGTCTCACAGAGACTAAAGGGGAAAACTGATGAAGACATATAGAGAGAATAGGAATTAGTGATGGATAATTGATGGGTACTAACTAGTGAGGAAAATATAACGGGAAGATATGGAAAAGACGAAGTTTAATATAGTAATGAGTCATTGGGATAATGGATAGACAGTATATAAAACTGTAAAATGAGTATGATTAATAATTCTTGTGAAATGGATGTATTGCAGAAATTAACATAAATATTATCATATAATTATTGTAGCACAGTTTCTTTTTTGATTATTAGTGTGTGAAAGTCTAGTGAGGAGTGGAAGAACAACAAGAATGTATTCAATAATATGTACAGTATAGATGTTTATTTGTTATTTTTATGTATTGAAATTTTAATAAAAATATACATATATATAAAAAATAACAGCTTGAGCCAGCATGGTTTAGTGGTTTGACTATGACCTGGAGACCAGAGTTCAGTTCCCCATTTGGCCATGGAAACCCCACTGGGTGACCTTGGGTGCATCACACATTCTCAACCCCAGAAAACCCCATGATAGGTTTGCCTTATGGTTGCTGTAAGTCAGAAACAACTTGAAGGCACACAACAACAATAACAACTACAAATTAATGGGGGAATAGTATATGTTAATGAGTAGGTGGTCATTTGTTTGTTTGCTGTTGTTAATCGCCATGAAGTTGGCTTTGACATACAGCAACCCAATGAATAACAACTGGCTGTCAACAGACTTGCTCAGGTCTTGCAGTCTCAGGGCAACCTTGGCTTCCTTGATTGAATCAGTTCAATCTGTAATGGGGTCTTCCTCTTTCACCACTACCTTCCACCTTCACCTTTCCCAGCTTTATTAACTTTTCCAGTGAGTCATGTCATCTTGGGATATGTCCAAAGCACAATAGCCTTGGTGTAGTAATCTTTGCTTTTATGGAGAGTCCATGCTCAGTTTGCTCTTGGACCCATCATTTCTCATTCTGTCAGTTTTCTTCACTGTCCAGTTATTATTATTTGTTACATCACACACACAGACGCAGAGAAAATTAATCTATTTTCATCTATCTTGTACAGTTTGCTCTGCTTTGCTCCTTCTGTTTAAACCACATGCCGTGAGTGTGACCCTTGAGCCACTGCTCAATCCCAAAAGTGGCTCCTGGCCCCATGGAAGTTGTCTACCCCTGCTCTACTTTGACCCTCTACTGAGAGTGAAATTAATTGAAAGGGAATGGAAACTGCTATAGGACTTTAAAGAGATTTGGATTTTGAAGGGGGTAGTAGCAAGGCTATACCTATATTATACATTGGAGGGGCTGGAAGCAATTCCATTTTATTATTTTTATTTCATAAGGAAAAAAGGAAGGGGTCAGCACACACAGTGCTCTGAGATCTGAGATGACAATGTGGTGGACAAGAGGAAAGTGTGTCTTGTACTGCAGACCAGGATTTTAAAACTGCTTGATTTTTAAAAAGTAACTAAGGCCAACTATTTTAGTTACTTTTGAGAAACTGGAAAGTAAATAGTTGCTTTTAAAATGTAAGGATAGTCATGTTTTCATTACTTTTCATTACTTTACTTTTCCATATAACTCTTCCTGTTACCTTCTGTGGCTTTGAAGTTCTTATGTACACTATCTTATAGTTTGGGTGTGATGTGGGTTACTTGCCCATGGGGTTGGCCACTATTTATTGATATAAGCAAACTGGTTAGTACTTGCATGGAAGACCACCATCATTTGCCAAGTGCTGTAGGCTATATTTTAGAGGAAGGAACTTGCAAAACCACCTCTGAGTATTCCTCACATAGAAAACCCTGTGAAATTCATGAAATTGCCATAAGTTGACAGGTGTGTTGAACTCACCCCCCCTCTCTCTGCCTCCCACTTACCCCCCCATATTATTGTGTTATTTCAAAAGACATTTTGTGACCTTCACTTCTCTTGCCATTCTGTAAAATTGAAAACATTAGGAGTATTTAACCGTGCTTGCAGAGAAGCAAATAGCAGTCTTTTATTGCTAGTGCCACCACAGTCTTGTCTCATTAAAAAAACAGAAGCAGAGCAAATGTAGAAAATGAAAACAAGCTGATTTTTTAGCCAGTGTGTTAATGAGGAAATTGCAGGGAAGGCTGCCTTGTGTGAATGGGGGCTGCAGCCTGCCTAAGTTAAATTTATCTCCCGTTACAAATTGCTAGCAGACAGTCTGTGATGTTGATAGCTGGAATCACAGTTTGCATGTCACTCTTGCAGTTCATATTAAACATAAGAACATTGTTGCTGAAAACTCTTTATGTTTATTTGAAAATAAGTCCCACTCATTTCAATGAGGCCTCATTTCCATAGTGTACACAAAACTGCAGTTTCAATCGTCTCATCCAAAATCCAGACTTGGTTGCTTTCTCTGGGGCACTCCTGCCTTGTTTTTGGGTTTCCATGTTGTTGTTATTGTTATTGTGTGCCTTCAAGCTGTTTATGGTGACCCTAAGGTGAACTTATCACAGGGTTTTCTGGGGCTAAGAGTGTGTGATGCACCCACGGCCAAGTTGGGAATCAAACCTTGGTCTCCAGGGTCATAGTCTAACACTCAAACCACTTATACCACATTGGGTCTCTTGGGTTCCCATAGGCATACATTTTGGCACTATTTAAAAGGAATGTTGGCCTAGGTGAGTCTTTGGTCGGATTCCCTACGGGCTCTTTTTATTTTATGCACTCGGTGTCCTGAAGCTTAAGATGTTTTGGTTTTAGATGAAAGATTTGGTGTTTGTCTTCTATAATGTGTCTAATGTACAATCTTGAAAAAGGGAGTGTGGGATTATTTAATATCACCAGTCTGGCACTCATTTCACTGAGCTGAGGAATCATTGCTACTTCATCAATCCTCTGCCAAGGAATAATGACTGGCAAAGGCAATGGCATTGAAAGACTAGCCTTGCTTAAAATTCGATCCTGGTTCTACTGACATAACAGAGGAGTAAATATATTGTAACTGTTCCATTCAAAACTGTAATATCTATCAGCTATCCATCTAGATCTAGATCTGTCTAGAAAAATAGATGAGACAGGGAATGATGCAAGGGCTGGTCTTTTTCATTGAAAAAGCTGTTTAAAACTAAAAGTATGTCTGGTCCAGCAAAAATTCATGTTTTGGGTGTACTGAACACCATTATACCTTTTTGGAAAGAAACTGTCTACTCCAAGTAACTGTCAGCCATCTAAGACAGATAATGCTTCTATTGCAAGAATAAAGTTCATTGCCCAGCAGCATGGACCAAATGAACAGAGCAAAGTGACCAAGGAGTTAAGAAAAGTCAAAGTTTATTTCTACAGCAAAAATAGGTACACACTTTGTGATGGTCCAAAGTGAGACAAAGATACATTTCCCAGGGCCCACTAAACAGGTGGGTTTCCTCACGTAAACATTCAGAAAATTATTAATACTTCGTTCAAAGCACATCCCCTCTGTCCATCATCTATCATCATTTCTGAACTGTCCCAGTCTGTTCCAGAGATTGGTGTGCTTTTACTCTGATCTATTCAGATAGTATCTGAAATTTAACCAACAAGAACTTGAATGTTTGTTTACTTTAAAGAGTCTGTTACTTTAAACAAGGAATGAAATTAACAGTTGTGAATCAAGGAAGAAGCTCCCTTTTTCATCTCTGTGTTGAAACAAAGAATGGAGCCAATGGTCAGTTTATTAGCTTGCATGACTGTCTTGCTTCCAGTGAATGGACATCTCTTGACTCTGAGATCAGACTGGAAAAGGGAAATTTCTAACTCTGAGAGTAGTGTTACCACAGTTGCTAGCTTAGATTTGTGGGATATTAGATATCACTTTGATATCAATAATATGGCCTTCTTTACCCATTCCTCTCCACATGCTGCGAGGTCCCCCGGACAAGCTCGCAGACAGGCATGGCTGCTAATCACTGTAATATTTCCAAACAAATACAGGCAGGCCAGAAATAGCCGTCCCGCTGCTTCAGGAGACCTCAAAGGCAAGTACTCTATTATGTATGCATGCTACTTACAAAGAACTCCCTGCCCCAAGCAGACAGCTTGATTAGACAAATCCTTATCTGTCAAGCACTCTGCGTTTGCATACTGGCTACTCTATTGATAATTCGGTCTTAACTCAATCATGCTAAATTCTGACCTTTCAGAGGCTTTGTCTCCAGCCCGAAATTCATTGTTTTCCCCAAGTACGGACTAGCCTACGGCCACATTTCCCCCTATAAAAACCCCTGACTTTGAGAGCTTCCTCGGATCGCTCCTGACTTCCATCCCGCCTTGCTGCCGCTTTGCTTGGCGAGCCTTCCCCTCAGTCCCACGTACTGAGAACTTCATACCTCTGAACTTCTGCTGCAGTCTACCTGGGCTTCAGGACCCAAACCAACAACTCCTCTAAAAATACCTCTATCCCACTCCAACCTTTATTTCTATAGTTATCTGAGTGACTGTGCTGCATACACTGTTTGATTGTATTTTAATAAAAACAATTATTATTTCAACTCTGTTTGCTCCTTGACTCGGTCTGACCCCATAGACATTGGGTAAAAGATCTCGTTCCGTTGTCCTGCCTCTCGTATTGCTGGCTTGTGGTCTTTGACTAATTTCCCCAATTTGTATAATTTGGAGCGCACTTAGGTGTCCCTCCTGGGACCCCCAGAAATCAGGGTAACAGTAGGGTTTCATTATTTTAATTACACTTCCTTGGAACATGAGTTGTGAGCACTACTCCTCTTAGGCAGGATGTATTTTACAAAATATTTGGGATTTGTAGATGCACATGTTCTTTCAATTACATTCCTGTAGCACTGAATTTAACTAATAGTCAGTGTTGTGGGATCTTGTGTACTTTTAATTTTGCAAAAAGACTTATACTTCAAGGTTTGAAAAATAAACACTCGCCATCTATTGCTCAGAGCATCTTACTGTTTTGGCTGTGCTTGAGCATATTTTTTTATAGGCAAGAACTTCATGAAATTGTATTTTTGGAAATATAGTCAACTAAGATAAAGTTATTGCCTAGGCGTTGTTCATATTGTGTATATTTCCCTTACCCCCTTCTCTTTCTTCCCCCCGTCTTATTATTTTCTATTACTCTTCTTTGTAATCAAACTTTAAAAACTGGTGTGTGTGCTCACGCATGCATGTGTATAAAAGAAAAATTTGAAGACTGAACCTTAAGCCTTCTGCCTACAAAGTATATGTGCTACCACTGAGCTTTGCCAACATTTTGGAAAGAAACTGTTCACCATTTGGGAAATAAGTACAGTGGCCCTTCCAGTTTTGTGAAGGTTTGGGGCATGGAACTCTTGCAAAAGTGGAAAAACTGTGAAAACTCCCCCTTCCCATTCCCTTCTGGGGCTCTCTCCTCCCATTCCTTTGCCTTTGGCTCCTGTGTGCAAGCGTTCTTTCTCTGCACCCAGGCAAAAGGCAAGGGAATGGGAAGGAGGAGCACTGCATGTGAAGAAAGAAGCCATGAGGAGTGGAGGCAGAGGTGGAGAAGGAAGGTGCATGCATGCCTTTCCCCCATTCCCTTGCCTTTTGCCTTGTTGCACATTTTCCACTCCCAGGCAAAAAGCAAGGAAATGGGAGGGGGAAGCACTGCATGGAGAAAAAAAAGATGGGTGTGTGTCTTCTCCCTCATTCCTTGTCTTTTGCCTGGACATGTTCGCCTTCCCTCTCCATGCTTGGAAAAATGCAAGGGAATGGGAGAAGGAGAATGGGAGAAGGCATGCACAGGCCTCATGAATAATCAAATTTGTGAAGGTCAAACCCATGAATGTGGCAGAAGGACAGTATTCTGTTGCTAACACATTCAGTAGGAATACCCATCAGGATAATCTAAGAAAATAAAATAAAACTAAACCCAAATATCTATCATTCTTGTTGGTGTTACTGCTGTCTGGAAGCAACCTTGGTGTAGGAATAAAACTACAAGTTGTAGAGGAGGGAGAGAAGCCCAATTAGTCAAATACAAGTTTATTTTTTAAGCAAATGACTTTTCAGCATGAGCCTAGAACAAAGGGTCATAGGCACACTGACTTTGGTTATAAACACTGATTGCAACACATAATGATCTTGAAAAAGCAATGGCACTCCCCAACCCTTCCCTGCACCTCCACTCCTTTCCCACAAATTTACCCTGTAACTCATAGCACTTACTAGATCATGGCTGATGCAGCTAAAGCCTTTCTCAACCAGAGACACAAGAGACACTTTGCTTTTCGGGCTCTCTGGTGATTTCCTGAAGGTATTTCTGCACTTGGTCACAGAAATCATAAACTGCACTCTGTGTACAATCGTTCGTCATTCCTGACAGAATGAGAGATAAAGCTTTAGGCACCGTAAGTCAAAAACTACAGCTCTGATGCTTTTTCTTCTCCTTACAACATTCACTGTGACTTACCACACAATTCTAGAAGTGAGCCCCATTAATTTTAGTAGGGCTTACTTCCTAGTAAGTGAATGCAAGACTACAGCATTAAAATTAAAAAGTTGTATTATCTTCCTACAGTTAGCAGTTGTCCATCTCTTGTTTGGGATTCTGCAGTGTTGCTTCTGTGTGTCTAAAAAGCACCAGCAGGAACAGGGCTGACTCTTCTGTTAGGAATGCTGAGGCAGCAAATTTTGGATGTCATAAAAGGATTGCAAATTCTTAATGATTTTCATGGCTATTTCATGTCAACATTTGGGAGAAAACTTATGGAGTGGGGAGAGCTACAACTCCCAGAAACCCCAGGCAAAATAGCCAGTGGGAGTTGTAGCCCTGAAAAGTAACTCTCCAAAAGCTGGAGTTCAGTTGGATTTGCATACTGTGGACTTTGATTTGCATGATCATGGGGAATGTCATTCACCCTCTGCCTTAGACAGAAGAATGACTTAGACTGGCTGTGACCAGAGGCCCTTTCACGGTATACAATTTGTTTCATGTAACTGCCATGGCTGCATTTTATAGAACCTTGAGGTTTGTAGTTTGGTGGGGCATTGGAGTTCTCTAGCTAAGAATTCTAAATACTCCTTACAAACCATAAATCCTAAGATTCTGTGGGATGCAACTGTGCCATAATTTGGAATCATAGCGCTGTAATGGTGTTGTGAGAAAGGGCCCCAGGAAACATAAGGCACATAAGAAGCAATCTTATAAGGATTATTGGTCCATCTTGTTGTTATTTGCCATCAAGTCAATTTCAATTTATGATAACCCTATCAATGAGAGATCTCCAAGTAATCCTGCCATCACTCCATATATGGTAAAAGTCTTTCTTGTAAAATTTTGAGCATCATTTTGATTCCATGGGGGATTAATGCAATGGTATGGTGGTTACTACAATTCCTGGTTCTTCTCTGAATGAATCCTTCATATTTTCATCTTTTTCATCTCAGACAGTTTTTTCAACCCCAAGTGAAGATGCAGGAATTCAGATTTATTTTTCTACACATTAAACATGTTCTCTACTGCTGGATGGATCATCTAATTTCCACATGACAGAAACTACAGCCAACAAAAGTATGTTAAGGTATACTGAAGAACTAGTGTTGACAAATACGACTTGCCTTACAAATCCCAAGACACTTAACTGTCAGTTAACTGGCATTCATCTGCTGTTAGAAATTTATCATCCAGGCTTTGAAACCAGATGTTCAGAACAGTAAAAAAACAAAACAAAACACCAGAACAAACCCAATACCCATTTATCCTCATTGTAAATGAACTGAATGCCTCAGGAAGGTAATTAGATTTTATTTAGATAGTGCGCCAAGTGATGGCCAGGAGTCTCTTGGAACAGATAATCATCCTGTTTCAATTTCAATATACCATCAAGAACTAGGGTTTCTTCTTCCCATACTGTCTCTGGATAGCAGATTCTTCCACCTACATTTTAAAATCTTTATTTCCTGATACCCTTAGCCACAATTCTGTGCCTTCTCCTTCTCCTTCTGACTACTACTGGCAGACATTCAGTATTGTAGTACAGACGCCTAACCTAGAACTATGCATCTGTAACTGGTCTGTATTCACTAGCACTATGTTGTTGTGTTGGAAGCCTACATAAATGCCATCAAAGTTCATTTTAAGCACAAGCAGCCATACTGGGCAAAGGAAGTCCATTTATCTTCCAATTGGGACTCAAAGAGCATGATATTTGCACCTTGTTCTTGGCAGCCATCAAGGCTGCAAGTAGAACTTGCAACAGGGGTTCTGCTTCTGATGCTCACAGCCTTGCTGGTTGGTGAGAGTGGGGTGAAAACATTGTCCTCTTTGAGCTCTGATTGGAAGCTGAGTGGACCTCCTTCAACTGTTCCAGCTGTTGGCACTTAAGGTAGGTCCAGACAGGAGACATTACTTAGCTTTATCTCTCTAGGTAAGTAGCTGATCTAGGATTCCAGTGATGATGATGTTATTTATTTATATGCCACCTTTTTTTCAGAACTTTTGAACATTTCTAGGGTAGCAGTGTAGTCTAAATATACTTCTAGAAACAAATTTGAATATATAAGTAGATATAAGCATTTAATAGTTCCAGTTTTGTTTGCTTTACATGGCAGTTGTGAGATGGGGGTGCAGGAATTTGGATAACGGCTAAAAAGCATGCCATAGAATGTATGTCTACTATCTCATTACAGCTCTAGTATAGAGATCTCTAGTGCCCTCTCCTGGGACCTCTTCACACTACACAGTTATAGCACTATGATTCCACTTTAACTGCTGTGGCAACATCCTATGGAATCCTGGGTTTTGCAGTTTGGTGAAGCACTTGAGGAGCTTTCTGGCTGACAATTCTAAATATCCCTCTCTAAACTGAAAATTACAGGATTCCATAGGATGGGACCATGACCGTTAAAGTGGAATCATAGTGCTATAATTGCATTGTGTGAAAGAGTCTCAGAACTACAGTGCTGTCATCCTCTAGCAGTGAATTCTACATGGTTCACCAAATTGAAAATCCCATGATTGCACAGGATGGAACTACAACAACTCTGGGGACCAGTTCCGAAATCAACCAGATTCAGGCATTTCCAAAATGAAACAAAGCTACTTGTGTAACAAGACAATATACAGTTTATTGATTATACACATCTGACAGATCGATAAAGAATATGACTGAAAAAGGGAAAGAAAGCTTACATATGCTACTTTGCTGAAATTCCTTGCAACTGATGATGACACTAGATGCCCAGTGTGCTCCAGAACGTTATCCTGCAGACTGGTAAAAGGCCAAAATCAAAATCTGTCCAGGCAGTTGCAGCTCAAGGCAAGAACAAAAGTGTGTACTCTTGCTAACATCTCATATTCGATTCATTCTAGTTGTCTTGAGAAATGCAGGCTGAGAAACAAATGTCTTTTTCTAGGAGAAGAGGGTCTCCTCATTCCTTCAGAAAGCAGAGACAACATTCTTTCCATGAGATATATGACAGCTAGAACAAGTCTCATCAAGGGATAAGTGGGAATCAGTACTCGACATCTGCAAGACACTTTAAGCTGTGCTTGTCTGTCCCTGTCTAAGCAGTGCAAAAGGCTTACCTTTCTAGCTAAGAATACATGCTACATATTGCTAGCAAGGTTCTTTGGTGCCAAGAATGAGGAAGCACGGTGGATGAGGCATGGTGTCAGCTCACTTCTCACTCACTCCCATTCTTTTGGTACCAGTTTCATTGGATATGGGAATATGAGAAAGTGGCATCAAACTGCTGTAATTGTGTAGTCACAGTAAAAAAAGCACTTCCTTTGAAGCTATTAGTCTCAGGAAGGAAGCCTCCTTTGGTACTAAGCAGCACCAACCCCATGCTTTTTTTCAAACTGAGATAGAAGCATGCAAAACACGTTGTGATAAAATATATGCCTTGAAGACTTGGGGATTTTGGAATTAGATTTCATTTCATTTCATTTATTATTTATTACAGACCAGCATGAACAAAGATAACAAATTTTACCATAAAATAGTTAAAATATATGAATAAACAAAGCAGAGTGCCTTAAAATACAATACAAAATACAATACAATACAATACAATACCTACTTAAAATTCCATAAAAATAAAACCATATTTAACACACAAAAAAGTATGATCACCATATTCAACCCACCATGGATTCCTTTGAGATACCAGGGTTCCTTCACAAGGCAGAAGTGGCTGGCTGGTGGGGCTTACTGCTGCCCCACACCATTTTTAATAGGGACTTATAAGCCTTGTTCGCAGTTTCTCAGTCTCGCTAGGCTTGCAGTCCCTATTAAAAATGGCATAGGGAGGCAGCACTGGAAATAATCCATGAATAATCAAATCCACAAAACTGAAACCTGCAAATGTGGCAGGTTGACTACAGAACATCTGTGCAGAACATCTGTAAAAGTTTCTTTGTTACTTTTTGGATGTCTGTAAAGCTATTTCTCTCATTGGTCTACTACATCAAGCACAACTTATACAAAGCAAAAAGATTTTTTTACTCTAATTGGTCTACTACATCAAGCACAACTTATACAAAGCAAAAAGATTTTTTTTTTAATATTATTGAAATGTTCCCAAAGAAGATTCTACGCTTGAATTAATTGGAAAATGGAGCCTGTTACATAACAGAATATCAGACTTTGGATGCAATACACTGATGACTGTTTAGATTTCCTTTGAGATTACCACCCACACATTAATGTCACTTAGGCTGCAGTCCTAAGAGGGAGGAGCTTTGGCCTCTAAAGCTATTGCTTTCTGAAACCCCCAAAGGTATGTGTTCTTGGCGAAAGGAGCTATTGTGATCTGAGCTTTCACAGAGGAGAGCCTATTGTTATTGTGTGCCTTCAAATCCCTTCTGACTTATGGTGATACTAAGGCAAATTTATCAAGAGTTTTGTTGGCAGAATTTGTTCAGAGGGTGTTTGCCCTTGCTTTCCTCTGAGGCCAAGAGAGTGTGATTTGCCCAAGAAGCTCTTATCCTTTTTGAACTATCTTCAGAAAAACACCAGTGATCATATTCTGAAACGAGCCACTAATACAGCTGTCGTCAAAATCGTGTGTGAGTGTTGTGTAGCTTCAAGTTGGTTCTGACTTATGGTGATCCTAAGGAAAACTTGTCCAAGGTTTTCTTGTCAAGATATTTTCAGAGGGGTTTGCCTTCACCTTCCTATAAGACTGAGAGAATGTGACTTGCCTTAGTGGGTCACCCTGTGGGTTTCCATGGTCAAGCAGAGATTTGAACCCTGGTCTCTCAGTGTCCTAGTCCAACACTCAAATCACCATACCACTTTGACTCTTCTCAGATGAGACCTACCTCTACCAAATTTATGAAGTGCTTTCCACAGCTGGCATACTCTCCAACATCTCATAGATGAAAACTAGTACATGTGTGACCAAGCAACATCAGGGCACAGACAGCATAGTAAAATTAAAGAATAAGAAGATATAAGCAGAGAGAGACTGCAACAGTTTGCTTTTGCCTCCTGAAAGAAGAACTTAACCATCTAAACTGGGCTCTACAGGTCAATGGTTACTCCGGTTCAGTCATCAGAAGAGCCTCAAGACCCGGAAGTAAACACAGAAGTGAAGATAAGCAGCCAACCAAAGGGGATATGTTTTTACCATATATCAAATGTGTCATTGACTATATAGGGAAACTGATGAAGAAACATAACCTCCAAAAAATCTACAGACCAACCAAGAAAATTCAACAAATGCTACGTTCAGCAAAGGACAAGAGGGATTCTCTAACTTCTGCTGGAGTTTACCGCATACCTTGCAGCTATGGGCAGGTCTACATAGGGACTATAAAATGCAACGTCCAAACACAAATTAAAGAACATGAAAGACACTGCAGACTGATCCACCCAGAAAAATCAGGAGTAGCAGAATATGTTGTAAACCAACCTGGACACAGAATGCTTTTTGAAAGCACAGAAATTCTGGACTATTCTGACAACTACTTTGTCAGACTACACAGAGAGGCCATTGAAATCCATAAACCCGTGGACAATTTCAACAGGAAAGAAGAAACTCAGAAAGTAAACAAGATTTGACTACCAGTACTGAAGAACACTAAAATCAAGACTCAAAAATATGCCAATTAACACCACCCAGACTCTGGAGGTTCCTCTACAGGGAACAGTACAATGGGTTGCTAATCTACTTAATGCACTGTTATGCATATCCCCTGACTAACAATACAACCCTGGGGGATATCCCATTTAACAATAGGCCATCATACAGGCCAGCTGTAACACATGCAAATTGCTTCCTTCCACCTGGAGGCTATAGAAGTATATATACTCCGTCTCACTTCCATGCCACCAGATCCTCTGAAGATGCCAGCCACAGATGCAGTTGAAACGTCAGGAGAAAATACTAATAGAATATGGCCTCAAAGCCTGGAAAACTCACAACAACCTATGGAAAACTTTTTTTCTCTCTCTCTTTTATTTTTCACTAGTCCATATGAACCTCCCCCCTCCATGAAGCTACCATGGCATTATAATTGCCCCCAGACTTGCTGCAGTTGCCCACCCCTCCTGTATCTCTAAGCACATGAAGCCAAGCTTGAGTTTATAATTAATATTCTGGCATCAAGTTTATTGACATTGATCCTAATGTAAGTTAATAAAGTTGGAGAAGGCTGGAAGGAAATCTCCTCACTACAGCCATCTGGACTCTCTGGTGGTGATTGTAGGGTTCCTAAACAATCCACTTTTGGGGAAATCACCTCAAATTGGGCTCAGTTCCTTAAAAAAGTTAAATCTATCCATTCCTGGTTAGTTGCCTGAGTTTTCTGTTGTTTATGTAGGTTTCATGGGTACATGCATTGGGCTCACTGTGCCTATTTGCAACAACCTCACAGAAGGAAATCTTCCTATCCTGTTCACTCTGCACCAGCATCTCCCTATGTGTTACCATAGATTTTTCAGGAAGCCCCACCCCAAGAAAGTTTTAAGGCTAGATTTCTTGGCTAGCCCTCAGGAACATTCTTTCTATGAAATTCCTTGAATTAACTGATCTCAGGATCATTATGTTCATTTTCTTTAATTTATCTCAGTCTTAACTTGTTCTGTTTGTGTGGGTGTTCTCTTGATACTTGTTCTAATTTTCTTGATTTTAAAGAGCATTTTAACAGTTTTACTTTGTAAATTGTCACAGAAACTTGTCTGAAATGTGGTATGTATATGATACAAACAAACATATAACAGGGTGTCCAGAACTGTTTGTATCAGGACCTGAACATTGGCAAGGCAGGTCATTTTCACTACCTGTGGGTATGTTTTTATGAAGCAATCAAAACACAATCCATTGCATTAAAACAACCATCATTGTCATCATGATCACAGTGATCATGCAACTGAAGATAGAAACAGTCTGAGTACCATGAAGGAAGTAACAAAATAATGATAATTTAGTACAGTTTTTGCTTGATAATTTCAATGGGAGGCAGCTACATTGGAGTCTTGGTGGTCCAATTTTGCAGATTATTTCCAGGGGGTCACTCCCTCAGGTGTCATGTCCCAGTCCCAGGCCTCAGGTGCAAACACAAACAGGACGCTCCCAAGAACCACAACACAGAGACATGAACAGGACAATACTTACTGGAGCCAGTATAGATGAAAAAGGGACAGCCAATGAGACTCAGACCATTCATACAAGGAAGACACATTAATTAGGTAAACAGCTGGGGGAAATTCTCATCCCATAAATACAGGGGAGGGGTTGGAGAGAAATATGTTGCAGACAGCTGGTGTCACCGGTGGAAGCAACATATCCTATGTTCAGTTCTCTGACTTGTGTTCCTGGAAACCTTGCCTGGTGTGCTAACTTTGCTACTGGAAATTCTTTTAGGTGTCACTCTAAATTTATTACTGACTGGGACTTCTGAAACAACAAATGGTGATTGCATGGCAAATTGTTGTAAATATTGTCTGTGGCCACTGATAAAGACTCTAATAGGAGAGCTGTGAACCTTGGCTGCTAGCATAGGACATCAGCCTAGTCTTAGAGAAGACTTGAATGTCTCTATTCCATTCCAGGGTCCATAAAATAAATAAAGAGCAAGTTCTGCCACAACAGTAAGAACATATGAAGAACATCACTGGATCAGATCAAAGTCCTATCTGGGCCAGCATTCTATTCACACATTGAAGTCCACAGGCAGGATGTGAATGTACCTGCATCTTCCTTGACACGTCCCAACAGCTAATACACACAGACAGAAGCATACTGCCACTATCATTGCAGGGACTATGTATCCATCACAGCTGCATGGCTTGGAGTGCGGGGTAGGGGGTGGGGAGGGGGTGTGTGAAGGGGCAGGGGTGTGGCCATGTCACATGGGGTGCCCCCAAAATTTGCTGCCCAGGGCAGACCGCCCTTATTGCCCCCCGTCTGTACGCCAGTTATCCATCATGATTAGCAACTACCAATATCCCCATCCTCCTTGGATAACTCCCTTTTTGAAGCTGTGCAGATTGGCAGGCATCACTGCTTCTTGTGTTTATACACAGTTTTGACTATGTGAAGAAGCCCTGCCTTTTATTTGTACTGAATTTTCTGCCATTCAGCATCAGTTTCTAGTGGAAACATTTTACTAGAGGATGTGCAAATTTATGTATCAGAAGAAGCAAGACATTCTTGTGATGTATACAATAGATCCTTGTTTTTAATCTGGTGGACTGTGACATGGGGTACCAGGGAAGAGTTAAAACACAGAAGAGTTAAAACACAGAAGAGGAGAGGGAGAGAGAAAAACAAAGATGTAAGTACAGAGACCAAGAAAAGGAAAATACTGTAATATATAAAGGAAAGAAATAACAATGGATCCCATGCTTAGGAAACTCTTCAGTTAGGAAAAGCTGAAGGCCCCTGCAACAGGGTTTCAGAGAGACAGTTAATGTGGGAGGAGGAGATTTCGCATGGGTAGCTGAGTAGAAATGTATGCGTATATCTTCTGAGTGGTTTGGGACTTGGAGACAGAATCCGTTGAAAGAATGAAAGAATATGAGAGATTGAGAGAGAGAGAGAAGTCGTGTCTGTAATTAAAGCTCTTAGAAGCATATTTCTGTGTTTCATATTCAGCCGCACTGACTGAGCACTTTATTTTAGTCACCAAGATGAGTAGTACTACCATACATTATCTAAGAAGATCTGCTTTGGTCAGGGCTGAGCACTCAGAAATAAATGGAAGAGAAACTAAATCACTGATGCTTGAACTGTATTCCAGAAGGCTGAAGTGAGTCTTGTATAATTAAGCTACCATGCAGGATGCATTGCAGCATCTATTCTCCCTTTGCCATTTGATATGAGGAGCAATAGCAAGGTAGTGAGAGCCAGCATGGTGTAGTGGTTTGAGCATTGGACTATGACACTGGAGACCAGGGTTCGATTCCTTGCTCAGCCATGGAAACGGACTGGTTAACCTTGGATGCATCACACACTTTCAATCCCAAGAAAACCCCATTATAGATTTGCCTGAGGGTCACCATAAGTCAGAAACGACTTGAAGGCACTTGCTTTGGTTAAACCTTATCTGGAATACTGTGTCCAGTTCTGGGCATCTCATTTCGAGAAGGATATTGATAAGCTGGAGCATGTCCAGAGGAGGGCAACCAAAATGGTGAAGGGTCTGGAAGCCATGCCCTATGAGGAACAGCCTAGGGAGCTGGGTATGTTTGGTCTGCAGAAGAGAAGGTTAAGAGGGGACATGATAGCCATGTTTAAATATTTGAAGGGATGTCATGTCGAGGAGGGAGCGGGCTTGTTTTCTGCTGCTCCAGAGACTAGGACAAGGAGCAATGGAATCAAACTGCAGGAAAAGAGATTCCACCTAAACCTCAGGAAGAAGTTCCTGATGGTCAAAGCTGTTTAGCAGTGGCATATGCTGTCTTGGAGTGTAATGGAGTCTCCTTCTTTGGAGGTTTTTAAGCAGAGGTTGGATGGGCATCTGTTGGGAGTGCTCTGATGTGTGTTCCTACATGGCAGGGGGTTGGACTGGATGGCCTCGTGGTCTCTTCCAACTCTATAATTCTATGATTCTATAACAGCAACAATCAAGATACTGCCATGGGGTAAATGGTTCTATAAGGATCTCCACTGTAGGCAGCACTACCATAAACGAGCATGGAGTCATCTTGGAAGCATCCTTGTGGTTCACAAAACACAGTGCCACCCCTGAACTCTGACAAGAATAGGAAAATAAGGTGTTAAGATGCCAAGCAGTACTAGACATTTGGGTCTTGCACAGCTGGGTCTTGCACAGCTGGAAAACTCTGGAAGGCAAGAACAATGCCCAAATGAATAAAAGTATGGGAAACAATGGTCCAAATCCTCTTTTAGTCCTGTCTAGAGCGGACCATTGAACTTCCTAGATTTAACTACACATTGACACAAAATTCAATAGCTGATTGCATGGGTCTACTCTGATGGTTGCAACTAACCATCAGGATACCAGCTAGAATGTGGTAAAAATAGTAGACCAACATACAAATCCTATCTCTCTGCCCACATTAGAGACATGGGCATTGATGTGGGAGGCAGAACCGCAGTGTGGCATCTGATTGATTCTACCCCTTAAAGAGTTTTATGATATTTTAAATGGCATGAAAACCTTTAATAATATATGAAATGGTTCAATAATTAATAACAGTCATCAGCTGAGATACAGCATCATAAACAGGATCTAGCAGGACTGTTTTTAATACTTGTGTTTATTTGTGTTTGCTCATCCTTTGAAGAAAGTGTAAAAAGAGATATAAAAAATGCATCACAAACTTTGCAATAATTTCCTCTCTAAAACAAGGGAACTTGAAATCAACCAGTTATACCAAAGAAGAGGCAGTATACCATTACCTTTTTAAAAAAAAATGAAATTCATTGCTACCAGCGCAGCTAAAGGAACAGCTAACCATCTTCAAAGGACTGAGACCTGGTGGAAGACATTTTGTTGCCTGAAAAGGATCAGCTAAGGGTGCCCTGTCCATTTAAGGAAGGAAACATAGTATTCAGAGTACATAGTGCTTATACCAAGTGCAAGTACTTATTTTGACTTGTGAGAAGATAGTCCCACAAACACTCCTCATTGCTGACAGTAAAATAACAAATTAAAAAAAATTGGCTCTTTCGTTCTTTACACTCCAAATAAGCTGCCTGAGGCAGTCGCCTCACTCTGCATAATGGTAGGGCCAGTCCCAAGAGGACAAATATTGGTCTCAGTTGTTAGAAATGCCATGTGCATTCAAAGAGGATTTGAGTTTGTGTGTTTCTTAAAGAGCAGCCACACAGCAAGCCAACTTTCTAGAAGAGTCTACAGTATGGCAACGGGTACTGATTGTCGGGGGGGGGGAGTCATACACATCCAGAATCCCACTGGGCATGCTGAATGTAGCTCATGGGTTCCTGGCCAATATTTGTTATTGTGCTAGGTGTTCAAGTAATTTCTGACTTGTGGCAACCCTAAAGAGGATCTCTTACAGGGTGTTTTTGGCAAGGGCCCTTTTCACACGTGGAGGAAGAAACGGGGTAAAATGCACTGAAACGGAGCTTACCGGCAACTGGGTAAGTCCGTTGCCACGCGGGGCAGCGCGCATTCATTGCTCCACACTCCTCGGTGTCCTGCGGCATCCAAAATGGCAGCTTATGGCTGGCAGAGGCTCTCCACCAACCGGAGAAGCTCACCAGCTGGAAGCCCGCCCCTGGCAGATCTGCAAGCACGCACTTGCGCGCGCCTGCAAATTTACACTGGGTGCTGCGACAGGGCTGCACGGGGCTGCACGCTCCATGCTTTTTAAAAACCTCATCAAAAGTGGTTTTTAAAAAGCACGCAGCGCTTCCGGTCGCTCCTGTGCGGATTGGGGTGTGGAACTACTCTAAAGTAGTCCGCCCCGATCCACTTTACGGTGTATATGACCTCTGTTATATTACCCCAGTGTGGAAAGGGCCAAGATCTGGTTATCTGGGGTTTACCATTGCCTTCCTCTGAGGCTGAATGTGACTTGCCCAAGGTTATCTAGTGGTTTTCCATGGCTGAGCAAGCATCCAAAACCCAGTCTTCCAGAGTCCTACTCCAATACTCAAGGCAGTATACCACACTGGTTCACCCTTGCCAACAATATGCTGTTGTTGTGTGCCTTCAAGTCCCTTCCAACTTAATCCTTGAGTGAACCTATCATGGGGTTTTCTGGGGCTGTGTGTGTGTGATGCTCCCAAGTGGGTTTCCATAGCTGAGCAGGCAATCGAATCCTAGTCTCCAGGACCATAGTTCAGTGCTGAAACCACTGTTGCCGCAAAACTGCTTTTCCCTGAACTATAGGTCAATAAAATAACTCAGAAGTTATTGAGTGAAGTGAAAGAAAAACTTTTAATTAATAATTACAATTGCACAATGGGACCAACAGAGCTCTTGTTCTAAAAATGAATCTTCATCTCAAATTTATACACTTCATGTTTCTTTTCAAAAATACACATTAACACTCTAATTGGGTAGAAACTCACAAACTCATCCTGACACAGCTACTCCCTAATCTTCCAAAATTGCATGGCTTTGCTCTGAGAAGTTAAATTTTATCTGTGCTGTGCTAAGAGTACCAAAAGGTCATTCTGCCTTTTCTTATCTGTTAGCCCTAGCTGGCTCTTGTCACATAAGTATGTGTTTTTTTTTTCCTGGGATCTCTTATCTCTGTTCTTCTTCTGCTAAAAAGCACGTTCCCTTAGTCACATTATTAACCCCTACATCTTGCTAATTTTCCAAACATTTGTCAACCACTTAAAACAATTTCTTTTCTATATGATACTTCATCACCACTACACCACACTGGCTCTCAATGCAATATGGGAAATGGTATATTCCTCATGGTGCAATCCACAAGCCACAGATGGTTTCAGAACAGATGGTGAGATCCATTAAGACATGCTTCCTATGTTGCAGTACAGGCAAGGAGAGGACGCAAAAATGATCCCCACTTCTTTCCCTGCATGTGTGAAATGACTCACATCCTTGTATTTATGCCAATGGCATTGCTATGAAGATTACGGTGTGCTTTTGAAAGGAGGAAAATGAGAGTACAGTTTAGCCAGCAGCCTTTGTTCAAGTTATCAGGCAAAAAAAGCCACCTGGGAATCAAATTTAGATAGGTTATATGACCCCCTGTGGCATTACCATCTGTCCAGTGGGACTGTGTGCCTTCATATCCATGATTCCTTTAGCTGTTGTCCAGCGTTTTGTGACTGTAGAATTATTTTCATGAAGTTACAGATCTACCTCAGTTAACAAAGTAGATGTATTCCTGGGCATTACTTCTTTAACCGAAAATTTGGTACCAGAGGCAGAAATAACAGGGAAAGAAAAAAGAACAGTTCAACATTTTCCACCAGAATTTTTACTCAAAATTAACAACATGCATATGTGAAATGATACAACTTGGTATGGGAAGCCTTTCATCAGCAAACAAAACCATTTTAAACTTTCTAGATACTACTTAAAAGCTTCTTTCAAAACACACCAAGGGAACTCCCTCATTTCACTATCCTTCACTTTTCTGATTACAATTACCATTTTGGTGGGAAAACTTACAGATCTATGTTTTTTTTTTTTAAAAAAAACAAGCCAGGAATTGGTGAAGCAGGCTAATCTGCTTTTCCCTTTTCTGTTTTGCTGTTCATAAATGCTCAGTAGGGAATTTTGGAGGCAGCTGCTGTTTACTTTGCCTGTTGTAAGCAGGCACAGATAGAATAGTAGATTGGCTGTGGAACAGAATCCTGCTCTTTCCCAGTTCAAGCCTGATTTTATCATTTACCGCACAGTTGCAGCTGCAACCCAGCACTGAAGGTCTGTGTGTTTCTCCAGCCCTCCATCATTATCCTCCCAATGTCAGCATGGTCAAAAACATGCTTTTCTAGACAGACGGCAAGGAGGGGCCTGGGCAGGTGTAAGAAGCCTTTGTAAAAAGGAACATCCTTGTTAGAGGTTTTGTTAACTGAAGTATGCTTGTGATCCTAATCCTAGAGGAAAGACCTAAGAAACATTATCAATGGCAATGGAAGCCACACTCAGGGCTTCAGTGATGTGATTTTGAATGTACATATTCACACAGCCTGACTTTGCTTAGACCAGGGCTGGGAAAAGTACAGCAAGCGGACCACCAATATTCTGTGATCCTGTAGGTTACCCTAGCATCCCCTCAAATTGTGATTTATTTTTTTTTAAAAAAGCTGCCTTTGCACTCGTATAATTTTGCTGACGGCAAGTGAGCCTGAAGTTCACTATGCTCATTTGCATAACAGTTACATTAAAACAACTACATTTCGTTGAGAGCAGTGGGGTTCTGATAGACGTATATGGGAACTGTCGTTCCTTTGTTCCGTTCTGTGTCAGAAGTCTTCTGACGCCAAGCAAAATACTACAGAATTAAATAATGAAACAAAAATAGAGAATCAAGTCTACACAAATTGAGCATCAAGACTACATAAGGCTATTCCTTGGGCTAAACTTTTTCTGTGAATTACTCTGGGAAAATACCAGTGTACAAGCCTTAAGTCTACAGAGGTGTGTGTATAAGTGCGTGCATGGAGGTGTGCAATGAAGAAAATAATTCATGTGTAAATATGATGGCTGAAAAGAAATTGTAAAGGTATTTTGACATCACTGCAAAATTATTAAGAACAGAAGTGATGGCCTAAGAAAATAAGTTGGCTTTTTCCATTTGTAAATTTCCATCATAGACATTTGGTTAGAAATAGTGTTTGTGCAGAATGGCAAATATTTAAATAACTGCTTGTATTTCTTTCTGGGGTGAAGTAAATCCGAGCAAGGTTTGCATGAGAAATATGTCAAGATAATAATACAAGAGGCTCTGTGGTTCTGCAGAATGGGAATGCTCAGAGTGTAAGAATGTCAATTATAACTCTCAGAATCCCTTACCCAGCAAGGCTAGTGGCCCTGCTCACTGGGTGTATATGTGGGGAGGGTGGTCCAAAAAAGTAACTTCCAAGCTGTGAGTGCTAAACATTTAAGTATGGCAATTAGGAAAAACAGGGCATTGCTTTTTACTAGTCCTGACAGCTGGTCCATTTAGCAGTACTGTGTTACATGACTGGCAACAGCTCTCTGGGGTTACAGAGACTTTATCAGCTCTATCTGATGAGACCAACTGGACCTGAAGCATTTTACATGCAGGATATGTGCTCTGTCATTTGAACTACATTCCTTCTCTGTGAGAGCTTGCCTTTTATTGGATTAGAGCTTTATCACTGAAAACAATCCTTGGAGTACAAAGATAAGAACAAGATGGATGGAAAAGTTAATATTAAAAATGTGATTTATAGACACTGCTTATTCCTGAGAAAGCTGCTGTGAAAAAGAAAAAACAAAGCAAAACAGTATTACTCTCCCATCTTGCAACACTTGCTATTTCACGATCATGTCACTTAGCCAAATCTTGCTAATTGTGGATTGGATGGACTGTGAAATGCCGGAAGGTTTTCTAATTTAGTTGGCAGTCGATTGTAGAAGATAACAGGCGTTGTATTTTCTCATATACTGGTAAATGTTTTACGGTCATGCAAGTCAGTTCCAAAACATTTCACATAAGCAGAACAGAAATAGAAGATGCTGCGCCTCTATGCCTTTTGGAGTTTGGGTGTGTGTTCTTGTTATGAATCTGTCAAGCTTCTCATTAATCGTCTTGGGATTGTTCTGGTTCTTTTGGAGTGACTGAGAACTAGGTAGGAGAATCTAAATGTACCTAAATTTTTTTTTAAAATGTGACATCTATAACCCAAGAGATGAAATTGAGGAATTTTTCTGAATTACAGTTAGGTAGCTGTTAAGTTTCTTTCTTTCTTTTTTAAATTATACCAGATCACATAGCTTTGTTTAGTCAATCACTTTTCAGGCAAATCTGTTGTTATTTCTGCTTTTCATTGATGTAATATTAATTTGAAAGACTGCTTGACATTTGTAATTGCTCTCACCTTCACAAATCCCTTGATATGAGGTTGCTATAATCCCCTGATTACAAATAGGGCATTATGGCTATAAGACATGAGGAAACCATGATTATCCACTTGTGGGACTCCAAATCCAGAAAACCCAGCTGGTATAGCCATGTTCAGGGATAATGGAAGATGTGGTCAAGCAAAACTGAGTGCACGTGTTCCTCATCCATGCTGTAAGACATTGGGCCAGTTACCAAATGAAGTATGATTCATGTGTCCCCCTTAATGAGAGCACAAAGAAATGGAGATGAAAAGAGTAGAATGCCTCAAACCCATATCAGACATATATTTCATTAATGTATACAAAGAAGCGATTTGCTCAAGGTTACATATTCATCTAGATACAACAAATGTTACACATACAGAATGTGGTTCCTATATATTATTGGGGATATAAAAAGATACATCTAAAAGGAAAGGATAAACTTCTTGCACATGTCATCCAACCTCTGTTTAAAAACCTCTAAGAAAGGAGACTCCACCACACTCTAAGGCAGCATGTTCCACTGTTGAACAGCTCTTACCATCAGGGAATTCTTCCTAATTAGGTGGAATCTCTTTTCCTGTAGTTTGAATCCATTGTTCCATATCCTAGTTTCTGAAGCAGCAGAAATCAAGCTCACCACATCTTCCATAGGATATCCCTTCAGATATTTAAGCACGGCTATCATGTCACCACTTAATCTTCTCTTCTCCATACTAAACATACCTAGTTCCCTCACCTGCTTCTCATAGGCCATGGTTTCCAGGAATGTAACCATTTTGGTTGCCCTGCTCTGGACATGTTCCAGATTGTCAATATCCTTCTTGAGCTGTGGTGCCCAGAACTGGACACAATGTTCCAGGTGAGCTCGAACCAAAGCAGAATAGAGTGGTACTAATACTTCCTTCGATGTAGACACTATAGTTCTTTTGAAGTAACCAAGAATTACATTGGGTTTTTTTTAGCTGCCATATCACACTGTTGAGTCATGTTCAGTTTGTGGTCTACTAAGATTCCTAGATCCCTTTCATGTGTACTATGTTCAAGCCAGATGTTGTCTATCATATATCTGTGCATTTCATTTTTTTCTGCCTAAGTGTAGTACCTTACATTTCTCTCTCTTGAAATTCTTTCTGTTAATTCTGTGCCAATTCCCTAATCAGTATTTTGTGTCTGGCTCTGGTTGCAGGGTTTTAGTCAAAACAAAGTTGACCCCACAAGACTGAAATCTTCCCACATCTGCTCTATGGTTTTCATTGCATTCATTCTCATATTATATCCCCAAGACAGTTATCTCTTGTAGCTGAGGACTTTCTCAGTTTGTCTTCTGGCCCAGAATACCCCCATCTCTAGGCTCTACCTGGCTTCTTCTATTGCCTTACACAAGGAGAAATCCTGCTGAAATCCTGCTACACTAAGAGCCCTAACATGGGAATATGTAGAACCCATATTAATAGATGTGCTTCTTCAGCAACACTTCTAAGAAGCCTGGATCAGTGGTCAAAGTTCAATAGAGAACACACTATCTTCTCTACCATGAATATGATCAAGGGACTAGAAATCAGGTCACCCTTAGTCACATTTCCATAGTTTTAGCTACAGTCATATTTTTACCTGAAAAAGGCACAATGGTCCTAGAAGCCATTAACAGTAATACATACTACCTTTGGAAGAGATCAACTGATCTGAGGAGTAGCTTCTGGCATGTGTACTAGTAAGTCTCAACCCAGGACTGTGACTTAGCATTCTATCATCATTACTGTTGCTGTTGTTGTGCCTCTGAAATATTAAGCCTTCCTGTTCCATTTAGAAAATAAATTGCACTTCTATCTGTAGCCCAGAAGGAAAGCCCATCTGTTTCCCAGTTGTTAGTAATGAAAGCTGCCAGAAGGTGCTACCTTTCTACAAGTCACTGTGTGATCTATGTTTGGAGATGCTGATGCTGACACAACAGAAGGTATTGGCCACAGTCACCATGTCAAGGGTATATTTTTTTTCCAGACATTTTGTGCTCTTCTTTACAATAAAAGGTGAAATACCAAAGCAATGGAATTCATTTCTGTAGTACACAACAGCCAGTATATTTTTCAGTGTCTCATTCCTCAATCTTATGTTCCCTTTTTTCCCCTTTCTTTTAAATTTATGGGTAAGATGTTGGTCTAGAAGTAGAAACACCAAAGTTCATGTCCTCATTGACCAATGTACCCCATTGGGATAGTCACTAGCAATCATCCTATCTACTTCATGGGGCTGTTGTGAAAATAAAACAAAGAAGAACAATGTACACTTTCTAAAGCTGGTTGGAGAAAAGTCAGGATTTAAATAGAATGAGTGAATAAATAACTAAATGACACATTTATTTCAGCTGTATTTCAGGGGTAATGCTTAGGGGCCCATCACACACCACAGGTGGTGTAGGAAACACACAGTGGATCTCAGACACTAGGTTCTGATGGGTTTCCTTCAGTAGGTGGGTTGTGAGTGGGTGTCACTGAACCCATGCCTTATGCTACACCAAGGCTCTAACATCTGTAGCCAGTAAAGCTGCTGCCATTTTAACTCTGCTGTGATCTTCTGTGTGTGTTAATGGTGGTCCCTCTCCCTGAACCCTCACTATTGTACTATTCACCCATCACTATTGCAGCAAATAGAAAAATGAGCCCTTTTTACAATGGGGATGGTTCATTCTTCTCAGAAGTTAGTTCAAAAAGTACAATGTAGGGCCACATGTTTAAACACTGAACTATTGGGAGAATTCATTGTTGTTGCTGGGGTTCTTCCTCTTTAAAAAACTGAATTATTCTCAAGTCTCCCTGCAGTGCTTTATTTTGAACTCAAAGGTCCCAAAGGTATCCTGGGCCATTTTTCAGGGAGGCAGATTAACAACGCAGTCCTCTGCAAATCTAATCAAAAGTCTTACTGAGACCTAAATCTAATTCCTAGTCCTAACTAGAGCTGAGCTGAGCTATTGAAACAATGAAATTCATAGAAATATTGACATAACATTCTGCAGTTGGGTCAAAGAGTCTACTCTAGGTGGAACTAGCAATTAGGTTTGAGTTTATTGGGTTGGTCCAGAGTCAATACAAAGTTGGACAAGGAGCCATTTTATACAAGGCTTTCTTCTCCAATTACTGTGGCAGTTTCCCAGATTTATAACCGATGGTTCTTTCCTAATCCTGACACTCTGCATCTTTGTTCTGGACCAGGTGGTTTTAATTTTCTCAGACTTATATGAATGGGCAACAGATGAATTCCTTAGACAGTCTAATCTTTTCATGAAAACCATTTTCATACTGAAAGCAGTTTTGACAACCTTTATAATCTTTTTGATTATCTCCATTGAAAAGCAGATTTTATACATGCACACACACATACACACACACAATGTTTTGATCCAAACCTTCTTCATCTGGATTGGAGATCTGTAGTGCAATGGAGAAGAGGAGAATCTATTCCATCCTTCAAACTGTCCCAGCTTGGCCTGCAGAAGCTCTGCTTCCAGACTTTCCTTCAGTCCCTTCCTCACCTTAAGCTCCCCCTTTGGGCAGCAGGTGCTACTCAAGGAAAACTCACTGCTATCTCTGATCACTAATTGGAGATTCCCTGCCAGCACTGCCTGACTCACACGGTGAGATAGGAAGGTGAGCTGTTATGGAGGTCTCTTTCCTGGGACCCAAATGTGCCATGCTCCTAGTGTAACATCATGTTTTCCAACTGCCCCCGTTTGGCAGTGACAGTCTTAATTACACCTTGATCATCCCATTTATTTCAACTGCTTTTAAAATGTCCCAGTTTCTTTCTCTTCCTCCCATTTCCCCCTGTCTGCTCAACTTCTGTTGCTTCAATGAGCTCAAAGTGCAAAAGTAGTTTGCAATCAGTTAACTCAGCAGAGGGAGAGGAGAGGACAGGATCTAGCCCTTTTCAGTAGACTCAGGAAAAAACAAACTACTGCAACCTCTCCTAGCCTGTGTGTCTTTCATCATTCACAACATGTGTTATCTTGACCACAGTCTGATATTGTCTGGCCACATATGTCCCAGTTTTCAGGAATTGAGAATGTGTGATATGCCCAAGGTCACCCAGTGGGTTTCCATGGCCAAGTGGGGAATCCAACCCTGGTCTCCAGAGCCGTAGTCCAAAGCTCAAACCACGACACCATATTGGCTCTCAATACTGTAGACAGTTTAATGTTATTCGTTTTTAATGTTATAGCTCAATGCATGCTTTTAGCTATGTGTGGTTTTACTCGTATCCTTTTTAATTCTGTAAGTCCCCCGGAGCCCTACTCTTTTGGAAGATGGGATATAGTAATTAAATGATTGAAACTGATTGATTATGGCTGGCATATAAAAGAACAAATATACAGGGATGATTCTATATAAGGACAAATAGGCAACCCAAGATAAGCCTTGAAAAGGGTGAGTTTTGAACCACTAGGAATTAATAAAGAATTGCCCCATGAACAAAATTCAAAGGGAAAGATGGGCTTTTTGCACAGTTCATGCTTAGGTAAACAGAACTAGAGATGGTATTTCTTTTTCATGTTTCATACACATCCATTATGAATTGTTTGCAATAGAAACTATTTTGTCTCAGCAGACTATAAACTTTCTTCCTGCATGTTCCCAAGGATGCCGCTACACTTAAGATTTTCATTTAGGGCTCAGTTTGCCTAGAAGTATCTGACAGAGCCTCAGGAAATAGGACTGTAATCTTGGTTGTTACATAATATATCTTTTAAAAAAGAGAACAACTTCCTTTCTCTCCGACAAGGGCTCTCTATACTCCTCTTCAACGATTACTAGATGTCAGCTTATATTCAGCTAGCCCCCTGTATGATTCCTAAATTTATCACCTCCTCCACTGCATGTTTAATGTCTGAGTATGAAATCCGGGCTGAACCAAAGTCAACAGCAAAAGATTTCACCCTGAATTTGCTTGAAGCATCCTTTTGATGCTGGCATTTATCCCAGGGTATCCAAAGCATTTTAAGGTCTTTTAATGAGAAGCATTTTGTAAATGCAAAGTATTTTAACAGAAGAACTTTAAATCATGGTAGAGTAATCAGGTTTGGAACTTTAGTAGGTTTTTTAAAAATTCAGTCATGAATAATAAATTATAATCAACACATAATTCTTCCCACTGCCTCCAATCATCAATGTATGCTGTGTGATGGTTGTTTAAAGCTGCTATTGTTATTGATCATGGCTGGGCAAAGTGTGGCCTGTGGCTTGCATGTGGCCCACTGGGACCATTTTTGTGGTCTCCATGGCCTCTTCAGTTTTTAAAAAATTATTTTCCTCCAAAATGCTTTCTGGGGTGTGCAGAGGGTGTTTCTACCATATTTGGAGGCCCCCTTGACCCCAGAGGTAAAAAGCCTTTTGCAATTTTTCTTTTCACCAAAATAATGGGACCTGAAAGGTAGTTCCACTACGTGTTTGCGGGGCACTGGACCAATTTAGTCTGTGGAGAAGCCTTTTTTGAATCAGGAAGTGAACAAGAAGTTACTTCCTCTCACTTAATGTTGTTTAAAAAAGGCCTCTGTGGACATAAAACAGCCCAGAAAGGCCCCAAAACATAGTGAAAATGTCCCCTAGAGGGAGTTTGGAGGCAACAAGAAGCATTTTGAGTTTTTTGCTCATGTGAGTTCAACATAAGGGTGCAGCCCTCCAAAGTCTCCTCAGGGACCAGTGTGGTCCCCTATCCATTCATATGTGTCCAGTCCACTGTAAACTGTCAAGCTTGACTTTAGGTCCTTGTAGAGTACTTGGTGATGGTGAGTGACCAATCATGGGGACAAATTTGTGTACACTTGTGTGTCCTAACAATTTTTCTTTAGTAAACCAATAGATTTTCTCATCCAATCTGCGGCTAAAACTGAGTGTGTCCAATTGTCTTTTCTGTGTCCATGGCAAATTTGTTTGTCCGTCGGGTTGTTTTCTTTCATTCTATAACAGAGATGGGTAAGATTTTTCAGTGTGTTTTGGGTGAGAATTGACAGAAACCTGCATCTTCCAAAACTTGGAAGAAATTGACAGAAACTTGCATTTTCTTCCCAAACTTGGAAGAAATTTCAGGTTTTTTTTTAAATGCACGAGGAATTGAAACTTTTGTCCAACCAGGTGTAGAAATCCAAACACTTAAGTCTTAAAATTGTATCCAACTATCTTAGAACTAAGTTAGGGATACTATCTCTTTCTTCTGAGAATCTCTTCATATGTTACCGGTACTAAGGGGAAAACTATCTTTTAGCTGGTACAGTTGGGGTGGGATTGTTTCAGTTTGCATCTGAAGAACTTACTGAAATGATACCTTTCTATTTTGTAAAAATGAGTGAGTACAATGAGCAGTGAGCCATCCAGGTACAAAATGGGATAGGCACAACTCTTGGACTCTTATGGATGCTCACCCAAATCCAGTGATCTGATAAAGTACAGCACAGGTTCCTACAATCTTGTTGTACATGTTCAGGACTGCAAATTATACAAAGAAAGACAAAATCTCTCATTACAGTTTGAGCAATATCATAACCATTGTTAAAAATGGGTAGTACCCAGCCCACTGCAAAAACAAAACAAAACAAAAAGAACCCATACCAAACTAAAAATTATTAAAATACAAATGAGTTGCTTATTTACATCAAGAGTAAACCATCTTGAAGTTAGCCATCTTCAAATATTTGAAGGTCTGTAATGTAGAAGATGAAGCAAGCTGGTTTTATGTTGCTCCAGAAAGTGTGATCCCAGCCACTAAATACAAATCGCAAGAAATTTCAAGATTTTAGATAAACATCAGGAAGATCTTCCTGGCAATAACAGGAGTTTGGCAGTGGAGTGGAATGCCTTGAAATATGATGGGCTCTTCTTCATCAGAGATTTTTAAACTGTATTCAGATGGCCATCTCTGAGAGTGTTTTATTTGTGGATTCTTATACTGGTGGAGGATTGAATTAGATGGTCATGTGTCCCTTCTAGTTCTCCAGTTCTATGCAAGAAACAAACCAGCTTCCAAATCTTTCTTCCTGGAGTGACAGTCATGGGGAAGTCAGCCCTTGAAATAGGATATTGCAGTTGTTGCAAGATGTTGAGCGCCCATTGCTATTTCAATGCTGCTTCCTAGTAACAAGCATTGCTTAGGTCAATAACTGTTGAATAAACAAGTAAGTAGGGATCAAGGAATACTTTTCAGTTTCATCACTTCTAGAATGTCTGCTTTATGCCAAATAATTTAGAGACTTCTTATTCATTCACATGTCTTTGGCTTTCCATTTTGCCAAGCCAAATTGTTGTTACTGTTATCATACCAAGATTGCAGCAGTTTAGAAAAGTGGACACAGTTTTAGTCTTCCTTGCTTTGTTGCAGTAGTTTGGACTGAACTAAGGATTCTGCTCGAAAAGAACATTATTGACCTCTTACCCAACAAAGGTGATTTAGTCTTGGTTATTTATAGATGACTTAAATAATGTAATTCTCCCAAAGGCTGGCTGCATGGAGATAAAGCAAGCATAACTCATAGATACCAAGCTTCTGCACACCTATGACTCATGCACATCAGAGAAGGAGACTAGATTCATTGGGTTTTAGTGACCTATAAGGACCTCCAGTTACCTTCTGTTAAAATTTAAAGCCCTTGCTCCATTTTCCTTGTCTCATTCATTTCCCTGGGATGGTTTAGCTTTTTGCCCTGAAATGAAAAAAAAAAAAAAAAGCTTTGCTGTACTACAAATCTTCTCAAGAGTGGCCAGGGGGTGGCAAGTACTGATATATATTCTCCACTTAATCAGGCACTGTTCCAGTGGAGCTCAGAAATACTGGGCTTTACGAGTCAAATGTGACTGTATTCTACAACATTCTAGCTTTAGCCAGTGCCACATTGCTGTGACCTTTTGACTACGCACATGGATTATACGATGCAGTCATTTCCCCCTGTCTCCCCATTCTAATTCGTTTCCATTTGTTTTACAGTAGTCTCCTTAGTTCATGATTTATGTGGTCTTTATTTTATGGATAGATCCAAAGTTCACAGATATATTTATTGGTTCAGTGGCATCTGATGTACTCATTTTTCCCTCTGCTTTCAAAACAAAACCACTAGCTATCTATTAAATTGGATCTGACATTTTTTTTAAAAAAAATCTCATCATCATTAAATATTGCTTTCAACCATTTATTTAAAAATGTATCACATTGTGATAGAGGAGGTTCAGGAATGAAGCTATGAATTCATCTTTTCTTAATGCTTTGCATTTTAAAATACATTAGTCCTGCATTTTTGAAAGGCTACTATTATCATTCTTATTAATAAATATTTAACTGTAGAGCAGTAGATTTCCAACTACATTCTGAAGATCCTTCAGTCCACTGAAAATGTATGAAGATTCCTAATAAAAACATATGGATTATAGCACCTGTCTTATACCAAGTTGGCATAGCCTTTAACTGTCCTGATTTGGCAGGGGGACTCCTAGTTAATCTGTCACTCCACTTTTCCAACTGCCTTTAAAATGTCTGAGTGTCTTTTTTCTTGTCACATTGCCCCTCCTCTCCATATCCCCCCTTTTCTTCTCACATTCCCCCTTTGTCCTCAGCATACCGAAATTGCTACAAACTGAGTTCAAAATGCAAAAATACAATGCATTCAATTAACTCAGCAGGGACAAAAGGACAGGAGGAGACAGAATCTTGGGCCTCTTTGTAGGCTCAGACAAAATCAAACTATTGCAGTCTCTTGTAGCTTGTGCATCCTTCCTTATCAATACCTTTCACCACCCTAACTATACTCTGATGTCCCCTGGCCACATGGATTCTTCATTCAGGAAATTTTAGAGGGTATGGGTTGGACAATTTGTTAATCTAGCCCATTATTCTTTATTTGGTTGGAGTGGCGGTGAGTCTCCAGGGCTCCCAGGCCTAATAATGTCCATTAAATAAACAACCAAAAACTGAAAATGTCAGGAACAACCTGGAACCTTTTGGATATGAGGCACACAGTTTGCTACTGAGATAAGTTCTTTCTCTAAGAATAGAAATGCTAGACAAGCTTCCTTGAATGACCTGCCCTGTACCTATTCTCTTCTGAAATGTGCAGCTCCAGTGAAGAGTTGGTCATACTCTAGGCAGGCTGAGCAATGGTGGCCCTTCACCCTAACCAATGGTGAGGGATCAGAGGATCTGTTATCCAAAAACATATCATTGGTCACAGATGCCCATTTCCCTTGTGGAGTATGTGTAGATAGATAGATAGATGGAATCATAGAATCATAGAAATGTAGAGTTGGAAGAGACCACAGAGGCCATCCAGTCCAACCCCCTGCCATGCAGAAACACCCTCAAAGCACTCCCGACAGATGGCCATCAAGCCTCTGCTTAAAAACCTCCAAGGAAGGAGACTCCACTACACTCCGAGGCAGCAGATTCCATTGCCGGACAGCCCTGACTGTCAGGAAGTTCTTCCTGAGGTTCAGGTGGAATCTCCTTTCCTGCAGCTTGAATCCATTGCTCCTTGTCCTGGTCTCTAGAGCAGCAGAAAACAAGCCCCCTCCTTCCTCTACGTGGCATCCCTTCAAATATTTAAACATGACTATCATGTCCCCTCTTAACCTCCTCTTCTGCAGACTAAACATACCCAGCTCTCTAAGTCTATCCTCATAGGGCATGTCTTCCAGGCCTCTCTATAGATAGATAGATAGATAGATAGATAGATAGATATAGATATTTAATTCATGTAAGATAAGAACTAACCATAATTGGTCTGACCACTACTCCCATTGGAATTTATAAATCAGCCTTAGAAATTCTCCAAGGATATCTCTGCCAGACATCCGGATTCTGTGGAAGACACCTGGAGTTTCTTCAGTGGGAAATTTACTCAGCAAAGGTTTTTTTGAAGGGAAAAAATTTGGACAGAATTGTTGTAAAGTAAATAGGGTAGGAAAGTAGGTAGGAAATTGAAAGATAAGGCACTTTCTAAGGAGGAGTCTAATTCTGAACCCAGTTAACCAGGGCTGATATAATGACATTGAAATGCCACATAGCCAGCAGTTAGCTATGGAACAACACCATGAGGCCATTTCAAAGTGAACACAAATTTTCCTACCTTCACAGCTCTAAACAGCTGAAAATGTTCTCTCCTATTTTAACTCTCCCAACACAAAACCAATGAAGACCATTTTTTGCAGTGGATAAAGTCTTTTCAGAAAAGCTCCCTGTTTCAACTAACTCTAGGATTATGATCAGGAATATATCATTCAGATGTCCAGAGGTATCTAAGATTTATTATTATTGCTATTATCATTTATTTATATTATCATTTAATTTGGGAAATTATAGCTTAAAGGAAGCTTGTGAGAGGATCTTTTCACCTGTGTTTACCAGTATTAACTGCAGAAAGGACTCTAGTTAAAAGTTAAACCATCACTGTATACAGTGCTTTACAAGTAAAAGGACAAAAGAACAGTTCACTGCTCTCATGCTTAAAGTCTAAATAAGATACGACACACAAGAAAAAGGGAATGGCGGTGTGGGAAGGGATTGAGTCCAGCAGATACCACCTCTTCTTCTTTCCCTCAGCAGCCAGGGCAATGGCAGATGGGACGGAGGGTGGACCTTTCATCTGTTTCTGGACCTAGGCGTGATTTAATTTTTTTTTTTAAAATTCAAACATCATCTAGCAGAAGTTACCCTAAGAGATGGGGGACTTTGAGGTCTATCTGCAATGCCAGTATCTCCTTAGAATTTGGGAAATTATAGCTTAAAGGAAGCTTGTGAGAGGATCTTTTCACCTGTGTTTACCAGTATTAACTGCAGAAAGGACTCTAGTTAAAAGTTAAACAGAGGCCCTTTTCGCACGGGCTTTCTGTCGTGCGACAGCCCCGTGAGCCTTGCGGGAGTGGGAGCGTCGCTCTGCACGACGCACTCCCACTTCTGCCGGGCTCACGGGGCTGAAGCAGCGCGATCGCGGTTTTTTTTATTTTCGCCTCGAAGAGAAAATCACCCGCGCTCGCGCAACGCTCCTAGCGCCCACGCGCACTTACCTCCTGTGCGGAGCGTCAAGGAGGCAGCCGGGTCGCGCTTCCTTCCCTCCACCCCTGCGGAAGGAAGGGGTGGGGCGGGACGCTAGCGCAACGGATGCGACAGCCTCCTGCTTGGCACGCACGGGGGGGACAGACGCGACAGCCTCCTGCTTGGCACGTGTGCGGGGGGGACATGGACGCGAGAGCCTCCTGCTTGGTGCGTGGGGAGGACGGACGCGACAGCCTCCTTTCTCGCGCTCGCGGGGGGACGGATGCGCGAGCCTCCTGCCTCGTGGGGGGCGGACGCGCGAGCCACCACCGCCTCCGGGAGGCTGCCGCTTCCCCGCTTGTTCCTTCGCCCGCAGAAGGAACGAGCGGGGAAGCGGCAGCCTCCCGGAGAAGGCTTCTTGCGCGAGCCGCTCTCCCCCGCTCGCGCGAGAAACCTTAATGCGAAAAGGGCCAGAGTATTTTGTCAGGAATTAACAAGCATACAATAAATTAGGCACTCTCAAGAACCATACAAGGCTATCAGAAAGTGAAGCATGAAAGTCTGGAGAGACTGAGAGAGAGAGACAGAGAAAGGTTGGATGAAAAGGGTGTTACCAGTCCTGAAGAAGAAGATTAAAGGCAGAGTGGCTCAAATAGCATTTGAGAGTAGCAAAAGCAAACAGAGGGTTGGGCACCACATATTACATCCAAGTATTACAATTTGTTTGGGCCGAAGCTGGGGTTTATATATCCTATTTCTTCCCTGAAGGACGGTGCGTGGACAAAGTGGTAGTTGCTTTCTCATGGGGTTGACAAAGGAGTCCAAAATGGGCTGATTGTCTTAACTCTAGGTGACAAAACATTGATGGGAGTCATGACAATCTCTTAATGTCTGGTTGGGCAGGGGTCTAGGGAGGATTTCCATAGGGCAGGGTCACAGTGTGGTCCCTGATTGCTTCACTTAGTCTTCTATTGTATTTGCATGTAGCCTGGGGTCTTGAAAGGATTATCACAAACCCACAGCATTGGGTTTTCCCACCTAATCCTCTCTGAACTTATGACTTGACCATGTCAAAGGTCAGCCTGACTTGACCTTCTTCTGGCCAGTGTGTGTTTGACCATGTTTTCCAGCCACAAATATATTAAATTATGAAAATAGTACATACCACAGAATGGAGGTGTAGGGTATTGTAACACAATATGTAGCAAGCTCAGATACAGTTAGGAACTTCCAACTTTGCCTGACTTTTCTAGATTTACTGTGGCTTTCATAGATTGACCAGGGTCTATTTCTAGAACTTGGGGAGCAGAGCATTCACCTAACAAGGAATTGACTTGACTTCAACGAAGGATGAAGAATTCCATCTTGAGGGAATTCCCACCAGTACAGCTACTATGGATCCTGGGAGGTCAGAATGCCAGGTGTGTCAGCAGCGGGAGCAACAGTGGCATATCCACTGACATCTCACATGAAAACTGGAGTACGCATGGTCAAAAACATGCATGTGTAGTCAAAAGAGTGTTGCCAAGCAACAAGTGGGTAAAAGTTGTTAATCAGGAAGTACACAAACTACTATTTTAAGCAAAACAAATAACACACGAAACCCTGAGCCTACTGTGAAGGGCAAGACTCCATCCCCTCCTTTGCACTTTGTTAACTCAGCAGGAGGGAAAGAAAACTGAATGCAAACTACTTTTGCACTTTGAACTCAATTTGTAGCAATTGAAGTAAGAATAGGACAAAGGGGAAAGGTGGCAGGAAAGAGAAATTGGAACATTTTTAAAGCAGCTGAGAAAGTGGGACAGCAGAATATTAAACAGGGATGTCCCTGCCAAATTGGACACTTGGAGAATGTCCAGTGGTGGCAGAAGCAACAGATGGCCCTCATTCCTCTACCCTACTTGCTCTTTCTCCCAATGACATGCTGAACAGTCTTCTCCTACTGCTGTTGTCATTGTAGCTCTTTCACTCACCCTCCAGAAGAGTCAGGCTTGGAAAACAAAAAGTGAACCACTGGCATGGTGCAGTGAAAAATGCCATGGAGGCAACAACAGTAGCAACAGAGAGAATAAAGTTCCTATGTTTGCACAAGGAGGAACTGTGAAAACTTTCAAAAACCTAGACTGCTTGTTGAATGGATGTTCCATAAGCATCATGCCCCAAATGGGATCCTGGCCACAGATCTACCCTCCAGCAGAGGGAACTAGCTGCTAAGCTCAGAAAGAATGGCTGAGGACAGGGGCTGACACTGCGGTCTATGGTGTCTGCTGTCTAAGAGAGTTCTCTCTTTCCATCTAATAGTAGGACCAATCCTACTGTAGGGAGTTTCCATGAACTGTACTCCTAGAAACAATTTTTCTGAACTATGAGAGACCTAGGAGGTCTTCTTCCAACAATAGACCAGAATGCATTGAGCTGAGCGAAGACATCAGTTTTTTGACCTACATTGCCTCATCAAGGTTGGAATGGTTGTCTGGTTGAGCACTATGAGGCTGAAAAATATGGGTCCTCTTGTTGTAGATGAACATATGCAGCCTAGTCAGCCTAGTCAAGTATTTTCCCCTTTGACTGTCAGGAGCAGTTCATTATACTGCTGGAAGTAGCCGCCATCTTTCTTCATTGTCTGTGAGAAAGCCCAGCCAGAAGGTCAGGAAGTTCATATTTCAATATCAGCTGTGAAACTATGTCTTCCAAGGCACCTTTTAGGCAGGAGTGTTACTGTAGTTTCTAGCCCGGACTTGTGAGATATTAGATATCACTTTGATATCAATAATTTGGCCTTCTTTACCTACTCCTCTCCACGTGCTGTGAGGTCCCCTGGACAAGCTCGCAGACAGGCACGGCCGCTAATTGCTGTAATATTCTAAACAAATACAGGCAGGCCAGAAATAGCCGTCCCGCCACTTCAGGAGACCTCAAAGGCAAGTACTCTATTATGTATGCACGCTACTTACAAAGAACAACCTGCCCCGAGCAGGCAGCTTGATTAGACAAATCCTCATCTGTCAAGTACTCTGCGTTTACATACTATCTACTCTATTGACAATTCAGATTTAATCATGCTAAATTCTGACCTTTCGGAGGCTTTGTCTCCAGCCCGAAACTTATTGTTTTCCCCAAGAATGGACTAGCCTACAGCCACCGTTTCCCCTATAAAAACCCCTGACTTTGAGAACTTCCTCGGATCGCTCCCAACTTCCATCCAGCCTTGCTGCTGCTTTGCTTGGTGAGCCTTCCCCTCAGTCCCACGTACTGAGAACTCCGTACCTCTGAACTTCTGCTGCAGACTACCCGGGCTTCAGGACAGGTGTAGTATTACCCAAACCAACAACTCCTCTAAAAATCCCTCTATCCCACTCCAACCTTTATTTCTATAGTTATCTGAGTGAGTGTGCTAAATACACTGTTTGATTGTATTTTAATAAAAACAAGAATTATTATTTCACTTCTGTTTGCTCCTTGACTCGGCCTGACCCCATAGACATTGGGTAAAAGATCTTGTTCCGTTGCCCTGCCTCTCGTATTGCTGGCTTGTGCTCTTTGACTAATTTCCCCAATTTGTATAATTTGGAGCGCACTTAGGTGTCCCTCACAGGACCCCCAGAAATCAGGGTAACAGGAGGCTAACTTATGGGACATAGGGCAGACTGTCTGGCACACATAGCTGTGCCTTTTAACACATGTACACAGCTTTCTGAGCTCACCATCTGTTAGCTAAGGTGGCTGCCTAAGTTTGCTCAATGGTAGGGCCAGCCCTGCCCCAGAGCACAGGACTATAGGGCCATGGCACCACTATGTCTCCTTAAAAAAATTTTCCCCTCGTTTTTCTCTTTCTCTGTTCTCCCCACAACTCCTTCTTTTGTCCTAACTCATTGGTTACTAACTAGGACCTAAATGCCTTATCTTGCCAGGTCTTGTGGAGTCCATCTCTCTCCTGGAACCAATATATTCGTTTATAAATGTACACACCCCAAAGGCACTTCCAGTGGCTCCTTCCTGTCAACCTGACAGACTTCATATTTTGGTGTCCTAGCTGCAGGCTCAACTCCCAGTGACAAGGATGGACTCTTTCTGATTAATGGCATTTTGGAATTGGATTGACTGGACTAGCAGTACATTCAGAATTTATAGTCTTGGCTGGCTTGAACAATAAGATCAATTTTAAAGATGTGAAATGGCCAACTTGACAAGGATAAACACCTTTTGGGGACAAGCATAACATTTTGTACAGAATATTAATACTCCTGTAATTAAGATTTGCTTTTTTTTAAAAGACATAAATCTAGGAGCAATATGATGCTATCAATCTGAAAGTAATCTCATCTGATTTCCATCTCTCCCCCTCTGCAACACCCCATATGACATCTCTAGGCCATGAAATATCACCCTTGGTAGCTTGGCAAGGAACAACTATCTATATTTTCTCAAATACTGAAGGGAGAGTTCTTATTTATAGACTTCCCTCTATTTTATGGGTGGTCTGGCAGCACTTCTACATCTCAGTGGCTACTGATGAATTTGCAGAAATTTCAGTGCTAGGCACGCAGTGTATGTTGTTTATTTCCTATACCTCCAGTGACATTTCTGTATCTCGGGATGCAAACAGATGAGACTGTGGAAGATATAGGACTGGATCTGAGACAACTTTGTTAAAAAATGTTAAGGAGACTGTGTGAGGTAGGAAGCAAATTGAATGGGACCAATGGCTCTGAATGGCTTACTCTTACTCTGCCATTTGCCCCCACTAAGTTCTCTACACCCAGAGGAAATGCCACTTACTAGCTGCTTGTGAGATGAGATTTTGGTCAGAGGAAGCACAGGTAAAAATCTCCTTGGCTTCCTCCTACACAGGCCCATCACCTACTTAACCATTCCCCTTCTCTCATAAGGGCCCTCTCACACTATACAGTTATAGCACTATGATTCCATTTTAACTGCCATGGCAGTTTTGGGGGGCATTTAGAAAATTCTGGGCTCATTGTGGCCTATGAAGGCCTAAGCAATTCAGGTCCAGATTATCTGAAGGATCATATTCTCCCATATGAAGCTGCCCATATTTTGAGATCTTTTTGGGAAGGACTTGCTTTATGTCCTACCATCCCCTGCTCCAGTTCTGCTGATAAGTCAGGATCTAAATGAATAAAGTAAACAATTTTAAGTATCTCACCATGCTACAAATCTCAAGATTTCATAGAGTGGGGAGATTACTGTTAGGGTATTATCACTACGTAGTATAGATACACTTTATGTCACAATTCCCCAACTTCATTATATGTAAAATTTAGAAAGAGGCAGGAGTGGAATCTGGCTGGGAGGAGACTTGGGCACGCAAAAAGGCCTTGTTGAAGGCCTCAAAGCTTGGTAAGGTCTCATTAAAATGCCTTTTAAGTTGACAATGTTGTATAAATAGAGAACGGCAATTGCAAATAACAACAATATACTGTGCAATTGAACAAAAAGTTTTAAGAAGCACGTTTCAAATAGGAGAGTCAAGATGAGTGGAACTTACCTTGGAGAAGATGCTTTTTCATGAGACACAAGTACAATTTGTTCTGTTTTGCAAAAGATGCAGGGCTTTTTTTGGTGCTTTGCTTCCTTGTTCCCTTGGGTAGTGTTATGCTCTCAGTTGCCTGTAGCTTTGCAGTATACACAGTGCTTGATGCTTCTCTGCCCCCACCCCCCCGCTGCCATCCTAGAAATTGCACTGTGGTGTAAATAAATCACTCCTGTCGTGCTTAGTCAGTGCTGACCTCACTGAGTCACCGCATGTGGTAGGTCACAAGTTTTTATTCCTTCACTTCTTTGTTCAGAAACCATGAGACAACATTAATGCAAGCATTTCTCAAAAGGTAAGCCAGCTTCTGTTACTTAAAGGTAGCCTAGAGGCTGACTAGATCCAAAGGAGGACTGGCTAAATGTCATCTGTCATGGGGTTGTTATCTCTGCCAGATTTTTCTCAGAAACAAGGACTCCTTTGGGTTAATTCTATATAGGACCACAAATGGAAAAGACCAGTGGGAATGGGTAGCGATGAGTGGGAATGAATAAAGCTGATGGACAATGGCCAAGATCCTGTATTTGTGGCCTAGTAACAATGTTGTAGCTCTGCTCCATTTCCTGCTCCGACCCCCTGAAACCCACCTTAAAAACTAGTCAGCTGTCCCAAGTGGTAGAGTCCTGTGGCACTGGTGAGTGAGGTCCTGCATGATCACATGACCAGTCCCTGCCTGCCAGCAAGTGACAATGCAATGAAGAGTTGTGACATGATCCCACAGGAGCCCCTGCTTCTGCTGTTAAACTGTTGTACACTGGCAGGAGGGGCTGGTAGCCTTCCTGTTAAGCTGAGAGAGTTTCCGTGACAGAACAGGGATCTGGACGCTTCTGTCTTAGAGTCCTAATCCAAAACTCTCAAACCACCACACCACGCTACAGTTCAAAAATCCACTACACATCTCTAAAATCCACTGAAAACCTTTCAGTTCCCATAGACTCCAGGTCTTCCACTGCTCCAGCAGGAAAAAAGTGAACTGTGTCATGACCACTGCAGCTGGCTGTGCACACGAGAAAACAATCCATTCCCTCCCAGTGGGGAAGGCAGATAGCTTAGGGGTGCACCAATGTGTGTGAGTGTACCCCATGACCTCTGAGTGCCACATGGCTGAAACCATGGGTACCCCTTCTGTACTAGATGATGTGAATGACTTCTTCTCTGGCAGAGATTTTGGAGAACCATTACCAGTGAGGACATAACACTTAGCTTGCTAGACACATTGCATGACCTGGTTTGAGGCAAATCACTGTCCCGAGTACATCTCAAAGATTTTAGTTTCACTGCAAGGTGGAAACACTAATAAAAAAAAAGATGAGGAGTAAGGAAGGAAGTAGGAAGTCCCTGCAGTGCAACCTATTAAAATGACATTACATTTGCAGGTCTAGTTAATGAAGATGGAAGGAAAGCATATGTTACTTGGGTGACATTCTAATCAACTGCACAATGCAGTTCTGCTCTTTTTGGGCTGAGGCTTTGATTCACTGCAGTCTTGTTTTAAGTAGTGGGTGATATTTCACTGGGAATGGGATGGAGGACAGCTTTATTGCCTCTTGAAACCTTTCTGAATTGGTCATGCTCCTTCCAAAGTGGTTTGCCACTGTATTAAGCAACAAGATATATTTTAGCAATTGCCCTTCATTAATGCTTGCCGCTCCTCTCGCTGGCCATTCCAACCCCTTTCTCACAAAGTGTCATAATGCAGCCAAGATGAGTATGTCGTAAAACAGACTGTCCCTAAGTCAGTTGGCCAGACCCCAGTGTAACAGACATTTCATGCTATTAAGTTGTTGTTTTTTAATCTGACAATTTGGCCATTTAACTTTTCCTCCTAGTATATTTGGAGCTCTCTACATTTTAATTTGCCCACCAGTTTCCTTTCAAATCCATGGCAAAGGACACTGCTGTTCAGAGATAATCACCCTCCTGTAGGGAGAGAATGTGTGAGATGCAGATGAGCTGTTGAGGCCCCTGCAGTGGAATGAACAGCAGTTGCCACTTTTGTGGAAAAATTGGTGTTTTGTTTTTTTAAAAAAATCTGATCGTCGTTTCAATATCAATAATTGAAATGAATTACCATGAAGACTGAAAACTTCAATTTGCTGCTTTAGGAGTAAACCACAACAGGCATTCTCATTATCGGGTAAAGTAAAGAAGCTGCCTCAGAAAGAGGATGTTAGACCGGGCCGGTCCTACCATTAGACGGAATGAGGTCATTTCAGGTAGCAGATCCTAGGAGGGGACAGTGAGGTGGAAAAGAGAGTGGCAGGCCAGATGGCCTGCCCTCCATCTAGAGCTTAGAACTAGCTTATTACAAATAATTAATCATAACATCATAGAATCATACAGCTGGAAGAAACCACAAGGGCAATTGCGTCCAACGCTCTGCCATGTAGGAATATACTATCAAAGCAATCCCAAAGGATGGCCATCCAGTCTCTGTTTAAAAACCTCCAAGGAAGGAGATTGCATCACATTCTGAGGCTGTGTATTCCAATTTCAAACCGCTCTTACCATCAGGAAATTCTTCCTAATGTTTAGATGGAATTGATTTTCCTGAGGTTTGAAGTCATTGCTCTGCATCCTAGTCTCTGCACCAGTGGAAAACAGGCTTGCTCCATCCTCCATATGGCATCCCTTCAAATATATAAACATGGCTATCATGTCTCCTCTTAACATTTGCTTCTCCAGGCTAAACGTACCTAGCTCCCTAAGCCTCTCCTCATAGGGCATGGTTTCCAGACTTTCTACCATTTTGGTGGCCCTCCTCTGGACACGTTCCAGCTTGTCAATATCCTTCCTGAACTGTGATGCCCAGAACTGGACAGAGTACTACAGGTGGGGATCTGACCAAAGCAGAATATAGTGGTACCATAACTTCCCTTGATCTAGACACTGTATCCCTATTGATGCAGCCCAGAATATCTTTGGCTCTTTCCTGCTGCATCACACTGCTGACTCATATTCAAGTTGTGGTCTACTAAGACTCCTAGATCTTTTTCAAATGTACTGTGGTCAAGCCAGGTGTCACCCATTTTACATCTGTGCATGTCATATTTTTTTTCTGCCCAAGTGTAGTATTTTTCAACACTACGCTGTTATAGTGCTATTATTCCACTTTCAACATCCTATGGAACTCTGGGGTTTGCAGTTTAGGGAGGGGCCTTTAGAATTCTCAGCCAGAGAGCTCTTTGGCCTCAGTAAACTCCAAACCCCAGAATTCCACAGGATGTTGAAAGTAGAATAATAGCATTATAACAGTATAGTGCAGAAATTGCCTAATTATGTCAGTTTTGGCCCAGCTTTTGAATTGATTACTTGTAATCAGTTCTTTTCCCAATTACTAAATATGTATATGTTGGCCAGTACTCTATACAAGCTATTTAGTTAAATAAATAGTTAATTAAATAATCTCTCCTGACTCCCAGACCTGATGGAACCATCATTCACCTGTGCTCCAATTGTCAGTGGAATGGACCTCCCTCTTCCCACACAGCTGATGCCCAGTAAAGGGCAGGCAGAGCAAGAATTACAACCATGGCAATAGTGTCACAATCATGAGTAATTAGCAATTGTGAATACAGAACAGTTACCTAGATTTACTCATCCACAACTGTTTTGTAATCACAATTGCTACTAAGGGCTTGTCACACACTGGTTTGTTGCATGGTGGCACTGGCTTAATTCCATTTTTGATCTCTCCTTATCACGTGATGTCACCACTCTCCCTTTGTTGAATTGCATTCCCATCATTATTGGGTCATCTCTTTTCATTCATGGGAAATACTTGTGAAGTGGCTCTGATAACACTACATTTCCTCTATTGTGTATTGGGGCGATGGAGTCATTCCACTGCAGATCTGATATTGCAGCAGTCATGTCAGTGGGCATTGTTCTCTCCTTTCCCACTTCATATCCCGAAGTTGGTGAACTCACTGCACTTCCAGTGTCTGGACAAAGAGGATATCATCGTACAGACCCTTCCTCCTGCTTCTCCCTCCCCCCAGCATGCAGTTCTTTTAATGAAGTGTCTGATGGAGCAAAGTTCAGAAAGATGAATTGGGTCCAGGGTCCACATACTCACTGTGAAGTGAAAAGCCTAAAATGTACTTCTGTGCCATTCAATAAACTCCAGCATATTCCAGCAGACCTAGGCAGGGAAGCATATATCCTACTTTACAGAGCAAAATCTTATTTAATAGGATGCCAGAGTCTGGTTTAAAGATCAGAAGGGACAGGTGCAGGGGCCTTGAAATTTTCCTTCAGTGGTTAGCAGCTGGGCAGTAGATACAGCAAGTGCATGTAACTTCTTCACAGTCTTCTCTGCTATGGTGAGATGCACTGAAATTCTGCTTCAATTTTACAAATGATGGCAAAGAACCTAGATAAGTTACTTAGTTAAGTACACTTCCTAATATTTAACTAAATAGCTTTTCCTGATCCAACCTGACCTCCCCCCCCCAAGTTCTGCTTTATTGGGCAGCTGCTGCTGTGTGCAACAGAGGTCTGTTCTCCTGGCAATTGAGGTGTAATATACTCACGTTTTCACATCCTCTCTTGGCCTTTTGTTTTGTTTTGTTTTTTGCAGTGCATCTTTTTATCTCCTTACCTCTTGCTAATTAGCTACTTCTCCTGCTTTGGAGGTCTTTAAATAGAGGTTGGATGGGCATCTTTCAGGAATGCGTTAGCTGTATATTTCTGCATGGCAGGGGATTGGACTAGATGGTCCTTCCAGTTCTAAGATTCTATGACACTATCTGTCCTTTTGAATTTTCTTTACTATATTTTCCGATGAAACTTGAGAAGCATTAAGTATTTTCAAGTTTTAAAAAATGCTGTATTTGCATGCCCAGAGTTGTTCTGTAATCTCAATGTACTATTAGTCCAACATTGACTTTTGCATATGTATGTGTGTATTTATGGAATGCCACAATGAGCCATAAGTGCAGACACTGGCAAGAATACATATATATGTGGTAGGAGTGCATGTGCATGCACACAGATATGTCCACACACACTCACTCTATCCATCCAACCTGTCCTGCCCAACTTATATTGCTCCCAGTGGGTTCCACACCAGCACAGGCAGCAATTCTCTCAAACAAAGGTTGCTTGTCCTAGACTGGTGAGTCCCTAATTTGCAAGAAGGAAAGGCAACGTTATCAAATTACATACATCTTTTGATTTTTCTTTCTTTTGACCTCTCCCCACCCCTATTCTTATGATCAAATCTGCAAAAGTCTGTGGGTGTAAAAGTTAAAAGTGCCCTGCGGCATCTCTCCCTTGCCCAACCATTACTTACTCAGCATAACAGAGCTCAATTGGTCTCTTTGACCTTGGCAGTGCTACTGGAAACAGAATTCCTCATGGATGAATGGCTGTTCAACAATTTCTCCCCACGTAGTAAGCATAGGCAACCACCTTTGAGGTGATGCATAAACTCCAGTGCTTTTCTTTCCACAGCATAAGTCTAAGTCTTGCGCTGGGAGGAACCTGCAGGAGTCTTCTTTATAAAACAAGACAGATTCAGTAACTTAATTGGGATCTGCCAGCTTTGATCAGAAGGCTATGATCAAATTGCATCTTTCCTTTTTTGTGAGTAATATTTATTTAGGACAGACATCTTGAAGCTGGTACCCCCTCTAGGTATGTTGTCTAAAGGCTGCATGGCTGGAGGTGATGGGACTTGTAGTTCAACAGAACTAGAAAGTATGAGGTATGGGAAGTGATTTAGGACAAAGATAAAAGAAGAGTGTGTCCCTTGCAAAAATGTTTTTACATGAGAGGCAAAAACTGAAAAATCAACTAATGTTCTCTACAGAACTGGCAGTGGCTATGAATCCGCATGCTGCTAAAATGAAGCACATACTGAATTACTTTGTTTACACCAAATTCCCTCGCCATTAATTTAACACACACACAACGTTCATTTTTTAGAATGCCAAATGGTACATGTAAAGGAAAGTGACACTATCACAGGATTGTACATTGAACTGCGTTTGTGTGCCTTCAGGTTGTTGAGTTCTCACTTACAGAGATCCTAAGGCAAAACTGTCATGGGGTCTTCTTAGCAAGATTTATTCAGACTAAGTTTATCATTACTTCCCTCTTAGTCTGAGAGAGTGTGCCTTGTTAAAAGTCACTGACTGTGTTTCTATGTCTGGGAGGGATTTAAATCCTGGACCCCAGAGCCATACTCCAACATCCAAACCATTGCACCACAGAGGCTTCTCATAATTTAGCTGTAAAAAAGAAAACATGTCTTATAATAAAGATAAAAAAAAATCTTTCTGGATAATTAGTGCCTTTACCTTTCTCATAGTACTAGGGTTCTCAGATCTCTAGACCTGGATCATCTTCTCCATTCTTCAGAGTGAGAAGCGTTCAGGGGAGAGTGGTCTCTCAAAAAGTGTGCTCAGTTGTTAGGACTTCATGGTTTTATTTGAACAGCACACTATGTGCAGCAGTGGTGTGTGATATGATGACATTACCAGGGACCGTCCCTTGTAACATCACCGATATAACTGGTAGAGGGGGATGGATGTTGAGGGATTATTACTGGAATGAAAAGCCTGTTATAGCCTTTACTCCATTCACAGCAGAGGCACCCATCTTAGGATGATGAGTTTAAAAGGACCAAACTGCAGGCAGAAAAAATAGTTTAGCATCCTTAACAGGAGGAGCATTTATTAAGGAAATACATTCTTGAACAGAAATTGCCTGATTCTTTTTTGAAATAATCTAAAAGAGATAAAGATGGGGTGGAGACATTTTGTGGCATGACTTCCCTTATCAAAAAGCAGACAGGAAGAAGGCTGAGGGTTCAGTCCAGGCTTTTTCTTTCACAACATAGAATACTCACTTAATTAAACCTGACCGAACCAGACAATGTTATTGGCTTTTGGAGATGGATGGCTGACAGAGAAAGCAAAAGCAAACAGGGAAGGAAGACAAAAGATCCTAATCCCTCTCTGTCTAAGCAATGTCATTCCTAGTGGACAAGATAGCAGCAAGAACAAGTGCAGAAGCTTCTGTTTATTTCAACAATAGCATCACTAGGGCCCACTCCCTGTGACCTCACAAGTAGCCACCCCTAAGTTTTGGGGTTTGGCCCAGGGAGCAAAGTAAGCAGGGATTCCTCCCCACATAAGAATTCTGCCCTCAATGAATGTTTCCTTCAGTCCTCAAATTTCTAGCATTCTACAGAGTGAAATGTTGAAAATTGTTCACACTCAGAACTCTTTTAAGTTTTCTGTGTTAACATTCCCTTGGTATCTTTGCCTGTTCCTTTCCTTTGGAACCTAAACTGTATTTCTGAACACTCAGCTAAGATTTTAGGTGACTGCAATGATAAAAAGTTAAAGGCTGAAGGAAAATTTAACTGGGTTGGGGAAAAATTCTTATGGGGGGGCAATGTCCTCATTATATTTTCCAACTACCCCCTGGTCCTGACCCAGTAACCCAACTAGCTCTATATCTGGAACAAACTGCTACATGTTAACCAACAATAGAATGGACTAGACAGGCATACTCTCCAAATGTCCTGATTTGGCAGGGACAGTCCTGATTAGTCCCTCTTTCCCTCATTATTTACATGGTCTTTATTTTATGGATAGATACAAAGTTCACATATACATTTATTGGTTCAGTGCCATCTGGTGGAGGTATCCCCTCCCACTTTGAAAACAAAATTGCTACCTGTCAAATTAGCTTTGACACTTTTTAATAAAATCTTATCATTAATGCATTCAACTATTTATTTAAGAATGTATCACAGTGTAATGCAGTAGACTCAGGAACTGCACCATGAATCCACCTTTTCTTAATGCTTTGCACTTTAAAATACATTCGTTCTGCCTTTTTTGAAAGGCTACCATTACCATTCTTATTAATAAATATTTTATGCTGTAAAGCAGAATATTTCCAGCTGCATTCTGAGAATCCTTCAGTCCATTGAAGACTGTATGAAGACTCCTAATAAAAACATATGGATCGTAGCACCTGTCTTATACAAAGTTGGCATACCCTTTAACGGTCCTGATTTGGCAGGGGGATTCCTATTAATCCTCTGTCACTCCACTTTTCCAACTGCCCTTCAAATGTCCCAGTGTCTTTCTTCTTCACTTGCATTCCCCCTTTGTCCTCAGCTTACTTAAATTGCTACAAACCAAGTTCAAAATGCAAAAATAATGTGCATTCAATTGACTCAGCAGGGGCAGGAGGACAGTAGGGAGCAGAATCTTGCACTTCCCTGTAGGCTCAGGCAAAATCAAACTCCTGCAGCCTCCTCTTCAGTAACTTTTGACATCTTGATCACACTCTGATATTACTTGGCCACACGTGCCTCAGGTTTCATCTGTGAAATGTTGGAGGGTTAGAATGGGTTGGATGAAAAGGTAGAATGGATGCTGCAGTGTACCATTTCAGTGTGCAAGTGAGCAGGACCATCCTCACCTTTAGGCAAAGAGAAGCAACCACCTTGGGCAGTAGGTTCTGGCTGTTACACAGGATAGCAGATGGTTAGCTATTCACCTTGTATTTTTATTGCTGGCATGTGTGTGTGTGTGTGTGCGCGTGTAAGTGAGAGAGAGAGAGAGAGAGTGAGTGAGTTAGAGAGGGATGCCTCCTGTGGAATTCTGTGCCTAAATACCAACCTTGGGTAACATGACTTGCAGGGGAGAGGGTGTCTGCTGCCTGCTTTAGACAGCAAAGTCTCAGATTGTCTTTGAATTCTCCCTTGATTTTTTTTTTAATCTCTGCGTGTAGACAAGCAAAGTGAAACTTCTAGTCCTGATGTATTCATTTTTAAATCCAGAACATGGTGGGTTTCTTTCTTTTATACACATGCATGCACGCACGCACGCATGCACGCACACACACGCACACGCATGCACAAAGCAATTTGAAGTGAAACTGATGGCAAACATAAACCAGGTCTCAGACATATGGTAATCAGGCTTCAAGGAAGGAAGGATTCACAGAAGTGATTACCCTATTCAGAAATTATCTTCAGTGCATAAGGCTAACAACTAAAGCGGCAGGGGGAATACCAGAGAGTTTTGGTGCCAGAGACAGAAATAACACAGACAGAATAGAGATAAGTTCCTATACCACAAATAGGAACTATTCAAGATGGTTCAACAAACTTTCTATTCAAAGCTAAAAATATGCACATGTAAAATGAAACAACCAGCTCAGGTTAGTTTTGCATCAGCAAATAAAAACATTCTGAACTTTTTAGTGACCACTTGAAAGCTTCTCCCAGATTGCATCCCAGGATGACTTTTTCTTTTATCAGCCTCCACTTTTCTTATGATTTCCCTTTCGGTGCCAAAACAGTGGTGTGTTGTTGTTTTTAACAGGATGGGAGTAGCAAGTAATGGAAGCTTATCTTCCCTTCCCTTTTCTCTCTCTTTTGTTGTTCCTACAAATGCTGGGTAAGAGATTCTGGAGACAGCTGCTGTTTATCTTGCCTGTTCTATGACACACAGCTACATTACGATCACCTACAGTAGAACCCTAATCTTTCTCAGCTCAAATTTTATTGCATTGTTTACTATGGAAACACAATCTGATACCGCTGGCTCCAGAGACTAGGACAAGGAGCAATGGGTTCAAACTACAGGAAAAGAGATTCCACCTGAACCTCAGGAAGAACTTCTTAGTGGTCAGAGCTGTTCAGCAGTGGAATATGCTGCCTTGGAGTGTTGTGGAGTCTTCTTCTTTGGAGGTTTTTAAGCAGAGGCTGGATGGCCATCTGTCAGGAGTGCTTTGATGTCGGTTCCTGCATGGCCCCTGTGGTCTCTTCCAATTCTGTGATTCTATGATCCTATGATACCAAAATTCTGTTTCCCACAAACAGAATACCACCTTCCCAATGCCAGTCCTGCTAAAAAGCCTCCCAGCTGGACAGAGAATGAGGGAGAAAAGAAGGGGCTGGGCAGAAGTAAAAAGATGAAGGGAATGCTGTGGATGTAGCATATCTTGATTTCAGTAAGGCCTTTGACAAAGTTCCCCATGACATTTTTGCAAAGAAGCTAGTAACATGTGGACTGGACTGGGCTACTGTTAGGTGGATTTGTAATTGGTTGACTGACCGAACCCAAAGGGTGCTCACCAATGGCTTCTCCTTATTCTGGAGAGAAGTGACTAGTGGAGTACCATGGGGTTCTGTCCTGGGCCCAATGCTATTCAACATCTTCATCAATGACTTGGATGAAGGAATAGAGGGTATGCTGATCAAATTTGCAAATGACACCAAATTGAGAGTGGTTGCTAATACCCAGGGGAGAGAAACAAAATTCAAACTGACCTTAACAGATTAGAGAGCTGGGCCAAAGCTAACATAATAAATTTCAACAGAGAGAAATGTAAGGTCCTACACTTAGGCAGAAAAAATAGAATGCACAAATATAGAATGGGGGACACATGGCTGGAGTCTTGGGTGACCACAAGCTGAACATGAGTCAGCAGTGTGATGTGGCAGCCAAGAAAGCCAACACAATTCTTGGTTGCATCAATGGGAGTAATGGTGCCACTCTATTCTGCTTTAGTTAGACCTCACCTTGAATACTGTGTCCAGTTCTGGGCACCTCATTTCAAGAAGGACATTGACAAGCTGGAACATGTCCAGAGGAGGACGACGAAAATGGTGAAGGGTCTGGAAGCCATGCCCTTCTTAGGGAGCTGGGTATGTTTAGTTTGCAGAAGAGAAGGTTAAGAGGGGACGTGATGGCCATGTTTATATATCTGAAGGGATGTCATGTCAAGGTAGGAGTGAGCTTGTTTTCCACTGCTCCAGGAGCAATGGATTCAAACTATAAGAAAAGAGATTTCACCTAAACCTCAGGAAGAACTTCTTGATGGTCAGAGCTGTCTGGCAGTGGAATACGCTGCTTCGGAGTGTGGTGGAGTCTCCTTCTTTGGAGATCTTTAAGCAGAGGCTGGATGGCCATCTGTTGGGAGTGCTTTGATGTGTGTTCCTGCATGACAGGGTTTTGGACTGGATAGCCCCTGTGGTCTCTTCCAACTCTATGATTCTATGATTCTATGACTTTCTACAAAGGAGCTTCAAAGATAACAAGATTCTGTTTTCCTACCAAAATCTGCAAAGCTGCCAAAACTCTGGAGCATTATTTTGTCTTAATTTCTTTTCTTGCATTGCTGTGTCTCTCCAGGGCTCTAAAGGCACTGCAGATTAAAATATAATTGAAAAATGGTTCTGTTTCTAAGAAATGAAATGTAACCAATACACCAGGTCTGCAGACTTAATAGAGAAGCGTAACATCATTATATCTGTGTTAATAACATGACCACTCAGCCATTAGCAAGAGATGTTCATTCAATGCTTTTCCTTGATAGTTTCCAGCCTGTTTTCTCTCCTTTCGGCAAATGAATGTTGTTTGTGCCCATTTCCATTCAGCTAATTTCCACTAGTAAGATAAAACATATGGGTGAAGGATCTTCCTTTTCTCTCCCTCTAAATGACGGCCGTTAACTGGGTGGCACGGAAAAAATAACATTATGTTTTCCAAACTGGAAGCAGCGCACAGATACATGAGGGGAATCTTAGAGAAATTAACAGGCTGAGCAGAGAAGGTTACATAATCTGAGCAATGTGTCACTGTATTAACTATGGGGCAGGGGGGGGCGGGGGGAGAGACCAGCTGAAACATTTAGAACACCTGCTACAAACTGTCATGTAACGTTTGTTCTTACTGAACAGTTTTTGCTGCCAGAGTCGTGGGACTAAACTGGCTGTCTCCTAGGCACAAAGGATGAAAATGAGCACGGGGTGGCTCAGTTGATCCCTGGCTTCAAGCCTTGCGGGGTTCCCTACTTTCCCAAGTGGTTAGACCTCCCTCGTCCCAAAATGTAATTTATTTTACTCCTAGTTGTTTTCAGGGTAACGGCGTAGATTGGGCTGGGCCAACACTTCTTTCTAGGGCATCATTTCTTTCCCTTCTAAGAGGGCCCACGTGACAGCAATAAGCAGCACTGATGATTGGTGGCTCCCACGTTAGTAGGGTGGTGAATCAACTCCAAGTTTCATTCCAGCTTTAAAGGAGCTCTCCATGGCACTGAATCCTTATCCTACCTTGGATAACTCCTTTAAAGTTAACTAACTCCTGGAATGGATTCACTGTCTCATTGATATGGGAACCACCAGCCATCACTGGTAGGCAGCACCTAAGTCAGAGGCCATTTCCATACTACACTCTTATAGCACGATTATTCCACTTTCAACATCCTATGGAATCCTGGGGTTTGCAGTTTCGGGAGGAGCAGTCGGCCCCTCCCGAAACTGCAAACCCTAGGATTCCATAGGATGTTGAAAGTGGAATAATCACGCTATAAGAGTGTAGTACGGAAATGGCCAGAGTGTGTGCAGGCACTCCCTTCATTGCTTGCTCTCTTTTTCTGCCCTTTTGTCTCTTTTTGACACTCCTCCTTGTCTTTCTCTCTTCATTTTTTACTAGCGGGCAACTGGGGATTGTTCATAGAGACATAATTCTTCACTAAGTTTCCTCTCGAAGGAAGCAACAGGTATTTTCAGCCAGCTTCTTCCTGCTGTGAGAAAGTCTTCAAAAACTGCAGTTTTTGTAGGCTATTCACAATTTGGGACTTATTCTGTGCAAAAATTGTGCATGATTGTTTTGTGCAGAAAACAGCATTTTCTGATTGGAAAATAATATTTCAGTACAGAAATATTAATATTAATTCCTGCAAAGAAAATGTTGCCTTCTGCTTTTTTTTTTTTTTTAAGGTCATGATTGGGGATTTGTTCTGCGCAAAATTTGCACTTGGTTGTTTTGCACAGAAAACAATATTTTCTGCTGTTTTCTGTTCAAGTCAACCATGCATGAATCTTTTGCAGAACAAATCTCCAATTACAGATTTTTGGTACTGGTGTAGTGACAGCCAGCAGGGTATAATGGTTTGAATGTTGGACTATGACCCTGGAGACCAGGGTTTGGTTCCCTGCTTGGTTGTGGAAACAGTGGGTGACCTTGGGCACATCATACACTTTCAGCCCCAGAAAACCCTGTGATAGGTTTGCCTCAGGATTGCCATAAATTCAAAATGACTTGAGGGCACACAACGACTGTTTCCACACTAGCCTGTTATAGTGCTATGATTCCACTTGCAACATCCTATGGAATCCTGGGGTTTGCAGTTTCGGGAGGGGCCATTTGGCCCCTCTCAATATTGCAAACCCCAGGATTCCATAGGATGTTGCAAGTGGAATCATAGCACTATAACAGGCTAGTGCAGAAATGGCCAACAACAACAAGAATGCAACATTTTCTATGGAGGAATTAATGCTGTGTTAAAATATCATTTTCCATGTAGAAAATGTTGTTTCCTGCACAGAAAATGCTGAACATCCTTTTAGCTTGAGTTTAATTGCATCATTAGCCACAGTACTACTTACATTTATCCTTTGCTGCTCCCAAGTAGCTGTTTGAATGCCTTCTGACCTGAGAGTCTCATCAGCACTATCTCTTGCTTCATTTTAGATTATCTCATCATAACAAGGTTTTGTTTAGGTAAAAGACATTCAGGAGTGGTTTGACATTGCTGCCTTCTACACAGTGCTAGCTATAGTGCCACCACTGTTGTCTTTACGAGATCCCCAACCAAGGTCTCGCACCACTACTACTGTTTCTCAGTAGCTGTTTCACACATTTTGTCTGGCTCATCAGCAAAAACTTATCTAATAAGAGCAACACCTACCAGCAGCAGTGCTACCAGCAGCATAGCCTCTTGTCTCACAGAAGCATGCAATCCTACCCAAGGTAAGTGATTAGGTCTGTTTCTTATAGATTCTCCTGGTCCAGCTTCTTACACCCTGTGAAATGCTACTGCTCAGCAACAGGGTCACTATAGGATGTTCTGTTTGTCAGGAGGAATGAATGTAATTGTAGAACCACCATAATCCCCACATTCCGAGAGGCTCCAATGTTGTTTGGATTTCAATTTAAGAGAGTTTCTCCCTTCTTTCTTGTGTCATGGAATATCCTTGTGCTGTATACTTCAGGGGTTCCCTAATATTCTATACAATAGTCAGTACAAACAAATGGGTCCTAGAGCAAATCAGGCCTAAAATCAATTGAAGCAAAACTGAGGCTACCATATTTTGAACTTGTCAGGAGGTGACATGGCTCATTGGAGAAGATGATGGATGCTTGGTAAAATAGAAAGCAGCAGGAAAAGAAGAAGGTCACATTATAGGGAGATTGATTGACTAAGGAAACCACAGCCCTAAATTTGCAAAATCTGAGCAGGGCAATTGGTGATGGGGACTCTTGGATACTCATTGGGTCACTATAATGTCCATCTGACATGACAGCAAAGAATAACAACAAATACTAAAGAGAAACATGAGAGCTGTTATTGAGGAGGCCAAGTATCTCAGATAGTCGAACGTATCATGCATACAGAATATCTCAGGATCAATTACTAGGTTCTCTGGTTAAAAGAATCAGGCAGCAGGTAAGAAGAAGACAAAGTGTGTGTCTGAGAGAGAAAAACAAAGAGAGCGGGGGCAGGGAGAACATAATTGGTGAACATTTCCTTTTTGGACCACAACACACCATCCAATTATTCTGATTTGGCATGGGCACTCCTGATTAATCCTTTGCCATTCTGCTTTTTCATCTGTTTTTAAAATGTCTCAGTTTCATCCTCCTAGTTTCTTCCTTTGTCTTCAGCTTACTTTAATTGCTGCAAATTAAATTCCTTGCAAAAATATGTTGCATTAGGGATGGGACAAATCCAGAATTTTCCGAATCTGAATCTGGATCTGAATCCCTGGAAGGTTTTGGGAATCCACAAATCTCACAAATCTCGAACCTTTCAAATCCTTTTTTCAAAATGGGTTGAAAAAACAAGGGAAAGGAGGATAATCTTGGGCAAGACATACTCTCTCAGCCTTAGCAAAAGCCTAGGCAAAGGCAAACCTCCTTCTGAAGAAATCTGGCCAGGACAATTGTCATAGTTTTGCCTCAGGATCTCCCCAGATTGAAAATGACATGAAGGCCTCTTCTACACAGGAAGGAAAATGTGGATTAATTCCACATTTTCCTACCTGTGTAAACAGGGCCACATACTACAGTACAGAGATAATCCAGGTCAAAACTGGTTTTTCTTTGCATAGCTCCTTATGGCATCCTGGGGTTTGTTGTTTGATGGTGCACCAGCACACTTTGGCAGGGAAGGCTGTGACACCTTGTAAAACTACAAACCCCAGAATTGTGTATGAAAAAGCTTTGCAAGGGAGCTATGCAAAGGAATCTTTCAGCTGTCTTTGAAATCTCAAGAAGACTGTATCTTCCAGTCAAGTCTCAAGTCCTGCAACAAGGCACTTTTTTAAAAAAAGCCTCTACTCCAGTCTCAATTCTGCACCCTGCAGTCTCACATCAAGCTCAAGTCCTGCAACAAGAAAGGCTCTTAAAAAACAACAACAAAAACATCAGCCTCTAGTCCAGTATGAATTCTCTACCCTCCAGTCCAGTCTCAAGTTCTGCAAGGGACTTTCAAATCAAGTCCCTACTCCAGTCTCAATTAATTCCCAATCATTACCCTCCAGTCTCAAATCAAAAGAATAGAGAATAATTGTATTACCTTGGAGAGGGAGGCAGCCACAGGAACAGGCAGCATGAGCGGACATAGGCAGGCAGCCCCAGCGGACACAGGCAGCTGAGCAGGCACCGGCAGCATGAGCGGACACCAGCAGCATGAGCGAGCAAGCACAGGCAGGCAGCCCCGCAGGCACAAGCAGCCCAAGTGAGCACAGGCAGCCTGAGCGGCACAGGCAGCAGCTCTGGGTACAAGCAGCCTCTGGCTTTATGCCACGATTTTTGCGCATCCAGGGGCCCACTGGCCAATCAGGTCTTTGGTGGGCCCCCGAGGCACCAATTATTAAAAACAATTTTTTATTTCCTTTTTGCTGTATGTGGTTTGTCAGGTGACTCATGAGAAACCATGACAGACATTTCACTTCTCATCCTATTCTAGCTATAGGTTTACAACCAGGCACTGTGTTGTGGAAGGAGGTACACTGGCCTACATGTGTCAATCACTGGATGAGATTGTGTGACCTTGCCCTCTGCCCCATTACTTCTGATAGGCATCAGACCCACTTACCCCAGCATTTCTACATGCCATTGATTTTCAGCACAAAAAATAGTGCTGAACTTAAATATTAAATGTTCAATTTAAATATATTAGAATACAACCCCAGATGTAATTTCTGAAATTGTTAGCAAAAGTCATTATTACTCCACAGGAAAAACTCACCTACTTGCTATTTCCTCTTGTGCATCCCAGTCTCCCAGGTTTTCAGGTGTCCCAGTCTCCAACAAACTATTTGGTTGGTGGATTTGGTTTGCCTATTTTGGCTCAGGGATTCGGATTCGCGAATCTCAAATCCTTCCCAAGGATTTGAGGATTCGGTTGGCCCATCCCTACTTTGCATTCAATTAGCTCAGAAGGTAGGAGGGAAGAGGAGGAACTGGAATCTTGGATTTCCCATTTTGCTTACCCTTTCTTAGCTTGTCTGTTCTTGTCTGTTCTTGCTCATGAATACGTTTTCCCATATGGACCACAGTCTGATGTTGCTTGGCCACACATGTCCCAGTTTTCATCTGTGAAATTTTGGAGGTTATTCTTCAACTCCCAGAATTCCCCAAGCAGCATATGGACAAATATAAGGCAGATTCCTGTATTCCTATGAAAGATACAATGCATAGTGTAGAGAATTTGTGAGCCCACCCTCTCTTCACTCAGCTGAATGTGCTTAGGATCAAAGAATGACAGTTCTTTTTCCATGTTCTTTCATTTCAACACTATACCTCTTATTGAAACAGGCAAGCTTTAGAGGTATGCCAAGCAACATAATCACACTGACTAAAATCAGAGGCAGCTACTATATTTGGTTGGTCAGATCCACAACTGGTATAAACAGATTTGACTTAAAAGGCTTCAGTGGAGTTATGCTAATCTAGAGCGATCTTCTCTTCTGTAGGAGACAGACTGTGCCAACATAAACTGGAAATCAATGAGAGTTGTTAAGAGGATGAAGTTCAGTATATCTGACAAGCCAAATACATATGCAATGAGTTAAAGAATTACCAGATCCTTTTTCATACTTTCCACATAAACCTCAGAGAGAAAGGGATTGTCCCCCGTTGTTTCATTTACAAAGCAATTAGACTTCTGCTCCTCAGTGCTCTGTACAATCCATGGCCCTCTAAATGTCTCAACTGACAGTTTGGGGAAGGTTGCTCTGTAGCACTTTTCCTCATTTTTGTTCCCAGTAAGCAATCATTATGACAGCCAGCATGGTGTAGTGGTTTGAGTGTTGGATTATGACCCTTCTCAGCCATGGAAACCCACTGGGTGACCTTGGTCACCTCACATGTTCTCAACCCCCCCCAAACCCCATGATAGGTTTGCCTTAGGGCTGCCATAAGTTGGAAATGGCTTGAAGGCACACAATGACAACACAAACAATCCCTGGAAGTTTTCCTGGACTGAGAACATGTATTTGAATCATGCTACCCTTTTTTTTCAAAAAAAGTTGCATTTTAAGGAAGTATATATTCCTCTATGCTTAAAGTCACAAGGTGGCTGAAAACCAGACACTGGGGAGGAAGAGAACTATTGCCTTCAAATGCAGTTTGCAGGTTTAACAGAAGCACTATGGTCACTGATGGATGTAGAGTTTTGGCAGAGGAGGAACAAGACTTTTTCTTCCTGAGCCAAAGATAACGTGTTCTCACAGTCAGCTCTGGGCTGGTCAGGCAGCCACCTTATTAGGAGTTTCTGAGAGGTGGAAGGAAAGTGCTGCAGAAGACAGTTGTGTGTCCTGCAGTTTATCCTGTGACCCTTAAACTTACCTGCTGCGTTCATGTGTGGTAGATGATGTTATCATGAGCACCGAGGAAAAGGTTCAGCTCTCCATCCAGTTGACTTTTTTGTGTGTGGAAACGGATGGGCACCATCTTGTTCTTTATCTTGCAGTGCAAAATGATGTAGATTGGCTCTTCCAGTGAAGGCTGGTAGCTTCCATGTCATTGACTGAAAGTGCTCCAAGTTTTAGTCTGAATTTTAAAGAAGCTGTTCAGAGTGCTGAATCTTATCCTCAAATTAAGTTCAGATGGGAAAACATTCTCTATCAAAGCTAAGAAGTGCCAAATAACCTGGGAAAGGTGACCCAACTGTGAAGAGCCCATAACATATTGTCCTCTCAACAAACCACTGTTGACCCCCCACACCTGGGATCTAAGGCAGATGCCTAATAACCAGGCTGGCATTTGGTATGTTGGACTAAAGACTTTTTTTGTATATTCATCTGTTTTTCACTACAAATCATATTTTGCCAGAAGATGTTTTGTTCAGAGATGTCACCTCATTTCAAGGGGAAGATTAACTATAGCTAATTTGGATGTAACAGTTTATCAGCATAAATACAAATGTAATCTTGTACATTGCCAAACTTGGGAATCTGACAAGAATGGAAAAAAAGTGACAGACAGGTGGGGAAAATAAAGCAAATCAATAGGTTTAAAGTTGTAATTCTATAACACTTCTTATAAGGAATACTGAAGGAATGCTTTGGTACAGTACTCATCTGGCATTTCATGAGTTATTTTTGAATAATGAACAACTGTGGAGATTTAATCCATGACATTTTTCTGCACAAAGTTTCCATAACCTATGAAGAATGTTCAGTAAGGCCTGTGACTGAGATAAGGGTTCTTGAACATTACCAGGCACATATAGACAAAGAAACAACCTATTTGAAGAGCTTAAAATCAACAATGGTATACTTCAATATTATTTATCCAAATGATCTATGAAAGGATTATGAATGAGTGGTTAATGAGCTAGAAAGTCCGTGGTGCACAAGCTATTAACTGAAACTAAAATCATACTATTTTAATGGTCCTCAAGAGATTCTCTTTGTTAAGCTTGCTTTTTGTTAATGATCAGGGAGAATTGGATGGAGCTTTTGGTCAGAGGAAATATACACATAAACACATGTGTATGTAAAATGCTGGACCTGTCTCCGCTGGATTTCGCTTAGCAGAGCAAGGCACACACTTCAAATGGCATATCTGCAATCTGTTGAAATGATTGAAAATCATTAGTTGTTTAATTTCATAGTAGTGTATTTTCACCACCAGGGAAGGGAAAAGGCACCTGGGTGATTTCCTGTTCCAGAACAACCTGGCTGACTTCACATAATATGTACCTTGGTGTTTGTATCTATTCTGTGCAAGCACAGTAGGAAGGGACATATTTATGTGTTTTCAGCCCTAGACCGCAAAATGCTTTGAGTGGGCCCTAACATTTGGACAATGCAGGAGCTGCATCTTACAGCCACCACATGGTATGACTCCAGTGTTTCGGTTTACAGTGCTCTGTCATCCTTGCTAGAAAATCTGCAAGACAGGAGACCAAACAAACAAACCAGCCCAACAACAACAAAAAGCACAAAAGGTACTCTAGGGATGCTTATGTGGGGCTTAATGTTCATCAAGCACCGTTTTAACATTTAAACACCACACCTCTTACATCCTGCAAATCATCCAAAACTGCATTTGACCTGGGTCATGGAAACAAACTAGTCATCCAGTGTGTTTGTACAGGGGAGAACCTTCTTCCTCTATGCTTACTTTCAGGCTCTGGAAAGATGGAGAGTTCCAAATGCTCACTAGGATTAGGCAAGCCTTTTCTGAGTAAGACCAGCATGACTCTGCATCCAAAGTCCCAAAGGCTGCATCCAATGGATTCCATCCATGCAGAGAAAATATTCTGTTTGAGAAGTGTATTTCTACTCCTTCTGTAGCTGACAAATCTTTTCCAGTCTGGAGGATCCTCCAAATAAGAATTGGGGATGCAGAGAAGAATACAGAAAGGGGAAATCCCATTGTGCAAGCCAAGGCCCCTTGTGAATGCAGATATAGTCCAAAGAAAGAGGCGTAATCAAAAACCACCTTAGAAAACAATCTTTTAAATGTTATTCATGCCATGCCAGGAGGAAGTAGCTCATGTGACCAGGAATGACATACACATGAAAGAAACCTCCCTTGTACTCCAGCAAGCAATTTCTTCAGGTTTCTACAATCCTTTCTACATAGACAATTGTCAGAATATAAATCAAAGAGTTTAAAGCATACCCCTTTTCCTTTCAAGTTGGAAGTTGAGCCTTCTCTCTCACTGAGCTTGTATACTTACTAAGTAAACATAGTGAGTGTGAGAGACAAGCTACATAAACAGGAAGATCACATGGTGCAGGCCTTGTGGAATGATTCCATTTTAGAAAGAGGGAGGGGAGATAAGAACAGAAAACAAGAGTGATGGAGAGTAGGGTTCTAGCCTGGTATCCTTCCCAATTTATATTCCTTAATTTTGGTGCAACTTCAGAAAAGTCATTTCTATTCACTCTCTGCCTGACCTCAGAAGGGCTTCTGAAGATGTTAAAGATTCTTAACAGTTCTGTGGGGGTGCGGGTGGGGCAATTTGCCATGGGCAACAATGTTTTGGGGGCATCCCAGCCTGTAGCCATACCCCTGCGTGCCCTGGCCATGCCTCATGCACAACGGCCATGCCTCTAGTGCCATAGTGTTACCCTGCATGTTGGAGGGGGGCTGGGAAGGGGTGCCCAAATTGTCAAATATAAGTACACGTTGGGGAAATTTAGCTGGAGCACTCTCTTGGCTAATGAGAGGCAGGGTAACTTTAGCAAGGATCTTTAACCCAATGTCTGCGGCTTCAGGTCAGGGAACAGGCATGCAAGTTTAAAGTAACCAAAAATAACAGCTTTATTGAAAGATAAACCGAGAATAAAACAACACACACACTAACTAGCTGGGAAGAAGAATTGGAGAGTGTAGGAATGGGTAATACGACACCTGGTCTCGTTGTCCTGGAAGGGAAGGATGGGGTTCCGAAGAAAAAAGCTCATCGTGACTGGCTGAGGGGAGTTCCTTAGAAACACCAGCAGCAGGGCGAGATGGCAGCCCAAAGTAGTCCAAAGACCGTTTGGAAATGAGGGGTTTTTATAGGGGAGTTTCTGCCTACCGGCTATGGCAAGCCAGGTGAGAACAAAAGGAGTTTTAGCGCTAGACAAAGGATTTGGTAAAGGTCAAGTTTACATGATTGGATTTGCTCTTGATGACAATAGTGTGGCTGGTACGTTGATGGCCGGTACGTTGATGGCCCAACATAAAGAAATGGCTTGGTTGAGCTGTGCCGCTATTGTGGAGTTTGCAGATGGAAGTTCCCTGAAGCTACGAGCGAGTTGCTGGCCCCAATGGGGTCTGGAATGTAAAAACCATTAGCGGCCGCACTCTGTCTGTGCTTGTCCGGAGAACCTCGCAAACACATAAAGTGGGGTGGCTGGAAAAAGGTCAAGCTAAGGCCGAATTGCTTGATATCAAAATGATATCTGGGGGTCCTCACTGACAGTGCCATAGCGGGAGTAACAATAGCCCCACCCACCCCGCCCCCTCCTCCACACACTCCAAGCTCTGCCACTGATTTTTAATGGACAGGGATCTTTTAACGAGAGAGAAGGTGGTTCTTTTAGAAGTGTAAAGTGTGGAATTTTTATTTAAATCATGCTACAAAGAATTTAGTGGCAAATAGCTAAATTGAGGGGGGGAATGTTATTTGTCAACCTCAAACCAGCCCAAAGTCCTCCAAACCAGCAGCAAATGTGGTGGTTTAAGTGCCTCTCCTGAATTCTCCTCCCTCCCAAACTGCCAAAAAATCAGCCAATGGCAGCTGGAAGTAATATCCTATGACTTCTAGTGCACTTGGACATGACAGTGCAGGCCAAAATATCAGCAAGGAGGGGATCAAAAGAAAGAAAAAAATGTAACCTGCCTCCTGTGCAATAGGAAAATGAAGTGTTTCATTATTTCTTGGGTAGGGAAAGTTAATTGTCATAATATGTGCATGTCATAATACATTCATTCAATTTGAGTGCATTTAAAGTTCTACATAAATATAAACTGAGTAATGAATCAAATATGATTAGGAACAATGCACTCCTTAACAATAAATAGAAGAAATTTTCTTTGTTAACAGTGAAACTAAACTTTTTAAATGCTAATTAATCCAATCCAATCCAATCTTATTTTCATAGAACAAATTGTCTTTGCAACTTACACAGAAATAAACATAGAACAAAGCTACAAACAGAACCAGTAAGGGAACAGATTAAAATTAAAACAATCATGTATTTACAAATATATTTACAAAGAATACTAAAAGAGAACGGAGTTCATGACAGATGGGGGTTTCTTAAAAATGAGATATTGAAGGCACAATTGAAAACTGTGCCAATAAGGAGGAAAAATGGCAGGTATCTAAAGAAAATGGAATGGTTGATGAAAGAACCCTCAGCTGAGCTAAGTGTCAAAAGAAACACGTACAGGAAATGGACGAATGGTGAAACCACTAAAGAGGAATTCAAGCAAATAGCCAGGAAATGTAGGCAGAAGGTCAGAAAAGCTAAAGTGCAGAATGAACTTAGGCTTGTCAGCGACATTAAAAACAATAGAAAGGGCTTTTTTAGATATGTCCGCAGCAAAACGAAAAATAAGGAAATGATAGGGTCACTGTGTGGAGAAGATGGCCAATTAATAACAGAGGGAAGAGAGAAGGCAGAACAACTCAACACTTTTTTTGCTTCAGTTTTCTCCCAAAAGGATAGAAGTACTCAACCTGGGGGATGGGGAGCACGTGAGGAAGGGGGGAAAATGCAGCAGGGAATAAGTAGAGAAGTAGTACAGGAATATTTGGCTAAACTAGATGAATTCAAGTCTCCAAGGCCAGATGAATTATGTCCAAGGATATTAAAAGAACTGGCAGAAGTCATTTCTGAACTTGTAATGATCTTTAAGAACTCTTGGAGAACAGGAGAAGTCCCAGAAAACTGGAGGAGGGCAAATGTCATTTCCATCTTCAAAAAGGGGAAAAAAGAGGACCCAAATAATTATCGCCCAGTCAGCCTGACATCTGTCATACTGAGTTTATTTCCAGACCCCCAAGCTTGACTTGAAAAGATCTGGAAATTATCTCAACGTTTACTAATCCTAGCTGCCACCACCCTCTGAATTCTGAATTAACTGAACAGCACAGTGGGACTCGGCTCAGTAGATTGACAATCTCTATGCTTAAGGACCCTTCCTTCCCTCTCACCCCCCCTTCTGAGTGAGAGAAGTCCTATCTAAGCATGTGCCGATGAATGGCGTGGAGATGGAGAGGAAACAGAGGTTTTACAGAAAAGCATTTATTCAAGGCATGCAAATAAACAAGGCAATCATACACATGAGAGGCTCCCCCCTCCCAGGTACAAGTTACAAGTAGTTACAAAAACACAGATACATTCTTTAGATCAGCCAACCTCCAAAATAACAAACAGCCCCTAACGCGACTAGATACCTAGTTCTAGCTACTCACATTTGGGGTCACAGACTTAGATGGTCTAAGACAAGAGTAAGGCTAGGAGGCGTGACCTGGGGGAGGCCCTGCAGCCTGCGACTGGCACAGATCTCATCTCTAGAGGTTCCTTTGTTGACTCTCTCCCCACATGGCCTCTCAAGGAGTTTTTATAACTTCTCCTTCAAAGCATCTGGAAGGATCTCGAAGGATGCTCACCTCTTTCCTTTGATTGGGCAATTCTCCCGCTGTGACCTGTGAGGCTGACCCACAGTAAAAATGTAATCTAATCCCAACACCTCATTAACCCTTGGTTTACCTGAAGAAGGAAGTATCCCCCTTCAGCCAAGTCTAGATAATGGGAAGCCCCATTATCACAACATCAAGGCTAGGAAAAATCCTAGAGCAGATCATGAAACAGTCAGTTTGTAATTACTTAGAAAGCAATGCCATAATCACTAAAAGTCAACATGGATTTCTCAGAAATAAGTCATGCTAGACTGTCTCTTTTTATGATAGGGTTACAAGCTTGATAGATGAAGGGAATGCTGTAGACATAGCATATCTTGACTTCAGAAAGGCCTTTGACAAAGTTCCCCATGACATTTTTGCAAAGAAGTTAGTAAAATGTGGGCTGGATAGGGCTGCTGTTGGTAATTGGTTGACCGATTGAACCCACAGAGTGCTCACCAATGGCTGCTTTTCATCCTGGAGAGAAGTCACTAGTGGGGTGCCACAGGGTTCTGTCCTGGGCCCAGTGCTGTTAAACATCTTCATCAATGACTTGGATGAAGGAGTGGAGGGCATGCTGATCAAATCTGCAGATGACACCAAATTGACAGGGGTTGCTAATACCCCAGAGGACATGATCAGAATTCAAAATGACCTTGACAGATTGGACAGCTTGGCCAAAGCTAACAAAATGAATTTCAATGGAGAGAAATGTAAGGTCCTACACTTAGGCAGAAAAAATGGAATGCAAAAATTTAGGGTGGGGGACGCATGGTTGGATAGCAGTACATGTGAAAGGGATCTAGGAGTTTTGGTAGATCACAAGCTGAACATGAGTCAGCAATGTGATGCAGCAGCCAAGAATCAATAGGAGTATGGTGCCTAGATCAGGGAGGTAATGGTACCACTCTATTCTGCATTGGTTAGGCCTCATTTGGAATACTGTGTCCAGTTCTGGGCAACTCAGTTCAAGAAGGATATTCACAAGCTGGAACAAGTCCAGAGGAGGGCAACCAAAATGGTGAAGGGTCTGGAAGCCATGCCGTATGAGGAGCAGCTTAGGGAGCTGGGGATGTTTAGTCTGCAGAAGAGAAGATTAAGAGAGGATGTGATAGCCATGTTTAAATATTTGAAGGGATGTCATGGCGAGGAGGGAGCGGGCTTGTTTTCTGCTGCTCCAGAGACTAGGACAAGGAGAAATGGATTTCAGCTGCAGGAAAGGAGATTCCATCTGAACCTCAGGAAGAACTTCCTGACGGTCAGAGCTGTCTGGCAGTGGAATATGCTGCCTCAGAGTATGGTAGAGCTTCCTTCTTTGGAGGTTTTTAAGCAGAGGCTGGATGGCCATCTGTTGGGAATGCTTTGATGTGTGTTCCTGCATGGCAGGGGGTTGGACTGGATGGTCTCTTCCAACCCTATGATTCTATGATGTCTCTGAAAGTTCCAGATTTTGTTCCTGTACAAATTAATTATATTTTGGAGAGCCACATCTTTTCTTCATCTGAAAGTATTTCCTGGGAACTCTTGCTATTACCAAGGACTTTTAATTCCTCTTCCCAGGTCAGTTTAAATTAAACCAGTATTTTCAAAAATGTATGTATCTCACCTTGGCTGTCTGTTTGTATTATCCCAGACCTAGTAAGATGACTACCACCAGTAAATACAGCTATTGTTTTTAAGACACAGATTCAGCTGAAGGAAAAAAGTAATATTTGCATCAAAACAAAATAACTGTAATGTTTAATATTGCTAAAGCATGTTAGCACTTTGACTATAACTAAAGAAGGCTCACTGGCAATTAATAAAAGTCTGAAATGTTGCCCAAGTCTAGATGTGATATGTCATCAGTGTGAAGCAGAAGAAGATGGACCCAAGTGGTCAGAGGAGCGGGATGTGGGATATTTCAAGGAGTTTGGATGCAAATCTGGAAAAGTGCAGCTAAAGTAAACAAAACAAAACAGGAAACTCTTTGATACTTCCAAATATCTTTTTTCCTTTCTGCATGAGCCCAAATATAAACATTTAAAATCCTACAATTATTAAATTGAAGCAATCTCAAAAATCTCAAAACAACAAAAAAGCAGAAGTAGACACAGCAATGAAGAAAGGAGAGCAGCAAGAATATCATCCAGCATCCATGGATAAGCTCAGGTGAATGAGCCTGCCTTCACCTGCTTTCATGAAATGAGTAAAGTAGTTATGAGGTGAGTATCTCCAGGAAAAGTATTCCATAAGCCATATACCATCACTAAAAGGCAGTGATGTATTTAAGTCTTTTACTTCAAGTCTCAAGTCAAGTCTCAAGTCTCTATCTTCAAGTCTCAAGTCCTTGCAAAATACTTTCAAGTCATGTCTCGAGTCAAGTCTCAAGCCTGGAAGCCAACTTTATACCCCAACCTGTATTCCAGAATTTCTGAACAGAGTCAATAAAGTCAGTTTTAACAGTTTAAGTAGAGTTGGTCCTCCACTTTTGTGATTTTGACACCTGCAGCTTTGGAAGTGGGGAATAGGATCCTTCTCATTCCCCATTACTGAAGCTTCAAGAGCTTTAGAAGGATGGACTCTTCCTCCTCAAGACCATTGCCTAACCCATTTGCTGTTATCTCTTAGAAATGCTTCCACACTTTGGGCTTGAGACAGATCATCATGTGACCAGTAAGTTGTAAGGTTTCTGGACGAATGTGCTATGTTACTGAACCAAGGGCAGCAAGTCAATCACTAAAAATATGCAAGTCTTGAGTTGAGTTGAGTCAGTGTGTAATTTTTGCCAAGTCAAGTCCGAGTTGAGTCACTGAAGTGACTTAAGTCTGACTTGAGTCCGAGTCAGTTGACTTGAGTCTACATCACTGCTAAAAGGCCCCAACTGCATTCCATTCATCAACGGCTGGGCTCTGAAACTGACAGCCATTTCCCATTTTGAAGACCAGGGAGATTCCTTTGGGAGCAGGATTCCCCTTTCCCTGAAAGATTCCCTCCTCTTATGCAAGTTTCCCATGCCTATATGTGTTTCCCATGCCTACTTATGAATTTATTGGCACAATACTACTTTCTTTCTGTTTTAGGCAAAGCCACATCATTAGATAAAACATGTCCCACCTGCCTTCCCATCCCCTACCCCAAAATTTGTCAAGGTTCACCTGCAGAAGCAGATAGTTTTTGAGAATTGGAATCTGTATTTGGAAAAGATTCTGATAGCCTCTGAGTTATTGGTGCATAAAGAGCTGACAATTGTTTTTTAATATTTCCAGTGAATACAGGCCTGGTTTCATTACCAAATAAATCTCAGGAAATGTCAATGAGATATAGGAATAGTATTCCACCCCTCTTTGCTGGCATTGAATTATTTATATTGCCCCTCTTCTGTTGCCTGGATGCATTTATTAGAAAACAGCAAAAGGTTGCTTGCTATAATAGCTTTTCCATGTTGTGCAAGAGCCATCTGTATTATACAGAGTCAGGTATGACAGCCTTTTGGCTGGAGACAAGAAACATCGTTCCTCTGTACAAATCACCTGTGTAGTTTATAGGAGTGATAGATCCTGATAGAGCTGCATCCTGGTATTCACTGCACCTTGGCATCTACTTCAAGAAAGCTGTTTAGATGGTCTAAAGTTATCAGGACATAAATTTGGACCTTAGACTGCCCTAGTTTGGCTCTGTGATCTTCCACTCAGTGGGGTTTATACAGGGCAAGACTATGGAATGCACTCCTTGTTTCTCACTGGAATAAGAAAAACAAAACAAAAATGTTGCTATCTCAGTCCAAACACACATATATGCAAAGTACACCCTACCCTGGAATAGGATTCACCAAGACAGAACCCAGTGGTACAGTGAAAAAATAAGTGGCCAGAGTAGAGTGGCTCATTCATGTTCTTTTTGTGAGTGTTTAAAATTCATTCCTTTTTTAGCTATTTCCCCCCAGTACTTCTTGCAACACCATCAGATTCATTTAGTGCCATTCACTCCTTTGCTTCTTCTTTGTCCTCAAAGACCTTTGTAGCATTGTTTGCTGACTCTCAGTGGTGTAAAGACACCAGAGCTTGCAGGGGCTTTTGGATCAGTAGGGATGATGATATTATCTGTCACATACCTCTAGTTTTGCTATTGCCCTGGAATTTAGCTGCAATCTTCACAATAGTGGTGGTATTTGTGTGTTTTCCAGGATCAGAGCTATTCCTATTTATTATTTAAGGTATTTTGTGATGAGTTGGTTTGAATGGGCAATTAAGAACCAATAGTTTTGGGGAAAAGGGGGGATACAAATAAACTAATATATTTATTGATAACTTTATGAGGAACCTTTTGTTGCTGTACGCCTTCAAGTTGTTTCTGACTTATGACAACCCTAAGGCAAACCTATCATGGGGTTTTCTGAGGCTGAGTGTGTGTGAGGGTACCCAGGGTCATCCAGCTGGTTTCTATGGCTAAGCATGGAACTGAATCATGGTCTTCAGGGTTGTAATCCAAGGCCACACTAGGTTATAGTGCTATTATTTCACCTTCAACATCCTGTGGAATCCTGCAGTTTGCAGTTTAGGGAGGGGCATTTAGAATTCTCAGCCAGAGAGCTCTGTAAACTACAAACCCCAGAATTCCACAGGATGTTGAAAGTGAAATAATAGCACTATAGCAGTGTAGTGTGAAAAGGTTCTAATACTCAAACCACTATACCACGTTGACTCTCCATAAAGGACCTACTTCTGCATTATTTTTTCAACCCAACTTGTAGAATCATGAGCATAGGGGTTGTCATGATAAGTGCCCATACTTCAAAATTTACTATTATACTTTTTTCTGTTAACAGTTAATAAGACTAGAAGACCAGTGGGGTGCTATGGATGTAGTATATCTTGATGTTAGTAAGGTTTATGACAAGGTCTTCCATGATACTCTTGCAGGCAAGCTGGTGAGCTATGGGCTAGACAGTGTTACAGTTAAGTGAATCTGTGATTGGTTGATGGACCAAGCCCTAAGAGTGTTCATCCAATGGTTGCTCTTCATCCTGGAGAGAAGTGACTAGTGGGAGGCCTCAGGATTCTGTCTTGGGCCTAGTAACATTTAACATCTTTATAAATGAATTAGATGATGGAATAGAAATGATGCTTATCGAATTTCCAGAAAACACCAAGCTAGCAGAGTTAGCCAATACCCCAGAGGACAGGATCAGAATTCAAAATGACCTTAACAGATTAGAGAGCTGGGCCAAAAAACAAAATGAATTTCAACTGAGAACTGTAAGGTACTACAGTTGGGCAGGAAAAAAAAGGCACAGATATAATATAGGTGACACCTGGCTTGACCACAGTACATGTGAAAGAGATTTAGGAACCTTAATAGACCACAAGCTGAACATGAGTCAACAATGTGCTGTGACAGCTAAAAAAAGTCAATGCAAATCAATAGAAGTACAGCATCTAGGTCAAGGGAAGTGATAGTACCACTCTATTCTGCTTTGGTCAGACCCCACGTGGATTATTGTGTTCGGTTCTGGGCACCATAGTTCAGGATGGATGTTGACAAGCTGGAACATGTCCGGAGAAGAGTGACCAAGTTGATCAAACGTCTGGAAACCAAGCCTGATGAGGAATGACCTAGGAAGTTGGATATGTTTAGTCTGAAGGAGAGAAGACTGAGAGGTGGCATGATTGCTATCTTTAAATATCTAAAGGAATGTCATATAGAAAATGAAGCAAACTTGTTTTCTGCTGCTTCAGAGACTAGAACACATACCAATGGATTAAAATTGCAAGAGAGATGTCACCTAAGAAGAACTGTTCAAAAGTGGAATAGATTATTTTCGAACATGGTGGACTCTCTGTCTTTGAAGGTCTTTAAACAGAGATTGGATGGGCATCTTTCAGGTGTACTTTAATTGTATAGGGAATTGAATCAGATGGCCCTTAGAGGGACTTGGTTATACTGCCACTGTAACCACTACTGGCAGTCTTTGGAAACAGTGTAGCCTTTTTTTTTTTTTTTTTAAGAAGAGTTTTGGGAGGGTGAAATGTATTTGGAGCTAAATGTGACTTAAGGGCTGTACTTTCCCCACTTCTAGGTTAAAGAGACAAATGTGTTGAATAGCATATATATCTTGTGTGGTTCATATTTTTCTGACCATTTTTTCCCCTAGCTATGGTACCTTATAGGTTACTTTCAAAGCGAATGCCAAAAATGGTGCAGTTCTATAAGACACCATAAGAGCAGTAACTTCTTTTGCTACCTGAATTCACACAAATTTAGGAGAAGATTCATTGTGAAGTAATTCTGAAAAACTGTTATAAGAAAAGTGAGGCTCTGCAAAAGTTCCCTAGCAATGCCAGTGTAAGGTATATATCCTTATCAGTCTTGCTGTAACCAAGAGGGAGGGGACTTGAGGTTCCCATGAACAGCTACTGGACCAGGTAGCACTAGAGATATCCAGGCATGTCCGGTGCTGGCTTATAATTTTGATGTTTCATTAAACCATCTTTAGTATATCATTTCTCTCCACTCCAACCCCAAAGTGCTGCTGACACCTTTAGTAAAGTAGAAGACTTGTTGGGAAAGCCAGGCTTGCTCACTGATCTGCACGGATCTGCTTTTGGGGTAAGCACTGTTCTGGATTGATTTGTGATGCATGTCCCTTAGCTGAGCGAGGATGCCTAATCCTCCAGGGACTAGAACATTTACATTCGTCTGACCTAGTTGGGGTGTGGGAAATATTAATTTTAAATTATGTAAAATTCTACCAATAGATAAGAGCAGAAAGAAGTAATGCCTATTTGCATTCTCTGCCTGCTAAAAAGTAAAAACCAACTTTTACATAAGGTATTTGGAAATGGAAAATCACTTAATGGAGAGTTTGTTCATGCAAATCTACTTACAGATGCCTTTACTTCTTCTACGATTTTTAAAAAAATGTTCCATCAATTTGCCTCTTTTTGTCTCTGGGTACATTTTCACCTTTTCGGATTAGAGGGTACTCCATGACATTTATTGCTAGGGCTCATCAAATGATGACAGAGTGGATGAAGGTTGTGATGCAAAGAGCTGCATTCACCTCCCAGGAGATTGGAAGCCCCACCTTTATTGCCCCCCCACCCCAAATGCCCTCTAGTGGGTTTGGGAAGCATTTTCACTATGTTTTTAGCTCTCTCTTGGACATTTTAGTTGTGATAGGTTTATTTCTGACAACAGGAAGCAAGGAGAACTCACTTACTGTTCATAGTCTGTTTTTTAAAAAGACTTTGCCTGGGATTAAAACGGTCCAGGAGGCAAAAAACATGACAATAATGCCATCATGTTCCCTAGAGGACACTTGGAGGCATTTTTGACCCCGGGGGTTCTGTGGCTCTGCAGACCTCACGTTGCCCACCCCTGGTTTATGAAAGGATTTTGTTTTTTCTTAGATTGAGATTAATCCCACCAAAGCCAACTGGATATACACACACCAAAACCTGCTTCTCACTCTGCCCTTTGATAGGCTCAATGCTGTTGAGCTATACCACTGATTCATCTAGCCCAGTACTGGTTACTTTGAGTAACAATCACTCTCCAAAGTCTCCGGATGATATCTTGTCTATCCTACCCATTACCTAAAGCCTGCTTAAGTGGAAATGCCAAGATTTTCCACTCTCCAGCTGTTTCAATTTGGCATTCACAATCCCTATTAAGTCTCCACCATCCCACTGTTTCAGTTGCTTTAAAAATGTCTCAGTTTCTCTCTCCTCCTCCATTTCCTCTTTTCCCTTAACTCAATTAGTGCAAATTCAGTTCAAAGTGCAAAAGTAGTTTGCATTCAATTAATTCAGTTTGGGGGAGAAAAGAAGACAGGCATAATCTTGCCCTTCCTAGTAGGCTCAAGCAAAAGCGAACTGCCTAGTCTCTCTTAGCTTTATGTGTTCTTCCTGATTAATAACTTTTGTCACGCTGATGTTGTTTGGCCTTAAGTGTCCTGGTTTTCATGTGCAAAATGTTGGTGAGGATGCCAAGAATGAACTAGGGAGTGGGAGAATCTGAATGGAACACATTTGCCTAGCTGCTAATTAGGGCTTCCTGATGCTTCCTTGTTGCTGTTGTACTTGGGGGTGGATACCTGAGCTGCTGTTGTTCCACTTGGGTATAGATACATGAGCATTATATAAAGGAATTGCCCATCAGTTGAAAGCATGCAAGCTTGTACATTTATTTTTGCATAACCTGTTTTATAGTATACATGACAAAAGTCTCAATCTGAACCAGATCATCCCTGTTATACCCATTATAAAGTGAAATATGATGAAATATACTCAGCAATACTCCTCGTGTTGCACCTGCTCTGTATTATGTATCATGTTGCACCTGCTCTGTATTAGCCATAGCTCTCATGTGCAGAACCCAAACATAAAGTTGGATTTTCAGGAACTATAAGAAGAGGCTCTCATTTTCTGTATCATATCTGGATCATTGCAGGATAGTGCTGAAAAAGAATGGAGAAAACTCCCCCTACTGGTTCTAGCTTTGAAGCATCATTTATTTCTTATAGTAAATAAGGCTCTTCTGTAGGCATCTGCTTCCTAGCCCCTAGCTCAAGATGCTGGGGCAAACTCTCTTGCCTATAGGCAGTCCTGTTTATTTATTTAATTAAATTTATTTATTTATAATAAATATATAACAAATAGATGTTATTTATTTAAATAAATATTGTTTATTTGAGGCCCTTCCCCAAACTGCAAACCCCAGGATTCCATAGGATGTTGAAAGTGGAATAATAGCACTATAACAGGCTAGTATGGAAATGGCCCAGGACAGTGACTACAAAATAGAGGATCTTTTCAGTGTTATCACCCCTTCTATGAAATGCTTACCTAAGAGTGCACTTGGTGCCTGTGTTACGATCTTTTCAGAGTTTGGTGAAACTCTCTATATTCTCCCAAGTATTTAAAGACTACTGTTAGTGCTTTTACAGCTTGATATGTTTTTAATCTGCTGTTGGCTTTATGTACTTCGTGTGTTTGTGTCTATTTATTATGTGGCTGGTTTTACAGTGTGCTTTTTAATCAATGTTTACTTTGCATTTAATATTTTTAATTTATCTTTTGACCACCTCTAGGATTCCAGTTGCAAGGTGTTCTGAAAATGGAATCAAACACTTTAAAGATGCAGGGGGAGACAGGTTTTTGTTGTTTTAGTTATTAACTGGGAATAGGAAATCTTGTAAACTGTTGGAATTCCCTACAGATCTACCAATAGACACAAATCTGTCCCTCTCCTGTTGCCACCATATAGTTGTGCCCAAAGTAAGCAGAATGTAAGCTCTTTGTGGTTAATCCTGTTGCAGACAGTAGGATGAGTAGAAATCTGAATGAGTTCTCCCCTATACCTTCTTCTTACTACAGTCCCTACAGTATTGGAAAAGCTTATACTTTTAATAAAATTAAGATATCTGAAGATTTGTTGTTTATGCTGCAGCAGACTAATATGGGTACGTCTCTGCAAACTGTGAGGGGGGGAAAGGATTACAAAGTATTTTGCAGTTAACAGAAGTAGAAACAACAAAACAAGAAGAAACAACCCAAATGACTGACGAAATAGAGGAGCTCATCCAATCTAGCAATTGTCACTTTAATACATTCTCAAGATGGTCCTTACAGTGCCCTCTTGTGGAGAATGTATCATGGAATATTGTCCCAAATACATCAATAACATTTTTATTCTGCCACCTTTATAGGGTCTAGGAACATGTACATTTTCACATTCAACAGAATAATGCTAGATGGAATGGAGAAACAGCCATCTGAATGTATGTCTAGAAAGGAAATAATCTGGTGGGGGGCACACTAAAGAGCTGACTTACATAATCTTGAATATATTTCATCACATTCAAACAGCTCTTACCATCAGGATGTTCTTCCTAATGTTTAGGTGGAATCTTCTTTCCTGAAATTTGAAACCATTGTTCCATGTCCTAGTCTCTGGAGCAGTAGAAAACAGGCTTGCTCCATCCCCCATATGACATCCCTTCAAATATTTAGAAATAGCTATCATGTCACCTCTTAACCTTCTTTTCTCCAAATTAATTGTACCCAGCTCCCTAAGCCACTCTCCATAGGGCATGGTTTCCAGCTCTTCTACCATTTTGGTTGCCCTCTCCTAGACACATTTCTGCTTGTTAATATCCTTCTTAAACTGTGGTGCCCAAAAAGTTACCACAATATTCCAGATGGGGTCTGACCAAAGCAGAAAAGTGGTACTATCACTTCGCTTGACTTAGATGCTGTACTCCTATTGATGCAGCCTAGAATTGCATTGGCTTTTTTTAGCTGTCACAGCACATTGTTGATTCATGTTCAGCTTGTGGTCTATTAAGGTTCCTAAATCTCTTTCACATGTACTGTGGTCAAGTCAGGTGTCACTAATTTTATACCAGTGCCTTTTTTTCTGCCTAACTGTAGTACCTTACAGTTCTCAGTTGAGATTCGTTTTGTTTTTTGGCCCAGCTCTCTAATCTGTTAAGGTCATTTTGAATTCTGATCCTGTCCTCTGGGGTGTTAGCTACCCCTCCTAATTTGGTGTCATCTGAAAATTTGATAAGAATGCCCTCCATTCCTTTAGCTAAATCATTGATAAAGATGTTGAATAGCACAAAACTCCAGAACAGAACTCCATGGCACCCCACTAGGATGAAGAGGAGCCATTGGTGAGCACCCTTTGAGTTGGGTCAATCAACCAATTACAAATTCACCTAACAGTAGCATTATCAGTGGAACATGTCAAAGACCTTACTGAAATCAAGATATGCTATAGCCACAGCATTACTTTCATCTACCAAGCTAGTAACTCTGTCCAAAAATGAGATCAGATTAGCCTAGCATGGCTTGTTTTTGAGAAATTCATGCTCATTTTTAGTGATCACAGTATTCCTTATAGACTGTCTGTTTAACAATCTGCTCTAGAATCTTTCCCAGTATTGATGGGCGGTGATTGTTTGGGTCCCCTTTTCCCCCTGTTTTTGAAGATGGGGACAATATTTGCTCTCTTCCAGTCTGCCAGGACTTATTCTGTTCTCCAGGAATTCTCAAAGATTATTGCCAATAGTTCTGAGGTTACTTCTGCCAATTCTTTTAACACCCGTTGGATGTAATTCATCTGACCCTGGGGACTTGAATTCATTTAGAATAGCCAGGTATTCCTATACTATCTCTTTGCCTCTACTGGGTTGCCCTACCGCATCATCTGCTCCATTTCTCCCAGGTAGAGCACTGTTTTCCTTTTGGGAGAAGACCGAGGCAAAGAAGGTGTTGACTAGTTCTGCCTTTTCTCCGTCCCCTGCTAGCATTTCACCATCTTTTCCCTACAGAGACCCTACCATTTCCTTGTTCTTCCATTTGCTATGGACATAACCAAAAAACCTTCATAATTTTTAACTTATCTAGCAAGCCTGAGCTCATTCTGCACTTTAGCTTTCTTGACTTTCTCCATACACTTGCTGGTTATTTGTCTGAATTCCTTTGTGATTTTCTCCTCTTCCATTTCTTCTACATGACCCTTTTAAATCTTAAGCCTTTCCGCACTGGACTGTTAGAGCGCTATTATTCCACTTTCAACATCCTATGGCATCCTGGGCTTTGCAGTTTCGAGAGGGTCCGGCCAGCCCCTTCCGAAACTGCAAATTCCAGGATTCCATAGGATGTTGAAAGTGGAATAACAGCGCTACAACAGTCTAGTGCGGAAATGGCCTTAGTTCCATTGAAAGTTCTTTAGACAGCCATCCCACTGTTGTTTCTCTCCCCCTTAATTTTTATCCTGATGCTCTTAACCTTGCTTCCAGGATTTAAGTCAGGGATCCCTTCACAGATGTAAATGTCTCTGACATTTAGTGTTACTCCTCCTCCTTTCCTGTTCAGTCTATTTCTCAGAAATAGGTTATATCCCTCTATTGCTATATTCCAATCATGAGACTTACATCATATTTCCTTTGCTGTGCTACGAATTCAAGTTCATCCTGTTTATGTCCCATGCTCTGTGTATTAGTGTAAAAGCATCTGAGAACATGGATCTCTTCCCCTATCTGCTTATTTCTTTCCCTCCCAACCGCTGGATTCCTGTGCAGTTTGCCCTGTTCTCCTTATAAAATTTGGACTATTGTCTCCAGCACTTGATGAAATCCTGTCCTCAAGAATACTGTTCCCTCCCCCCCCCCAGTTTATGAGGTGAGGGAGATAGCTGACTGATGTTTCCATCCACTGCTTTGTCAGGCAGAAGTAGGGTCCCTGTTGCAATTCCCCCTTACACAGGAGATTGCTTGTAAGAAGCAAAGGGCAGAAACAGTCAGCTGCTTCCTGATCAACGGGGGAACAAACAATATAGCCTACAGCACCTGGTATTCATTGGTGGGTCTCCCATCCATAATACTAACCAGAGCTGAATCTGCTTATCTTCCAAGATCAGTCAGAATCTGATGCCTTCAAGGCAGAGATATCCAACCTGGGGCATGCATACCCCCATGGGTACAAACCATGACATTTAGGTGTATGTGAAAAAAATTGAATAATGTGGGGAAAAGGCGCTTACATAAACAGTGTTAAGCAAAATAACAAATCAAAAGCTGTGAAATTAATTCAACATTATGATAAGTGGCAGAGCGGGTTTCCTTTGTTATTTAACCTTGAGAAAAGTCCTTTCCTTCACTTTGTAATTTTGGCAAATGGTGGGGAGTCCCTTCCTAAACAATATGTTGTGAACATACCACTACATGTGCATGCTTGGTGGCACACCCCTCACAGGCTCAGCTTTCACTCTCCTCTACTTTGCAGACATTCGAGTGCTGTCATGATGGTGTATATATAAGCAGGCACATCAGTCAATTTTGTGAGCAGTGTTCAGTGAATGAGTTCTTCGAGGTTTTCTCTACATCTCTTCTCTTTGTCATTGTTTTAAGTTTTAAATTAAGTTTTCAGTTTGTATATTATTAGATATGGTTGTAAACCAGCACAGTAAAAAAAGTGAAACATAATGTGGATAGTGATCAATCACCCAGAATTTCTTACGACACATCTAACACTTTAGTCACTGGTTGGGTGCAAAACAGTGAGAAGCACAGTCTTAAGTTCTTCAAACAGACAAAAGGAGAAAATACTGTCATGAATACATGAAGTATGGATTTCTATATATAGGAGATGAGAACTGTCCCAAGCTCCATTATGTAGGGTGTGGGGAAGTATTTTTCAAGAGCAGCATAAAAGCAAATATGTATGCACTGTCTATTTACCTTACCATTGCTTTCTAATCCCGATATTGGGCTGTTTATTTACAGTTTCAACATACAAATTAGATATAACAGCAACTATACTAATTACAAACATTCTGCTAATGTGAAGGGTATAGTTTATGGAAATAGGCTGCCAAGGGATACACAAGTGAAAAAAAAAGGTTGTGAGCCACCGCTTTAGGGTATTTAGGCCTCTCCACCTATGCATACTCTTGATGAAATCCTGAGTACAGAGGCATTTCTAGCTTTCATATTGCCCTGTCTCACGTTCCTATAAAGAACTCAGAGTACCCAATAACTGACAACACCCAAGAACTGCCTGGGCCAACCCATCCCCCTGCCCCTGATTTGCCCGGGTGAGTACATAGACAAATAGGTTGAATGACCAAAACTAGGTCCAGGCCAGGAAAATCCTCAGTCACGTTTCCCCAAGGAGACTTCAGGCTAGACACGTCCACACAAACAAAGGGTACTCAGCCACGAATAGACAACTTGAGGGGGTTACTGGGTTTTCCCCAGGCTGAGCCACTCTGACTGGAAAAGCCTAGAAGGGCGAGGTCTATCTGCATGAACCAATCATGCAAACTATCAAGTTGCTATTGTGCGGCATTTTTCCTTCTATTTTGGCCATTGTTCTTCCCAGGAGAAGGCCTGCCCTCAAGATATGTTGTGCCCTATAAGTAGTCCCAGTTTTTGAGGGTCTCTTTGAAGAACTCCCTGCCACACTAGCAGACTGGCACTCTGTTAGTCAAGTGACCCCCTCAGCCGCCTCTCTTCGCTGAGCCCCATCCTACTCGCCTCTTCCCAGACTGAAGACTTCTGGATAGGTGCAGTATCACCACCTTTACACCCTTTCCACTATATCCCCCATCAATTTTCATCTCTTTCCCTTCTCAATAGTCCTTGTGTGCGTGAGTGAGTGAGTGTGTTGGCGTGTGAGAACACATTTATTAATAAAAACCATTTATTAATAAAAACCAGATAAAACCATTTATCTGGCTTTTTGCTTGGCCTGACCCCGTAAAAATTGGGTAAAAGATTCTGCTGAGTTACCCTGCCCTCATTTTACTATTGCCAGTGCTCTGCTAATTCCCCCAGTCTTTGCATTTTTGGAGAAAATCAAGGTGTCCCCCAGGGGACCCCAGAAATCAGGGTAACAAGCCTCTGGAAGGAGATCTTGCCTTACTCAGTGACGGAGCTTGGAATGCGTGGAGGGGGGAGTGAGTGGAGGGTCAAGGGCGTGGCTATGACATAGGGGCGTGGCTACGACAGATGGGACAGGGCTACAATGGATGGGGTGGGGCTACAGGGAGGGCAAGCAAGGAGCTGTGGCACCCCCAAAGAATTGCTGCCAGAGACGCACCACCCTTATTGCCCCCCTCATCCCTATGCAACCGGCCTTACTTGTAGCAAACACTGCAGCTTGCAAAGTCTCATTAACATGTACTGAACTTTATCTTCCTGTCCTGTAGTGTGTTTGCAGTGTCTCCATGCAAGTAATGCTCTTTCATGCAGTTATGATCAAAACGGATCTCAGTATTTCTGAATTAGTCTTAGACCCAGCCCAAAAAAGAACGAGTTTCAGCATCTGCTGCACCACTGGCAAGATCTGGATACAGACCTGAAGGTGGAATAATAAAACCCAAAGGACAATACCAGAAGGGAAGGGTGAGAGGGCTAAGGATCTATAGCATAGATTAAAACTGTAGTCCGTGTCACTTCACAGAAGCTTCATTCCATTGATTTGACAGTGTTCTCACATTTGCTCCTAAGTCTTAAAAAATCCTAGGGGAATTCAGAGTTTCAGGGAAAGAGACTATTTAAAGACTCACTCGTGAAACATCCATCATTATGATGGACAGTGTGTAGACAGATGGCTAGAAGCCTATGCTATGCAGGGCCTTGCTTTTCAAATTATCATTACATTTCTTGCATATATTTATTTAAAATCTTTATAGTCTGCCTTTCCATCTGTAAGTGGCTTACAGAAATAAAAACAATACACCAAAAAATTAAAATCAACATTCTGGAGGTAGCAATGCAAGAAAACCACAGGACACCTTAAGACTGGCCTGTGACATCTTGCTGTCTGAGGCAAAAAATAAAATGGTACCTGCTCCCATTCTATGCAGAGTTGGCAACTGAATCTTACTTCAGTACTGTCAATGAGCAGCAATGCAGGTCAGGAGATTAAAGGCCTATCTGGTAGACATACCTCAGTACTTCAACCTCTTGCCATAATTCCTCTCCCACTCCATCTACTGTCTAATGGTAGATCTGGCTCTGGGATAACTAATATAGTGTGAACAATTAAAACTGGGAAGATGAGCCCTTTGTCTTACATTTTTTGGGGGAGAGGGGTCTCTATAACTACAGCCTCACCAACAGCACTGCCTTTCCATAGTGGTGGGATTGCATGCTACTGTGAGACAAGAGTCTATGCTGACAATGGCAGTGCTGCTGGTATTGTCTCTTGTGTCAAGCAGTCTTTTGCTAGGGAGCCAGACTAAATGTGCCAAACTGCTGTTAGACAGCAGCAGTAATGGGGGGTGACACTGACAGAGGATGTCTCAGGGACAATGGCAGTGGCAACATAGCTAACACTTCTGTACTGTGCAGAATGAGGCACAGTAAACCCCTTATGAATGTCTTTTACCACAAGAACTCTATGATAAGGCAATCTAAAATGAAACAAGACATAGTGCCAAAAGATGAAGCTCTCAGATCAGATGGCACTCAATGAGCTATTGGAGTACAGCAGACCGTAACTATGAGTAGCACTGTGGCTAATGATGCAACTGAACTCAAGCTGAAAGGGCGCAAGCTGTTGATGTGATCAGAGGTGAAAGGAAAGTCTGAAGCTGCATAACACGTATTATAGGAACATGGAATCTGAGAAGCACAAATCAGGATAAGCTCGATTTGGCCATTACCACTACACTAGTGATATTATTTCACTTTCAACATCCTGTGGAATTCTGGGCTTTGTAGTTTAAGGAGGGGCATTTAGCATTCTCAGCCAGAGAACAATTTGGCCTCAGTAAACTGCAAACCCCAGAATTCCACAGGATGTTGAAAGAGAAATACTAGCACTATAACAGTGTAGTGTGGAAATGACCATAGTAAAACAAGAAATAGAACATAAAACATATCAATAGAAATAAAACATATCAATGTTGTACTACTTGGGGTGAGGGAGCTAAAGTGGACAGGAATGGGACATTTCGAGTCTGATTCTTACTTAGGCAATGAAAATCTAAGAAGAAATGGTGTAGCATTAACAATGAGGAGACATGTAGCAAAAGCAGTCAAAGGATATAATGCAAAGTGTGACTGGATGGTATCAGTAAGGCTTCATCAATATAACCATAGTCCAAGTATATGCTCCAACTATGGAGGTATAAGAAGAAGATACTGAAAGATTATATCCTGGAGTCCAGGAAGTTGATCACACACCAAAACAGAACTTGGCCTAGGAACAAGAAATAATGCAGGAAAATGACTGATTCAATTTTGCAAGGCCAGCAGTTTGTTCACTGCAAACACAGTATTCAAGCAACCTATGAGGCAACAGTACACATGGAGAAGTTCCATTCTCTTTGCAAAAACAAGACCAGGAGATTGTTACATAGACCATGAACTGCTAATGAGAATGCAGCGAAACAGAAGATGATAATGAAAAAGCTAGAACAACAGAAGTGTTCCACAAGATCTGAGAAATCTAAGGGAAATTTAAATCAAGAGTGCAGATGCTCTACAACCAACAGGGGAACACATTATATGACTAAGTAGAAACAAAAAGATGATGGAAACAATAAACTGAAGAACTATATTAAAAACATGAAAGGACAACAGATTAATTCAAGGAAGAATCATTTGAAGATGAACCTGCAATTTTAGACAGTGAAGTGGAAGCTGCATTCAGAGCACTTGAAAGAAAGAAATCACCAGAAACAGATGACAAAACAATAGAGCTGTTTCAAGCTACAAAGACAGAATTTACTGTAATTCTAACTAAAATTGTCAACAAATATGGAAAACAGAAGAATAGCCCATAGATTGGAAAGACTCAATATACATTCCAATCCCCAGGAAAGGTGACACTACAGATTCCAGTGGTGACAGGACCATTACATTATGGTGCTTAAAATTGTACAAAAAGACTTGTACCATATACTTAGGGAAAAATGCCAGAAGTCCAAGCTGGCTTCAGGAAAGGAGGAGGAACTAGGGATCATACTGCAGACATACACTGGATAATGGAGCTCACCAAACAATTTCAGAAGAAAATCAGCCTGTGCTTTATAGATGACAGCAAAGTCTTTGATTGCGTAGTTCATGAAAAACTATGGATCACTCTGAAAGAAATGAGTGTGCCACATTTGATTGTCCTGATATGTAATCTGAACCATCAGGACAGAGTACAAAGAAATGGAATCGTTTGCAATTGACAAGGGGTCAGGAAAGGCTCTATTTTATCATCCTGTCATATATATATTTATATATATACATACACATACATATATACACACACACACACACACACAGACACATACATATACACAGAACATGCCATACATAAAGGAAGATTAGATTTAGAGGAAGGAGGCATGAAAATTGGAGGAAAGATAATCAACAATCTACAGTACGCGGATGATATCATACTATCAGCGGAAAATAGCAAAGACTCAGAAAGATTACTGAAGAAACTCAAAGAAGGAAGTGCAGAGGCAGGTTTGCAGCTGAACTTTAAGAAAACAAAATAATGATCACAGATGATTTATACAGCTTTGTCATAGACAATGAAGACACTGAAATAGTTGAAGATTTTCCATACCTAGGCTCTGTGATTTCTCAGAATAGAGACAGTAATCAAGAAATCAGAAGAAGATTAGTACTTGGAAAGGCACCTGTGATGGAACTAGACAAGATCCTGAAATATCAAGATATATCATTGAATATTAAAATTAATATTGTCCATGTTGTCATATCTCCAATTTCTGTGTATGGTTGTGAAAGCTGGAGAGTGAAGAAAGCTGAAAGGAAGAAAACCAATTCATTTGAAATGTGATGCTGGAAAAGAGTTCTACAGATACTGTGGGCTGCTACAAAGACCAAATAATAACTCTTCCTAGAAGCCAAGACGACTAAACTAAGACTGTCATACTTTGGACATATCATAAGAAGACATGACTCACTAGAAAAGACAATAATGCTTGGTAAGATGAATGGCAGTAGGAAAAGAGGAAGATCTCATTACAGATGGAGGGACTCAGTCAAAGAAGCCACGGCCCTGAGTCTGCAAGAGTCTCAAGCATAGGGTCTCCATAAATCAGAGCTGACTTGATGGCAGTTAACAATAACAACAGTTATTTGGCACTTGAATTTGCAGGAATGGCAGATTTCCTTTTGGAGGGAAATGCAATGTGTGTCTCATGGCGCAAGCACTTTAAACCAGATTTTAGGGGCAAGCAATATTGAAGTCAATGGGACTTACTTCTGAGCAGACCTGTATAGGACTGTACCATAAGCTTTGACTCCTATGCCCACTTTCCCAAGATTACAGCACACTGAACTCAGTGTGACCTACTCTTGAGAAGACATGTACAGAATAGTGATGTGAAGGTTTCAATTCTATACATATTTTGGAAGGGGGAATAATACCAGCAATATCAACAAGAAAGGGGAACAGTACTGTCAATGGAACAGTGTCACCAACTGTGTGAGCACAGGTACACATCTGTGAATACGTGCATATACTGCTGGAGGACGAGAGGACAAAGGTTGCAAACCAAGCCGTGATTTTTTTTTTTGGTAGCCCATATGGATCTGTGCATGTGTTTATACTGGTGATGATGGTGGGGACCTACAGCAGCTCTGAGTTCCATTGCTGTATGCGGGGGAGGGGGTAATTTGAAACAGCCAATAGTTTCTATTAAGATTATGGAAATAATTTTAAATTTGAATCCATATAAATTTGCATATATAAATTGCACACAAATATTTTTCATCATGTTTTGGAGTATGCATTTCCTCTTTTTTGCATGATAGTTTCCCTAATTGATTGTGTGTGTGTGTTTAACAAGATTGTGTGTGTGTGTGTTTAACAAGATCAGTAGCTGTTTTTCTTGCAGAAACTATCAGGTAATTGAGCAAGTTGCTTAAGACTGCAAAACTACAAAGTAAGAATAATCTTCAACCACAAACTAGAGTCTCCTCCTCCACTACCCATGTTTTCAAGAAGAAAAAGAGTTGATTACAGCCATGATGATGGGATTTGGTTGGCTCTCATTATGTAGTGTAGTGTTGGGCTGCTGTGCATTTCCTGAAATGATTTAACCATAAATTTTCTGTCTATTAGTAAAACCAGTTTCTTTCTTAAAGAAACAGCTGTGTCCTGCCTGCAGCCTGCAAAAGAATGGCATTAGTCACATGCCGTCCAACACGCAGCACAATTGAAAAGTTCGCTGTATGAGACTGACAGCAGCTATTCTTATCAAATCATTCCACCATCTGCCTGAATGGCAGGGTTCTGAGTAGCAACTCTTCCCTTCCCCCAAATGTTGTCTTTATGGGTCTCAAAATTTAGCCCATAACTTAAATCCCTGCACAGAGTAGAAAAGATTGAAAGGCAAGAGGAGATACAAGACTGTGAACTCTCCTTCCTTACTTCAAAACAGTCACAATGGAGTTGATGACATACACATTATATATCTGGTCATTGGTCACTCCACCCACCCGTTTATCTATCCAATCTTATTTGATGGATGTAGGCTTATCTGGATGAGTTTGATTTGCCTAATGTGTACTTATCCTCCCTATCCTCACTCCCTTGTGATTTTTTCCCCCTCAATCTTATAGGGGGGAAAAAAGGCTGCTTTCACATTTCCAGAGATATCAAACTTGGGGGGAAAGCTTCCAAATTTGCTTAAAATTGACCTTTATCCAGTATCACCCTAACAGTAGTCAGCAAACACCCTGAGAAACTGGCTGCTTTTTTAAAGAAATATTTTGGGAAGAGGAAAGGGCTTTTGCCATGGGTTTTTTCCCCCCATTTTTCATGTGAAAATTAATAACCTCAAACAACTTCTCACTCAGGGAAAATTTCATCTAAACTCTAAATCTTCCATATGTACGCCATTTCCGCACTAGACTGTTATAGTGGCTCAGAGCCCCCTCCCTAAACTGCAAACCCCAGGATTCCATAGGATGTTGAAAGTGGAATAATTGTACTGTAACAGTCTAGTGCAGAAATGGCCTTACTATCTGGGAACAACTATTTCATTAAATTGCTTTCTCCTGCCATCATGAAAAAACAAAACATGGAATCTCCCACTCAATCTTCTTTCAGAATCATAAAAGGACAAAGGATTCTAAAGGCTGCTTACAAATATGATTAACAGTTTTGAAAGGATATGTGGACACTTTATGTGAAATGCAAGGTAAAAATCTAACAGATTTTAATTATTTTAATAAATAAGTAAATTGTGCAGCTAATTTCTGGTAAAATCTGGAACAGTGTGTGTACACATGTGTGCATATCTGTATAAAGGACATTTCACTAAGCAGGATTCCCAGGGACTGGGATGGGGGAGTTGTGGTTGTCAGTGCTTTGAATAACTGCACCAGCAGAATCAATTCAGCAAATATTAAGCAATTCAATGGATTTATTTATTTATTGCATTTACATGTCACCTTTCTCCTAGAACAGGACCCAAGGTGGCCTCCAGAACAGTCACTTAAAAATATTTATCATGAAATTTAGAAAGAATGAAAATCAATCACACACAAAAACCAGTATAAAGTAATTATAAAAACAAAGTTATAAAAAATAAATAAAACATCTTAATAATACTGCAAAGTACTCCTGCTTGGTAATGGCTGCTAAGGCAGGTTTGTAGGCAATGCATATTGTCTTGACAACCCGCTTCAAAAGTCTCTAAAAGTCTTCTCACTTTTATTCCTTCTACCACAGCATGTGAATGAACTATTCAACTGGTGAAAGGATGCAGTTTTTTGTGTATAAAAGGCCGAGATATGATGCAAATCTAGGGAGTACAGCAACCTTTCCACTGGTGTGCTAGGTAGAGGATAGAAGGTAGATAATACAATATTTTGTGAAAGATGAAAGTCCAAGACCAACTTAGGAAGTAAAGAGATATCAGGACAAAGGACTACTTTATCTCAATGGAAAACTAGGAAGGGTTCATCATAACGTAACACAGCTAGTTACCCTGATCAGCAAGCCGACATCACTGCAATTAGAAAGACAGTCTTGAGAGTGACCAGATACTCAACTATGGTTGCTGAAGGTTCAAAGGGATGGTGTACCAACTGTGATGAGACCAAGAACAACAACCATGGAGGTAAAGGAGGAGAGATGGGAAGGTAAAGATGAGCTAATCCTCTCAGAAAAATTCTTCACCACCGGATCAGAGAACAAAGTGCATGCCGATCTGTCAAATGGCTAATAGGCAACTACTGCTGCCAAGTAGACCTTTATGGATGACTCAGACCCTGCTCCTTTAGAGAAGAAGAAAGTGAAGCACTGTTGAAGTTGCAGCTGGTACCAGGCATCTGCAAATTCACAACATTTTTTCAATTTGTAAAGATAAGATTTCTTAGAGTCCTTATACACAGCTTAAAACACCACTAATAGTGCAGGAGAGTCTATGGAATTATTCTGCATATGGACAGGTCAAGCGGGAAGATGTCTGGGTGAAGTCTTGGTCTGTTGGATTGGGACAACAGGCTCATTATGCAAGGGAGAATGATGTGGGATATTGCTAGAAGTGGACCAAACCAAGGTTGTCTGAGCCAAAAGGGAGCAATGAGAATGACATTCAAGTGATACCTGGTGAACTTGGCTACTGCTAAACAGTGGAAAGAGTAGAAACAGATAAAGGAGGCAATCTATTTATTGAAAAAGGAATGTGCCCCCCAGCGAACCTCTGGCAGTTCCTGCCCTGGAACACTTGCTGTTGGCTTCTGTCACAAAGAAATCTGTCTGAGGAGATCCCCAGCATGCTATGATTGACAGATAACCCTGTTGAGACAGTGACCACTCATGTTGGAAATCTCTGCTGCAGCTGAGGCCATCTGCAAGAATGTTGTCTGAGCCAGCAAGGTGAATGGCTAATGGATACATTGACTTTGGTGTGTACCAGTCCCAGGGCTGTTGCCCGATCCAGGAGAATGGAAGAGCAAGTGCCACCTTGGTAGCTGACATAGCAGGTCATGGTTGTGTTGTCTGATACAGTCTGCACTACTCTCCCAAACAGAAGTCTCTCAAATGATCTGAGGGCTTTGAAAACCACTAGAAGTTCTAGAGCATTGATATGGAGGCCCTTCCCATGATGCATCCAGTGCCTTTGGACAGTCAAGTCTTTGTAATGTGTACACCATCCTGTTAATTATGGCCCTGTGATCACCATGACTGTAGGTTGGGATAGTTTGAAGCAAACGCTCACAAAAAGTTATGAATTGAGGTTCGCCAACATAGAAATGCCCTCACTAGTTGGGGAATAGCCAAGTTGTTGCACTGATTATCAAAGAGCGGATTGAAGTGTCTAATGAACTAATGTTGAAGTAAATGAAGATTGAGACAAGAAAGAGGTGTTACGTCATGAGGCCCAGCAAACACTGAACATCGGGGGAGCATACAGGATGGGAAAGAATATACATTGTGGTGTTGCACAAGTTAAGAGCCCTCTTCACTGGAAATAAGAATCCACTTCTTTGGATTTATACTGATGCCCAGATGTAGCAAGAGTGAAAGAGTGAGCCACTAGTAGCCAGTCACCAAGGTATAGATACACTATGACACCCTGAGTCCTGAGATAAGAGATTACTACAACCATGCATTTGGTAAAGACCCTCAGAGCAGTGGCTAGTCCAAATGGCAGCACTTTGTACTGATACAGATCCTTGCAAAGCATAGGTATTTCCTGTGATGTGAGCAAATGGTGATGTGGAAATATATGTCTCATAGATCTATTGAGGTGAACCAATCTCCTTTCCTCAAGAATGGAAGGATGGATGCTAATGGTACCATCTTGAACCTTTGAGGGTGGATGTATCGGTTCACTCTGTGAAGGTTTAAGATGGTATGGAGGCCACCATCTCTTTTTGGGACTGTGAAGAAGTATCTCTTCCATGTGCAGTGAGGCAGAAGTTTCTCAATAATGCTCTAGAATAGTAGTGTCAATCTCCTCCAACAGAATTGGGTGCAGAAGGGTAGCACAGAATATACTAACAGGAGGAATATTTGAAAACTCAGTGACATAACCCAAACAGACTATATTAAGAACCTAGATATCTGTGGTAATATTCTGCCAGGTGGTTTAGTGGTGAGATAGTTTTGGAACTCTGGTTACACAGGTGCTGGCTAAACAGAAGGTTGGCAGAGGTGGTGTATAAACAAGGCTTCATGGAAGATACGAACTTCCTAGAGAATTGCTACTGGTGTTGTCTGAAGGACCTGCGAGTGGAGGAGGGAGGCAAAGAGGTAGGATGGAGATTTAGAGTGAAAAGAGGTAGAGGATGGGCTTTACCAAGATGAATGGGAAGACTGTATTCATTGTTGGAAATGTTGCTGAAATCCCATCTTTTTTGCCATAACACTGGCTTTGGAGAGGTACTCTATCAATTCATCTGTAGATGAGTGAAACAACCTTTGGACATCAAAAGGGAGTTTCTCTATCCCCTTCCTCTTATCCTCTGCAAGGCCCATCAATCACAGGCAAGCATATCACTTGAGTGTTCTCACCTTCACCATAAGGTTTTCTGTGCACTCAGTGGAGTGATGGGATGACTGAATTTATTGAGAAGCAAAGGATTGGGCTTCTTCATGGAATCAGAGTGCAGCCACTCTCTGTTCGTCCAGTAGGTGTGGAATAAATGAATTTTGTCTCATAAGAACCTTTGATAAGCTGTCAAACAGACTTTCATATTTGACACTCTAGGAGAAAACACAGCTGCAGAATAGAATCTTCTGCCAAAGATATCTAGATATTTGCCCTCCCTATCCAGCAGTGTGGAATGTACCCTTTTCTCACTTTTCACCTAGGACACTTCTACTACAATGGAATTTAGGATGGGGTGAAGGAATAAATAGGAGACATCTATCTAACGGGTTTTATACAGTTGTTGCAGTACCTGGAAGGGATGTCTGTTTTATTACCTCTTGAGAAGCTGGTAGGAAAGAAACTGTGGCAGGCAAGAGTGCTTGAGTGTCCATGATCTGAAAAATCAAAGACTGGAGCAGGTGGAATGGAGACATCTAAACCAATTGCCTTTGCTACATGTCAGAGAATTTTTCAATGTCTTCTGGAGGAGCCTCAGGAGTGGTATCTGCAACAGGTGTCAAAAAGAGGGTGTGGAAGGCCATGGAGAGTCTGGAGGAGAGGAGTCTGAATCATAATTCAAAGAACCTGAAGGTGATAAAATGGTGGTGCTTGAACTTTTGAAGCAGTAGATTGTCCCTGGGTGGGTCAGAACCGGAGGATGTCAGGGGCACAGGCCGGGCTGGGCCCGCCAGTGCCCCTGAAGCCGCCTTGGAGGTGGCGGCAGACGCAGTGGAGGCCCCGGAGGATGCCGCGGAAGACGCCGTGGCCGACGGGCCTTGCCTGGAGGCCGCGGGGGAAGCCGCGGCGGCTGGCGAGGCCTACTCGGGCGCCGCAGAGGCCGCCGTGGTCGACGGGCCTTGCCTGGAGGCCGTGGGGGAAGCCGTGGCAGCCGACGGGGCCTGCTCAGGCGCCGCGGGAGCCACTGCGCCCGGGGGGCCTTGTCCGGAGGCCGCCGGATTCGGCGCGACTCACCTGCAGGCCGCAGGATCGGGTCCCTCGTCGACGGGGGCAGCGGCAGAGGCGGAGGCCGGCTCGCTGGGGAGGGCGGGTCCCGGGCCTGCTCCCGGGGCTCCGCCCACCCGCGGCCCTGATCCGCAGGAGGCTGAGGCCTCTGCCTCTCCCACCCGCGGCCCCGATCCGCGGAGGGCTGAGGACTCCTCCCGCGGCCCCGATCCGGAGGAGACTGACGTCTCCGCCTCGCCTCCTCCTTCCCAACAGTGACGCCGGGCCAAGGAGGCCGTCCGCCGGTCCCGGCGGCTGCAGGAGAGGAGGCGACGGGCAGAGAACTCTCAGCTGTGAGGCACAGCACAGCTGCGAGCCCTCAGCCGCGCGGCTGCACCGGATTGGCCGGCGCATGGCTTGGAGGGCTATTTGGGGCAGGCGCCGGGCAGGGAGAGGCACGGAGCAACAACCATTGGTCAACCGTGGTCCTGCTGTCCGTGCCTTGTTCCTGCCCACGCCTGTGTCCAGCCTTCCCGCTTGCCTTGGTGAAGTAACCTGCCTTTTGTTTCTTTGCAACCGTTTGTTTCCTGGGTGGCGCAACCCTTTATTTCTGTTAAAGACTGTGTTAAGCTCTGCCTGCGTTAAGGACAGTTTGCTGTACTTCTGGTTGCTGGCTGCATTAAAGCTCTGCTCCTCCACCCAGCTCCCCTGCCTCTGCCTGTCCACCACCCGGCACTGACAGAGGGAGACCTGATGGTATAAATGGCAGAAGAGCAGATTTAGCAGCAGTGGTGGCAGAGAGTGAAGCCATAAGATGAGTGGAGATGGAAGCAGTCTGGAGAGCATTGCTGTAATGTGGGGAGGTGGTGATGGGGGCCTACAATCAGTACTGACAGGCAAGATTGTAGTGACTCCTGCTGTGAAAGAACAGGTGGAGCAGGTGGTGATGCCTGGGCAACTGGTACTTGTCAATCTGAAGAGTGTGATCAAGATTAAGATGGAGTGCAAGATCAGGACTGACAAAGAGATCTACGAGAGTGACCCCTCAACAACAGAGAGACTGAAGGAGATTGTGACCTGGAACGGTGTCAACTCACAGATTTGTGAGGAGATCAGTACTGATATGCATAGATGTGGGACCAATACTGGTACGAAGGGGAGTAGGACTGATAAGATCTTGGTGGCTCTCTCCAAAAAATGCTCCCATCAATACTGGTCCATGTACGAGGCAGAAATGAATAGCTAATCCTTATGTAAGCTGTACTCCCTATAAGGCAGCCTGGAAGAGGAGTAAGAAGGCTCTTGATAAAAGGGGATCTGTCACAGCTATGACAAGAGTATTGGTCCTGAGCGAGAGGTGAGGCTGGTAATTGTGAAGTCCGAAGTGAAGCAAAAGAGAAGTTAAGTTTCAGCTGGAACAGTCCTCAGTACCAATGGCTCAAGTGGTTCCAATGGCTTCTTCCATTTCAGGAACCAATGGCAGTGAGGTTGAGACTGGAGCCGGAGTTGGAAATGGTACTGGGTGATTGGTAGACAGTACTGATCAACTCGCAGCCAGTGTCATGGAAGGAACTGGAGTATTGGTATGTTTCATTTTCTTTTTCTTCTTAGACTTCAACTGGGCCTCTGTAGATGTAGGGCTCTCTGTGGGATGCCTCTTCTTTTCTGACTTTCCTTAGAGACATCTTAGACGCAGAAGACTGAAGATATCCAGCAGTTGATGCCAAAAATGATGCACCAGGCTGCGATACTGAAGGAGACTGATTCGGTACTGACTTCATTGGTATGGTGGTTGGTACTGAGGGTCTCCCTGATGTGCCTTGAAGTCTCAATACTGTAATTGAGGCAGTAAACAGAGGTATGTTTTTGGTGGCCTTCTCTGGTACCCTCAATGATTTTTCCCAACAGTATGACTTGAGCTGGGAAGCTTAGTTTTTTTAGTGTCTGACAGGTGAATTGCCTACTGATCTTATACTTGCTGTCATTATACTCCTCCCCCAGGAAGTACAGACACTCATTGTGAGCATCTGATGAGACCTTCCTCTTGCACAAGGAGCAGCATTTAAATAGAGTTGTAGAGGCCATCAGAAGAAAGCAGAAGAAGGGGAAAAGGAAAAAGAAGAATGAAATATAAGCATAGAGAATGTTTTTATACTTATACTTTATATAAGTAAAGGGATGAAGAAAAAGACAGATTAAATAGAAACATGAAGCAGAAGTTGGGGAAAGACAAAAGAGAAGCTACTCGACAGTGAAACAAGCCGGGTAGGAGTGACTCGAACAGCAGATGGAAAGAAACTGAGGGGATAGAAGCTTGGCAAGTTGGATTGTGTGCAGTAAGTAAGAGGGGTGGACTTCCCACCAAGCTACTCAGCTCAGTAGAGGTCTCTGTGCAAGTGTAAAACCCATTGTGTGAGGCACAGAAACCTGAAAGAACTGAGGAGATTTTATGTGTTGGAGGGGCAAGTGTGAAGGAATCACTAGAGGAAGAAAGATGTGCATTTATTCAAGTGCCACTCTTTGCACTTATGATTTAATGTGAGAAAACTGAAGGCATGGGGAAGAAACTGGGAAGCTCAAGCTGGGTCTTTGACTACCTAAACATTTGTGGAACATTTCCGATAGTGCTGGACTATTTAACTTCTTGCTTAAGACAGTACCAGCTAGATTCAGAATGAAAACTGGTTCAATGCACATACATTTTGTTCATGAAGAAAAACAAGGTATAAATACATTTTACATATATTTCAAAGAGAGCTTACAGGAGCCCGAATCTCCTTTGTTTAAATAGTAAAACTGCTTGTCAGATGCCTAAAAAAATTATTAGGAGCATTTTATTTTAGTATCCACCATTTCTTCTCTTATTACCTACAAAGTGGGCAGCAGTGCTTAATGCGAGGCTAGCAATAAACTTGAGATACAGCTCACAGTACATGCTGGAGACATGTGCCATAAGAAGTGGGTTGGGAAGAAATAAACTAGTTGGAAACTTAGCACCTGCAGGCTGACTGAACAGGATGAAACTGATGATGCAATACAGCTAAACATTAGGCAAAAGTGAGGTGGGTGACTGAAGCAAATGATCCTGAAGGTCATGAAATGAAACAAATTGTTATTTATTAGTGGTAGATTTGCTTTAACAGAGGCTTATCACATACTTCATCATTGGCAAGTAATACAGAATGACTTCTCCTGAATCTGTAGCCTATCTATATGCAGGTGTTTTATGTTCATGTTTTAAGTGGAGGTGACTAAGTTCAAGATGTTACTTAAAAGGATTATTTAAAAAGGAATCTTTTTGTTTACATATGAATCTGGAATCATTTCTTCCTTTGGGAAAAGATTTTGATAGAAATGAACAAGCTGTGCTTCGTTTTTGAAATGCTACATGCATTTCTTGTGAAATGTTTCTCCTTTCAGACCTTTGCATACCAACATGCCCAGGAAGCCAGCTATCAGAGGAGTGACATGTCAGATATGAAGTGGCTTTACAGCTGGTCCCTGTCTGCATGCTGGGAAGGCATGCAGAGACTTTTTTTCAAAGTGCTATACGGCTTTGACAGTCTCACAGTTAAAATGATGTATCATTCTTATGCCTTTCCTTGGTGGACACTTCAAAGTGCATTAGAAACTCCAAGAGGAGTGCCCTATTGTTAATTGTTTCTTTCAGATGTACATTGGGATGAACATGGCTAAAGCAGAGAGGAACAAAAGGGTTCCGGTGGCCTCTTAGGAAAACCCCTGTGCAGCTCAACCTGAGTCTGACCTTGAAAGGGTTTCCTTTATTCAGAAAATTGTGCTCTTCACTCCATTGCCCTATTGTCATCCAAACTGCTGGGGAATTGGAACTTGAAAAGAGAGGATGTCGGCACAACCTCAAGACCACTTTCTGCAACAGCATGGAACGTTTTTTTCTGCGGGACTTAAATGCATGGAACCTAACTAAAAATGTAAATAAGACTGTGACTAGACACTAAGTATCAGATTTTAAGTTTTGGATGATTTGGAATTTTTCATATAATCATCTACTAAGGCTCCCTCAAGAAGACAGTGTGATCTTTTCCCATTTTTTCTCCTAACTACTTCATAAAGTGGCTGGCTCAAAAACATGCACTTGCAAAGACTTCCCCACACTTGCTCAAACATCCTCTGCTCTTGTTAATTTTTTTGCAGTAGTATTGAAAGGGGGTCCGGACTTTGTCAATTTTTCAGTAATTGCTTCAAAAGTATTTATCTTTACAAGTAATATTGCCCTAATTCTGTATGGATTTGCTTTCTATGATACAGGAACATAGCTGAGTCTGATTGGCTGTGTAAAATTATGGCATCATCATGTTTACTAATCACCAGTTGAATGTGATCATCCATGTAACTAATGCTGAAATAAGACATTGTTACCCTGAAAATTGGGGGTCCCGCGAGGAGCGCCCGGCTTTGCCAATTAAAACACCGATTTTGGGGAAATTAGCCTGAACACTGTTTGGTTAGCAAGAGGCAGGGTAACGTTGTGGGATCTTTAACCCTATGTATACAGCGGCGGGTCAGAGAGTAGCTAGACAAGGTTTTTCCAAATAATAAACAATTCTTTATTAAACAGGAACACAGAAGACAGACATAAACTAACTAACTTGGAAAAGAAAGAGAGTTGCAAGGGAGGGCAATACGACCTGTTCCGTAGTCCTGGAGAGAAGAGGGGTTCCGGAGGAGAAAGCTCAGCGTGGGGCACTGAGGGGAGTCCCTTAGACCACCGGCAGCAAGGCGGGATGGCAGCCCAAAGGATCAGTCAAAAGTGAGAGGTTTTTATAGGGAAGATTGTGCCTTTCAGCTATGGCAATCCCAGGGAGAACAAAAGGGGTTTCGGTGCTGGACAAGGGATCTGGTGAGGTCATCGTTAACATGATTGCATGTAAAGACAATGCTTTGGCCGAGACGTTGATGGCCCAACATAAAAGAGTAACTTGATTGAAAGCCATGTGACTATTGAGGAGTTTGCGGCGCGACGTTCCCTGAAGCTGCGGGCGAGTGTTGAATTGCTGGCTACAAAGAGAAATGGAATGTGAAACCATTAATGCCGGCTCTCTGTCCATGCTTGTCCGGAGAACTCGCAAACACGTGAGATGAGGTAACTGCGAGCCAGTCCAGCTAAGGCCAAATTAAATGATGTCAAAATGATATCTGGGTGTCCTCACCAAGGGTGCCATAGCGGAAGTAACAACATCACAGGAAGAAAAATGACTCTCCAGCAGCAGCAGACAAGGGAAACAACAACAGTGGATTTTTTAAAAAAGTGAATATTGAGATTTATCAACCTATATTTCTGCCGCTATAAAATATTACTTTTAACCTGAAAAATCACAGTGAGAGAATATCTGATGCAAGTTTGTGTGTGTATATGCCTTCAAGTCACCTTGACTTATGGCGACCCCATGAATTTCACGGGGTTTTCCTAGGCAACAAACACTCAGAAGTGGTTTTGCTAGTACCTTATTCTGAAATACAGCCTATAGCACCTGGTATTTATTAGTGGTCTCCCATCCAAATACTAACCAGAGCTGACCCTGCTTAGCTTCCAAAATCAGATGAGATGAACAGGTTGCTTACCTGTAACAGTGGTTCTTCGAGTGGTCATCTGTGCCATCATACACTAGGAGCTTTAGCGCCTGCGCGGTAGCGTTCGGAAACTTCTAGAGCTTGTTCGCTTGGCGGGAACCCCTCCCCCACGCCGGTACTGCGCATGCTCCTCCCGCCGAGCAACGGTCTCTCCTCAGTTCTGTCGTCCGCCGTAGAACCTACAGGGACCTGAAAGAGAGGGGAGGAAGGGCGGGTGTGTATGATGGCACAGATGACCACTCGAAGAACCACTGTTACAGGTAAGCAACCTGTTCTTCTTCTTCGTGGTCTCTGTGCCTTCATACACTAGGAGACTGTGTAGCTTACCGGTCGGACGGCGGGTCAGGTCCTACAGCACGGAAGCCAACACCTCACGTCCAAACCGGGCATCTCTGCGCGACCGGCAGTCGAGCCTGTAGTGGCGCACGAAGGTCGATGGTTGGGACCAGGTCGCCACACGGCAGAGTTCATGCAGGTCAACTCCTCGCAGGAGGGCCACAGAAGTAGCCACCGCTCTGGTGGAGTGGGCTCGAAGCAGGACTGGCGGAGGCTTCCTCGCGAGCTCATACGCCAGTTGAATAGTCCTCACCACCCATTTGGAGAAGCGCTGGGTGGACACTTTGAGGCCCTTCCGACGTCGCCCATAGCAAACGAAGAGATGCGGCGTTTGTCGGAAGGAAGCAGTCCTGTCCATGTAGAAGGCCACGGCCCGACGCACGTCCAGGGAGTGGAGAGACCGCTCCAACGGTGTCGTCGGGTTCGGGAAGAAGGCAGGCAGGATGATGTCCTGGTTGAGATGGAAACTGGACACCACCTTAGGCAGGAACGAGATGTCAGGTCTCAGGACCACCTTGTCTCTGTGGAAGACCGTGAAGGGCTCATCGGATCGAAGAGTTGTGATCTCACCCGCTCGCCTCGCTGAGGTCACCGCTACCAAGAAGGCAGTTTTCATGGTGAGGAGCCTATCATCCGAGGTCGCCATCGGCTCGAAGGGCGGCTTTGTCAGCTGCGAGAGCACCAGCGAGAGGGACCACGGCGGTAGCGGCGGCGATACCGGCGGGTAGAGATGATGAAGTCCTTTCAGGAACCGCTTAACGGTATCGTTCCTGAAGAAGGCCGAGGCAGCCGATCGTGGCGGTTGGTATGCCACGATCGCGGAGAGATACACCTTCAGGGATGGAAACGCCAGCCCCTGTTGCCGGAGGTGCAGGAGGAAGTGCAGGATGGTAGAGAGCCCCGCAGGCGATACCGGCTCCCTCCTCTCGTTAGCGAAGGTCAGGAAGCGTCGCCACTTGTATTGATAGTTGCGACGGGTGGATTCCTTCCTGGCCGCGACGAGGACGGTACCGAGCACGGGATCGTCTAGTGCGATATCCTCCAGGCATGGAGGGCCAGGCGTGGCAGGTCCGGATGGAGGACTCGGCCGCCGGAGTGCGAGAGCAGGTCCGGTGTCGGTGGCAACCGGAGCAGGTCGTCTCGTGCGGCTTGTAGCAGGGGTGCGAACCAATGTTGCCTCGGCCAGTACGGGGCTACCAGGATTGCGTCGGCTCGGTCGGCGAGGATCTTCGATATCGTCTGGCCGAGCAGCGGGAACGGCGGGAACGCGTAGAGGAGTTCCCCGGTCCACGGAAACTGGAAAGCGTCCCCGATGGAGGCACGATCGTGGCCCGCTCTGGAACAGAATCGGCGACACTTCGCGTTTTCCCTGGTCGCGAAGAGGTCGATCGATGGTTCGCCCCAGCGGTCCCGAATCAGTCTGAACGCCTCTCCGGAGAGAGACCATTCGTGATGGGATGAGGTGTCCCTGCTGAGGGCGTCTGCCGTGGTGTTCTCCTGCCCGGCCAGGTGAACTGCCACGGGATGCGTATGCAGGCGAATGCACCATTCCCACAAGTCGAGCGCAATGTTGAGCAGGGTTGTGGAGTGAGTCCCTCCTTGTCTGTTGATGTAACAGACTGCGGTGGTATTGCCCGTCAGAACCAGGACCGTCCGCCCCGCTACGATGTGGCGGAACGCCCGTAGCGCTTTCAAGACGGCGAGTAGCTCCAGCGCGTTGATATGGAGAGCGGTCTCGTCGTCGGTCCATCTGTCGCGGACTCTGAGATCGCCGCAGTGGGCACCCCATCCATACAGGGAGGCGTCGGTCGTTACCGTCACCTTCGGTGTCGGCTGTTGGAAAGGCATCCCTGACATGAGATTGCGTCGCGACTGCCACCATCGGAGGGACGAGCGGACGTCACCCGGCAGCTGCAGTCGGAGAGTCTGTTCGTCTCGCAGGGGGTCGAATATGCGGACGAACCAGTGTTGAAGAGGTCTCGCTCTCAGCCTTGCGAGATATGTCACAGCGGTCGTCGCAGCCATGTAGCCCAAGAGCTGCTGGACGCTTCTCGCAGATAACGTCGGGGCCGTTCGCGCGTGAGCGGCGGCCTGGATCAGGGTTTGGGCTCGAGACTCTGGTAGGTACGCCCTGGCGGAGGTCGAGTCGAGCGTCGCCCCGATGAAGTACAAGATCCTCGCCGGCTCGAGGTGGGACTTCTTCGGATTCACCCGTAGACCAAGGCGGGTCAGGAGTGACAACGTCATGTGGACGTCGTGGTAAAGTCTCTGTTTGCAGGACGCCACCAACAGCCAATCGTCGAGGTAAGGGAAGACAGAAGCACCCTTCGTCCGCAGGAAGGATACCACCGGGGCCATGCACTTGGTGAAGACCCTTGGGGCAGTCGAGAGTCCGAACGGCAGCACCTTGTACTGGTAACAGGTGTCGTCGACTGCGAAGCGGAGGTACCGTCTGTGCTGCGGGCGAATGGCGATATGGAAGTATGCGTCTCGGAGATCGATGGAGGCGAACCAGTCCCCTCGATGTAGGAAGGGCAGGATCGACGGTATCGTGACCATCTTGAACCTTTTGGGGCGGATGTAGTAGTTCACCCCTCTGAGGTCTAGGATCGGCCGGAGGGTACCGTCGGCTTTCGGTACCGTGAAGTACCTGGAGAAGAAGCCGGTGGTCTTGGCCTCTTGCGGGAGCTGCTCGATCGCCCCTTTCCGGAGGAGGGATTGGATCTCTTCCAGGAGGGCCGGACTCGACGGCGTGGAATAGTAAACGCCTCGAGGAGGAATTCGAGAAACTCGATGGCGTAGCCAAGACGGACGATGGAAAGCACCCAAGAGTCCGTAGTGACACACTGCCACTCCGCGAGATGTCGAGCAAGAGTCGGTCGGTCTCTGAGCGCTGATGGTAGGCTGAAGAGTGGGTATTGGTAGGTCCTGCCAGGCACGTCAAAACCGAGACTTTGTCTCGGAGGAGGACTTCTTGGACGAAGCCGGGCGTCGCCTAATCGTGCGTCTGGCCGATGAGCCGGAGGACGGTCTCGACTGTCCAGACTGGGCCGAACGCTGGAACGACGAGGTGGAAGATCGTCGCCAGGATGGGCGGAAGGTGGAGGCCCTGCGGGCTTGCGTGGCCGGCTGTAGCCCGATCTTCTTGGCGGTAAGTCTCGCCTTAACTAGATTGTCCAAAGCTTCGTCTGTGGACGAATTGAATAGGCCCTCACCGTCGAAGGGGAGATCTTCAATCCTCCTTCTGGTGTCCTCCTGGATGTCGGCCGGTCGCAGCCAAGCATGGCGGCGCAGGCCGACGGATCCCGCCATGACCCGGGAGGCAATCTCCACTGCGTGCCTGGAGGAGGCCATCTGCTGCCGAGCGATGGAGATGGCCTCGTTGAAGATCACGGAGGACGCTTGGTGGATGTCCTCCGGTACCGCCTCCATCGCCGGTTGCAGGCGATCGAGCACCTTTTTCAGGTATGCCGCGAGGCAAGCCTGAGTGTTGGACAGCCTAATCTGCAAGGAGGCGGCGGAATAGAACCTTCTTGCATAGGCGTCCAACTTCCTGCCCTCTTTGTCCGGCGGGGTGGTGTGTTGCCTGCCGGAGCCTTTCGTCTGTGCTGACTCGACCACCACAGAGTTCGGTGCAGGGTGATTAAAGAGATAACCGGCGTTATCCTTCTGCACTCTGTAGAGGTGTTCCAACCGCTGCGGTATCGGCTGAGCCGAGGCCGGCCTATCCCAGGCGGCCTTCACCAGTCTGGATACCCGGGGCAGGAGAGGCAGCGGGGCCGTGGAAGGTCGCTTCTCCTCGAAGACAGAGAAGGCTGGATCGTCGTCCTCCGGCTCCGCATCGGCGATCTTAAGGCCGAGGGTAGTAGCCATGCGGAGCAGCATCGCAGAGAACTGGTGGACGTCCTCTGGAGCAGAATCTGGGATCGGGTCCCCGAATCCCAGCGGAGGAGACTCCTGGGAGGCCGCCTCAGACACCTCTGATTCCGCACTCGAGTCGTACGACTCTGAGGTCGGTGAGTCCTCTCGCCGCTCGCTTTCCGGCTCCTTCGCAGTCGCCACAGGTGTTGCCTTCCTAGGCTTCTCTGCAGCCGGGGCGGTGGTAGCAGCAGCGTCCCGCTTGGGCCGGCTGACTACCGACTTCACCTTCGTAGTGGTGACAGGGGTAGTCTGGCAGGCTGATGTCGTCGTAGCCCGCTCAGTCACCACCGACTCCGTAGGGCGCGTCGCCGTTGCCGTGACCCTAGGAGGTGGCGATATCGCCCGATACCGAGGTGAAGGCTCCCTCGCCCTATGATATCGAGGAGAGGGAGAGCGGCTGAAGGAGCGGCGGTCCGACGGAGATCGGCTTCGGCGTCGACGGTACCGAGCCTCGTCCCCTCTAGGCGAGCGCGATTCGCGCTGTCGACGAGGTGACCGGGACCTCCGGAAGGTCTCCCAGCGACTCGGGCCACGATGGTACCGATCCCGGTACGATGGTGAATGTGACCGATAAGAGGCCGGGCGCTCTCTCCATTCAGATTCCCTCGCGTACCTGGCCACGTAGGACGCCGAGGTGTATCTGGAGGCAGACGAGCGAGGTTGTTCCTCTCTTGTCTCCCTAGGAGGCGGCGAGGCCACCGGACGCTCGGAAGAGCGGGACCGGGACCGGAAGGAGGTCGAACGCCGCTCCGGAGAAGCAGAGGGCTCTCTCTGCTGCAGGTCGGCCGACCTGCGACGGCTAGGAGGGCGGTGGCGCTCCTCCACCAGGGTTGGAGGGTCTGCCACAGGCGAGTCCGGGCACTGTTGGGGAACGTCCTCGATCTCATCCTCCGAGAGATCGACGGACTCGCCTCGCCCTTTGGAAGGCTGCTGAGTAGGAGGAGGAGGAGGAGGTTGAACGTCCCCAGCCGGGGAGCGCTTCTTCTCCTTCTTCTTCTTCTTCTTCTCCTTCTCCTTGCCCTTGCCTCCGTCCGGAGCAGGGCGCTTTTTAGCCGGCGTCTCCGTCAGGGGAGCCTCAGCCTTCCTCGCTGTCGAGGATCCTTTTGCTGACTTGGCAGCCGCCGACAGCTTCGGGATCCTCGGTAACGCCGAGATCGGCGTTTTCGCCGGTACCGAGCCCGATACCGACGAGGTGGACGGAACGGCAGCCGCCGATACCGTCGATGGCGTGGTCGTCTTCTTGTCGGCCATCTTGGAAGTGGAGGTCTCGTCTATTGCCCGCAGAGACTGTTCCCAACAATAAGACTTGAGTCTCGCGGACCGGTTGCGGAGAGTTTGGGGAGTAAAATCCCGGCAAATTGGGCAAGTCCGGATGTTGTGGGACTCGCCCAAACAGAAGAGACACTCCCTGTGGCTGTCATTGAGGGCAACCTTGCGCCCGCAGGACACGCACTTCTTAAAGAGCGCGGACATAAGACGAAGAACGCCAAACAGCGAAAATCCGAAAAGACCAAAGCCGAAGGGGAAGTCCGAAAGAGAGGTCAGAGACAGTCCAAAAACCGTAAAACCGTGAAAACAGCAATCCAAGCACAAAAGTGAGAGGAACAAACTAAAGAACCTTCCGTACGCGACGGCGGACGAGAAAGAACTGAGGAGAGACCGTTGCTCGGCGGGAGGAGCATGCGCAGTACCGGCGTGGGGGAGGGGTTCCCGCCAAGCGAACAAGCTCTAGAAGTTTCCGAACGCTACCGCGCAGGCGCTAAAGCTCCTAGTGTATGAAGGCACAGAGACCACGAAGAAGAACTGATGTTTCTCAGGTAGGTTTAATTGAGCCAGATTACATTTTGAGTTCTTTTACCAAATTATTTAAATTTTACCAAATTTACCAAACTCAGAAGTGGTTTTGCTAGTACCTTATTCTGAAATACAGCCTATAGCACCTGGTATTTATTAGTGGTCTCCCATCCAAATACTAACCAGAGCTGACCCTGCTTAGCTTCCAAAATCAGATGAGATCTGATGTTTCTCAGGTAGGTTTAATTGAGCCAGATTACATTTTGAGTTCTTTTACCAAATTATCCTACATTCCTAATTCAAGTCCACCATCTTTTCAGTGTTCTTCCACAAATGTACTGTAAAGATCAACTGTACAAATTCAGTATTATTTGAGTGGGAAGAAAATGAAAATATGAGTTCACTTTCCCAATTTGGAGAAGAGAAAGATGTGAAACAGAAGGGATTAAATGAAATGAGAATGTTGGAATGACTGAACACACTTTTGGATGTTCTGTTTACATAAGCAAATAATTTTAAATTCATTATCAAGATCTTAATATATTTTTGCTTCACCTATTCACTTGGTACTTTGCCTGTTTTCTCATCTGTATGGCTTGCTGGTGTACACTGGTGTACACTGAATGCATACCTAATACTATAGTTTACCTTTAAATATAATATTATACTTTTAACTGCTAATAAGACAAATAAATAGTTGCAAATCAAGCTTGAGCTCTCCCTAGAAACCAACTTGGATTGTCATGCTTTGAATGTATGACTCACCAGAAAACAAAATAATGTTTGGTAAGAAAGAACTCAGCAGGAGAAGAGGAAGACCACCTTACAGATGGATAGACTCATAGGGTTACCATAAATCAAAGTTGATTTGACAGAAGTTAACAACAAAGTTTACCCATAAGTATAATCATAGAATCATAGAGTTGGAAGAGACCACAGGGGCCATCCAGTCCAACCCCCTGCTATGCAGGACTACACCTCAAAGCACTCCCAACAGATGGGACATCCAGCCTCTGCTTAAAAACCTCCAAAAAAGGAGACTCCACCACACTCCGCGGCAGCTTATTCCAATGCTGGACAGCTCTGACCATCAGGAAATGCTTCCTGAGGTTCAGGTGGAATCTCCTTTCCTGCACCTTGAATCCATTGCTCCTTGTCCTAGTCTCTGGAGCAGTGGAAAACAAGCCCGCTCCTTCTTCGACATGACACTCCTTCAAATATTTAAACATGACTATCACATCCCCTCTTAACTTTCTCTTCTGCAGACTAAACATCCCCAGCTCCCTAAGTTGCTCCTCATAGGGCATGGCTTCCAGACCCTTCACCATTTTGATCGCCCTCCTTTGGACATGCTCCAACTTGTCGAGATCCTCTTTGAAATGAGGTGGCCAGAACTGGACACAGTATTCCAGATGAGGTCTAACCAAAGCAGAATAGAGTGGTATAATTACCTCCCTTGATCTAGACACCATACTCCTATTGATGCAACCAAGAATTGTGTTGGCTTTCTTGGCTGCCGCATCACACTGCTGACTCATGTTCAGCTTGTGGTCCACCAAGACTCCTAGATCCCTTTCACACATACTGTTATCCAGCTACGTGTCCCCCATCCTATATTTGTGCATTCCATTTTTTCTGCCTAAGTGTAGGGCCTTACATTTCTCTCTGTTGAATTTCATTTTGTTAGCTTTGGCCCAGCTCTCCAATCTGTCAAGGTCATTTTGAATTTTGATCCTGTCCTCATCTATAGTAGATAGCCAGTATGGTGTAGTGGTTTGAGTGCTGGGTTAGGATTCTGGGAGACAAGGGTTAGAATCCCTGCTCAGCCATGGAAACCTACTGGGTGACCTTGAATGAGTCACATTCTCTCAGCCTCAGAGGAAGGCAATGGCAAACAACCTCTGAAGAAAACTTGGCAAGAAACCCTGTCATAGGTTTGCCTTAGGATTGCTGTAAGTTGGAAACAGCTTGCATGCACCAAACAACCAATAGCATTATATATTCTGATACGTTAAAGGAGATCTCTGCATACAGCTCATTCCAATAGACAAGAGCGTTCACCTCATTTCTGTAAAACTTGATGGATGCATTTGATATAACCTGCAAGCCCAACCTAATCCAGGCCACACACAATGAAGCCTTAATAAAGCAGGAACGTAGGACATAATCTGATACATAGTTTGCATTTTCCTGGCCAGTATGTGACCTGGAACACACTATTCTTTGGCCTTTCAGAATTCTTCAAATTTTGTGATCTAGTTTTTTGAACCAAAAATTCATACATATATGCAAATTACTGAATGTTAAAAAAAACACAATATTGCTTCCAAAAATCTTTATACTAAAAAAATTGTAAATGAAAATGTGTATATGTTAGGAAACATACATATGAAATTACATACGAAAATAGAGTCAATGTTTAATATTTAATTGGATTTTTGAAAAATACAAGCTGGTACAGAAATGTGAGCCAGAGTAATATAGTGATTTGAACATTGGACTATGGCCATTTCCACATGGTGTCACCATGCCATGATGGGGAAAAGTTGGCAGCAGTCCATGAGTTATGCTTTCACACAATGTCATCATGGTCCTGCAGCCAGCACATCTCCATCTATCTGTCATGTCCCAGACAGATCAGGCAGCCAACTAGCAGACCAGCAGAGTAGAGCTTTACTCGGGAATTCAAAGTCCCAAAGCAGACAAATCCACAAGGGCAAATCCAAATCAGTGTCAGGCAAGCAGAGGTCCAAGAGAGTCAGGATTCAGGAAGACATGACACAGGGCTTCAACCACTGGGAAGATCAGTTGTCAACCCTGAGGAGATAGGCCAGCTTTTGCCTTTTATAGGCTAATGGTTTTGCCACGGGCGCACCCTCATTAAAGCCTGTTTGTTACAAAAATGAGCTGAATGCCTGAGACCTTCTTTCTTGCGTCATCTTTCGAACAAGGTAGGAATCTGTGTTGCTTCATCTTCAGATACTTGTTCCTCCTGCTTGGACCCCTGTTGCTGGTTGTTTTTTCCCTCTGGGCAAACTTCTGCCTCAGATTCAGAACCCTCCTCCTCACTCTCAGGGCCTTCAAGGCAGGGCATGACACCATCACGATCGTGGGATATTCACTTAACAGAAAAACATCCATTAAGCACCCATGATCGTACAGTGCTCCCATCACCACCAGCCATGAGGAAGGGGCAGAAGCACAATCACGCGCTCCCTTCCCTAGCACAGCATGGGAAAGAGGCCAGCTGCACTGCGGAAGGAAGGCATGTACGGAGGGGAGTATTACCGTTGTGCTTCCTTCCCGGCAAAGGTGCTGCTGGGACCATGACAGGAGAACAATGGAAGGAGGTACAGTGCAGAAACGGCCTATAACTCTGGAGCTCAGGGTTCATGTCTCTGTTCAGTCATGGAAACCCGTGGCTGACCTTTGGCAAATCACACTCTCTCAGCTTCACATGAAAGGAAATAACCTGAAGGCATACAACAAATGGAAATGGGAGAAAGAAAATCTAAGACTGGAAAAGTTAGAAATGGAGAGAAACTGAAATGGACAGATTTGCCCAAAAAGGATTTGGGTATGTCCTTTTGGAACAAAGTATTAAAAATTGTGTTTGTATTTACTGAATTCTAGAATTCGAAAAGTTTTAGAATATGGAGATGGAAGCTATAACAAGAATATGCAAGTGTTCAGCTTTTCAAAGAAAAAAAATCAGTGAAAAAAATATGTTTCTTAGATTTTAGGACATGTGGGTTCAAAAACCTATTTGGCCAGAGCCATGGAACCCTATGCAAATGCCGTACTTTTCCACTACCAACTCTACCAATTACCATGACAACTGTATTTTACCATATGAATTGGCAGGTGCAAGATTTCACTATATTTTATGAGGCATACAATATGGAAACAAACAGAAAATGTGTTAGTATTTTAAACCACATATTAAATATGGAATTATGAGACTACAGATATTTAGCCAAATGATACTGGATATAGTAGCCATATGTACCGCTTGGCTCAAAAGCTCTCAAACCACTTAATATTTAAAACAAACATTCTTTTAAATAGAAGATGATATAATAGTGAAAGGTAGACAGAAATAGCAACAAGGGATGAAAAAAATCACAGTACTTCTTGAGGGCAGTTGAAAATACCTGGCAGTTCTAGGCAATCTGACAGCCCAACAGGTCAGCAGGATCTCACTAGAAAGTGGATATACTGATGTTGGATGTAAGGGTTTAGATTTGTAAAGTACTGGGGAACTTTGGGGGAGGATTAGAACTGATACAAAGTGACAGGAAACATATGAACCACAATGAAGTCAGACTGTTGGTGTTCAGTATAAAAAAAAAAGTTACAGACTAGACTTTAAAATTTAAATCAGTCTCTAAAGGGAAGCTAGAAGGAACTGGGGACAGGCAACTGGAATACTAGGCACAAATCCAATGATTTAAACACATATACAAACAGAATCAATCACTTTCTCTAAAGTCAAGATAGAAGCAAAGAACTCATTTACTCGTTCTATGATTTGTGAACAGCAAAAAGAGACTTCATAAGAGTCCTCTTCTTACATATTTCTGCTGCACAGCTGACTGCACAAGCCAAGACAAAACCAAGTGGTAGTGAAGCTGAAGTGTTCTGGAGAGATAGGGTTAAGAAACCTATTATTTGTTTTTCTACAGTTGTGCAGATTGGTGCAGTTGAGAAACGTGGCTCAACGTAAGCATACAAAAATAGTAATCTCTTGTCTGTACTATATCTTCCAGCTAATGGGCATTGCAGTTGAAAAGGAATGCTGAAAAGATCATGGGAAATCTGTTTTGGAAAGTGGAATCATTCCTCATTTAAAGTGTTTTTTCAAGATTCTCTTCTTCCTCTACCCCATTCAGGTGAAACAGCCAAATTGCAGGATGAAGCAGAGAAGTCCTTGTGAGCACAGTGGACGTATTTACAACAATGCATCCCTGCAGCTAAACTTGTTGTCAGCACAGTTTGGTGCAATCTTTGAATTCACTCAAAATTACTGGGAGTTTCAATATCATCTACCAGCTGCTACACTGGCAATTACCATGGTGTGGTTGAATTGTTCCAGTCATACGTATTTCACATAGTTTTCATCTATTACATCAGGTGCTAATGGGAGTCGATTTGAAGAAACCACTATTGTTTCTAATTGTGTGCTCCTAGGACATTCACAGAGGTCAGATAATTACCAGAAAACTTTATGACCTGATAGATTCTATGCCACAGAATTTGTATTCAGTATTTGTGATACAGAGATGAAGATGCTGATCCCTGTAACAAGCAGGGAACTGAATGACATGATGCAGACTATTTGTGCAAATATTACTTGCATTTCTATATACACTTTATATCTGTATCTAAAGAATTCAACTTGGTAAACTGTAGACCAATGCTCCAAAATCATCAGACGAAAATAAATTCCTCATTTTTGGATCATTTTGTTTCTGATTTATTAGTTTCAGGACATTTAATTGAGCAGATCTATATTGTTAGTTTTATATTGTTTTCACTGGAATCAATGAAACCTAAGTCATTATTTTTTTACATGGATTTCATTGGGACATCAGCTAACTTAATTCCAAGCCACTGTGTATAATTGTTTATACATCAACATAAATGAATTGCTTTTTTAAAAAAATGACAGAAAAGAATCAATCCAATTATATTTAGACTTTTAGATTTTAGGATTTATCCTTGTTGCTGACTCTGTTTTTGGTTTTATCATATGCTGCTAGTTGTCTGATCTTCTTTTCATTTGATTTGCTTTATTATTGTTCTATTGCTATTTTGCAAAATTGTGTTCTTGTTTAGTACACCACCCAGAAAACAAGAGTAATAAAGTCTTTTTTAAAAGTAAAAAAACAAAAACAAATAGATAAATCTCTTAATAACCCCTTCTATCTGTGGAATCACTATTCACAAAATACAGCACTGTATTCCTTAGGATTCAATCCCACTTGGCTGTTCCTCTGAAAACTTATGTACCAGTGAAAATTCATTCTGGATCACTGAGAATACATCTTGCCTGTAAATTTGAGTTAGTTATTATTTCCAACACTTCTCTGTGGTGATTTAAGTATTCATTGATTTTAAAATATTGTCCAACAATATTATGTCCCTTGGGCTAAAGCACTTGCTGACTTCATCAGACAATATTTGACAGTGAGTATAGAAGGTCTTATATCTTGAAAGTACTGCATTGTTTGTACTAAGACTGGAAACAGCTGGACTGATGTCTGCTCTAGTCTTGGTTGTGACTGGACATACTGCATTGCTGGCTGGCTTTATTCCTGAATGTCTAACATTTCTGAAATTCACTGAGGGCAACCCCTCCCCCCATTACTTTCCTATTTTAAAAGATCTCTGTGGGGATAACACACAGTGTGGGACTCCTGGCTTTAGCATGCTATTAAGTTATTGCCACCCCCAAGGACAACCCTGCAAGGAGGATGAGGACTCACATAACTCTGAATCAATAAAGGAAGCAGCTCAATTAGCATTTCACATGCTTTTCTTCCCTCTCTTCTTACCTTCCCTGCAGTGGGCATGCTTTCCCCTTAAAGGATTGTCCTGTTTCTGCTCCTTGCCAGCGTTGGCAGGGTGACAGTAGTCGAGTGTGCAAACTTGTGCTATTGTCCTGGGGCCAGGGGGAGTCATGGAGACCCACTAATATGACACAGGAAAATGTTTGCTGATGGCAATTCTATGGGCTTTGTCTAACTCTTTCTCCATCATGACGACTCGATTTAAGTCTCTAACTGTTTGACTACAGATGCAAGAGTACTATCCAACTCCATCCTTTTGTCAGAGTGGTTTGAATGGGTAATTCAGCTTTTGTGTGGCTCAATTGAGGGGGCAAACATAAAGACAAGATTCTTGAGCGCTCAAGCTCCTTTTCCATGGATATCTGCACATCTCTTTAGAGATTTGTTCCTTTCCTACCTTTTTCTGACATCACCCTCCCTTTAAAGAGGGGAAAAAGCCCTGATCAAGAACAGTTTAAAAAGTAGGCTAGCCAGGTTTTCCAAACTAGCATTGTCCAATGTTACTCAAGCATGCTTACTGCCAGCCTTCAGACAGCTTTGGAGTAGTTTAGAGAAAAGAGCCTCAGCAAACTTTCTTTACTCGTCCTCAGCATATCATGTTTGATTGTGTTTAAGAAAAAAGTGGGGAGGGGGCTGGAAACGAGGAGAATGGTAGGAATCACAGGGAAATGATCGTATTTATTAGCTGTCTTTCTGTGGCTGTCCCCATGGTGACAATTTGTGATGGCAAAGAATGTGAGAACGGGGAGCCTAATGCCTGATTGGGATGCTTTGTATTTGGCAAAGTGGCTTCTGATTGGCCTGAGAAAGCCTCCTAACTAGAAGGACTTGATATTCATTCAGCTTACTCAAGTGCTGCAAAACACTCACAGGGTCCGGCTGCTTCTCTAAAGGTTGGTAGTGTCTAACCTACGTAACAAGATTAGCTGGTGAGCTTCTTCTTCTCTACCAAAGAATTACAGTAACACTCAATATTTAAGAGACAATCTAATTGGGAGGGATGTATGTGTTTAGCATGGAGTGCCATGAAAGTGATGTATAGACTTTGACTCAAAGGTTAAATGCTACCTGTCTAATAAGATTAACTAGTGAAGGTCATAACTAGTAAATGATGTTGGTTAGACGGTGGCGGGGTGTGTGTGTTAATATATTAAGAGATGGATCAGGTTATGAATGTACATAAAGAATGATGCATATTGCCTAGCTGTTTGCCGAATACCTTAAGGATGTGTATTGTACAGCAGAATCTTCAGTGATCCTGAACCCCACAGGAAAGAAACAAGAGCATGAGAAATAAATCCTATACTGAATCAGTTAATGCTTGTTTGTCTAAACTTACTGTCATACTTGTGCTGGCTTTCCTTTGTGCAGAGGATAATTATACTTATGTGTGTGCACACATATTTGTGTGTATGAGTGTGTGTATGGTAGAGAAAGAGAATGATGTAATTATAAAACATGTATTCAGGTATCTAAGACTACAAAATGGTAAAATGAACTCTATTGAAGTAACACTGAAGAACATTACAGGACTTGCGTCTAAGTAGACATGTAGGAGCTTTGCGGGGAATTACATGAAACATTTGTCAATGATCTTAAGGATCTGTGTACATGCAAGTATACACACATAGAGTTATGTATCATATGAACAAAACAGATATTACAAAGGGATATGTGTCACGTTTTTGGACAACTGCACAAAATGAGCAGAGAAGCACTTTTAACCTGTGTTCTATTTGTGTGCACATGTAGATGTCAATAACGTAAGACTAAATAAATTTTTTACAGCAAATTTAAATTCTATGGGAAATAAATACATACACAATCTTTTAAGTGCTGTTTCATGCAGCATGTTATTAGCAAGTTTAGACCTGCAGCATAAACCCAAGATGTTAAGCTGTAATATCCAAAAAAGCTAGATGCAGCTTCACATTGTGTACAGTTAATAAATAAATAAACACCACGTGGCCAGCCACATCACACATTGTGGGAGATAAATGCATATATTCAAATACATGGATATACATTTACATCCCTCAAAGCAGGTGCTTCCTCACCATGCAATTGCCCTGCTTCAAACAGATATTTTTACATGGATTCTAGATGTTGTCTTCATCTATTTATAGCCCTCTTCCAGGTTTTCCCATTTCTGATTTAGTGTCATGTCACTGTGTGGAGACGGGCACTCAATATTAAGTAGTAAAAGACTAACAGTTGCAAAATCTTTTTGCAGATATCACCCTCTCTAAAAGTTAACAGGGAGCTATAGAGGGGGGAAAAAATCTAAAAGTTTCCAGCGCGTCCTGAGTCTAAGCCCCTTTTGAATGAAATCGATGTGCGCCACTTTAAGAAATCATTAGCAAGCCTACCTTTCTCTTTTTTCCCCCTTCACCTCAAGGGAAAAACGACGTGGGATTTGTATCAATTAAATTCCCCACCGCCCTGTTTTACCACCTCCACTGTTGTGTGTCTGTGTTTGTGTCCCCCAGGCCAGCCGAGGCGTGAAAAAGAAAGAAAAAGAAAGACTTTTTTAATGGACGAACCCTTCTTCTTCCTCTGTACCATCCCACCCGCGGCGGCTCCCTGAGGGGCGAGAGATGGCCTCGGCGGACAGTGAGGTGAAAACCCTCCTCAACTTCGTCAACTTGGCTTCGAGCGACATCAAGGCCGCCCTGGACAAGTCGGCTCCCTGTCGCCGCTCCGTCGACCACAGGAAATACCTGCAGAAGCAGCTCAAGCGCTTCTCCCAGAAATATTCCCGCCTGCCCCGATGCCATCACCACCACCTGCAGCAGCAGCAGCAGCTGCCCTCTGCCAGAGAGCGAAAGGCGCCTGAGGGGAAAGGCCGAGGCCTGAGCGCCGCCGACGCGCCTGAGGCCTCTGCCGGCCGAAGCGGTAGCCTCGCCTCTGTGCTGGCTAAAAGCGACAAAGCTTGCAAGGCCGCAGAGGCCGACGAGCAGCAGCAGAGCGCGTCGGAGGCGACCGGGAGGCCCGACCAAGTGCCCATGAGGAAAAGACAGCTGCCCGCTTCCTTTTGGGAAGAACCCAGGCCCGCTCCGGGGCCTCTCGCCTTACACGGCCTGGCCTTCCCGGCGGGCTTCTTTTCGTCGTCGTCCTCCTCTTCTTCCTCCAAGGACTTGCCTCTTTATGAGGGAAAGAAAAGTAAAAAAGACCCCGACGGGGGCGGCGGAGGGACTGAGGCTGCCTCCGAGAGTCCCCCCAGCGGGCCGGACACGGAGGCCATTAAGGTGCTGAGCGCCTGGAGCTGCTGTCCATTTCAGTACCACGGACCACAACCCTCCCCCGGCGTCTACCCGCCGTCCCTCGCCGCGGGCCTCCCTCCAACTCCCGTGGCCCCCTTCCCGGGCTTGGGTTTGTGGCGGAAAAACTTGGCCTCCCCGACGGAGGGCGAAGCCTTTGCCAAGGCCGACGGCAGGGCGACGGGGCAGAAGGTCCACCGGCCTGTGGTGTGGAAACCCATCCCGACCAAGCCTGCCGCGCCTCCCTCCATTTTCAGCGTCTTCGGGTACATTTAGGCCTGGCGGGCTTCCGCTACTTTCGAGGGCGTCGCCTCTTCACTCTACCTGCCTGGACCGGCGTCAGAACCGCTCTCAGCCCGGCCTCGTTTGTGAGGGAGGGAGCGAAACAGAGGCCGGGGACTCTCCCCAGCTTTGCGACTTGAAAGAATAGTTGGCCCGGGGGTTTGTTTTTGTTTTTCTCCCTGGGGTGAGGTAACCTTGGTTGTGAGTCCAGAAAAAGGAGGGGAGACCACATTCACAAGAATATAAATTCTCTGGAGGATCTCCCACTTCACCACTAAGCCATGAAGCTCACTTGGGTCAGTCATTTCCCTTCACCTGCCTCACCTTCCTGTTGTGCGGATAAACTGGAGGGGTGGGTTTGAAAGAAGGTCAGCACTAATTTTTTTTAAACGTATTAAACGTAATAATAATAAAAATAATCCTCCCTGGGCATAGAAGGTGTCTGCTGGAGTTGGCCCGAGGATCCATGAATAAGGAATCATGATGAGTATGAAGTAGGAGGCTTTTCTTTGCCTGCTCCATTGTAGAAAGGGTGCAACATGTACTTCTGTAAACAGGAACTCTGTTCTTTCTGGCATGTAAATACTAAGAGTGTTCAAACAAACAAAAATAAAGATCTGTTGTTTTCTTTAGGTCTCTGCTGTATGAATGATTTCAAGGAAAAAAATACATTCCTGTCAGGAAAGGAAGAGATGGGAACTGTTGTACTACTTCTGTGTAAACACAGCAACTGTTCTTTGATCTGTGAGTAGGTAGGCCTACCCCTGAAAAGCGAGCCCTCTAATTAGATTGTCTTTGGTCATTTCCCATTCTGTCAATTTGTTGTGATTTAGGAAGCAAGAAATATGTAATCTAATGCAGTGTTACTCATTAGAGTAGCAGCTGGTCAGTCCCTCTTCTTGTGTAAACATTGGCTGCCAATCTGCAGAGAGTTTCCAGGAAAAAAAAAAGTTTCCAGTTGTGGCCAGTAGGTATAAATATGGGCCAGTACCTGGCACATTGGAAGAAAGAAATTGGCAGTCTCCCACTTCAAAGACCCTGAGAACCATTGAAATACACTAGGTGATCATTTATAGTAATATAAAACATAACAGCATTTATTTGTGAGTTGCAAGTTTAAATATTGCATTCCCACCCTGCCCCAACTAGTACTATATGCTTTTGGAAACTCATGTTTGTCACTGTGAAAAAGGTTTGCACTAAAAGTTTGTCACATCCATATTAAAGGGGTATCACATATTTTGCATAAATAAAACCTTAGATTGAGATAAAAGTTTTGAAAGATAGCAGCACGAGAAAGATCCCTGCTTACTAAGACCTTAACGAACTGCTGCCAGTCAGAGAGCTAAGAATATTGTGCTAGGTGATCAATAAAGCCACTTTATATAATTAACCTTTGGAGAGACAGAGTATGAACAATTTATGTAACATTCCATAGGTGAAGAAACACATGCTATTCTGAAGTGCTGCATTCAGTTGCTGGCTGAGTGGTGGTTGGCAGTTAATCATGTAAGGTTTGGTTCCCTTATTAAAAGAAAAACATTTTCAAACAACGTTGAGGTATTAGTCACATGAATTAGATATATTTATGTCTTTGATTATGTTGATGCGTTAAATAATATGAACCAGATTTTATTAAAACTAGACTGTCCTGAAAAGACTGAAAGGTATGAGGCAGGTGTGATATTTGGGGCTTATAAATCTGGAATATTTTTAAATGGACTTTTAAAAAGGAGGCCATGTGGCACCTCCTTGTTCAGGGGCAGTATGTCACTGAATATGGGTTGCTGAGAAGAAACAGCAGAAGGAGAACAGTGGTCTTCTCTGCTTGCCTGTGGCCTTTCCAGAGACACTTGATTGGCTACTGTGCAAAACAGAAGACATAGTGGAGAGTTTTGGAGTCTATTCTAGCTTTTCTTATGTTCTCAATGCTGAACAGGGATTAGAAAGCCCAGGAAGCTTATATTCTGCACAGTCCACTTCTGGGTTGTTTTAATATAGAATGAGGTAAAGAGAAATAGCATAGACATTGTTTAGAAAATTATCTCCCATCTCACACACAGACATACATACACACAATGTTTATCTAGGATTATTCTTCAGCACCAGTCACCTCTTTTCTACTTCATATGTAGTATAATATTGAATAAAAGTAACTGTAACATATGCTTGTAAATCTCTTTGCCTTTTCGAATACATTGAGGACTATCCCCTTAAACCTTACGAAGCTTGCCTCCCCACACTGAAATCTTTTCCCATTTAGATGTGAAATGATGTTCCATATTGAAGTCTTGATGTGGATAAACCAGGGTTGTTTTATGTGATGTTACCTTGCTTCTTTCCAGGAATTTCATTTGAGAGTAGTTATACTTTACTTAGTTAATTCTTATCTTCAAGAAGACATTAATTTGGACAAAAATTTCAATAATATTAACAGTTAATAAATTTATGTCACTCATAAACAGAAGGAATGTAGAGCTTTGTCAACCTCCCATGAATTTACAGAAATCAAACAGCTGCATTTTGACTGTAGCCAGATATTTTATCATGAGATGTTCAGTTTGCAATCTGTTCTTTATTCCATGGGTTCATTCATGGCTTCATGCTTCAGTGACTTAATGGAGGTCAAATCATGTGCTTTCAAAAACAATTGCAACCTAACAGTTGAAGAAATTATATTTTATCTTCTTTTTGTGCACCTTTAAACAACTCAGTTGTTTAAGCTGTAAACTAACACCAGTGGTGAATCAGAATTGATTCTAAGGCTGGACAAAAAATTTTTGCAATTTAGAAGAATGGCAGCTATATTTGTTTTAATGTTCTTAAAACAAATATACCACAAATGGCTAATGTACATGCATGTGTGCAAAACTAGTATAAATGTGCATTTGCAATTTCTATTAACTTATTTGTAAGGCTGTTCTAGAGTGCTTAGAGAATTGCATCTCACTGCCACATTCTATTGACTTCAGATGATGGCATGCACTGAACATGTGTGTTGGTTACATAAAGGCTGGGGACAAATTCCAGAACATATTTCTAACTTATACAATACATTGTGATTCTGACTTTTACTATCAAGTTCACTAATATTACCATAATTCCTCTAATAATATGACACTTGACACCCACTAGTCACCCACCAATGCATATATGAACTTGCCTTGCTCTCAACTTCTCTAGTCACTTCAATGAAGAAAGCAACATTTCATACACAGTATTTTATGGGGGAATACCTTTCTACTGAATTGAATGGGAAAACTCATGCCAGAGTTTTGGGCATACATCAAATTGCAGATAAGTGCACAAAGGCACATGTGTATGGTGTGAAAAAAATGTCAGCCAAGAGCATGTGGAAATGCAGTTCCCTCTGCAGTGCTTATTGTGATTTATAGTGGCTTAAATATTTCCAGTCTAAACATGTTTGGGTTCCTGTTGCAGTAAACATTTAAAATTCTTGTTCTGCCTATATTATTGTAATTTTTTTTAAAAAAATTGTCACATATCAATTTTACTCAAATTTAATGCAAACAATAAAACCTAAAAATATAATACATTTATAAATACTGCACACACACATCCTTTCCTGTGATCAAATGTCACAGTTTAAAAAAGCTGTAACAAAACCAAAGCTTTGAAAGTGCCTCATTACATAAAATAGATTGCACACGTTTATGGAAATAAAACATCAGTTAGGCAACAGAATGATACAATATTGTGAAAAAATTCAGAATATTCCTTGAATATCTGATATATGTTAATAAGGAATTTTCTACCATCATTGTTAATCTATGCCTATATTCTATATATTGGGACTGCTGGACTTGTATAAAATCCTAACTGTTCCATCTTTCAAATTTACAACCACTTTTATACAGATGCATTGATTTTTTTATAAAAAGACAATATAATTTATACAGATTTGGTATAACTGGTGAAATAATTTTGTAAAAACTCAAGTTTCCTAGAAAATCATTGGAGCAATAGAAGGCCATATACTCACTACAGTGCCTATTTTCCCCCAGAGTAGGCTGATTTGTGCAGATGTGAGTGGGAGAAAACACACAGTTTTTCATGTATTAATCCACTGCTCAAGCAATCTTGTTTGTTCTAATCCAGTAGTCTCTTGCAAACTAGATCCACCTGACCTATGCATGAAAATATTTCTCTACATATAATTCAGTTACTAGATGGAAGAAAATGAGTGAGAGGTAGCATGCACTATGTGCAAATAAATGTAAACCAACTATATAAAAAGGATGGCAGCATCAAGTGAAAACACAATTACCCTGGGGGACTTTTCAGTGGGCCGTTTCTTCTTATCTTTATGTACATAATATCCTGAAGTTTGTGTTTACTTTTTTCTACAGAGCAGAGTGATCACTTATTTGGAGTTATTTGTGGCATATGGACAAGTGAGTGTTACATATGTGAGATGGAAGAAAAACTAAGAAAATCTTTTCTGTGCTGTTTTAACTTCAATATACTTGATAACAGAAAATGAATTTGCCTTCTGTGACTTGGTATGGGGTCACTTTGTTGGCTCATTTAAATGTATCCCACACAAATTACAGTTGCACTTTGGATATGGTATTTTTTTTACTGCTATTTAGTCACTATTTAGGACACATAAACTATAGGCTGATTGAACAGAAGACTGCTCTGAGCTCATTTAGGCATGTCTTAAACTACTTGATCAGAAGCTAGCCTACTGTCTGCTGATAGTTGTGCAAAATCACACTAGCTTGTGAAGTCTTATGAAACAATGCAGGACCTGAATCAGTCCTGTACTCCATTATTGCTATAGTAGGATTTAAATACTATTGGCTTCAGTGATTTCAGAACTGAAGATTAGTGTGCTACAAAAGACTAAATTATAATCCAGAATGATATAATGGTTTAAGTGTTGGACTACAGACTCTGGAGACCAGGGTCCAATTCCCTGCTTGGCCATGGAAACCCACTGGATGATCCTGGGTGCATCACACACACTCAGCCCCAGAAAACCCCATGATAGATTCACCTTAAGGTTGCCATAAGTTGGAAATGAAGGCACACAACAACAACAGCGATTATTATGCCTATTTAACATGATATCCACATTTTGTCCCCTACAGTTAAATCCTTAAGAATTCTTCTGGTTTTTTAAAACATCTTTGGGAAGTGGTTGTGCAAACAGTTGTGCAACCATTTTACACAACAAATTGAATAATAAAAACTTTACTGGAATCCATCCTTGTGCTAATCTGAAAATGCACAACCACTAGCTCAATGGGCTTTGTGCTAATACAATATAATGGAATACAGGCCAGTAATCCTTTACAATATCTACTCTTTAAAATATGAGTTGTGTTGGAACAACCACAAAAATTGTCAATGGCCCAGGATGTTTATCATTGCCAATATCAGCTTCATTAGAAAGGCCAGCTAAATTGAAGAAAAAATGTGAATAAGACAGAAATAGCTAGAAAGTTGTATCATTCTAGAAAATTGTGCTAAAATAATCTTTGCCCATTTAACCATTACTGGACTTTATTCTGTTTTTAGATCTTTGCTTGAGATCAAGATGACTTTGGATATGTGACCATGCATTAAATATACTGGTCAACTATGTGAGTAATTCTGCTTTACCCCAGGTTGCAACCAGTCATACAGACCAACTTAATGTATGACCTGGCAGATCACAAACAGAACTGGCAGCAAATCCTGTGAATGCTGCAGGCAGAGAGGATGGGCAGTGTCAGTGTGAAAATAAGAACTCATATTTTACATTTATCTGTGTGAGTGTATATCTAAAGATAATTGTGATTGCCTTTGTGAACTTGTCCTATGTGCTCTTTCACTTTCTCCTCCTTGTATAACATAACAATACCAATGTTTTCAGCAATTCAAAGTGAATTTCTCTGAAAAACAGCATACGACCTCTTTTGTCACTTGCTTCTAGTATCCTTTAACCTGATGTTTCTCACCAGTTATCCATACATTTAGTGCTGTTGCACAAGACCTTTCTGTGCAGAAATCCCTTTTTCTTCTTATATGGCAAAGCAAAATCTTTCTTCCAATATTTTAGTCTGACTCCATCATGTGACTGTGCTCTGTCATAAATATAGCTGTCACTCCATGAAATGATTGACTGCCAGGTTCATCTGAGGTCACTGTGTATAATCATATTGTAAATAGCGAATTAATCTTGCTGGCAGGGGCAGAGAGTCAATAAGGGAAATACGGTTCTTCCCAATCAAACTTCGAACTTTGATGCGGCAGAGGTGAACAAGTGGCCTCGGTGGCTCTGGAGAAGAGAAAATAGGCTCAAGTGAGAAAGTGAATTAGTATAAATATGTTTTAAAACAACATTCTGGCCCAAGGTGCCAAAATGGTTAAAGAAATATGGTTTCTTTAAAAATTTCTATACAATCATTCAAAAAATTTTCATAGAAGCAGAGTTCATTTTCAAGTTTCTATACCATTGAACAATATTAAAATTCAAGGTGGGTCACAGGAACAACATTGAAAACATAACAATAAAGCAACAATAATAGTTACCAAGAAATTCAAAAGCCAGTATTAATCCTAGGATCCAGTTTGGATTATCAGCTTCTCGGTTTAATCATTAATTTTAACAGGTTAAAATATGAATGAGCTCCAAACACTTGTTCATTGCTGTACCACTTCTCCCTTAGCAAGAGTAAGCAAGAATACTAAGCCATAGGCCATTTCCGCACAAGAGGGAAGGGCAGTTGATCACGTGTCAAGAGCGGTGTTTTATACTATGATGCAGAAACTCTGCTGTCTGCCCCCTCTTCCCCCAATTTACATTGTACTACCGTGGAGAACCATAGTTGCTGCATCCACAACAGCAAGTTCCTGGCAACTCCCATTCCCTTCCCTCACCCTGTCCCGCCATTGCTGATTGGTCTGTTTTGTTTTGTTTTTTAAACACATTTTAAATATATTTCTGCATTGCTACGTTTGTGCGTAGGTATGTATGTTCATTGATATGTGGAAAAAAACATGTCTTAATGGTCCATTACCAGATCCACTCTCTTCCTACTGTCTGTTCAATGCATGAAGACAATAATGACGGCAGCCTGTCCTTTGATGGGCAGAGAGAGATAGGGACAGAAATGACAGAAGGAACAGCCTGGGAACACCTAAAGCCGGCCACTTCTGCACTATGAATCAATGTTGCACTTCTGCATGTAGGCGAAAAATGAAGCAGAACCAGTTTGGGAGATTTATATTGGAGTTTTTACAGTATTTACATGCAGCAGTTTCTCATCAAACTGTGCTAGGAGCTGAAAACATGCAGAACCACAAGGAAAACTATGACACTAAAATGCTACAACATGCAGATGAGAGGGTAAAAATTTGACACTACTATGATGTATCGACCTCGTGCAGAAATGGCCATAGTTGACCATAGTTAACCATTACAACTGAGCTACAATTAATGGCTTCTAAATAAACTAGGTTATGGAAGCCAACTTTAAACCATGAATGCTAATAATTTCCTACTTTGGTTGTAACATTAAGTTATGGTTAACAGAGTTCCTGGTTTATAATGGAATCCTAAATCAAAGATGTGCTAGATACAGGGATTAGGATTAGACACACACATCTTCTGCCATCACAAATTCGATTTGGCCAGAAGAGCTCTTACACCAGGTGATCTCAAATAACTGTGAACAGATTTGCTCTGACCACTAGAAATTGTCAGCATAAAAGCTTAAAAAGGCGTGGAATGAGGGCGGAACAAAAGTACATCAGATCTAAGCCTCCAATTCAGTTACAAGCACAATGTCAACACAAAATTAGTCTAATGCATGTTAGATGGTATCAAATGCTGCTGAAAGACCCAGGAGGACCAACAGGGACTCAGTCCCTTGTCTAATTTCTGATGCAGGCTATCCACCACAGTGATTAAGCCTTTTTCTGTCCCATAACCAGGCCTGAATCCAGATCACGATTGATCCAGGATAATTCATTTCATCCAAGAAAGCCTGGAGTTACTTGCTCTAGGACCTTGCTTACAAAGAGAAGATTTGAGACTTGACAATAATTACCTAGGGATGTGGGATCCAACGAAAGTTTTTTCAACAAGGGCATTAGAATTGCTTCTTTTAGAGAAGTTGAAATGTAGCCCTCTTTCAAAGAAGCATTTACAACCTCTACCACTGAACTAGCCTCTCCTCCTCTGGCAGCTTTAATTAGCAAGAATGGATATGAGTCTAATAGACAAGCGGTTGGCCTCACTTCTCCAAGTGATTCTGCTTGGGGCAAGGGAATTGTTGCTGGTGGACTGGAGCAGCTTGCCAGTGAACTGCCACATGACTCAATTATATTCTATATAGAACCACACCCTATATAAACCAACCTGCTTTGATTTTAATGTTGGACCACCCATCATAACTGTCGATGTGCTCCTTCAGCCTGGAACACAGCTGCACATTGCCCACATAATCTAAAAGAACATCAATAATCGGTCCTGCCCAACGACTTATCTCTGGTGCTGAAACCATTTCACAAAACTGGGGAGAAAAATGAAATATTAATATTAATTGATTGATTGATTGATTGATTGATTAAATAAATTGATTGATAAAGTACTCCATATCAAAGATCTTTGAACAATGTACAAAAAAATGAAAATAACTGAAGAACAACAAAAATGAATACAATAATAAAATTGGCAAACAGTAAAACTTTACCAGGTGGATATGAGAAGAAACTGCTCACTTAAAAGAAAAGTTCATAGTGATTCATACTGCAGGTAATCATAAGAGATTACATTATACGTATGTGGGGAAGGTGTATTTAAAAAGAGTACAAAGCATAATTGTCAACAAATTGCTTCATCTGTTATTAATTTACTATCTTATTATATGTTCTTGTTGCTACTATTTGCCAGTTTTTGACCTAATTGTTCCCCCCCAATATTCTAAAAAATATTCATTATCACATGAGGAACCAACACATTTCTTACTGTGTAATGAGTTACAAAACTTTAAAATTGTAACATTTGAGACATGGTAGTTTTGTATATCAGGTTGAAAAATATGATATCTAACTGTAGGCATGATTTATTGATTTATTTTACATTGAGTTCATTCCAGGATTCAGTTCAAACTTTAATGTGCTATCCAACTTGCTGAATCTGTCCCTCAAATTGGTACAACACTTTGACTAGCTCCTTTACATTTCATGCTGAAACCAAGAGCACGTTTACTATCCCACTGACTGCCACTAGCTGCCCTTGCACTGGCGATGTTGTTATTGCGTGCTTTCAAGTTGTTTCCAACTTATGGTGACCATAAGGCAAATATCTCTCAAAGGGTTTTCTGAGGCTGAGATTATGAGATGCACCTAAGGTCATCCTGTGGGTTTCCATGGCCAAGCGAGGAATTGAAACCTCACCTCCAGGCTTTTGGTCCAATGGTCAACCCACTTCATCACACTGGGTCTCTGTTCTGGTGATACAAAACTGAGTTCCAAAGTGTTGTGGTTGAAGCTCTCATGCCATTATCTTGCTATTCCACTTGAGGGAGCTATACACATTTTCATTCAACAAATATTGACAGTGATACACCTGTGACTGGATAGGGAATGGTTTTCTAGGAAACTGGATGGGAATCTTTTTTGTTTAGTATGTTATGTGGCTGACTTCATATTTAGAGGGTCCATTTCTTCTTTTTGAAACTTCCTTTCTGCTATTATTGTTATGGCAATGGTAACTACTGTATTATCATTTACTCATCTATTTCATGCTCACAGTAGGCTAGATAATTTTAGATAAACCCTAGTAAGGAAATTCAAGAAAAATCATGACTGTAGGGAAAGTTCATTTGTTCATTTGCCCTGAAAATGAAAAATGGAGGATTCTGCAGCTGTATGAAGTAAGATGTTAGGAAAGAACAAGAATGGGGAAACAAACTGTAAATAAGAGTTTCATTCTTGGTGATATACAGTAGTTCATATGCCCTCTAGTGGCATTCAAATAAAAGATCTCTCAAAGTTATATATATATCTTATACACTAAATATGCTAAAGGCACCAGATCCCTTTTGATCTTAGAAGATAAGCAGCGTCAGCCCTGCATGGTACTTGGATGGGAGACTTCCAAAGAATACCAGGCGTTGTAGGCTGTATTTCAGAGGAAGGAACTGGCAAAGCCACCTCTGAGTATTCCTTGCCTAAGAAAACCCTATGAAATTTATGGGGTCACTGTAAGTTGGCATACAACTTGAGGGCACACATGCGCACGCACACACACACTAACTCATTAAGCAAACCCACTTTCTGAGTTCCTTTTCCAGTGCAGCTAAACAACCGTCACCCATGCATAGGATGAAAATATCAGTAGGCTTGGGAGAAACATCAAGGGGGCTCCCCTCTACAAAGAAAGTAACAAAAAGATCTCTAGAAACATAAAACTAGGGACCGGGGGACTTCCATGAACAGCTCAGTGAAGAGTGAGCATACTTAGTGGGCATGGAATATTGATAAATTGACTGACCAGTAAGGGTAGGGAACACAAAATCTTTAGTGGTATGAGTGGGGTACAAGGATTGGAGGAGTGGCTGGAACTGTGAATAGAAGCATGCTACTAATATTCTGTTGCAGCTCCCACTTTACTATGCTCATTTCTAACTTAATATTAACCATTTCGCTTTTCCTTTCCATGGGCATGGAGAAGCAAATTACTATTTATTAGCCTTTCAGTAATTTTCAGTGTAACAAAGAGACCTCCAGCAGTTAGGGCCTCATTTATGTTTAAGATACATGCTTGAAAAGGGGCATCTCAGGGCCTTAAGGATGCTGACTCAGCCAAAAACATCTAGTGAGTTTCAAAGCTAAGCAGAATTTTTCATCCAAGATGAAATACTGGGTGTTGACTCAAATCACATATTTTAAAGACTGCCTTATACTGGATAAGATGTTACTACATCTTTCAAAAAGTAACATTTTCTGATCATAACTCCTAAATTTTCCAGCTGCCATAGCCACCCTCCATAGCCACCCTCCACATTTTCTGATGGATTCTGGGAAGTGTAGTCCAATTTTTTTTTTCTGAGCTGAATATTGTACAGCCAGTCAGATTAGTAGTGCCTTTCTAGAATTTCAGACCAAGGCATTTCTAAGTGCTGTTACTTAACATATTTTAAAGTGGAAACCTAATTACCTATAAGTGATAACTTTGCTCCATATCTTCATTAAAGTACTATAGAGATAGCAAGAGGGAGCTTACCTGTACACTCCTTTGCTCTTTATTCTCCTGGGGATCATTATACCTGTCCCTCCTAGTATTAATGGGAGGATGTGGACCACATCCATACTGACACTTAAAACAGGAGTAGGCATCACAGCCCAAATCCATCAGAAATTTCAATAGAGCAAGGTACTTCATTGAAAACATGACTGTAGCAGGAAAAGTAGTTGGGTGGGAAGCAATGTAGGCATCAATATTGGCTCCATAGTCAAGAAGCAGCTTCATTGTCTTCAGGCAACCTTGGCGGATGGATATGAGCAGTGGGTTGATGAGGTCAACGTTGGGGTTGGCCCCAGCCTCCAGAAGCAGCTCAGTAGCATAGATATTGTTATTAATGACTGAAAAGTAGAGGACACTGGTACGCCGGTCTTCATAAAGGCGGGAACGTTCATCTGAGAGAGTGGCATTCACATCAAAACCAGCCTCAATCAGTTCTTCCAAGACATCATCACGGTTGCTTTCAGCTGCCAAATGAAGAGGACTGATGCCGCTGCGCTTGATTCGTGTGCGGCTAGTTACTGGGAGAAGCATTTTCACAATTCTGGCAAAAAAAAAAAAAAAAAAAAAATCAAGGGACATACATGAATCCGTTTGCTTCCACAGCCTGCTATCTAGAAATCCCCTTATGATAGGAGCTGTGCTAACGCATCACCGAAACAAAATCATCTCTGCTGTCAACTTGCTTACGATAAATGACCACAAGAGGCTTGGGAAAATCAATAACCTTGATCACCAGGGCTCAAGTGCACATTATATTTCTTCATAACCTTGAAAGCAGTGCTGTGGTTAATGGCAACACCTACCCCATATTTCTCCTTGGGTTGCATATATGTAGTCACCAATTATAGTGGGGGGGAAAAGGCAAAGGAGCAGCAAAGGCTAACATATTTTGTTGGCTTGCACACTGTAAAGACTGAAACCACTCATTGAAATGCTTTTAGAGCTCAAGAATGGGATGGAGAGAGAAGTACAGTGAATGGCTATACATAAAATATTCTTGAACAATTCTGTTTGAGACAGGCTTGTTGCATGTAGAAAGGGTTAAAGCAGAGAAAAGATCTAAGCTAAGGATGAGGAACCATTGCCCTCTTGTTTGTTTTGGCCTACTTAATTTTTTACCATTGGCCATACTGCGTGCCATCGATAGGAATGTGTGTCAAAACATCTGGAGGGCCAAAGGTTCTTCCTCTTTGGTCTAAACAGCTGGAGCGTTTTTGCTAATGAAAAAGTCTTAGGAAGAAAAGGTACCAACTTGTCTGCTTGGTTTTATTCTTGCTTTCAAGACATTATGCCTTCATCTGATCAGAAGGAAGTAATGAAGCCTCATGAAAAAAAAATCATGTACAGATGATATCTCAAAACAGAGAGGCTGACCTCACCCCAGCAGTGATGCTCCCTGGAAGGCGGGAAGCCAGGGCGCTCTTTGGCTGGAAAGTATCCACCACTAACAAATGCTTTGTAATAGCCATAATAGCTGAAAAGTCACACACAGTGCTGAAAGGGGAATAAGCCAAGTACCAGCATTACTCATTCTCTTGCAATTTATTGGGTTTTATTAAAATTTAAGATCTGAGATGGCTTTCTTGCTCTGGCAGGCTCTCTACAGCTGAGTTAAAGAGACAGTACAATGTTGATTAGCTACTGAGATTGTTTCGATGGAGACGAACATGTATGGCCATTCTGCATATGACCAGTGTTCTTTTTGCTCACTGTCCATATCACAGAATCATAGAATACTAGAGTTGGAAGAGACCACAAGGGCCATCAAGTCCAACCCCCTGCCATACAGGAATACACAATTCAAGCATTTCCAACAGATGGCCATCTGACCTCTGTTTAAAAATCTCCATATAAGAAGGCTCCACCACACTCTAAGGCAGTGTATTCTACTGTTATCTGCTCTTACATCAGGAAGTTTTCCCAATGTTTAGATTGAATCTCTTTTCCTGAAATTTGAAGCCATTACTCCGTGTCCTAGAAAACAGGCTCCATCCTCCATATGACATCCCTTCAAATATTTAAACATAGCTATCACGTGCCCTCTTAACCTTCTCTTCTCTAGGCTAAACATACACAGCTCCCTAAATGGCTCATCATAGGACATGATTTTCAGGCCTTCTACCATTTTGGTTGCCCTCTTCTGGACATGTTTCAGCTTGTCAATATCCTTCTTGAACTGTGGTGCCCAGAAGTGGACACGGTAGTCCAGGGATGGTTGGACCAAAGCAGAATAGAGTGGTACTATCACATCTTTTAACCTAGAGACTGTACAATTATTGATGCAGCCCAGAATTGCATTGGCTTTTTTAGCTACTGCATCACACTGCTGACTCATGTTTAGCTTGTCTACTAAGGCTTCTAGATTTTTTTTTGCATGTACTGAGGTCAAGCCAGGTGTCAGTTATCTTATACTCATGCATTGCATTGTTTTTTTCCTGCCCTAGTGTAGTACCTTACACATCTCCCTGTTGAAATTCATTTTGTTAGTTCTGGCCTAGCTTTCTAATCTGTTAAGATCATTTTGAATTCTGATCATACCCTCTGGGGTGTTAGCTACTCCTCCTAATTTGGTGTCATCTGCAAATTTTATAAGAATGCCCTCTAGTTCCTTATAAAAATCATATGGTGGATAGGTCATCTGAATCTGTGCCATCCTTATATATGTAGTGTAGAACATTGTGCCAACTCTTCCAAACATGAATTTAGTAGTGAAAATTTATACCTGTGATGAAGTATTGTTCAGACAAATAATTCAGTGCATGACTATTGAATTGGTCCTAACAAATTTTGACATATTACTACTTCTTCCCTTCTTTTTAAATCTGTGATATGATGTCCGTATGTACTGTATTCCAAAGAAAAAAATCACCATCAATTAAACCATAAAGTTTGAAAAAATATGGATAAAACTATAATTTTATATATTTTTATTTTTTATATAAAATATGTTTATGTTATGCTTAAAGTATTTTATAAAAATGCTTTATAAAACATGAACTGCCTTGGCATGGAATCCCTATTTTGGTCACAAGCAAGCATAAGAATGAATTCAAATATATTTATAAAAACTGAACTGATCATACCATCAGTTCATATTGTGCTGAAGATTGTGTGCCTATATATATATATATAGAGAGAGAGAGAGAGAAAGAGAGAGAGAAAGAAAGTGAGGGCTGTATATGTTGGTATAACAACTTTTAAATGATAATACAGAATATTTTAAACTTCATGTATGAACCATGTACAGTCAGCCCTCCACATTTGCTAGGGTTAGAGGCGCAAAACCCCCACAAAAGTGGTAACCTGCAAATATCAAAATGTGTGTGTGTGTGCGCGTGTGTGTGTGCACGCATGTGTGTGCGCGTGTGGAAAAGGGGCCAAGGCTCGGTGGGAAAAATGTACACCCAAGGTCCATACCAGGTCAAGACAAGAAGGAAAGGGGTGGATCAACATGAAGACCCTATACTTCCTCTCTCACACCCATCTCCTTCCTTGGGTGGCTGGGGAGCATCAGGGGAAGCGTCATGGTACTGAGAAATTGTGGTGTGAGCTATCCTTAGCTGGCCAGGTAGTGGCTGGTGGAGTAGGAGTAGGACCAGAGGCAGATTTTTAAAGTGCTGTCCAACCCAATCAGAGAGATGAGAGAAAGGTTTCCCTGGAAAAGAAGCACCTGAGTTGGGGGGACAAGAGTTAGAGAAACTTGCAAATAATCAAACCTATGAAATTCAAACCTACAAATGTGGAGGGCAGACTGTAAATCTTTTTCTTTGCTCCTCTTTTTGCTTCTTTGTTGGCATTCTTCCCTCCCTTCCATAATGACAGGCTCATTTCCAACCTTTTCTAACTGACTGGCTGACTTATTTATTTAATTTATATCCTGTTTTTCTCCCAACATGGGGCCCATTACTTCTTGCCAATGTAGATGGGACTCCGATTATATAATGTCAATATATGTGTATCTGGACATCAGTACACAAGAAATTAAACACCCACCACTTCTTAGTCATAGATGTTAATGACTCTAAGTGTTAAATAATACTTCACAATAATATATCAGTAATAGATAATAATACATCAAGGAGCTGACAAGATACAGCATTCAAATACATCTTCCAAACAAAAGGAAATCATCATATACAATAAACGAATGATCAGCAAGAACTGATACACACTATACAGAGAGAGAGAGGGAGGGAGAAATAATCTTCCTGGCTTTTTGATGTTATGGAGTGACTCTGGCAGTGACTCTGAACATAGGATTCCTCCAGAATTACGTATTAAATCCACATGCTTACAGAGAGAGGTCACTGTGAACAGTGTTGTTATTCAGAATACCAAAGAGATTAAAAATAACTGGCTACAGAGGAGTGGGGCAGTTTGTCATATAGACGCTTTGTCTGAACCGCTACAGATGAGAAGCTCTTTAACACTTCCACTTCACAACTTTTTAACAACTGCTTGATCTTTAAAAAGATTTTTTTAAAAAAGCTAATCTTCATTTCTGATCTCACAGATCAATGTTAACCATTTTTTGACAAAGTAAAATTATGTATGAGATTTTGTTTGTTTGCTTGGTTGGTTAGTTTTGAAGTAGAGAGGGATCCAATGCCATAATCACAACTTTGCTTCAGTGATTCTATTTTATCCTATAAAATTATATTGAATGAAAGTCTTTGGCTCCTGTCCTGTTACTGGCAGGAATCTTCTAATGTTTTACTTACAAAGGCTTCAACTCTTTTGCTAGAAGTATTTAAGCACAGACTTAACAGTCATTTATCAGGAACACTCTATTTGCAAGCTTCCTGCACTGAGCAGGACTCTGGACTAGGTCACTGCGACTTGAAGTGTTGGTTTGTGGACTGGTTCTGGTCCATGAATCATCACCTGCCAGTCCACAGCAAATTTTCAGGAAAGAAAGAAACAGATCTACTTCACGTTCACAAATATGGTGCCATTCTCTAGAAAACTAGGGTGGGGGGAAACCCTGGCCTATCTACTACATCAGATAGCTTAAGAAGCACTGGACTAAATAGATAATCTCAGGGACCATTCCAGCTCTAATGTTCACTGCTGTAGATCCAGTGGTGGACTCTGGGTGTTGTTGCTGTGTGCCTTCAAGTTGTTTCAACTTATGTTGACTATAAGGCAAACCTATTACTGGGTTTTCTTGGCAAGATTTGTTTAGAGAGGGCTTGTCTTTGCCTTCCTTTCAGTCTGAGAGAGTGTGACCTGCCCAAGGTTACTCAGTGGGTTTCCATGGCTGAGTGGGGATTCAAACATTGGTCTCCAGAGTCCTAGTTCAACACTACATCACACTGGTTCTGATGTGTACTGTGGTATCTACAGTCAATTGAATTAGAACTTTATTCTCTTCTTCTTCCTGCTGTAGCTCTGCACAGTGCCAAAAATCCTGCTCCAAAGGGTTATCTAGCTCTCCAGGGCAGGTTTTACGGGGCAGGGGGAGAAGAGTCACTAATTTAAGGCAGAAGCAATGTGATCTAACAAAAGTATTCCACTTAACAGAGATTCCAGAATTCTGACAATCCTGAAGAATAAATGAAGCAACTTACTCATAATAACCTTTTTTAGAGGCCATATGAAGAGGTAAAAACCCATTCTTATTGGCTTTGTTAGCATCAGCACCCTGGGACAAGAGAAACTCCACAATCTTCTCATGGCCGTTTTTAGCAGCTTCATAGAGTGCAGTGGCTTTGTCACTGGCCTGAGTATTAATGTCAGCACCTGGGAATGAAAGTGATATAAGATTCAATTTCAGAAGAACAGAATCAATTGCTTATGTCTCCACAATGACATTTCTGTAATAAAGAGGGCATCTAAACATCTTCTGGCATTGTGTTAGTGTAGTGGCACAAACCATACAAGAACCGGTTTGAACATAACATAATTCTTACATGTAGAGAACACCTTGCACACTAAATAGGCAAGAATGGCATATTCCCTTCAAGGTGTTGTTTGTGGTTGTTGTTATTTGTCAAATGTTTACAGCAATACACAGTCTGGAAATAATTCATTAAAAATTAACCCATTGCCCCTACTTTGTGAAAGTATTTAACAACGGTTTTAATTTTAAAAAATTGTTTAACTCCAACAATGTTAATTTTTCAAATAACAGTTAATGTTTTGCAGGAGTTTATTTCGTTACTATTGTAGGTAATTTGAATGTGGGTGGATTTTAAATCAGTTTTTCAAAATTTAAAATCATTGTATCAATGATATATTCATAACAACTAATGTTAAGGAATAATTCTTTTTAATGATTTGATTTTAGCATGTTAGCATAAACACTCATAAACACTCAACTAGGTCTGGAAATATTGTTAGAATACATAAGTCAAATGTATTTATAATTACTGTATTTCCATACCTTGCTGGAACCACATGTTGGTGATGGATGGATCCTTTGCTAGAGATGAGTGACCCCCTCCTGGCTACAGTTCTGAACTTTTTACTTCCATAAGGTTTTTGAAATTGGGATGAGAGCAGAGACTGCCCACCTAATTTAAGTGGCAGATATGTCACCTTGCCTATGATGTGTTTCCTTGGCTACAATGGACTTAGTGCATAAGTCTTTGCAGTCAAGGCTTGATGTCTCTGTCAGAATGTTCTTACTGTGTATTCATGCTACTAAGGGTGGGCATTTGTTTCTAAAATAAATTGAAAAATGGTGGATAGAACCAGAGACAACAGTCAACAAGTGCACATGTTTTCTCTTTTAGTCTCAGCCACTCTTTTTTCCTTCTATCATCCCATTCCCATTTCCTCTACCGCCTTTTCCTCACCTAGTGCTCTGGGGCTGAAACTGAGTACTTGCTGAGGGCTTTTGAAATCAAACTAAGGAACACATGGGATCAGGCTGAGGACTTCATGGGGCCCAGGATCTGTGGGTGACTGCTCCATTAAGTCCTACACTATGAAATTCTAACATGCCAGTCAGTTTTCTCTTGCTTGATCACGTAGGCTGCAATCCAATGTACACTAAATTTGAGAATAAGGCTCTTTGCACAGTGTGGGACTCAGCTTTGAAATAAACATGCGTAAGATTCAGCTGCAGAGGTCTCTGCCAAAGAGGATCTGTTTCCTTTGCAATAAAACCCCTCTGTTGTGTTTGGCAATTTTAACATAACTGCAGTGAAGAATACAATTACAAAGTCCTGAACTGAGCTACTTCTTAATGAGAAAGAAATGGAATCTTTATTTTATGGCAAACATTCTGCATTGTACATATAATAAAGTTATTATAGGGGTACTCAGAGGGCTTTTAAAGCTTGGAATAGTTACACAGTTTTATTAGATTTTCTCTTTCGATTCTTTTGCTGATGCTGTTCATAGAATCACAAAATTGTAAAGCTAGAAGGACCCCAAAGGTCTTCTAGTCCAATTCCCTGCCAGGGTAGAAAATCCACAACCAAAGCATCTCTGACAATGCCCATCCAATCTTTCCTTAAAAACTTCTCACAAAAGAAAGTCTGCTACTTTCAGAGGCAGACTGTTGGACTGTTGAACAGTTCTTACCTTTAGAAACAGAAACTAGGACCCCTTTCACATTACCATTACTGTACTTTGATACCACTTTAATTGTGATGGTTCCTTCCTATGGGATCTTCAGATCTGTAGTTTTGTGAGGTATTTAGAATTCTATGCCAGAGAGCTCTCACCAAACTACAGATCCCTGGATGCCATAGAATGCATCCATGGCAGTTCAAGTGGTATCAATATAACTCTTTACTTGTAACCTTTGGAATATCAAATGTCTAGATAATAAAACCGAAGAGAGTGCAAAATTATATAGTTGATTTCTTGGAAAGAAAGCGTGAGGTTTAGCCTTCCAAAACAGAACATGCAAGCGCCTTCCCCATGTCTTGGACAGTTTATAAAACTACCTAACCATTTATATTCTCCACTGCCTTACTGGTAAGGAAACTCATTTTTCTCTCAAAAACAGTGAAAAGCAAATAGATCTTCAACTAACATTTACACAGCAGAAATTGCTGTTTTTGGGTATATTAGTCATCACAAGGTAATTCAAGAAACAGCTTTCTAAATCAGCAAATAGTTGGTTATGTAATACTGCTAATGTTTCCATAACATGTATATTTTGGAATTGTCCCATTGCACAGTAATTATATTTTGGGAGGAAATAATCACACAAGTGAATTTGATTTTGGAAAGTTCCTTGATATTCAGAGATGTGCATGTTCTTTTGAATTATTTACATGTTTCTTGGAAATTTACAAAGGGCCAAGAGAAGTGGATTTTTTGCTCCTTTTCGACTGCCAAAAGATTAATACTTCATTACTGGAAAAATAATTTTCTTCACCTGTGATCCAATGAATATTATTATTATTATTATTATTATTATTATTATTATTATTATTATTAATTTGTATCCCGCCTCTCCATATGGATCGAGGCGGCGAACAATCAAATAACACTTGCAACTCTGGAAATACTTGCAACACTGGAAACACTGGGTGTATAGACAAAATCTACAAATGTTGGACATTTGGACATAGAAACTTAAAACTAATACAGTTATTTTTCCTCCTTTTGTGTTTTTACTTTCTTGATTTTATTATACTGGAACATTATTGTATGTAACTGAAATCCTTTTGAACATAAATTATTTAAAACATTTTTTTTTAAATAAGAAGCACACTCTCTGCACAATAAAATTACCAACAAATAAATATGTCTACATTTGTTATCTTTGCACAGACAGGATTAATTTGGGCTATTTTAAATCCGATCCTTTAGACTTTGCAGATTTAGGAGGCTTTGGCAAAAAGGAATCTGAACTCCAGGATATTATAGATACTTGAGGGAGATGTTATCAGTGGGCCTTCTCAGTCTCATTTTCTTCAAATACCTGGGGGGGGACCCCCAAAGTGGCCTAGAAGGTAACATTCCCATAGTCTCCCCCCAAAAATCTCTGTTTAACAAGGGAAATTCTTTCTCTCTGATTCTTTTTCTTGGTAAAACACAATATTTATTTTGCCCCATGTTTGACTCTTATGGATTTCCTGAGCTAAATCTGAGTGGAGGACAATTCATTTGTACATATATGAAAGACTGCTCTTAATATGAATTGGAAATCACAGCCCACATAAATTTTGTCTAGGAAAACAGGTGGTAGTAAGAATTTATATTGGGCGCCTCAGCAGACTGTGGATCTTAACAAATATTTCATTGAACCACAGAATTGTAAGGGAACTCATGCACCATTGAAGCCAATCCCCTGCTCAATGAAGGTTCTTCAGCATCCCCAGCAGGTAGCAATCCAGCCTCTTCTTGAAAACTCCAGAAAAGGCGACCCCACCTACACTCTATGCTCCCGGTTCCATTACTAAACTGCTCTTACGGTCACGAAATTCCTTGACCTTGACCAATACTGAGGGGAGTAGTGTGCCCTCTCTGCACACAAACACACCCCCAACAAGGAGAAAAGTGTAAGCAAGTATAATTCATCTTCCTACTACAGGTTGCAATGGGAGGATTTTGTTGAATGGAAAGAACAAGATTGTGGTGAGGGATTAAAAAAAAAGTCCCCTGACACTTCTGCTATGCCCGAATAGCCCAGCAAATCTATGGATAAGTCAGACGCTATGACATCAAAGTTCTCCCTCTTCCAGTCCTCTCCTCTGTAACATCTCAGCCTTAACTGATGAACTAAGGATGTATGAATTATTCAGTAAATGCTGCTGTCCTAATGTGACTAATGGTGCAAATAAGACAAATGTCTTATGAGGTATCTAATATAATCACAGTAAATGTTCTCAAAATACCAGGCTTTTGTACAATTCATTTTGAGTAATTCCAGGTATGGGCCTCTAAATCTTGCTCATAATCTCCTCATCATTATCACAATATGAAATGTTTCTTTGCCTTTTTTTTTTTTTACGTGAAATTGTGAGCCACTAATGCATATTAAAGCCTAGATTCTATTATTAGTTCCAACTAGACTAGGTCTATTGAATCATTGGGAACATTGTAAGCCAACACTGATATAATTCCAGTGATTCAGTTGGGCTGTTGCAGTTGAGACTAAGCACTGTATTTAGGCTTTGTTACCTGAAATTTAAGCCTTTGACCTCTTCCTTAGGAAAAACTGCCTGTTGGTGCCAATAATATCTTATGGCACCCATTGAAAACCTCACTATTCAGAACTGACAAATCACTTTCGAAAACTAAGTACATGAAAGGCAGATTTTCAGTTCTACTTACCACACTTGGCAAGATACCGCAAAGCTTCTAATTGACCACTCTCAGCTGCCACAAAGAAAGAGGTGATTCCATAACAATTTGCAGCATCGATCTTGGCGCCTCCCTTGATCAACAGTTCCATTATTTCTAAATCATTCCGAGCCACAGCTTCATGGAGAGCAGTCCATCCCCGATTGCAACGGTGATTTGCATCAGCGTTGTACTGCAACAGCACCTGTACAGCTTCAGCATTTTTGCGTTCACAGGCTGTCATTACAAAAGAAGGTTAGGTCTATAAATCTGTATCCTTAAAATATTTCATTTGGGACAATTAGCTATGACACTAGTGATTATATTTGTCCTCAAAAACCTTTAACATTTTCCTCTTGCCAATTAGTCCAATTACTAGGCAACTGGATCTAGTCATCCTTTCAGTTTTGCACAAGTCCTCTGGCCCAGTGTCACTCTAGAGCCATTTCTCATTTTGGGAAATTTAAAGGGTGGTTACACACAGCTTTCTAGTGCTGCTCAGAGAACAGCTATGGGGAAGCCATATCAAGGAGAGGACACTTTGCACATTGCTCCTCAAACCTGGACTCAGTACCTCTGCTTTTAGAACTCGTTAGAGAAAGAATATGTCAATTTGTCTCTCCCAGCTTCTCATTTTCTACTCTTAAATTCATTTTGCTTTAGGGATAGGAAAATATGTCTATCTATCTATCTATTTATTTGCCATCTGGCCAAATTCAGTAGGCGCACCTATTCCCAGCATGGAAGAGACTATGCTGTAGCTGCCTAAAACAGCTTCTCAGGAAAAATAAGTGCCATCCCTCATTTGGCACTAAGGCTATTTCCGCACTACACTGTTATAGTGCTATTATTCTACTTTCAGCATCCCATGAAATTCTTGTTCATTTAGAATTCTGAGGCATTTAGAATTCTCAGCCAAAGATCTCTTTGGCCTCAGTAAACTACAAACCCCAGAATTCCACAGGATGTGGAATAATAGCACTATAACAATGTAGTATGGAAATGGCCTCAGTAATAACTATGGGTGGAATTCTGTTGGTTAGTTCCAACTAGTACAGACCCACTGAATCAATGGCTGAATGATAAGACAAAACAAAGATAAATCCTATTAATTCAATGGTTCTACTATAGCCAGCATTAATAACAGAATTCAAACTAATATTACTTTAGCACTCAGAGACCTGAAAGGACAAATTTACCATTTCTGGTTTCTCCCACATTCATTTTTAAAAAATTCTTTCCATGAACATGAAGAGATTTCTGAAATTTTGAAAATACTTATAAGAGAACTGAAAAGAAGTTCTCATTGCCATCAATTTACAATTTTTAAAGTCTAGATGAATATGTATATGTACTACCCTGCACATTTCTGCTATACACATTATGCCTAACATAAGCATTTTTGCAAGCAATATTATTATTTTTGAAAAATCATAAACCAGAAAAAGTGCTACAGTATCCACACAACTTTGAAAGAAGATGAGAAACCCAACAATAAAGGAAAAACAGGGGGCAAAGGGGGATAGAAGGAACAGAAGAATAAAGCCATAATTAATGTTAAGGCAGCATTAGTTGCCTCCATGCCGAAGGTGAGTATACACTTTTTGTTGTTCTTGAATCACTTAATTTTTCCTGTCCACAAATAATTGTTCTTTCAGCTTGTATCGATGACACAGGAGTTTGAAATTCTTCCGCAATGTTATCCAGATGATATAACATCTTTCCAAAAGTACATTTGTTTTCTTGGTAGTTTTGAGAAGTGTGGATCTTTTTTGGAATATTCAATAAATCTGAAGCATGCTGAAATGAGTCTGTCCTATTTGTTCCATTTGTTGTTCTCATTTTGCAGAATGCAGTAGTTCATACCCTCCTTATCCAAAGCTACATATTCAGTCTTTCCAGGCTCTTCCATTTGCTAGATATCTCCAGTCTCAAAGCCATCAAAAACATACTGATTAAGTCCTTGTGTATCAGCGCAGCATTTTTACCTCCATAGTTAGACAGTATTATGATCTGAACACAACAGGGAATATATTGATAGCCCCCCATAGTTTTCAGAACTTTTGACCAAAAAGTCACCATCTTGCAACACTCTAACCAAAGAGTTGGTGTAATTACTGCATTAGTTTCTGTGTAGCTTGGCTGGACTCCAGTGCCACTTTGAATGCACTTTGCTTCAAGCAGAAAGAACTTGACTGAAGTGGGAAGCATGGCTAGATCCTATCTTAGACCAAATAATTTATAATTGTTTAAAGGTTAGACTCCCACAGTAGTGTCAGACTGACCATTTGGTTATATTTATGTAATTTACAGAGCTTGGAAGAAAGACCTTTAGTGTTATTTACTGGTACAAAGCAAAGATTTTCAGAAGGAGTTAGGTCTCCAGGTGGACCTTATGTTTGCATGGTATGTTTAATAAAAGAATGTATTAGAAATTTCTGAAACTCTTTAAAATGCTCAGGTGGCAAGATGCCATTTAATCATCCCTTTATAATCCAGAAGTTCTAATATGTAATATAAGCCAAAATGCTTTCACTTTTTAAATAGTTTATGCATTTTGGTGCAAAGATAGCAAGGGGATATAGGATAGAGCATAGTGGGAAAGTATAGGGTATACGTTTGTCTTTCATTTCATTCCAGATCCTACATATAGTAGTTAAGAGAGGAACAGGAAGTTTTTTTGATGTGAATTTTAGATTCAGGAAGGAATAGTGTTGTTCCATTTAGGTCTTTGCAACTTGGTAGTATCATTGTCCCCTAGAGGGGTTACCTTATTTTTCAATAACGCAGATCAATTACTTCAGCTGGAATGACTGACAATATGTTAATAGGTGATACAATAGGTGTTAACAGGAGAGGCATTGCTGATCCTCCTGGGGCGTAGATAACCATACACGTAGACACAGAGATAGATAGACAGATAGATAGACAGATAGATAGATAGACAGATAGGGAGCTAGAGAGCTAGAGAGATTTAATTATTTCACTGTGTTTCTAAGCCTCCTTTCTCCCAAACTTGGGACCCAAGATAGACAGACAGATGGATGGACAGACAGACAGACAGATGAAGATTTTTCTTTTTTTTACTGGTTTGTGCAGCCATGTGGCAAACCCCATTATCTAATCGTAATGTTTGAAAGAGAGGGAATTTAGGAAGGATGAACATTTTGATCAAGTTTATTCTACTCAGCACAGAGTGTTAATTTGTGCCACAGTCTCAGCTTCTCAGTTATCAATTTTTCTATCCCAGTTGGTTGTATTTTTCAATGATCATAACCGCTAGATATTTGATATTTGGGAGATGGGTACCTCAGACAGTTTACACAAGTTTTGTTGTTCAGTCAGAAATAAGTTTTTAAAAACACATCAGATTAGATGTAGCTTAGTTAATTTTGAAACTGGTGAATTTGTGAAAGCGATGCTAGCATTTTTTTGTGGGCTGGCAATGACTGAAGTGGTTTGGTCAGGTACAGGTCTTTACTGTTAGCAAAAAGACTAATGTTTTGTCTTAGTTACAGGAATTCCTTTTATATCTAGCTTAGACTGTACAAGTTCAACCAAAAATATGATTGTGAACATGAGGTACAGAGCTCATGACCATGGCTCACTCCCATGAATCAATCTATATCCATTGTATGAGCGACACAAACAAGGGAAAAAGTTACGTTTTTCCCACAGATTGAATACATATTTCCATTTGATTCTATCAAATATCCTGAGGGAATGAAGTGATACCAAGGCCATTCCCATTTTGTGGAGTGTGCAAAAATTTATGAAGAATGTGTGTAATGAATATATTTAATAAATATAACATACAATGATATAAATGATAACTTAAATGTAACATCTGTGGACTAGGTGAAAACCTTATGATGCCAGACTAAATATATTGGTAACTGCAAATACATATACATGATATGAAGAACAAATAAGAAATCAAACATAACTATGTCCTCATATAGCTAACAAAAATCAATAAACAATAATCAGAACTGTATATAATTCTCCCAATAAGAAATTTATAAAAAGTCCAATTGGAACAAGTCCAAATATTTAAAAAATTGTAGCAAGTAGTAAGTGTAGTAAATGTAGTAAGTCCAAAAATGCCAGGTAAATAATAATAGATAATTAATTTTGGGACTCACTATGCTTTTTTATATGTATATGGGCTCTGAGGACTTGCATGTGTGTCACGAATCTTGCAAAATATTCCACTATGTCATGAGCTTTATACGGGCCTTGAGGACTTGTCCTAAAGCCTCCTGAATTTTCTTTACAGTGTACCCTCCATATATATGGGGGTTCCATTCCACGTCCATTGATGATAATGGGACACAAAACTTTGTGTGACCTCACATTCTTGTGTGCAGAGGTTGCGCCAGCAGATGGTGCTCTGTATATCATAATTAACAAGGATTAAAGGTGGATATATTTCACTGAGCCATGCAAGCAGAAAAACCTGACATGTCACCCCCTTCCAATTTTTCAGGAACACTGAATAGGCATCTTGTGACATTTATTTTCCAGGTCCTCCATTTTTACTTGGAGTGAGGATATTGCAGAATTCAAATCTGCAGCAGTTTGTCTGTTTTTCAAACTCAGGCCATTTCTGCACTGCCTTGTTATAGTGCTATTATTCCAGTTTCAGCATCCCATGGAATCCAGAACTCTCAGCCAGAGAGCTCTTAGGTCTCAGTAAACTACAAACCCCAAAATTCCACAGGATGTTGAAAGTGGAATAATAGCAGTATAATACTGAAGTGTGGAAATGGTCTCATTTCCATGGCTTCATCTGCAACATTTTCCACTTCTATCAGATTAGATGAAAGATCAGTTAGTTTGAGGTCTACCAGAGCCAGCGCAGAAGAGAATCCTGAATGTAGAACCATTTCCAATTGTGCTCCATTTGCTAAATCATGTTCTGAACTGAGACTTCAGCAGGGTTTTTAAAGAAAGTCTTGGGTTACCTCTCTGAGAGATGGAAGACTTTTGATTGATGCTGTGTTAGGTCCTTACTGAAATGAGATTGATTATTGATGATGGCAAAATAAGTCTGTTAAGCTTTGTTCTGGAGATTTTATATCCAGTAGCAATTTTAGTAGTTAAGAACTAATCTCATATATGATTTATTGTTAAAATCTATTTTTAGTTGCAACAGGTCAAATGGGAATTAGACCTAAGCAGCCTTCTGGAATGATAGCTGCTCTGCCTCCTTTTTGCAATTAATTTCCCCTAATATAATATAATTGTACGGCATTTTTCCTAACATACAGATTTTGGACACACTTTCCTATAACAAATGCATGTTGATCTCATATTTGGACTGGAGAACTGCATTGAAAAAAATAGCAGAATGTGAATACTGAACGATAATTGTATCTTAGTTTGTGAAGCTGTGAAATGCACAAACTCAAAACAAGCAAACAAAAACAAAACACACACACACACACACACACACACACACACACACATTGAGCCCTAGTTAGATGTGCTGTATTTGAAATTGGAAGCATTTTCAAATCTAAAGACTTCTCTAAATGCAAGCTATATATAGCTTTTGTGGAAACATGACAGATAATTCATCACCCCACTTATCCTATGTAAACAAGCTATTTACTTGTGTAGATTCAAGACTGATGGGAAACAGGTCACTCACCTTTGTAAAGTGGGGTCTCCCTAGATTTGTTTGCAATATCAGGTTCTGCTCCTGCTTGCAGCAAAGCAAGCACGCAATCAATATGTCCTCTGTTTGTTGCTAAGTAGAGTGCTGTTTCCTCTTGAAGAGTACGCTGATCAATTGTCCCAGGGTAAGCTATTGAGAAGGCATAGAGTTATATGCAGCAAGGCACGTAATGCAAATACATAATTCTATTAGTAATTTACTAATTATTTATGGTGATCATTATGACAAAGCCAACATTTTATGTGATATAAAACTTCCTGAGTACAAATTGTAAGCCTTATATCCTCTCACTGGATCTACATTTTGCATTTTCCCCTGTGACTTCACATTTTACATTGCTGGAAGACATTAAAATTTCCTCTCCACTTCTGTTGTAATTGCTGGATTTGCCAGTGAAATTCAGTGGCACAGTTGTTAAAAGCACATTTTCCCCCTTCTAAGCCAGGACTGAGGTCTTTGTGCATTTTATTGAACTTCTAAAACAGGGCACATAGGAAGTTTGGGACTTGTTTAAAAAAGAATAATGGCAATTTCAAAATAATAATGCAGCTTTTTGCTGCTGCATCACAGAATTTTGGTGACATATTTGGTATTGCAGCAGCATGGCAGAATCTCCCCTGGGCTTGGGAAATATTCTCCAGATTCCTGGAAGCTGTCCCCCAATTCCTAGAGCCATAGTGGGAATTGTGTGACCCTCTAGATGTGGTTGAGTTGCAGCTTCAGCAGTTGTAGTCAGCATCACCAAAGGAAAGTTGGAGGCCAGTAGAAGTCTACTGCCCTAGAGAGGCTGCTTTGGAGAAAGAGGCTTGGTACTCTGCAAAGAACCTCACACCAGTTAAAATCTAGAGGAATTTCTAGCAGTCTGACTCTGAAGGGAGACAAAAGAGCCCATTCTAGGGGATATTTTTCCTCTCCTGATACTCTCCAATATTTTTGACCTTCTCAAGTCCTGCCTTCTGCCCTTCTCTCCTTGACTCTTAGGAGCAAATGTAGCGCTGGACCTGGCCAGAAGCCCAGAATCACAGCAGGAGTGCTTGTTTAACAATCAGGACTGCTGCCAGTAGTCTACTCTGTAAGAAGGGTATATTTAGGAAAGGGGAGAAGATCTAGATATAAGCAACAACCCAGTAGAAGACCAGGAAAAGAGGAACTGCAATATACGAATATGCCTCCTCTAGACCATTTTTGGGCTAACAGCTCTTTCTAAAAACTCATTTAATTTCCAGCTCTGGGATTCTTTATGTTGTCTCCTGATCTACTACAGCTCTGACTCTGGCTTCCCATCCCAAGTGCAGGTCATGGACACCACAATCTTCTGCCAGGATAATCAGTTAAGCCTTTGGTACATTGAGATCACATAAGAAGCCACCATAAGATTTTGTTGTAGAGTGGGTTGTGTGGGCAATCTCTCGAATAATGCTACTACTGCCACCAAATGTGGGAATCTCTCAGCTTATATACCACTGCTAATTACACTAAATGTGGGGGTTTCCACCCTTTATGTGAGGGTTCCACCTTTTATTCCAACACTATAAACAGCAAGTGTGAGGCTTTTCTCTCAGCCAACCACATGAGTGCCACCACCTGTGAGGATTCCTCTTGAGCAGTCCCATCACTGTGGCCAAATGTGGGGGTCTTTACACTTAACCCATCAAATGTGAAGCTTTCCAGTGTTCACTGAAAATACTTGTGAGGGCATTCTCTGATTCCCATCTCTGCCACACATAAGGACTTCCTCCTGCCCCCTTTCTGTGACACCAACCATAGGGTCAGTCTAAATCTCCTCAGGGTTTCTATCAGGATTCCTTCTACTTTTATCCACAATAGGACATCACTGTCACTATAGACACTTTGTCTGAAATCTAACTCTCAGAATGATAGTGATTCCTGAGTAAACACAACAAACAAAATTTACAGAAGTTAAACATAAAACAGTAGAGTATTTATATGTAACACTTGAAACACCACTTTCTCTCCTCTCAGCCACTTACCAGCCACTCAACTCAAACTTCTTTCTTTCACTCCAACACTAGTCTGTATCAAACCCTGCTCAAACACATTTCTTCTCAAACCTCAGGCTAAAACTGAACTCCCCTCAAACTCAGACTCTGGCCCTTTCCACACCCTACCTTCCTGCATGGTCCCCGAGTGGTGATCCTGGCAGCAGCTCTGCTGGGAAGGAAGTGCAACAGGAGCATTCCTTTCTGCACTGGACCAGCTCCCTGTGGAAGGGGGAACGATGGACACACCTCTTCCTTCCACAGAGCAGTCAGGTACTTTCCCAGGCTGCACTGGCACAGGAAGTTCTGCCATCGTGCTTCCTGCCCTTCCACAGGACAAGTAAGTGCGAGATGGTGGCATGATAGCCTGTCATTGATGAGGAAAACCCATCAATGATTTAATCCACGATCGTGCTACCCGAAGAAGGGAATGGGGCTGCAACAATGTCATGCAGAAGCATAATCGCAGTCCCGCTCCTCTCCCATCCCCATGATGGGATGAGAGGCTACTGCAGAAAGGGCTTCTAACAGTCCTTCAACAGCTGTCCCATGCAAATTTCCTCAAAAAGCCAACCAATCAACATTCACTTCTGTGCTCCATTTGCTCTCTTCCCAACAGCTACTCACCTCACACAACCAACCAAACAACATTTTTATATACAAACCCAGAACATCACAGGTTTCAATAAGAGTTTAAATGACACACAAAAAAGCCTTAACTATATGTGCAGAAAACTTGGAGAAAATTATTGGATGATGCAAAGTGCTCCATAAATCAGCTACCAGAACTCATATATATGCTTGAAAATTTGCTCTTGCTTTTTGCTTACTTGATATGTATGATATAACAGGGAAAATAGAAGGCTTAGTGAAAAGCATAATTTATGGACAGCCTCTCAGCCTTCAGTTTGCAGGAGAGGGATGTTAAGCATGAAATTCTGAAAAAAAATTGGGCATGCAACAAGGGCCTTAATAAGTACATATGTGTATTTCAGAGCCTAATGTGGCTGAATGGGTGTTCTATATCCAGCGATGACTTTGTATTTTTGTCCTATTTACAATCAGTTCATTTTCTGATACTTGCATTTATGCAGCAATTTCAAGCAACCCTCTTGTCCATAGTAAGCAGCTTCATGTAGTGGCAGCCATCCATCTTTGTTCGGCTGTGCCAGGTTTTTTCCTGATTTCATCATATCCTGCAGTGTCTTTTCATCTCCTTGCTTGATTGCAGTCACTAGAGGATCTTGCACTCTTTAAAACAAAATGGAAAAAGTAGTCACTTTTTGAAGAATTCCACAGACATTTGCAATGGCATAGCATTACTTGTGTGTGTGTGTGTGTGTGTGTGATGTATCTAGAACTATTTAGTGTGCTATCTACAGGCACACCTCATTTGGAATACTCTGTCCAGTATTCTGGGCAACACAATTCAAGAAGGATATTGACAAACTGGAGCAAGTCCAGAGGAGGGCGACCAAAATGGTGAAGGGTCTGGGAGCCATGCCGTATGAGGAGCAGCTTAGGGAGCTGGGTATGTTTAGTCTGCAGAAGAGAAGGTTAAGAGGGGATGTGATAGCCATGTTTAAATATTTGAAGGGATGTCATTTTGAGGAGGGAGTGGGCTTGTTCTCCACTGCTCCAGAGACTCAGGCCCTTTCTGCACCTTACCATTTTCTGGCGCTGAGGTGCAGGGATTGCGTGAGTAGCCTCTGGCAAGAGGCTTCTCGCATCTCTGCTGCTTCAGCAATACATGAGCTGCCTGCTTGCGCAAGAGCCCCGCCTCTTCCTTCCATAGTACAGCCTGGGAGTTTCCCAGGCTGCGCTGGGGCAGGAAGTGCAACCGGTGCAGCTCCAGAGGCTCTGCACACCAGGTAAGTGCGCATGGGGCCTGGGAGCAATGCATGATCTCGCACCATTTTCAGCTTCCAGCTGAAAATGAGGAGGTGCATGATCAGCGCCTGCCGGCTCCTGGAACGTCACACAATTGTGAGTGCATCGTGCAGATCGTTCCTAACAATTGCACGATGCTCCAGGTGCCCTTTCGCATGGCAAATGACATGCGGAAAGGGCCTAGGACAAGGAGCAATGGATCTAAGGTACAGGAAAGGAGATTCCACCTGAACCTCAGGAAGAACTTATTGACAGTCAGAGCTATCTGGCAGTGGAATATGCTGCCTCAGAGTGTGGTGGAGTCTCCTTCTTTGGAGGTTTTTTAAACAGAGGCTGGATGGCCCTCTGGTGGGAATGCTTTGAGGGTATTACTGCATAGCAGGGGGTTGGACTGGATGGCCCCTGTGGTCTCTTCCAGCTCTATAATTCTATGATTCTACAGTCCAGTCTTTAAGGACATTTTTGACTGGAAGATGGGTAGCAACTTGCAGAGATGTCCTAACACTTGCCTATCTAAACAGAGCCAAAATCTAAAGCAACAGGAAACAGTCATCTAGTCATCTTTGCATCTTGAGCAGAAGAAAGGACAGGGAAAAAAAGTGCTTTCTATAGCAGAGAAGCTGATTCACCTGGTAAGAACAAGACAACCATTGAAATCAAAAGTTAAATTGCCCTGCAACAGAGAGAAGGATGTGCTGACTTTACAGATTTGCACTTGTCAAGCCATTTATTCTAGAGTACAATGGACCTTCTGTATCTGTGGGGGTTCTATTCCAGGACCCCCCACAAATGGGAAAAATGATGAATGTTCATGTTTCATATAATTAAATGGCAGCGACGTGAACATGGAGACTTCAGTGCATCCATCTGCATGTCAGTGCCATTTTAGGCATAGGGCGTGACACTCCATGGTTGCTTAAATTCACAGATTGCTGTTATGAAGAGTCCATTGTACCTGTAACCATAATAGGCCGCTGAACTCCCCTGGAATGTCTAGGAAGACAATAATTATTGTGGCCTGAAGGGCATAATCAGAGAACAGACATATTGTATAACACTGTAAGCAAAGCCAATAACAGCACAGGACTGAAGCAAAAGGACCCAGCAACAAGGTGGAAAGGAAGCCAAAACATAAAACACCAAATGCTGAAAACCAGCACTATAAAGTAACTCACTCTTCAAATGATTTGCTCTGGTAATTACCTTTTGTAGTAATGAACTTTAGCAGTTACTCTTTTTTTGCCAGCAATGCCCATGGATGTCACTCACTGCTTTTCAGCTGAACAAGAATGGTTGTCTACTGTTACTTAATTATTTAATGTGTGCTGACCAACAGGAGTCGGCGAGGAGGAAGGATCACACTTGGTTCCTGCTGCAACCAAGAGGGATTGCTTTGTAATGTCTTTTGCATCCCCCCCCCCAGAGTTTCAAAGGCTGGCCATTTACAGGAACTGGACAGCATAACTTTAACTGTAACGTGCTAATGAAAAACTCAGTGAATTACCTTTTGGGCTACAGTAACAATAACAGTAATGATCTTTTGGGTGATAAAATATTCTATTCTATGATGGAAACAGATTTACAGAACTGCAGAAACAGTCCTGATGGTTGTGTGTCTATGCAAACAAGGACATTGAAATGAAATCCTGTCTTATATTCACTTATTTGGGAGCAAGCCACATAGAGCTCAATTCTGAAAAAAACATTCAAAGAATCAGGCTGCTCATATTATATTTATCTTTTAAATACAAAAACATTTGCTGTCTATCTCTAACATCATTTGTTTGTTAGTTCTGAAATTTTTCAGACAGAGGCTGGACTTCTGTGAGGGACATACCCACACATGTAAGTTTCTCCTATGCATGCAGAGGTCCTCCTGGAGGGTTGGTATTCCCTTAGTCTCTCCACAGCACCCAAAGCCACCTCTCCAACTTACTGAAAAGCCCCTTAAGTCCCCACCTGATCATTTTGTGCATTGTGGTGAGCCGGCATGGTCGGAGAAGTGTCTGGCTATGTTCCCATAACCAGATATGGAATGGTGACATCAGCACTAAGATGTGCCCAAGTCCTCCGGGGTCTCAGCACTGCTGCAAATCATTTCACATCTGGCTAGGCAGACATGCCCTGATGCATCTCCAATACTGCACACTTACTTGTGAAGCAAAGAATGGTTGCGAGGGTGGCTTCAGGGGCTTTTCAGAGGGGGGGTATATCAGGGTATCATAAATCTACATATAGATATTTACACTACACTGAGAGGGTGTTGGGCTGTTTTCATTTATAGGGAGCCCCCTCCCTTTTGACACTCCGTTATCTGATGACCTGCTTTTTTGATGCTTCCAAATTAAGGACAAGTTCCATTAATTTGACAGGGGTTCTGCTCTTTCATCAGTTTTTATTGTCTATGGAGGCTGTCTTGGAACCACCTGCATGCATGTGCTGCTTGCAAAGCAGGCTGAGAAAGAGGAAAAGGTGCTAAATTGTCTGAGAGACTTTGCAAGGAGCATAGGTGTGGTCAGTCCCAAGGGATCCTCCATAAGTCCATTATGGGTTTTGCTTTTTAACTAATTCCATTTTCTGATAGTGCTGTGGTCCCTAACCTGTCAGACAGGTGCGGGAAGCCTTACTCAATAATGCACTGGAAAAAAAAATACCTTGAAACAGCTCGTTCCCACTCCCTCAAACCAGGGTTGAGCAATTGGCAAGACTTTGGCTTTGCATTGGACCTTGTGGGTTCCTAGAGGACTCTGCATTCTCACTGCCATGCTCAGTGTCCCTCTGTTTGGGGGTGGGAGTTACCTTAAATGGCCGATAGCTTCTTCAAGCCTTGGCTGTATGTATGAGTGTACTGGGTGACAGTGTCCATTTATGCACATTTTCAGACAACCCTACTAGTAGATGTACAGTCAGCCCTCCACATTTGTGGTTTCACTTTTGCAGATTTCATTGTTCACGGATTATTTGCTGTCACCTCTGCTGCTTCTCTGTGCCATTTTTAATAGGGACTGCAAGCCTCATGAGACTGAGAAACTGCCTTGTGAAGAAACCCTGATGCCTCAAAGGAATCCATGTGATGGTGATCATACTTTTTTGTGTATTAAATATGCTTTTGGAGGGCCTAGAGTTATTCATGATTTTTCCACTTTCACAGGGATCCTGTGCTCCTAACCCTAGCGAATGTGGAGGGACAACTGTATATTCTGCTACATTATAGCTCCAAGTAATATGTTTCATTTTTTAGTTTTGGATCAGGCAAGCACACAATTCATTAAGAAAATGTGGTAATTTTAAAATGGTTTGGCCCAGCATTTGGAAGATGATGTAGGAGAAGGAAGAGGGCTGATAAATATATCCACAGCTGGGTACTGCAATTCATACCAAGAGGACCAAGAAAGTATTATTTGGTCATTGTAATGAGCTGGATCTACAACCTGTTTTTAATGACTCAGCCTTTTTTTTTTTTTTTGAAGCTAAATAATAATACATTTTCTGCAAGGATTTGCTAAGGGTCTTTTTGTTATCACCTAGTAAGAATAATGAGCTCATGGATATTTTTTTTTAAAAAGAAACTAAACATTACAGAAATCATTGTGAAATATTTTGGCATTATCAAATTTTATCTTATCTGTCAAGCAGCCAAATATAAGCCGAAATTATTCTCACGTATTTGAAGATTCAAATATTATGTGGTTGACAGAAAAGGTAGGACCCATTTTCTGAAAGCCACCCCACCCCCAGCACTCTATGCGGTTGTGAAAGAACACAGCACTTTCTGTATGCCAATTATTACTAAGATCAAATTCTTCTCCCCTTCTTCATTGTTTTGATGAACTTAAACACATGGTCCTCCCATTTTCTTTTATTAAAACACAGACCCACTGGCAGCACAGCTAAAAATAACTGCAGTAAGATGTGTTTACTCTTTTCACATGGGAACAGGTCGGTCAAAAAAAAAAAATCACTAGACAACCATCCTGCTTCTGACTTCAGTCACTTCAAAATAATGGAGAGGCGTAAACGGTATACAGATAAATGCATGACGTTAAAGCAGTGATTTCAAGACTAGTGGCTATATTAGGTGTGGAGAATGAGAAGGGCAGACAGTGCGAGTGGATGTAGAAAGTTAGTAGAGTTCCCCTCAACTGATTGTGCAAAATCCCCACCACCAAGAAAAACATCTAGCTGCTTAATCAGCCCACGCATACAATAAGAAAATTGACTTGAACAGGAAAGAAGGGAATGTTTGGGTGGGGGACTTACTCTGGCTGGGTTGAGGTGAACAAGGTGCCGTTATACCTCCGTCTTACCCCTTGAGATGGCCCGGAACTGGAAGCTTGTGTCTGGCCTCTGGACTGTGCAGCGTGCCTGAAGTGATGATGGCACGAATGAAATAGTGAGAAATATTCAGAATAAGAAAAACAAGTCATATCTGGATTTCCTGAAGGCGGGCTTGGAGATGGAGAAAGAAACTGAAGGACGGTCACGGGGAGAACCTGTAAGAGCCCCTCTGGCGTTTAAAACAAAAGAGACTTGGCTTGCTGAAGGCTTGGTCTCAGCTGCTCTCTCAATTCTGGATTATTTTTGGCCTTCAGAGGAAGTGTCAGGGGATTCAAATGACCATATAAGACAACAGGGAGATTAAGCCCACTGCCACCAGACAGAAGGCTGGGAAAGGGGTTGTAGGCATTCTCTCCCTCAAGGAGCCGTCCTGGTGCTGAACAGCTGAGGGAGGAAAATTTGGAAAAGACTGGTATGGTGAGAAAAGGAGGAGAAGAACCCTGGGGATTTTTTTTTAAAAAAAAATTAAGTTAAAATTAGCATTAACAAAAGGTTAAAAGAAAAAAGCTGTAAAATGTTTTCTGTTTTTCTTTCTTCTGTGGAAGATAGCACATATATCCCAATTTTGTGATATAAATATGAAACTTAACTAAACTTAACTAACTAAAAACAGTAAAACTCAATCACAGAATTAAAATATTAAAAATATAAACAAAATTAAAAATACAGCAGTAAGAAAATGCTCCCTTCAACTATAATCTAGATTAGATGCCAAAGGTTTATCTGAATGAGATTGGTTTTTTTGCCTGCCAATGAAAGAACATTAGAGTGTGATCCAGCCTTGCTTCCCTTGGCAGCAAATTGCAGAATCTGGGAGCAGCTGCTAAGAAAGCCCTTGTATTGTACATCATCAATGCAAGTTAAAGTGAAGAAAGAAAGAAAGAAAGAAAGAAAGAAAGAAAGAAAGAAAGAAAGAAAGAAAGATTGTCCATGTTCACAAAAATTTGAGACATAAATGTGTTTGCCTTTAAAATGAAGTCAGTTTGAAATGGTAACCTCTCTAAGGCCGTTTCCTTACTACACTGTTATAGTGCTATTATTCCACTTTCAACATCCTATGGACTCCTGGGATTTACAATTTAGGGAGAGGCATTTAGAATCCTCAGCCAGAGAGCTCTTTGGCCTCAGTGAACTACAAACCCCAGAATTCCACAGGATGTTGAAAGTGGAATAATAGCACTATAACAGTATAGTAAGGAAATGGCCTAGGTTTGGTACAATTGAGTACTCCTGTTTTGACTATTTACCCTGTCCCAAATATGCAGATGTCCCATATGATGTTACAAACAGTCACAAAGTACTAAATAAATTTAAAATTGATGGAATTCTTATAGATGCAAGACCACTCTCATGATCCAGATCCAAGCAAACTCAGAGTGACAAACCTTAGTGCAATGAACTGCATAAAATTTGCATATACTAATTCACATATAAGCAATCCACCACTCATGGGCCTCATGCAACCCTTTCTTGACACGTGCGTGGGCCTCCTTCATAGCCAATCTATCTCCCTCTGTCCAGAAAAACTAGGAACAGTGGATTGGCCTTCTCTTCATCTGTTCCCAGAACTAATCAGCTGGACAATGAAGGAAACGGTGCAATGAGATAATTCTAATTTATTTCAAAAATGCACTGTGTCCATAACCATTGTTCCTCAGCTTATTAGCGCCTACAAAAATTTCTCAAAGTGAGGTAGTTCACCAAGATAAAGTTTTAGCTGAGATTGACTCTGCGAGGGTAATCCTGATGACTTAGATGTCCCATAAGCTAGGGGACATGATTTTCTTGAGGCACAGAGGCTGCTGCACTTGATGGACTTGGGAGACGATCTCTTTGAGAAGGTTACAAAGAACCTATTACACTTCTTTTCTACCTTGACCTCTGAGATTCGTATATATCAAAATTCAGAAATAGTTGCTGTGATTCAAATTCAAATTAAAATAGTTGCTGTGATTCAAATTAAAAAAAATTGTTATAGACCACTCTTAAATAGAAATACAATACATTCCCCTCCCCACACGAACAGTGAGGAAAGCTGTGATCCAAGGTCTTACTCAGCTTGCTATCCAGAGACCCATCCACACTACACAATATATAGCACTATTTTTCTGTTTTAACTGCCACGATTCCATCCCAGGGAATCCTGGGGCTGGAAGTTTAGGGCTGGGCATTTCGAATTCTCAACCAGAGCACTTTAGTGCCTCATCAAACTACAAACCCCAGGATTCCATAGTGGTTACGGTGGAATACAGTGTTGCTTGTGTAGTGTGAACAGGCTCCAAGTGTTAACAATTAACCAGCAACTTCAAGTCCATTCCTTTTCCTTTTCAAACTACATTGGGACTACATAGCTCTTGAGATAGCACTTCACACTGTTGCTATCTGGGTCCATAAATAGATTACCTCCTGAACTAAATGATACAAGGTAGAAGGTCCAATCTATGATTGTCCCTGCTACATCTAGAGAATCCCCAAGATCTGTGTTGGATAAAGCAGTGACCAGATCTCTCAACATTTTTATTTCTACCTCTAAACAAATCTGTGTCTGTGTCTGTGTGTGTAAGGAGGGGAGAGGGCAAATTTGATCAGAGATCAACACTAGAGAATCTATGCTTAACCCTCTGTCACTCTGCATTTTTATTTTATTTTTTGGTCTTTTGTTCCTATCACACTACACTGTTATAGCACTATTATTCCATTTTAGCTGCCCTGGTTGCACCCTGTGGAATTCTGAGGTTTGTAGCTTGATGAGGCACTAGAGCTGTCTGGCTGAGAATTCTAAATGCCTCTCCCTAAATTGCAAATCCCATGATTCCATGTGATATTGCCATGGCAATTAATGTGCAATAACAGTGCTATAACCTTATAGTGTGATAAGTCCCTTAGATACTGCTCCCTTGCGCCTTAGGAAAAAAAAATACAGGTACCTATACTTCTTGCCCTTTTGAGGGTTAATATAGCAGCTTCAAGAGGGAATGTGATTTAAATGAGGGAAAACATGGGCCATTTCTGCACTACGCTGTTATAATGCTATTATTCCACTTTCAACATCCTATGGAATCCTGGTGTTTGCAGTTTAAGGAACAGTGATGGAGCTTGGAGTGTGTGGAGGGGGAGCAGGAGGGGGCAGCTCTACGGCACGAGGGGACGTGGCCACTGTGTGGGGGTGTGGCTGTGGTGCGCAAGGATATGGCCAGGGTGCACGGGGGCATGGCTACGGGCCAGGATGCCCCAGAAATATTGTCGCCAGGGTGAATCCCCCCACCACGTTCCAACGTGACTGTTAAGGAGAGACATTTAGAACTCTCGGCCAGGGAGCTCTTTGGCCTTAGTGAACCACAAATCCCAGAATTCCACAGGATGTTGAAAGTGGAATAACACCACTATAAGAGTGTAATGCAAAAATGGCCATAAAGGAGAAAAGTTAAATGCTCCTCTCCCCTTTTTCACTAATAGAATCATATTGAGAGCTTAATATCTGTTCATAGATATTTTGTATAGCATGTATTTTGTCACTTAAAATTTTGCATTCTGGGAGTATTCTGAACTGAACTCTATCTTCAGGTCTTTTAAAATGCTCTCTAGAAGAGAACACAGGAGCAACCTCTTCAACAGTCAGGACCTGTTGACATTTTCTGCATATATGAAAACTAAGTATTAATAGCTCGTACAGATTGTGGTGGTGGATTTGTATTACAGAAGATCAAGCAAAACTGTGAGGCTTGAAAGGGAAAGACTGGAAGAGTGCAATACTCCCAAGGAGAAGGCAGGCTTTTCAGCATATTCCCCCATTGCCAACTGATGACACAAGTATATTGAAAACAGTAATTTTAGATCTGTATACAGGAATAGTGTTGCACTGAGTGTTGCACATCTTGAAACCACTCTCTCCACAAGATTAGATGACTTTGCCACAGTTTAAGTCACCTGTTACTCCCAGTTTTGGAAAAGCAAAGTCAGCATAACTAATTTTAATCTGATCAAGTATATTAGGGTCAGATTTCCCCAAGACGGTCATCACATATCCATCTAATTGCTCCCATAACCAGAGTTAACTGATCTTTTTTGTTCATTTAAGAAGGGTATGCATTTAACATCCCCCCAGAGTATCAGAGTAAACAAAAACCAAAACCAAGGGTTTACAGGAAAGACTTAATTGTTTGTTATGAAGGCTCAGATCAACTATACAGATATCTTTTAAACTGGTTTCTAAATATTGTGCTGAATATATGTTTTGACACAAGAATAGACACTTGGATAATCATGAATGTTAAGATATATATGCAAAAGAACTATTCTCATAAATGGCCTTCTTCTCATATCTCACCTAAAGATTAGTCCAGGGCATAGGGCTGTAAACAAACATTTCCTTCATTGAGATAATTAAGTTTTACAGAGCACATTACATCTATCATGTTGGCAAAGCTTATCAACAGATGCATTAATTGATTAATTGATGCAGAATTGGAAAAGGGAAAGACAGTAGCATTGGGAAAGGCCATCTGGTCTTAAATCCATGTTATAATCCACTTAGTGTACTTACAATCAAAAATCTCTTGTCAGAAATCCCAGGTGAAATTCAATCATAATCTAGCAGTTGGTACTTAATCCTTGACATCACTAATTGAATATTTAAGCCTCAGAGTTTACATTTTAAAAATGCATTCAGCTCTTTTTCCCAAGGAGCAGAATTGGCTCCCAGAAAATCCAGTTATTGGCTGGGTCAAACAAGTTTTACTTCAGAGATGGACAATAGTCAGACACATGGATGGCCGATCAACAGTAGAGTTGATGTATAAGTAATAACAGTAGTAATATAATATTGACAGACTTGTTCACACAATCAAGATTCTGGGATTATTATCTCTGTCAGGGTCACTGGAAATTCTGATCCTTCTTTTAGCCACATACCCTTTCTACATTTTCTCAGTTTGTTGTTTTTTTCCCTCTTGGAAACTTAACTCCACCTGCAATAAGTAACAATTTTGCTGTTGTTTGCATGATCACATTAATCTGGGATGTAAGAAAAAAATAACAGGCCATACTCTTATCACAATTGTCATGTCTTTTATCTTGTTTCAACTTCTAAATGAACATTTGACCATGCAAAGAAATCTGTCTTCAGAGATTATGAACCCAGGGTAATTGATTGTGTAAAAATACCCTATTTCACTATTCAGAAGTCATAGAATTCTTCTCCAGAATAGAAATAAGGGTATATCAAAATCTGGAAACAAAACATAAAACAAGAGGCTATGACATCATTACAGGGTAATTACAAGAATGCTTTCAAACCAATTATGTCAGCACATAATTTGGATTGAGACATAGGATACATTGAAGATCCTGTAGAAGATATTTGCTCTGCCTCTGCCAAACAACGTCTAAATGTGCACATTATTACACAAAACTAGAATTACCTTTGCCAAGGATAAATTGGGAATGGTGGATTATGATTGCAAGGTGGATTTGCAATGACCTGGTCTCTAGGGGATGCCATGACGTTCTTTTGTGCAGCTACTTGCTCTGCGGGATCTTCTGTCAGGCTTTGTTCTATGGCCATCTGAATGAGCTCATCTTCACTCATACTACTGTACAGACTATAGTCTTCATGTCCTATTGTTCCAGTTTGCGAATTTCGTGGAACAGTAATCTGTGTCGTCATCTTCTGCTTTCCCGTTAAATCAGTAGGAAGGGCTAAAAAATGAAAACCTGCAATGCAAACAAATGGCTAGATCACAAATGTGTGAATCACAGGCATTACTGAAGAAACTGAGCAGTAGATACTCTGTTCTCTACCTTTCTGTTCACTGACAAATTTGGAAACATGAAAGTAGAATGTCACCATCTTTTGTGCTATTTAACTTCACTCTTGTAGAAAGCTAAGGAGTTTGCTGTAGTGAGCTGACAAGACAGAAGGTGTGCATTACAATCTGGTGCACCAAGTGCTGGCCAGGTCTGTATTCAATAACTCAAAAGAGGTCTATTTTCTCTGGTGCTGCCAAGTTCTTTATTCTGTACTCCCAAAAGATATCATGGACCTTCCTTTCTTCGTGCCCCCCCTTTTTAAAAAAAAATCAGAAATATTACCAGTAGGATTTTGCTGTTTTTCTAGTACAAAGCAACAGTAATATAGCAAGATACTGTGTCCAGTTCTGGGCACCCCAATTCAAGAAGGATATTGACAAGCTGGAGCAAGTCCAGAGGAGGGTAACGAAAATGGTGAGAGGCCTGGAAGCCATGCCCTATGAGGATAGACTTAGAGAGCTGGGTATGTTTAGTCTGCAGAAGAGAAGGTTAAGAGGGGACATGATAGCCATGTTTAAATATTTGAAGGGATGCCATGTAGAGGAAGGAGAGGGCTTGTTTTCTGCTGCTCCAGAGACCAGGACAAGGAGCAATGGATTCAAGCTGCAGGAAAAGAGATTCCACCTGAACCTCAGGAAGAACTTCCTGACAGTCAGGGCTGTCCAGCAGTGGAATGTGCTGCCTCGGAGTGTAGTGGAGTCTCCTTCCTAGGAGGTTTTTAAGCAAAGGCTGGATGGCCATCTGTCCGGAGTGCTTTGAGGGTGTTCCTGCATGGCAGGGAGTTGGACTGGATGGCCCCTGTGGTCTCTTCCAACTCTACATTTCTATGATTCTATGATTCTATAAGATAGTTGTTGTTGTTGTTGTTGTTGTTGTGTGCCTTCAACTTGTTTCCAACTTGCGTCAACCCTCAGGTGATCCTATCATGAGGTTTTCTGGGACTGAGAGTGTGTGACATGCCAAAGGTTACTCAATGGGTTTCTGTGACCAAGCAGGGAACTGAACCCTGGTCTCAAGGGTCATAGTCCAGCGGTCAAAACACTACACCATGCTGGATCTGATAGCAAGATAGCCCAACCTAATATTATAGCCACTGTACATTAGGGTGCTGATGTGGGCTGGAAGATTAACTGTGGGTGTATCTAATCCCCTCTCTTCTCCTGATCTCTTCTTCTACTTCCAGTTGTACTTATAATTTGGAATCTTCACGCTGTCCTCCTATTTTGTTTTTATTCAATATTACAGGTTTCTTTTTTATTGTTTTTAAAAAACTCTCCATTATGTTGGTGCTAAGACTGCTAGCCAAAAATGAAATTCTCTTGCTAATCAATGTAGTAAACCTGCTGCTTCAAGCCTGCCTCCCTCCCATTCATGCAACTACCATACAACCTTCCCCACTCTTTATTGTAAAAACCATCTCCAGGAAAGCACTAGATCACCAATCTGAAATGATGAAATGATAGAACATGAAGGAGTGGGCAGAGGAGGTGAACTGGCTGGTGATCTCTTAAAATGGAAAGTTCTTTTAATAAGCGTTTTCTGCCCACTTTCTCCAATCAGGGGTGGAAGTACAGAGTAATTGTATGAATATGCATAAAGAGCCGAGGGTGTGTTAGTGATGAGCAAGGAAATTTCACTATTTCAGCATTTCAACTTGGTGGCTTAGCACAGAGACTATGGAGAGGTGTGTTTTTTTTTTTCAAGAAAATTAAAACAAAATGAGAAGTCTTTGGATGATAAAGAAAACAGGAAGATCCCTAACCAAAAGCACACTTGGAAGCAGAAAGAAAAGTGTGTAGGGGTGGAGGGAATCAGACACCACTCTACTGAGTTTTTCTTAATTAAAAAAAATCAAAATCAAAGGTCCTAACAGGAGCAGGACCACAATGACATTGTGTGACAGTATGCACTGTGGACCAGCTTCAGCATGTCCTTATGCCAAGATGGAACTGCAGTATGGTTGACCAAGATGCCAGCCAAGGTCACTGGATGACCCCTTTATGCATGTAAAACTAGCCAAAGTGATGTGCCAGCAAAAATATAATAAATGAAATAAACCTAACATGAAACTATAAAAATTCTAAACCATGTAAGCAAATGGCGTAAAAATAACAGCAGATAAAAGAAGCTTCATGCATATTTTAAACAGTTATTCTAGTGCACCACTTTCCATTCTTTTTGAAAGCAAAACTGATGGAAACATCATACAAATTTCACACGCACATTCTGCAGTAATGTACAAGCAGAGGGCAAGATTATAAACAAGTGTTGTTCACAGATTCTAGCTCTTTGCTAACTAGGATAAAATGAACCATTTAATTTCAATTAGGAGTTTTTAGTTCCAAATGCTATTTACATACTTTCAAAGCACTGTGATGGGGAACCTTTGGTATGTGTGTGGAGTTCCTCCATTATGTGGAAATCTGGACAAACTTCTGCAGCATGGGACTGGAGCATCTACATGTGTACAACAGGTTTTCCTCTACAGATATGTTCACTCAACATGTGAATTGTGGTGCCACTGGTGATGCAAAAGTAGGGGATGGGCCACTACGTGCAGGCCTACTGTCCTCTTTTAATTGTTAATCCTGTGAGGGGGAACAACAAAACAGGACTATTTGTACAGTCATAAGACTGTGCCTTACCTGTGGAAACTACTCAACCACTGGAGTTTAATCTACCCAGTAAGAATTAGATGAATAGATAGTATGTGTCATCAGAGAAGAATCAAGCACATCAAAGATGAAGTGTAGAAATGCATGGTGAGTAGGGTGGAAAATGTGGTGCTTTAAACACACACCCTGTGCCCTGTAGACAAATGCTTTTCAGTGCAGTGGATCTATGTTTAAACCATACGTGTCTGTCTTAGAACCAAAGTAGCCAACCTTGGTTTCATCATATGTGACTCTTGGACTAATTTCAAAAATCTTCTGCCTTTTCTTTTTTCAGTGAGTTCCAGCCTTTGGTAAGAGTGATCTGTTCCTATCCTGGCAACCCACAGAGTGGAAAGAAAAGGAGTGGCAAATAAAGGGGGTTGTCATAAAGGGTACAAGAAAAGGAATTACTCTGTTTTGGTTCTGAACTTGCTCAACATGGTCTCAGCCTTTCACTCTGGCAGCATGTGACCCATAACAGAGTGACTGAAAGGGAAACGTTCCTTATTCCTTTATGTTTACCTTCTCTTGCATCATCACGACACCTAATAGTGTGTTCTATCATGCTAGCCTAGAGAAGGGGTGGGCAAAGTGTGGCCCATGAGCTGCAAGCAGCCCTCAGGGTCATTTTTATAGCTTCCAGGGGTAATTCTTTTTGCTCTGGAATGTCCCCAAATACACTCTAGGGGATGGGGGGCATTTTCACCATGTTTGGAGGCTCATGGAGCCCCCAGGGTCAAAAACAATTTTTGCAATTTTTTCAAAAAATATTGTTTGCCTCAAAACGTTCCAAAATACCCACTAGGGTGTGTGGGGTGTATTTCCACCATATTTTGTGGGGGCCTGGGCCAATTTAGGTCCAGGAGAGGTATTTTTTTTAACCCAAAACACAGTGAAAATGCACACAAAATTGTGTCGGTTTTTTTTGGGGGGGAGTTTTTAATGGGAAAAAGTGTGGCTCTCCAAGTTCCTTAAGGGGCTAATGCATCCAATCCAGCTTTTCACAGTTGCCCACCCCTAGCTTAGAGGAAATAGGAATCCCTTAATGGAGCTGCATTTTCCCTCTTTGAGAACCTTAGCTCCTTAAGGCAGAAACTTTTGTATCCCGCTTGTTCACTTCCAGAAGGATGATGTGGCCAGCCATTCTTGGAAATAAAATACCAGAACAGAGTTTTTGGACTAATCCTTTCAGGTTATTTTTAGGTGCATAATTAATTCACTTGATTAGCCTTTCACATGGAAGACATGATTTGGGAGACTTGAGCAGATTAGTTTTAGACTAAGTGCAGTTCTGTGCATGTTTACTCACTAGTAAACTGTGTCCAATGGAACTTATTCCCTGGTAAATGCTTCTGGATTGCATTCCAACAGTGATTGCACACATACAGTTGCCATACGCCACTTCCTCAAATCCGGCATCTAATCTCAATTTTATTTTTACTATTATTTATTATTATTTCTTGCATTATTCTAAAGATCCAAATTACTCTGATTTGCATTCTAATTGTGCATATTAGGCACATGACTCATTGCATTTTTTTTCTTTCACTGGGTTGCAACCAATAACCAGTTTTTAGTACTGTTTCAACTGATCTGAGAGAATGAGTACAGAGTAATGTTTAGAGTGCTGGACTTGAAGTGGGGAGATGAAAGTTTAAGTCTGTTTGGTCATGGAATTTAGCATGTGACCTTGGGCTGTCATGCCCTTTCAGCAAACTTATCTTCTGAGATTGCTGTGGGGATCAACAGGGAGAAGAAAAACATAGAAAGTGGGCATGTACATTCCTATTACAGTACAAATGAACAAAAACAAGGTTTGAGGGTTTTAAACAGAGGCTGGATGGCCATCTGTCAGGAATGCTTTGATTGCATTTTCCTGCATGGCAGGGAGTTGGACTCGATGGTCCTTGTGGTCTCTTCCAGCTCTATGATTCTATGAATAATACAAACATTTTGTCATGCACAGACAATCACAGTGGTATTCTCATCAGCTCTCTCTCTCCCTCTCTCTTTCTTTCTCTCTCTCTCTATAGGCATGGATTTTTCCTCCCTTGCTGCTTACACTGCTCATTTTCCTGTCTCTCCTATTCCCTCCTCTGTCTTTCCTTGCACCTTTGCAATGTACGCTTCCCTCGCTTATGACATTCTGCCACTCACGCTGCTCACTCTCCAGTCTCTCATATCTTCCCCACGTTGCTCTTATAATGCACCCCCTTGCTTCTTGCACTTTGCTGCTCACACTGTTCGCTCTCCCATCTGTCTTGCTACCTCCCACATCTTACCTTGCTCAGTTGCTTCTCATACTCTGCACATCACACCACCTACTCTTCCTCTCTCACCTTTCTCTACACCCTTGCCTTTCCTTGCACCTTCTCTTGTTTGTTGCACTCTGCAATTCGTACCACTCACTTGCTGGCCTTTCCCTTCCACCTGAAATGACTGGGCACACTAGTATTTTGCAGAACAATTTGACAGCAGCTTGCTTCCCCATTTTTGCCCCCTATTTCAACTTCTACAAGGGCTAGCAATTTATTTATTTATTTATTTAAATGAAAGCTTGAGATCTGGGTCAAATTGTGATCCAAACTGGCACTTTGTGGCATGCCTGTAATCCATGTAAAACCTGGTGACCCAGGTGGTATGGCACCCATACCTGCACATTTTTACTCAGAAGTAAATTCCTGTGTGTTCAGGGGGGTACAGGGTTGCAGCACGAGGCCATAATCTTTGGAATTAAGCCTCTTTGAACACAACGGGTCTTGCTGCTTCATAAGTGTGTGAGCTGCAGTGTATACTGTATAGGATCAGGCTGTTATTTCTTAAATCAACTGGTTATCTGCCTTAAATGGTCAAACACTTTGGCTGAATTTACACAGACTAAATAATGTATCTTTACCTCGATCCCAGTCCATTGGAACACATGGCATTCCTCTTTTTTGGTGTGAAAACAGTTCTTTTTGATGGCTTGGGGTTTTAAGCCAATTTTTAAAAACCACCAGTTTATTTTGCTGTATTTAGGACCAGGTTTTTAAAATGTGTGGTTTGACCACCAAATTGGGATTTCTAGTGGAAAAGGTGGCAGGGGGATGGAGGGTGGAGCCAGGTTGGTGGATAGTCACTTGATTGTTCCTGCCATGGAAGGGTAGTTTCCTTGTTTGTTTTGGCATCTGGAAAAGGTGGTGTTGCCTTTTCTTTCTTTCTTTTTTTAAATATGGTGTTTGTATGCACACACTAACAGGTCAGCATTTTACCTCCCCCTTCTCTACTGGTTTCATTTAATAGAACAGCAGGTGGGCAATCAGAATGAAGAGAAAACAAAGGCTATTTAGTTAAGCAAATATGCAAAAATGAGCATGTGTTGCAGTAATCTGAAACAACCACCACACTGTAGTGGGTGTGGTCAGAAACTGATGCACTGAACACATGCACACAGTAGAAACATCCCCTTGCATTGCTGTGGCCATGTAATGGGGGTTCCATGTGGCTTTCCAAACCCATATCAGTTTGGATTAAAATAGGTGTGTTTGGCGGTACAGGGGTCAAACTGAGGCAGGAATACTATGCCTTGCCGCTGGGATGCACCCTTTGTGTAGATCAGTCTTAGATTTAGGAGGAAGCTTCTCAGAAGAAGCCATTTCCAAGAATTTCATGCTAACCTCCTCCCAATATACCCAACAAGTTGCTGCTGCTATATGCAATAGCAAGGAATAAAAATATGAAGGATTGTGTGCTTTTTATGGCGGTGTTTAAAAACCTTGAGGTGGTAGTTTTTGTTTTTGTTTTCCATTTTTGTTTTGTTCTGTTTTGGAAAGCAGCTTATTCCCAATTGTTGCTATCAAGTTTCAGGCCTTTATGCTTTCCCCAGAATCAAAAGGGGCCTCCTTTTAGAACTGTCACATATCAACTCTCCCCTCTTCCTTCCCACTCCTCCTCCTCCTCCTCCCCTGACTTGTGTCATTCTTTAAAAATACTCTGCTTGGGTCAAGTTGCAGCTGACATTTGCCAAATATTTCTTGTGACACATAAAGCAAAATAAACAGCATTCAGCGGGTCACTGTGTGAGGAGGAGTATGGTAAAGCAGAACATTCTCTTCAACAGGGCACAGTGTGACTCACAATTGATGTTTAGTGACAGCATTGAAATGACTGCATTTCTGGACTGAATGATTGCACTCTGGAAGAGGATCGCAATATGTGATTGTTTGAAGACCAGTAGATGCACACGTACACAAGTGTGTGTACACCCCCGTTTATGGCAGTCATTATATTTGCAAAACTTCTGATAACCATTTTCCTACCGTGGAAGTGATGTTCGGAATGAGATGAAATCTTATATTCAGCTAACACAGAGGCTAGCTGGTGCAGCATAGAAAATGTTAGCCTCTCTGCTCACAATAAAGAAACCAGCTGGCCCATTTGACATTAGCTGACCACTGAGATGATGCAGGAGAAAAAGTGACTGCTAGAAGCAGGTCAGTTGTATGGGTATGACTGGTGCAGATGATGCCAATGATGATTAAAATGTTTATTTTATCTTACTTTAGATCATAAGATCTCAGCATACCTTACAGGCCATTTCAACACTAGACTGTTACAGAGCTATTATTCCATTTTCAACATCCTATGGAATCCTGGGGTTTGTAGTTTCAGGAGGGGCCACCTGGCCCCTCCCGAAACTGCAAACGCCAGGATTCCATAGGATGCTGAAAGTGGAATAATAGCGCTATAACAGTCTAGTGAAGAAATAGCTACAGTAAAATCTGTTAAACTGTTTAAAGAACACAATAAAAATGACTTGAACATTTTAATAATTTTGATGAAGAATAATTTAAAAAGTTAAAGAGTCACAATGTATGCATGTATACAGATTTGGATGAAATAATTAGGCCCTGAAAGCTCTAATAAGGAGCCAAGTTTTAACTTGGCAGTGGAATAAATGTCCCAATGGAGGAACATGCTTAATGAGAGCTGAATTCTAGCAACATCTAGAGGGCCACATATTCTTCATTTGCCCTAGAGGGAGATGTGTTCCATGTGATCTCAAACAACAGGTATATCTTTCAAATTTTTACTTACATTTTTTTTCTAAGTGTACATGTGTCATGTTTCACTTGCATATCTCAAAATGTAATGTGAGAAGTAGTCCTCAAGAACGTATTACTGTAGGAACTGTACTGAGGCTTGTCAGATGTGTATTTCAGACCAACATTTGTATGTCTTTGGGCAGTTTCTAGATCAGGGATGGGGAATGCATGGTTCTCCAAATTTTGATGAACTGCTGCTTCTAGAAACATTCAGTATTGTCTACAGAGCCTACGGTTGCTGGGAATGTAGTACAACAACACCTGGAGAGTATAGATTCTTCACACTCAGACTAGAGCAGCTGTGACTATCATGTGATCCTCCACATATTGTTGGGTTCCAACTCCCATGAGCCCTAACCGGCATAGCAAGTAGCGGGGAATGCTGGGAGGTCCAAGTCCAATACATGTTCGAGACCCTGCCAAACTTACCCTATATTTCACTTTATGATGCAGCAACTCATCTCATCATCACATGCCAAGCACAACCCCATACTGGTGCTGCTATCTGCTGGCCTAAGCATTATGACAAATGCATCATGCAGTGCCTTAGAAAACAACAAAAACGATACTCTGCAGCTGAGTCATTGTGCAACAAAGAAGGAGTCTAGCAGGGTCTGAAATCGAGATGTGAATTCTTTCAAGAATGATGCTTTCCCAGTTGAACTCACCAAACACCGAGAACAAAAGGTGTCAGACCTGGTCTCCTCCCATTTCCTGACATCCAGTGGATTCAGTAACCAGATAAGTCTCATTCCAAATAGGTATCAGATCAGTTTATTAACAGAATGCCACATTTTGTGATCCACATAGATGAGAAGTCTCTGCAGGGCTTCAGATTTTAATAGCTCTCTTTTCATGCTGCAGTACATACCTTCAGTCTATATGTGGAGTAGACCAGGATTGCAGCCCCTAATATTGTACCTGGATTATAGGTGGCTGCTAAGCCTGGTCCCTGACCTGGATGGGTCAGCTGGAATGTGAGAATGGGCTCTACACATGTACAGCTTTACACAAGTAGGTCCCATGTACCCCGTGGCTCAGCCCTCCACTTTCTAACCTAATCTGACCCTCTGAAGTTACCCAGATAGCCACACCCTCTTTCCCATGACACCATTACCGAATGGTTCCTGTTTGGGATTTTTTCCCCTCTTTCTAAAACATTGAAATGCCTCCCAGGTCTTTAAGCTAAAATATGCTGGTATTCTTTATCCTACTCTTTTGATTTTGGCTGCACTCACCACTCATGTATATCCAAGAAACTCTCTGAAATTGACTTTACCCTTGGGCTTAATGAGGTTCCCCACAGTTCATGTGGAATCACTTGGAAGATGCAACTAAGGTCATCACAAGTTATTGACTGGTCCGCTTAAATTTCCAGACTCTTTATAGGACTTCCTGGCCTTCAGAGAAATACTTTTCATTTTGAAATTTTGATTTGTATTTGTGCTTGCTGACTGAAGTTGGCACTTCCAGTCCCGCTCCCTTACCTCCAAATTATTATGGAAATTTATTCTTAGGATATAGGTTGCCTAATTTAGTTACCAAACATTATGCTTCATTTTACTAATTTGAAAATATTGATCATTTTTGACATTCTCTCTGCCGGTTCTCAAATGAATATGTTCAGTTGCATTCAGTTCTTTAGCACAGCCTGCATTTACAATATCTAAGCACTAGGAATCCTTGGTACATGTTAGCCTGGGTTCATGACCTATTTTTCTCTATGAGTACTAAACATATACTGCCCACATGTTCAGACTGTGGACTATTAATCATACAGGTGGCAGTAGCAATTCCTCCAGCTTAGGTAACAAATAATATCTTGCAATATGTCCTACATCACAAGGATAAAAGTACAGATTCCTGTTTTGTAACAAGTAACAAACTTAATAAACAAGTGTCAAGTATGTCCAGACTTCACTTAGGACTGTCCCACTCAGTGGTGCAGTTAGGTAATGTTAGACTCTGGGCTTAACAATCTTACTGAGGCTCATCTCTTTAAATGGGGATTCTTCAGTTATGTCCAAATGTATAAGCAGAGGAAACCTGGGACTTCAGCCCCAAAGTCCTGTCCTGAATTCACCACTGCTCCAAGTTTTCAATCCTGTGATATCTCTTCTTTGCTAGAAGCTATCTGGGAACTGTCCTTAAAGCAAATACAAGTATACAAGTATAACAAAGCAGATGTGTGTTCCTAGGCATTATTTCTCCAACAGATAATTTGGTACCAAAGGAGGAATAACATGGAAAGGACAGGGATACATTCCTAAATGGTGCACCTGCCCTATATGCAGGGGTTTTGTTCCAGGAACCCACATGTAAAACAAAAAACACAAGCACCACATCCCATTGTAGTCAATGGATACAACATGTACCTCTCTGCAGTAGCACAGGTGCATGCCCATTGTGTCCATTGCCTATAATGGGACACAACATTTTGCATGACCTCACATTTGTGTACATGGAGGTCACACCAGAAGAGGGTGCATGGTATCATTAAAAAGAACAGCAGTTCAACATGTTTTAGCATTTTTTAAATCCAAAACAAACAATATCCACCTGGGAAATGGGACAACCAGGTCTAGTAAGCCTTGTAAAACTAAAAACTAAAAACAAAAAACAAAACAAAACAGCAACAACAACAAAAACAGTAAACCTTCTGAACCTTCTTCCAGAATACATCCAAAGTTATTTTTTCTTTCTTTCAGTAGCCTCCATCTTTCCTAGGATTTCCATTTTGGTTGCCAAAATTATGTTTGTTTATTTTTTAATGTGCTTGGGGTAGCTTGTAAGGGACAATATCTGTTTTCCTCTTTCCTTGCTTTTCTGTTCATTCATGCTCACTAAGGGATTCTCAGGGCAGCTACTATTTATCTAGCCTGGGGTAAAGAGGGACATATGTCTACAGTTGAATTGCTAAATTAGAATTACAGTATGTTTTCTCCCATCTCAATGTTTATTGCAACCTTTACTGCAGACATGCTGCTGCAAACCAGCACCAAATGTCTCTGTTTGTCCAGGCCTTTTTTACTATTCTCCCAATGGTAATGCTGCTAAAAACATTATAGCTAGTCAGAAGACGAGGAGGTGGGGGGACAGGACTGAGTGGGCTTTAAAGGACTTTGTAAAAGGAGCTTCTTTCTCAGAGATTTTGTTAACTGAGGTATACCTGTACAGCAAATGCGACAAGTCCCATGGATGTCAAATGTTTATGCTGCAAACCTGTGCTCTGTTAAGCACATGCCTCACCTACTTATATCAAGTGAATTCATAGCACCTTATTTAAGAAGAGAATAGCAATGTAGTCTCTGAACCTGCAATTTTCTTTGGATTATGAAATATCAGGTGCACACAAGTGAAGCATCTTCCATGTTCAGCTAATTAGATCAGTTTGTAAAGATATTTTCGAAAAGCAATTAGAAAGAATGATGCTATGAACTATAATGCTGAAAAATTATTTATTTGAAAAGTAACTCATTGCATTTCTCATTACTTTTCGACTACTGGGGGTAAACTCTGAGGTTTACAGAAGATTAGGGTACAACTTAGAAAGTTTGGATCAAGCTGCCTCTAAAAAATGTCATAGAAAAGTTGCACCAATAGTCATTTTTTCCACACATTTCATCATTTTTAAATATAATTTCATTATGTCTTCATTAGCAAAAAAAAAAGTAATACATACAACTACAGTCTCTTTTAGACTACATAATTGTAGTAGTTTCAACATCACCTTAATTGCGATGAACTCACCCCATGGGATCCTGGGATTTTTAGTTTTTGATGTAACATTTAGAATTATCTGCCAGAGAGCTAAAGTGTCTCATGAAGCCACAAATCCCAGTATTCTATAGGATGCAGCTACAGAAGTTACCAGTTGGTCATTACTTCCATTCAAGAGATTATATATACATAGGTACACAAGAAGGGATGTGGGTTTCTTTGCAAATGCAGATTGACTAAGAAAAAGATTGGACACTATCACATAAACTTAAGATTTGTGCCACACAGATCTTTAAATTCAGACGCAGGTCCTCACAAAAAATTATCATTGTAGAAAGTCAACTTCCAATTTGGTTTCATTGGCCTGCTTTCTTTATGTCCTTTGGGGGTCAGCTTGCTAGCTGGTTATATGTAACCTAGTGAATCTGCAACTTGTTGTCCAGACCTTCTCATTTCAAGGTCAATATGCTTCCACAGACACTTGCTTCCCAAACACTAAGATGAACGTGCTGACTTTCATAAGGTAATATTTTTAGACGGATCACATATAATGTAGGTCATCACTAGGCAAATATATTTTTATCACAACGATTCCTATGAGCTGGGAAAACACAGGGGACAAAGTTTTCAGATGATGAAACTTTTCTGAGTAAATAAATCCTCTCTGTCTACAGCTGTCGAGACACATCTGACTGTTTATGAAGCGTGTTCGGCATGTCTCAGACACAGCCATCAACATGAGGGTGTAGTTGGTTTCAGTACTTACTCTATTTTACTCTTTACCACTTTGCATCCATCCGTGCTACTTTATTATCTTAATAGTAAACAAACAGAACACTATTTGAGTGGGGAAAAAAAGGTAACTCACAATGACTTTACTCCTTCCCTTTAGGATGTGCAATGGGCAGGCATTAGAGATGTTCAGATTTCTGTGTTAATAATATTCACCTCTGCGTGTAATGTTTCACAAGCAAAGGGCACAAAGCATTCACAGAAAATGGAGAGGGATAGCACGTTAGATCCTTAGAGGTTGTGGATCAGCTTGACATCAATACAGATTCTACTTTAAAAGTCTTCCAAATAAATTCAGTGTTAACAGTCCTTTGTTTTCAAAGCTATTTCACATATGAAACCCTTTTTTCCCATAGTTAATTTAGTGCATTTCAAGATTTGGAGAGAGGAGACATTATGCATATTCTGCGAAAATGACAAGCCCTGGACCAAGCAAAATACATTTAAAGCATGCATTGCATTACCTTGTAGTTTTTGTAGTTAACAAAGTTTGCCTGTAGTTATTTTCCTTAGTGAATTCTTAATTCATAAAAGTCCATTCCCCTTTGGATGCATCTCTCTCCTGTCTCTGTGTGTTGATAATCTGCAGAGCAGCTCTGAACTCTCTCCCTCTTTGAAGTCTGGAGTTTATTTCTGGATCACCCCATGATCGAGGATTACAAGCCAAAATATAAGTTGCTTCCTTTCTCAGATTTCCTATGTGAAGTTTGGGGCAAAGTGACTTCTACAGACTGCTGCTCTCCAGGTCTCTCGTACCATTATAATCTGTAAAACTTCACTTTGCTCAACATCCTTTTGTTAAATGTCACAAGCCAAGAGCTTTTGCTAAATCATTATTTATTTATTGTCTTAGACAAGTAAGCCATATATGGTTATGCTGCTGAAAATTAAAGAAAGTTACAATATAGTTTGAAAAGAATATGGTTGGCTTGAAAAGTTTTAGAAGTTCTTTTTAGAATATTGGTTTTATATTTATCTCATACTTTCTTTAAGGTAAGGATGGGAATCCTATGGCCTTTCAGATGGTGCTGCACTCTAATCCCCATCATCCAAGACAAAATCAGAGAGGATTGTAGTCTCACAACATCTAAGGCCAAAGGCCTTCTCCTATTCTAAGGGGTTCCAAGGGGGGCCCACACCATTTTCTTAACAATTTTGTTATCAGAACAGCCATGTAAAATAGGTCAGTAAGGGAACAGTGACAAGCTAAAAGGTAGTCAACAAATTTCATCTTCAGGGAAGGATTTGAACTTGTTTCTACTAGATTTAAATTCCAGCTTGTCTATCACATTTTAATTTATCTGCTTGCCTCTAAAAAAAAAATCCAAATAGGAAAATATATTGCAGCCAAATAGGGGTAGGGAATATGGAGCTCTCCAGATCCTATCGCATTGTAACTCCCAGCAGCCTTGCCCCATATAGGCTATTTCCATGTTGCAGTCCCATTATGGGGATGGGATGGCAGCGCATGATGTCATTACAGTCCTGCTGCCATTCATTCTCCTCCTATCATGATCACAGGGTATTTGTTTAACAGAATAAATCCATTAAGCACTCGCAATTGCGCAATGCTCCTATCCTTTCTGGCCACGCAGAAGGATGGAAGAGTGATAGAGGCACTTCCTTCCCCAACACAGCATGGAAAAGAGCTTGGCTGTGCTATGGAAAGCAGGCACATGTCACTCGCACTCTCTTCCACAGGGAGCTGGTTGGCTGTGGAGAAGAATGTTCCCGTCATGCTCTCTTCCTAGCAAAGGCACTGCTGAGATTGCAACAAAAGGGCAATTGGATCAGGTAAGGTGAGGAAATGGCCATAGCCATTGGTGAGGGATTGTAGGTAAGACTTGTACTAGAACTGTATCTGAAGAACTACCTGTTCTCTATCCCTTATCTGCAGACTGCAAAGGTATTATATTAACTGAATCTGTCTTCACTTCAGAAGTGTCAGACAGATGTTTTCGTTGAGGGAGTCTAAAGTGCTGTGTCAGATTAACATGTAGCATATAGATTGAAGATCCTCTGGTACAGAAGATAATCTCAGAGACAAGTTATGTGATTCAGAGGACCAGAATTTCAAATTTGAGTTATTTCATAACTCTTCCTAAATCTTTGAGTAGGTGCCTTCTGGATAAGGATCTCAGTGGCTACTAGCCATTTAGTCCACATGAAAGGCAAGAGGAGTGTCCCTCTCTTGACTCCCCTGGATCTCTCAGCAGCTTTTGATACCAATGATCATGATATCTTATTGAAGTGGCTCTGTGGAATGGAGGCAGGAAGCACTGTGTTATGGTGGTTCCACTCCTATCTGAAGACCAGTTCTAGAGAGTGGCATTGGGACTATTATTCCACTCCATGGCTATTAAGCTGTGGAATGCCACAGAGTTCTATTCCATCCCCCATCCTTTTGAATATCAGTATGAAGGAGCCAGGTGAATTTGTTAGGATTTAGGGGGTTGGTATCATCTATATGTTCATGACACTCAGCCCTAATTCTCCTTGTCATTGGAGTCATTGGGGGCTGTACAGGTGCTGGACCAGTGCCTAGATGCTGCAGTGGGCTGGATGAGGGGCCATAAACTGAAGCTAAATCCTGATGAGATGAATTGGTTGTTCTTCACCCTAGGAATTGGGTAAGTGAATTGTCCTGGAAGGGGTTGCACTCCCTCTGAAGGAGCAGGTGCATAGCTTTGGAGGACTCCTAGATCCATCACAACTAGAAGCCCAAGTCGACTCTGTAGCTCAGAGTGCTTGGAGACAGCTTCAACTGTTCCACCAGCTATGGCCCTTTTTTGGAAAGAGGTAACCTGATCACAGTACTTCATGCACTGGTCACCTTCTGGATAGATTACAGCAAAGCACTCTATGTAGGGCTGCCCTGGAAGACAACTCTGAAGCAAAATGCAGCAGTAAGATTACTGACAGGAATAGCTTGTAGAAACCATGTGACACTGGTTGTAAAGGAATTACATAGGCTAACAGTATGTTATCAGTTTTAGTTCAAGGTGCTAGTAATGACATTCAGATCCCTGAAGAGTTTGGGACTTCCATATTTGATGGAGCACTCTTTTCATATACTCCTGCCAAATAACTGAGCTCTGCTGGAGGGGCCCTCCTCTGTGTCCTAATAGTGGGAGCCATATACTGGGGCCATTTCTGCACTGTGTTCCTATAGCGCGATTATTGCACTTTCAACATCCTATGGAATCCTGGGGCTTGCAATTTTGGGAGGGGCCATGCGGCCCCTCCTGAAACTGCAAACCCCAGGATTCCATAGGATGCTGAAAGTGTGGAAATTGGGTAAGTTACGACATGGGAAAGGGCTTTTTCAGCTATAGCATCCTGGCTGTGGAATACCCTCCCCTTGGAATGCCAGCATTGGCCTTCTTTTGGTGTCAAGTTAAAACTTTTGGCTTTTTATAAAAGGCTTTAGGGCCTAATGAGATTACTCAGTGCATATGTGTACATTGTTTTATACTCTTTTAACTTCACCTTTTTAAACTCTGTAATTGTATAATATATTTTTAGAATGCTTACATTATTTTTATTTAATAAATACTGCAAATTAATGAATCAATTATTTACATTTATATCCTGTCCTGCCTTGCATCCAATGAGCTCAAGGTGTCAGACATAACTCTTCTCCTCCTTCCTCCATTCTCCTTACAACAACCCTATGAGGTAGGTCAACCTAGGAGAGAATTATTAGCTCAAGTGATTAGCTTAGTGGGTTTCAAGATTCTGCATGGACTTTAACATGGATGTCAGAGGCTAGTCCAACATCTAACCTTTAGAGGATGGGTTACATTACTGTTTCCACCCTGCTCTACTCTATCTCCTTCCATTAAAGATGTCAAGAAGCCAAATTTTGACAAGGTTTTGCAAAAGACAATATCCAATGTCCCACGCTGCAGAAGCCTGGTGAGAGCATATCATTTTCTCATATGATTATTTTCTTCTGCCCATTCGGATCAATGCATAACAATTATGAATGCCAAGTTCTTCCTAGTTCCCAGTCTTCATTTGTGCAACATTTTGAAACACACCTCATTTAACTGAATAAGGACTGGAAGTTTGTATGCTTCTGCATGCCAAGAGAAGCTTTGAAATAACCTATACAAGGTATCCCATTATTAGAAACTTCTTACCTTCAAGAGAAAAAAAAAATCCTTTCAACCAGTATGACCATTTTTGTGCCATGTACATTAATGCATAATGGTACCTGAAGATAACAAAAAATAAAGAACTGGATATCTACTCTCAGAAGACGCTTTGGACCACTTTAAATGATATGGGTTTTGAGGTAAATGAAGTGGTTTTTGATCTCATTCTTTGTAGCCATTCTTACCAATGTCTACATTTACACACATACACACACTGTCCATTTTTGTTTCTTTTACTGCTCTCTCCACTCTCATCATTACTGGTAAACCTGTGGTGAAAAGGAGAACAAATTATCTCCCCACAAACAAATGAAACTGATGAACTTTCAGGAGAGCAGAAGTGCAGTTTTAAAATATAACAGTAGTTGTCCTCTCTCTTTCCATACCATCCAATTTTGCAGGAAATCAAATTATAAGGGCCTTCCCTCTGTGCTATACTTATCCTCAGCCTACTGTTTGTGCTGGGATTTTGTATGTTTGTGTGTGTGTGCATGGAGGAGCACAGAGATACAGATTATATATGAGGGATGGACAAAGTGTGATCCATGGGCCACAAGTAGCACCTCCTGATTTTCCTAATGTCTTCCTTCCACACGATGATAATATTACTTTTAAACTGGTTTTCTTCCCCTTGGAGAAACCCTGGAGTAGTTTTCACATAAAACAATTGGTAGGGGTAGAGTCTAAGCCCCTCATCAAGCATAAATCAAAATCAAAACTGACCATCCAAGCATTTCTGTTGTTGTTGATGACAGTTAACAAGTTGACTTATGGTGACCTTATGAATGACCTCAAAGTCACCCTGTCATCAACAGCCCTGCTCAGGTTCTGCAGACTCAGGATCATGTCATCCTTTTTAGGTCTATCCATCAGCAATGTGGTCTTCCTCTTTTCCTACTGCCTTCTATCTTACCAAGCATCATGATCTTTTCTATTGAGTCATGTTTACTCATGATATGTCCAATGTACAACAGTCCCAGTTTTTTTCAGGAGGGTACAGGTTCAATTTGCTCTAGGATTCATTTATTTGTCTCTATAGCCACCCTTGGTATCTGCAGAACTCTTTTCCAGCATCATGTTTCAAACGTGTTGTTTTTCTTGCTATCAGCTTTCTTTACTGTACAGCTTTCACAACAATACATAAAAATTGGAAATAGGAAAGGCATGGACAATCCTAACTGTAGTGTTCAATGATACATCTTTATGCTTCAGGATCTTGTCTAACTCCTTCATAGCTGCTCTTCCAAGTCCTAGGGCTTTTTCACACGTTGGGAAGAAAACGGGGCGTTCTGATACTCACTGGGCTGGCATGCTTCCTCCGATGATCCACGCTGATCCAGAGCAGTGCGTGGCCGTGCTACGCATTGCTCTGGGGACAAAAATTGTGGCTTCTGGTTGGTGGAGGCTCTCCACCAACCGGAGAAGCTCACCAGCTGGAAGCCCACCCCCGGAAGATCTGCAGCCTTGCGCTGGTGCGAGTCTGCAGATCTACACAGGAGTGCAGCAACGGAGTGGGGCGCGCCAGGCTATTGAAGACCTGTTTTAAGCGTTCTTTCAATAGCACGGCGAACCACCAGTTTTGGGCATTCCGGAGCAGGCTGAAGTCCAAAACTACAAAAAGTAGTCCGGACCCAGTCCACCCCCAAGTGCAAATGTCCTTGCTGGAGGACACGCTGCCCCATTATAGAAACAAAGTATGGAAAAGGCCCTAGTCTTCTTTTGATTTCTTGACTGCAGTCTCCATTCTGATTAATCATTGAGCCAAGATACAGAAAATCTTGAACTATTTCAATGTCTCCATTGTCTGCTTTAAAGTTATGTAAATTATCTGTGGTTGTTTTTTTTTTGTTTTTTTTGCTGTAATTGCGATATACCTGCTACATATGATAAAGCCCATTGTCCAAACTGCTAAAAAAGAATAATCCTTGGAGAGACACAAAACAGAGGCAAGTGTTACTGTAGTTTCTAGTCCAGACTTGTGGGATATTAGATATAATTTGATATCAATAATTTGGCCTTCCTTACCTATTCCTCTCCACGTGCTTGCGAGGCCCCTGGACAAGCACGCATACAGGCACAGCCGACAATAGCTGAAACATTCCAAAACAAATCCAGGCAGGCCAGAAATAGCCAAACTGCTGCTTTAGGAGACCTCAAGGCAAGTACCACATTATGTATGCACACTACTTACAAAGGACTCCCTGCCCCGAGCAGGCAGCTTGACGAGCTGAATACTCAACTGTGGAACACTCCGCGTTTGCATACTGGCTACTCTATTGACAACTCTGTCATAACTCAATCATGCAAAATACTGACCTTTTGGAGGCATTGTCTCCAGCCCAAAACTCATTATTATCCCTGGGAACGGACTAGCCTATGGCCACATTTTCCCCTATAAGACCCCCTGACTTTGTGTGCTTCCTTGGATTGCTCTTGGCTTCCATCCTGCCTTGCTGTTGCTTCATTCGGCGAGCCTTCCCCTCAGCTCCTCGTGCTGAGAATCCTCACTTCCATGAACTTCTGCTTCAGACTACCCAGGCTTCAGGACAGGTGTAGTATTTCCCATACAAAAGCTCCTCTTAAATCCCTCTATCCAACTCCTACCTCTATTTCAATAGATCTCTATGTGAGTGTGTTGCATACACGTGTTTGACTGTACATCAATAAAAAAAAATCATTATTATTTACTTCTGTTTGCTCCTTGACTTGGCCTGACCCTGTAGACATTGGGTAAAAGATCTCACTACATTGCCCTGCCTCTCATAGTGCTAGCTTGTGCTCTTTGCTAATTCTCAACTTTGTAATATTTGAAGCGCACTTGGGTGTCCCTCATGGGACGCCCAGAAATCAGGGAAACACAAGGGTATTAATGGTCTTCTCTGTGTTACCATGCTTTGCTCCTATTAAGTCTCCTGCAAATCTTGAGCAGGCTAACTGCAATGCAGTGTATTAGACGTGACATTTCCTGCCATTTCCAGAACAAAATATAGGTCACCATTTTTGCATTCAAGGCATGCATCTATCAAGGATAGCATCTGCTTGTGCTATTCTTTGAATGCAACAGGCTGTGAAAACATCTGTGGTGGTTCCATTAAGGAACACGAAGGCACTGCTTTCCTTGGAAATATCAAATACAGCTGACCATCAGCGGTGAGACTTCAGACTATGGGAGCTATTTGTTTGTGCCATCACAAGACCTTTAAGCAATGATAAAGGACATTCTTGAGACTGAGCTGCACCACTGAGCATCAGAAAAATCTGGCTTCTTGTTCCCAGCCAGAAAAATCTGGCTTCTTGTTCCCAGGCTAAGCTGTGGGCGACAGTCTGAGGTGAGCCAAGAGCTGGGAACCAGGAGCTGTGGGAGAAGCCATCAAACAGGAGCAACAAATAAAAAAAACCAGAGGGCAAGGAAGGTTCAAGAAGCAAGCCAGAAGTCAGAGTGGAACACCAAGTCACAGAGGAAGGCAGCCATCTCAGGCAGCAGATTTGGGGTGTCACGAGAATGAAGGGATAGCAAATTATTATTTCTTTAATTTATTATTATTAAAATTGCACTGCTAGAGATGAAGAGGGAGATGTTTGAAGGATTTGTTTCCCCCCTGTGCCAAAAAAATTTAGCTGGTTTGGGTACTCAGATACCATCCAACTGCCTCTGTTTGGCAGGACCATTCCCAATTAATTGTGTCATCCCACTTTTTCAACTACTTTTAAAATGTCCCAGTTTTTGTTTCCTGCTCTTACTTTTCCCCTTTGTCTTCAGCTGACTTTAACAGCTGCAAACTGAATTCAAAGTGGAAAAAGTATTTTGCACTCTGTTAACTCATCAGGGGGAAAGGATTAGTTAGGGTAGAGTCTTTCCTTTCCCAGGAAACTCAGGCAAAATCAAACTGCTGTAGCCTCTCCTACCTTGTGTGTTCTTCCTCATTAATAACTTTTATCATCTTGACCACATTCCGATGTTGCTTGGGCACACACATTCTGACTTTCATCAGTGAAATGCTGGAAGGTAGGTACACACCTTAATGTGTTACCCAACACACGGGTGACTCAGGGGTTCACCCACGATGCCAGTGCCTCCACGAAGCAGTGAGGAATATCAGCTCAAAAGGGAGGCCTGTGAGAGTGGGGTAGCCTAATGAGATCTTTAACACCTGCATATACTGGTACTAGTGCAGGAATAGCAGCCAGAGATTCAAAGAATGTCTTTAAAATGTGTTTTTATTTGAGGGAATTATCTGGGGGAATCACACACACTAGATCCAAGCAGTCTCGCAAACATACAAGATTATCTGAAGGAAAAGGGAGGAAAGTTTGGATAGTAAGAGTTTAGGGAGAAATACGTGATATTTACCAGTCTAGTAGAGAAATGAAGAGTGATGTGATATAGACTAGAAGTCCAAGGACAGTACACAAATGGGAATTGGAACAGCAGAGTGACGACCAGCAACCAGAGTACTGCAAGTTGGCTAGCCCAAAACTGGGTTTAAATACTCTTTTTCTGCCTGGAGGGTGAAGGACTTAACGGCTCCCTGACAGCATGAACAATGGGGTCCAGAAGGGACTAATAGTCTTAGCGTTAGGTAACAAAAGGCTGATGGGAATAATTATAGCTCCCAGATTGTTGGGCAAGTATGAGGACAAAAAGGAAGTCTGGTGGTCAAAGGAAGGAGGAATAAGACAATCAGCCATCCTGTGGGAAAATCACAGGTACTATTGTCTCTAAAGGTTGAGTTCTTGAAGGTTAACTGTAGGTCCATCATCACTGGAATTTCTATGATTATTTCCTGACTATGACCTGGCTATGCCTTGAGGTCTTACCTGACCTAATTTTGCAATGCAGTCTTTCTCACAGTCAGCATGGCGATGCAGCCATAGCAGAGCATATTTTATATTTTATGCCAATTGAATCATATTTGCCAATTAAATCATATCAAAAGATAGGGGTATACAGCCTGCTAACAAATGGGTGAGGACTGCCATTTGCCAGGCACCAAATTATCGTGGGTTAGCTCCACTCAAGAAGACCTTGCTCAAGCAGGTCCCAAATGGATTAGGAAATCCTCTTCTACTAATTACTGTCCAGGAGAATTGAGAGACCAACTTGGGCAGGCAAGGTCAGTTCAAGGCCTGAAGGTACTTAACTGAGAATCTGCCAGAAATAGTTCAGAGGTTCACCATGCTGTGGAGCTTTACATAGATCCTGCAGTTCCTGATACTGCATGCCACTATGGTAGTACTAAAGCAGACATTAAAACAGTGCTTCAGGGGGGCTCATGCAACCAATGTCCTCCCCCCGCCCCCGGTTTCAACCATTTTGTCACATTCCATCCCACAACTGCCAGGACGGGACAATCTAAACTCTGCTCCTTGACCTCAAGGTCTCCATCCCTTGAATTCATAGCTTGATGAAGCTGAAACAAAAAATTGGAAAGTGAAAATAAAACTATAAAATATTAAATAAAAATAAAACTATAAAATATTAAATATTCAATGAGAATCATTACCCTTTTCAAAGAAAAAAATTATGTTACTGTTAAATTCTCATCAAGATCTCAAAAAGTTATCTATAAAGAGGTTTTGCAATCTAAATCTTGAGTGATTAATGAACAGTTTGCAAGAAAGCTTAATTGACCAAAAATTCACTCAGTTGAAAAGCCTGCTTTTAACTTAAACATAATTAGATCAATAAGCTTAGTTTAATTTTTCAGAATATATGGTATTTGTGCTTTATTTTTCTAAATTTACTTGTGTGTTTGTGTGTGTGTAAAAATATCATTCAAATTGGCATCTCTTGCAGAAATCACATTGCCTTTTGCTTGAGTTGAATGGATTCCAATAAGAAGCTCAAAGTTAGTCAAATCAACTGGGAATGATAAAACGTGAATCTGTCTTTATTAGCACTGTAGAAACTGTAATAGTACATTTGTTTGGAAGCATGTCCACTTCAAGTTCTTAGTTTAGCTTTTAATTTCAAAGGTTTTGTAAAAGATTATAAAATAGCATCTGCTGAAATAAATCCATTAGCTCTTCTCCTTTCAGGAGTGCCTTTCCAGAACCAGGTATTTGATGTCATTTCATCTGTCTCAATAGAAGCATAATGTGATTGACAAATAAGAAAGATGTGAGCAGAAAGCACTGCCTGCTTTCTTCAAGGAGGTACTGAGCAGAAGCCGGGCTGGCAAAAGCAGAAGATGAGAGAAAACGAAACTAGCAGAGTTGCATGACAAATGCAGGTTCTGGCAAATTGTTTCTGCTTTCTTTCATAGAAGAGCTGGTGGTGGCTTCCAAAAGTGACACTAATATCTGCCTCTTTAACATATGTATACCATAACAAGGCTTGTTTTGAAAAGTTAGCTTATGAAAACTTTTGATGATCTTGCCTTGCCCTGAGTACTATGCAAGTACAGTAGATTTCTCAGTGGGACTCAGTGGGACAAATATTTCTGCAGCAGTGATTGCTTTACACTAGTGCAGGTATTTCTCAGTTAACAAAGTGGATGGGTTCCTGACATTAGTTCTTTAATACAAAATTTACTAAAAGGGGCAGAAATAACATGGAAAGAATTTGAATATATTCCAACACCACAAAAAAGAAGAATAGTTCAACACGGTTCCACAAACCTTTTGTTCAAAACTAACAATATGCCCATGTCAAATGAAACAATCAGGTCAGAAAAGTCTTAATGTAGGTGGACAAAAACATTTTGAACCTTCTAAAGACTACCTGAAGGTTGCTTCCAGAATATTTCTAAGGATGACATTGTCTATTACCACCACTTCCTTGAAAGTTTCCAGGAAAGGCAGAAACGACTGTACCCAATGGGCGCCAATTTAGTGCTTATCTCTGGCATATTGGAAAAAAGTAATTGCCAGCCCCGCCCCCATCAGATAGACTGAGAAGCACAGCTTTAGGGAATGAAATTGCAATTACTTACTGTCTGAAAGCAATGTGTATATTGTTCTGCATTGAGAATTCTTTCAAAAGACTTCCAAGGTCATTGTCAGCTAACTGAACCCTGATTCTAAGAGTCAAATTAGAGGTTCCCATAGCATGCAGCTTTGCATTAAGTCTCTCCTTAGTTATAGACTGAGGGTAAATCTTACTAGTGTAGGAATGTAGTGCAGGGAGAAGGTAGGGTTGGACTCACTTCTTCAATATGACTGGAAGAAATCCCTTCTACTGTGTGGCTAGTAAGTTCACATAAGAAATCTCTATTTTAAAAAGCTGAACATACTAGCCTTTGGAAAGGCAAAAGAGAAACCTGCCTCCCCTTTGTGTTCAATCTCCACACCCCAACCTATAACAAATTATGGAGAAACTGTAATGTAGTTGCATGTTATGTACAGAGGAAAGAGAGCAGGACTAGATTGTGCTAGTGATGTAGGATGGCTTGTGACATCATTCAGAATATCATTCTGATCCATACATTTGTGTGTGCAATCTAACCCATAGGACCATTATGTTAATCCGAAGGAGAAACCCTATCCCAGGGTCTACAATTTTGATATTAAAATATGATTCTGTGTGCCAAAGAGGTCCCCTGAAGGGGCACATAGGCAGGCATGGTGAAAAGACCGAAAACCAGGTCAGGTCAGTAAAATCCCCAGTCACGTAGCCCAGGAGACTTCAAGATGTATAAACCAGCAATAAACAAAGGGTCCTCAGCCCTGAGAAGCCGACTTGAGGGGATTAGCTTGTCTGTCCCAAGTTGAGCAAATATTCCATCAGGCAAGGACCATTTACATGAAGTCATACCACAAACTAACACAGCTGAAGATCCTGAGACTTTGGCAACACCTTGAAATCCCATCACATAAAGGACAACAACAATCCCTGTATCAACTGATTATTGTGTTTCTAGTGCTCCTAGCTAAGCTGTTTTTGAACGTAGATGGGGCAGAATGACCCTGTATAATGAAGTATGACCATGGTACTGTGGGTGCCAAAAAGAAACAGAATTCAGTGGTGCAATAGGCAAATAGCAGAACTATGTGTGTTCTGTGATTTCACAGGATGAATTGTCTATTTCAGTATCAGTTTTATCAGGAAAAAAAAATAACCTTTGCTGGTTTAAAACAAGTTTATCCAGCAAGAACTGGTAAAATAGAGTGGGAAAAGAAACTGAGGTAGAGGATTTCCACAGGTAAACTACCAGGGGCCCATTCACACTACACCATTATAGAGCTATAGTTCCACTAACTGGCATGGTTCCATCCTATGGAATCCTGGGGTTTGAAGTTTGGTGAGTCTGTGGACTACTCTGGTTGATAGTTCTAAATGCCTCCCTAAACTGCCAATCTCAGAATTCCATAGGATGGAAACTTGGCAGTCAAAATAGAAGAACAGTGCTATAATTTTGTAGTGTGAATTGGCACCAGGTCTTCTTGCAACTCTCCCTGGCCCATTCCTAAAGAACAAGGAGGGGAAAAAATGCTAACTTCAGTCACATTCTTAACTTTGCCAATATGCTTGATTTGTGCAATTTTTTTACAGGCTGCTTTCCTGGTTCAGTATCTGAATGGCTTTTGTGCATTTGCCTTTTTTTTAGAGCTAAATCCAGTGAGGAATGGGAGATCCACTAATAGGAGACATCAGTGGTGACTAATGGCTTTCATCTTAGTATGCTGGCAAATCTGCCTTGGCTTTTAGTCCAAACTTTACAGGAACTATCCAAGGTTCTGAACCTTAAGCTCACTATATTGAATAGCTGTACTGAAGTTCTGACTAAAATCCAAATTGGAGTCATTGCCGCACTGAATTGGAAGACACCAGCTGTGACTGGAGGTTATTGTGGTATTGTAAAATGTTTGTTGTTGTTGTTGTTGTTTTATTAAAATATCTGTACCCCATATAGGATCTCAGGAAAGCATACAAGGAAAATCAATTTAAGCAATTTAAAATGATTTCAAGCCACACAACTGATTTAAACAGATCTAAACCATGTATTGTACCTGATTATTAAGGGAAAAATCAATTAAACCCCAAAGGCTTTAATGAAAACATCATTTTACTGGGCAATCAAATGAAACCAGGGTTGGGGCCAATCAGGTCTCTAAGGGGAAGGTACTGCACAATTGGGGTAGCACAGCAGAAAAGATCCTTTCCCGTATCCTTCCACAATGTTTTGTTCTTGGAGCCCTCAGTGTAAATCAGGAACAATGTCCTCATCTTCTTGGTTAAAGTCTCTCAAAAAGCTTATATCTGTTTACTTTACCCTGACTAGAATGCAATAGATTTTCACTACCTTTCTGAAAGGCTTGTGTTATCTCACTGGTAAACCCTGTCCCAGGGTCTACAATTTTGATATTAAAATATGATTCAATGTTCCTGAGAGGTCACCTGGATGGGCATATAGGCAGCAATGGTCAAACGATCGAAAACCAGGTCAGGCCAGTAAAATCCCCAGTCACGTAGTCCCAAGAGACCTCAAGCTGTGCAAACCCACAGTAAACAAAGGGTCCTCAGCCCCTGAGAAGCCAACTTGAGGGGATTAGCATGTTTGCCCCAAACTGAGCACCGATAGCAATAAAATCCTATCAGGTAAGGACCATTTACATGAAATCACACTACAACCCAATGCAGCCAAAGATCCTGAGACTTTGGCAACACCTTGTAATCTCATCACGCAAAGGAAGTGACCATTGTGGAGCTTCTTTCTCGTTGCAACACCCATTGTTCTCGCCAAGAAAGGATTAGCCCTCCAGGTACCTTTTCCCCTACAAACAGTCCCAGTTTTTGAGCGGTTCTTTGGATCATTCCCAGTCATCCCAGCAGATCGTTTCTCCATCTGTTGAGTAATCCCTTCAGCCCTCTTCGTGCTGAGCTCTACTTCTTCACTGTCTTTCCCAGACCAAAGACTTCAGGAAAAGGTGCAGTATTACCCCAGCTACAATCCCTTCAGTATTCCCCCATACAGTTTCCTCTCTTTTGCTTCTTAATAGGTCTTGAATGCATTTGAAAAAGAGTGAAAAAATGATCCTGGGGTGCACAGGGGCCACAAAAACAGCCCCAGAGGGCTGCATGCAGCCCATGGGTTCAGTTTGCCAACCCCTGTTTTAAATTCTGAAACATATCTGGAGAGTGAGGAAGTATCCTTTGCTCTTTGTTCTTCTTCTTTTTTAAAAAAAATAAATTTAACAGTATATGAGTGCATCCATGAAATGGCACTTTTGCACTAGAGCTCTAATTTAAAAAAAAAACTCAAAGAGGAGAAAAATTGTTCTTCAACCCATAGGACTACCTATGGTAGTCAGCAAACCATGCCCCTGTTTTAAGCTTGGTGCAGATCCAAGAAATTACTACAAACAACCCTCCAAAAGATTGCAGTAAGTAGGCACAGAGGTGGCAACTGGCAAAACCCAAGGTGCTATCATGAGAAGTCATACTTCCTTTAGGCCAATTTAGAAGAGTTCTTTCATAATGAAGAAACTGGGGGAAAGTAACTATGCAGTATCTTTATAATGCCAATGGTTACCCCCTTCGCTTCCAATAATCAGGAGAGGTCATGAAAATGGTTATGTAAATAGGTTCTCTAACTAGGTCAGGTAAATTTAGCTCAGTAACCCTGAACTCAGATTGCGTTTGTTAGATCCATCTCTGCTAGGCAACATTTCCATCTTTTCTTAGGTGTTTTCCCCTCTCCGAGTCTGTTCCAGTTTCCTTCTTCCTCAGGAAGCTACATACCCCACCCCATAAAGGATGTACTTTCTTCAAAATTGACAAGCCCATCTTTTCTACCTTTTCCTCCTCTTCCCACAGCTGCAGAAGGGTTAACTGTGTAATAATACATCCAGGTTCAGTATCCCTTATCCAGAAATCCAAAAACCTCCAAAACCCAAAAGTTTTCACTGCCTGTTACTCACTTCCACTTTCAAGGCAGCGATGGCATTCCTACTTGTTTGTCTCTTAGATCTACAGTTTCTCTTCAGCCTTACACCTCATATACAACACAAGTAGCAAACAAATGGGACACAAGGCTGAAGAGAGATGTGAGGTCTGTGAAATGGCAGGAATCCAAGCATAGTACTCACGTTGAATCCATGCCTTCCACCATTTCACAGATCCTCATGTCTTTTGGAGGGGTTGCTAATATGCCAGAGGGCAGGATCAAAATTCAAAATGACCTTAACAGATTGGAGAACTGATCCAAAGTCGCCAAAATGAATTTCAACAGAGAGAAATGTAAGGTCCTACACTTACCTGTAGGGACACATGGCTGGATAACAGTACATGTGAAAGGGATCTAGGAGTCTTGGTGGACCACAAGCTGAACATGAGTCAGCAGTGTGATGTAGCAGCCAAGAAAGCCAAAATGATTCTTGGTTGCATCAAGAGGAGTATGGTGTCTAGATCAAAGGAGGTAATAGTACCACTCTATTCTGCTTTGGTTAGACCTCATCTTTGTCCAGTTCTGGGCACCTCGTTTCAAGAAGGATATTGACAAGCTGGACCATATCCAGAGAAGGGCAACCAAAATGGTGAAGGGTCTGGAGGCCATGCCCTATGAGGAGTGGCTTGGGGAGCTGGATATGTTTAGTCTGAAGAAGAGGAGATTAAGAGGCGACATGAGTGCCATGTTTAAATATTTGAAGGGATGTCAGGTTGAGGAGGGAGAGGGCTTGTTTTCCACTGCTCCTGACAGTCAGAGCTGTTCGGCAGTGGAATATGCTGCCTTGGAGTGCGGAGGAGTGTTCTTCTTTAGGCGTTTTTAAGCAGAGGCTGGATGGCTATCTGTTGGGAGTGCTTTGATGTGGGTTCTTGCATGGCAGGGGGTTAGACTGGATGTTCCCTGAGGTCTCTTCCAACTCTGTGATTCTTCAGCCTTGCATCTCTCTCCAGCCTCATGTCTTGTTCATTCACTACTCCTGTTGTATATGAGATGTGACGCTAGAGAGAGACTGAGGACCTGAGAGACTAAGGGTACAAGGGACCTGATAACTGTCTGTCTGTCTATCTGTCTCTCTCTCTCTCACACACACACACACACACTCACATAGATTACTGTACAAGAGCTCTCTGGGGAATCTGTCAGCTGCCTGCTTCTGTCTTCCAGACAGTGGCTGTGGCACTCCTGTTCAGTTGTTTGCAGGCTTCCAGGAGATCTGCCGTATAGTACTGTATTTTATGTATATGCAAATACTGTTATTCCAAAATCTAAAACAAAACAAAACCTGAAATATGAAACACTTCTGGTCCCAAGCATTTTGAATAAGGAATACTCAGCCCGTATATCGCAAGTGAAAAGTCTCTCCGTTCCCACTATAGCTGCCAGAGTGAAAACTGGAGAAGGTTCCTGTATCTTTAATGGTTGTAGAGAAGAGGGGATTTCTACAGACGTTGCTTTCCATTTTGCCCTATAAAACAAGCAACACCTGCTGAAATTCCCATTTTTCTCCATAGTCATTAAAGATACAGGAGCTGTTTCCAGTTTTCACTCTGGCAACCTAGTTCTTCTTGATAGCGATGTAACCTCAGGGAAGCAAGACGGTTACCTGAGCTCCTCAGCACTGTTTGAACTGCCTGCTGACTCAGGCTGACAAATCAAACCTTAGAGGAACTCACTGTTATTACAGTCTCAGGCACAGTCTGTGTAAATATCACGAGAAGGTCATGTATACCACTTTGGAATGAAGGTGGGGCCAACACAGCCGGAGAGAAGGATGGGGGTAGCCAGTGAAAGAGGACCTGAAGACAAAATGGAGAGTAAAATAAACAAATGCTCACTTCCTCGGGGAGCGAATATTGCTAGCTCTCTGCAATTTGCCTAGCAAAGATGACTGATGTTTCACCATGAGAATTTTAACGTTAATTAAAGTGGTATTCTTCAGTTTTAATAAAGACTCTGAAATCAATTCAAAATTCACTGCAGCCAGGACTAGTGATGAGAAGAAGCCACATGTGATAATACAATACAAGGATGAGGAGAGGGAGAAAAGGTGAGAAGCAAAGTCACTTGACAAGTCCCACTCAAAGACTTTCTTTCCTCTGCTTTTTCCCCTCACCATTCTGGGCACCTCAATTCAAGAAGGATATCTCATGTTCACTACCAAGGTTCCTCCCCATTCTGGGCACCTCAATTCAAGAAGGATACCTCATGGTCACTACCAAGGTTCCTCCCCATTCTGGGCACCTCAATTCAAGAAGGATACCTCATGGTCACTACCAAGGTTCCTCCCCATTCTGGGCACCTCAATTCAAGAAGGATACCTCATGGTTACTACCAAGGTTCAGCTCCAGCAATGGTTCTTTTAAGCATATGCAAAGTGCCTTTATCTTGCCCCTCAGTAACCAGAAAGCAACTCTACATATCTGGGATAGGAAGGAAGGGTTTATAGCCCAAAGGACACTTGTTCCAAGCTCTTCTGAATTCAAGGCAATAGTGCCCAAAGAACAGAGGTCCAAAATTACTGTTTCGGTATCACGGCCTAATGTAGATGTATAAATATAGAGATATATGAATATTTGATAGACAGATAATATATGGAAAATATAGATATATGGATATTCTGTGTGCCCTTGTGCAAGACAGTTCTACTCTAGGGCTGCCTAGAGTAAGAAACCAAGTTCCTGACACTTTAACAGAGGCGTACAAGAGATTTTCAGCAGGTATTTCTTGTCTTGCAGGGAACACCTACTGAAATTCCTTTTTCTATATAACCATGTCTCTTATTTCACCTAGTAACCTTATTCTACCCTGCCTTTTAGGGAAAGCTATTACAAGGTTGTTTACAATAAAAGTGGTAATTAAATTGACAACAAAAATGAACAAAAGTAATGAAATGATATCAGCCATAAAACATATGATAAAATGAGATCAGACCAAAAAACAAAACAAAACAAAAAGATGACTACAATACTCCATGAACTTCAGAAAAGTCTTTAGAGTCTGCTCAAGTTTTGTGAGAGAAATTAGACAAGAGTGGGATGACCACTGAAATAGCTCTGGCCATCGTGGCCACTCCAATTGACCTTAAAGTGACCATGTGTCCTACTTCTTGGAGAATTGAAGATGTTCAGTATTTGAAAGGCAGTCTGATCCAAATCTAGTTTTTCAAATGAAGAATCACATAAAGAGAGAATAGTAACCTTGAATTTCCCAGCAGGAGTTAGGATCTGGACAGCAGACAAAGTAGACAAATTATCTGGTCACAGTTTTCCTCCTATGGTGAAATCCATTTTTTCCTATTTAAATTAGAGTAATTATCTCTAAATTACAGTAATTATAGTTTTTTAAACCTTAAATTTCAAATATATATTATTTCATGTGAAGTGTAAAACTGGGATCTAATTATGAATTTTGTTTGTTGCTTTAAAAGGCTATTTTTCATATAGATTATTTTTACATAGATTATTAATACCATAAGTAATTATTATATAAATGATTATTAGTAATTAGCTATGTATGCTGATAAATAACTACAATGGTAAATGATTAGCAACAAGCAACATTATGTTATAAAATGAAGGAATAAAATTAGGTATAACTGCTTAAATAATATGAGCTGTTTGCAACAAGGATGGGAGCCAATTGTTAGTTACCTGTAGTTTTTAGTTATTTTTAGCTTTGCTTAGTTTTGTTATGTATTTTAATTTTCGTATTTGTTTTCTATTGTTAGGAGGTTTTTTTTAGTTCTGTTTTGTGTTATTTGTTAGATTGTGTCTTTTTTTTGCTCTTGCATGTCTTTGTTTAATAAAATAAACAAAAAATAAATTACAGTAATTATCACTAACACAAAAATGAACATATGTTTAATGTATGAGATCATTCACATTGGGCCTTTCTGCCTACACTGTTATAGCGCTATTATTCCACTTTCAACATCCAGTAGAATTCTGGGGTTTGTAGTTTACTGAGGCCAAAGAGCTCTCTTGCTGAGAATTCTAAATGCCCCTCCCTAAACTGCAAATCCCAGAATCCCATAGGATGTTGTAAGTGGAATAATAACAATATAACAGTGTAGTGTGGAAAGGCCCACAGATGCAGCCTATCCATTTCCGATTCCACTGAATGAATCAGCAGAATTACATCAGTTGATCCAACCCATTGCCTTAACTGCCTCAACAACTGACGAGGGTGTTTGAGATCGGTTTTTAACATTTATTTTCGAGTAATCCAACCTCATGTCACAATCTTGTTTTGAAAAACAGGCATCTGCTCGTTTGTCCGATATCTCTCCTGGGAAGTTAAATTTAGCACAAGTGTCTGGATGAAATGTCAGATGACATGAGACGGTATCTATTGCACTACATACCGTAAGAGCGTGTAGTGCTTATCTCAGTTAAAAATAACCATATCCTTAACAAATGCAGCAGTCTTCTGGATTCTGTCTAATAGAGGGGTAAACAAATTGTACAGCAATAAGAGAAGACACATATAAGTGAGAAAGGCTAATTAGAAAACATACCCTGTATGTTGGGGGTCCCAGGAGAGGCGCCCAAATAACCAAATAAAAGCACAAGATGAGGAAATTAAGCTCGAGCACTCTCTTAAGCCAACGAGAGGCAGGGTAACTTTTAGCTAGGATTTTTCACCCTATATATACAGCGTCAGGTCAGAGAGCGGCTAGACAAGGTTTTAAAGTAACAAATAATATTTTATTGAAGACAAGCAACACGAAAGACAAGACATACACTAACTAATTGAGAAATAGAAATGGAGAGCTTTGGGGAATGGATAATATGACACCTGGTCTCGTAGTCCTGGAGAGAAGAGGAGGTTGCAGGGATGGAAGCTCAGCGCGGTTCGCTGAGGGGAGTTCACTGGACAAACCGAAAGCAAGGCGGGATGGATATCCAAAGTGTTCCGAGGAAGTCCCGAAAATGGGGACTTTTTATAGGGTGGATTTTACCTACAGGCTATGCTATGCTCGGTGAGAACAAAGGAAATTTGGAGTCGGACAAAGGAGTTGGAAAAGGTCAAGTTTTGCATGATGGGCTTAGCGCTCGATGACAATAGTATGACCAGTATGCTGATGGTCCAACAAAAAGGAATGGCTCGGCACTTGGCAGTGTGGCTTTGTAAAGATACGCGCTGAGCAAAGCCGGTTTGCAAGAAGGTTTTTCCCTAAAGCATCGGAGAGGCTTAAGTTGCCTGCCTAAATGAGGTCTGGAATGTACAACCATTAACGGCCGCGCCCAATACGTGCTTGTCCGGTGGACCTCTGCAAACACGTGGAGTAGGGTGGCAGAGAAAGGTCAAGTAAAGGTCAAATTATTTGATATCAAAAGGATATCTAGTGCTCCCACCAGATATATCATAACCGTGATAACACCAGAAGATAGTGACACAGATTCTCTCTTTGTGAATTGATCATTTCTGAATTTCTGAAAAGAATCGTTGTTAACATGTGGTCCAGATAGTTTAAAGAAATTATAAATAAATAAATGAGGAGGAAAAAATCTGCTTCCTAATAATAACAACATTGACAGAAAGAAAATGATGTCCGTGTGATAACATGTATTTATTTAAATTATATTAGGCCTCTTAAGAGGAAATCTACCCTGAAATGAAACCTTCTCAAGGTACTTATTATGGAATCTCCAAATGACCCCCTAACTATACTGAACTAAATTTGTGAAATAAGAGAATATTTTAAAGTGCTATTATTTTGTTCTTCGGGTAAAAGTGTATTTTCCACTGCCTTTGCCGCAAGGCGTGTGTTTGAAACCTTCAAGCTGTGTGGGAGTTTTAATTTTAGCTCAGATTAAGATGGTGTAAGACCATGATTGTATGCAAAACTGGAATCATTTTTATTCTGCTCTCTGAGGCTTCATTGATTCTATTGATTCCAAAGGGGTCACTCATAAAGGAAGACACTGCTCAACACAAATGTATAAAGTACAGTCTGATCTCAGTAGTAAACCTTTATTATTAAGCAGCAGGTTCTGCTGTTAGTTAGACTGTAATGAAATGATAATATTTAGGCTTCAGGCCAGACTTGTAGTTCTTGACCTACCTTCAGCAAAAGGAGCAAAATGTTTTCTCCTTGTAAAGGGAAAACCCCCAAAATAGGACAACAGCAAACAGGAGGGTCATCTATATCTCAAGTGATCTTAAAGGAATATGTTATAATATTATATATCCACAGGGGATCATTTTCCACTTGAGGTTTAGATCAGTGCCTTGGCTCATGTATTCTTAATGGAAATTTCTGCCATGCACTGCCCTGCTAAGAAGTGACTTGGCATCCTGGCTTACATACCACATGATCTGGACAGGATTTATCTTCCCAAGGTCTAACCCTACAGAGAATAGCATACCCTGAATAGCTTTAGTTTTCTTTTTAAAACTAAAAAGCATATTTCAGGTCCTTGTGTGAGTGGGGAAAGAGGCATGGACAAGGGACTTAGCAAAGTTTTGCAGAGCAGAGTGTTAAGCATTTATACAAGGTCCTTGTTCCATCAAAACTGCTTTGCCCTAGAAGAAACAAAAGAGGACTTCTCCCTTTCCTTTGCTCAGAATAAATATCAACTGCTTCTTTCTCCTCTGATTTCCTCCTTGATCCATTTTTTCCTAGCTCTCTCTCCTCCTCACCAATAAGGAGCAGCAACAGCAGGCCCCCCGACAGCTAACAGCTATTGAGTGAGGTGGTCTACAACAGAGTGAAAGGGCAACAGTCCCATACTCTGTCCAAAAAGAGATATATGGATGGATAAGCCATTAATACATACCATCTAATTGTTACCCTGTTTACTGAGGTTCCTGGGAGGGACACCTAAATAACTTTACCATTACACAAGATGGGGAAATTAGTCAAGAGCACTGTTTGGCACTACGAGAGGCAGGGTAATGCAGCAGGATCTTGTAACCCAATGTTTACAGGGTCAGGCCAAGTCAAGAAGCAAACCGTGTTGGAAATAAATGAATGATCTTTATTAAATACAGGCACACAATGTAAGCAACACATGCACACAGATAACTAAGGAAAATAAAAGTGTGAGTATGATAGCGGGATTAGAGGGATAGAGGGATAGTAGATTCAGGTGATATGAAACCTGTTCCTGAAGCCCGGAAAGAAGATAGAGAGCGATGCTGGGGTTCGATGTATCTCAGCATGTGGAGCTGAGGGGAAGCTCGCCAAGCAAAGCGGCAGTAAGGTGGTCTGGAACTCGGGAGCGATCCGAGGAAGGTCTCAGAATCAGGGTTTTTTATAGGAAGAAATGTAACTGCAGGCTATGCCATACTTGGGGAAAACAATGAGTTTCGGATGCGGGACAAAGCCTTGGAAAGGTCAAAATTTAGCATGATTGAGCTAGGTCCGAATTGACAAAGAGGTAGACAGTATGCAAATACTCAGTGCTTGGCAGTTGAGTATTCAGCTTGCCAAGTTGCCTGCTCAGGGCAGGGAGTCCTCTGTAAACAGCATGCATACATAATGAGGGTGTTTGCAGAGAGGTCTCCTAAAGCGGTGATCTGGCTATTTCTGGCCTGCCTGGGTGGAGAATGGAATGTCCAGCAATTAGTGGCCGAGCCTAGTTCTGTGCTTGTCTGGAAGCCTCACAAACACATGGAGAGGGGTGGTGGAAGAGAGCCAAATTATTGATATCAAAATGATAACTTTATGCTATCTCCAAGGAGGCCTAAACTGCAGTAACACAATTATCATCCTACTCTGGCAGGGGCAGTCCCAGTTAATCCTCTATTGTCCCACTTTTTCAGTTACTTTTAAAATGTCCCAGACAATCTCTCCTCTTCTGACTTCCCCCCTTTGCCCTCTTCTTAACTCAATTGCTCTAAACTGACTCTAAAAGTAACAAAAACTAGTTTGCACTCAACTCAGCTGGAGGAAAGTAAGAGGAGGGTGTGGCATCTTGCCCTTCCCAGTAGGCTCAGACAAAAGCAAAGTGCAGCAACCTTTTGTAGTTTGCTTCTTCTTCCTTATCAGTAAAATCTTCCCCTCTTGTTAATCAGCCACACATGTCTCACTTTTGGTCTGTGAAATGTTGGAGGGTATGCTGTTTTAACTGATTATGCCAGGGACTAAACCTGGGACCTTCTGCAGAAGAAAGCTGTCACAAGCACCAGTTGTTTGTCACCCAACACAGAGTGCTGGGTTAGCAGAAGGTTGTTCACAGTCAATAATGCTACCTGTTCAGGGTGAAGCAGAAACACAGTCAAGAATAAATTCAAAGGTCCAGGAATCCTGCAGGTAACACAGTCAGACAGTCTGGGGTTAGAAAATCTAGGCAGGCAACGAGCAGGAAATCTAGAGTACACAAGACAAGGGCCAGCATTGTTTCTGCTGTCAAGCTACCACCCTCTCCCTTACTTAAGAAGGCTGGAGCCAGCTGGTTCTCAACCTAGCCTGATTAGTTCCTGGTGCACTAGCATGTGTTTTTCCTTTTTCAAGGCTGCTGTTCACCTGGGGAAGATGAGTTCTGGCCCATGACAAGAGCATTTGCTCCACCATTGTATCATAAGCTCTGTCCTGTTTTCGTTTAAGTACAGTTGGCCATCCGTATCCACAGATTCTGCATCCATGGATTGAACCAACCGTGTTACCTTAAAAGGTGGGTGATTCATAGGTCCACCCATGATGCCAGTGCTTTTTGTGGAACAATGGGGAATGATTAGCTCTAAAGGAGGCCTGCAAGAAGGGAGTAACCTTACACAACCTATGTATACAAATACTAGTACAGGGACACCAGTTGAAGATTAAACATATGCTTTACTGGGAAATATCAAAATCACATACAAGATTCAAGCATCCTCACAACCACACGAGGCTAAATGAAGGAAAGAAGAAAAACTGGATAGTGAGAAGTTAAGGCGAAGTGGGTGATATTTACTTATCCTGCAGAGAAAAGTCAAAAGTGAGGTGGCTCGGTCTAAAGGTCTGAGGGTAGTACAAGAATAGGAATCTAAACAGCAACATATGTCCAAAGTACTAAGAGTTGTCTGGCTTAGAGCCAGGGTTTAAATACTCTGTTTCTGCCCTGCTGGGGAAGGTGTTAATGGCTCTCTGGCAGAGCAAACAGTGGGCTCTGGAACAGGCTAATGGTTTTAGCATTAAGTGACAAAATACTGATGGGGATCATGATAGTTCCTTAATGTCCGGAGTTCCTTAATGGCTGCACATGTAAGGAAATAGGAGAATTTTGGCAGGAAGAGGGAATGGGTTGATGACAATCAGTTGCTCTGTTGAGGAAGTTTTGGATGCTATTGTTTTTGAAGGTTGAGTTGTAGAGGGGATTGTTGGAAGCTCATTAACATCAGAGCTTCCTGACTAATTTCTTGACTAAGACCTGGCCATGCCCTGTGGTCCCATCTGACCCACTTTTGCATGTGTTCAGCCAGTCTTCTTTGCCAGCATGGTTTTTCAGCCATAACATTGTATGATTCATATTGTATGCCGATTAAATAATATTCCCCAATTATATCATAGAGTGGGGGTATGTGGCATAGTAACAATCGTGGCTCAAAAATATTTTAAAAAAACAAACCCCAAAGGCAAACCTTGAGTTGTTCATCATTTTAATAGAAGGGATGCCATTTTACGACACCATTGTATATAATGGACTTGAGCATCCACAGATTTTGGTATCAACGGGTGATGCAGAAACCAAACCTCAGCAGATACTGTATTGTATTAAATTTTTCCTAGTATGCTTTTTTGTAAAGAAAAAGTGTCTGTTCTGTTCTTCATCTTAGGCTGGTCATGATCTCTCCAAAGGGATAATTTAACAGGTTAGCTTGTTTGTAGCTGTGCCACAGCAATAACTCTCTGGAGAAAGGCAAGGGCAATTCTCCCTGCACACTGGAGGCCTTGATCCAGGCTGTGCGCTGGGGTTGCTAAGGGAACATGGAAACCAGCCCTGTGCAGGAAGATCACTGTAGCAACCCAGGGAGCTCATCTCCTTCCATACAGAACCCTGTACTTCCAACAATGAAACAAGATCTAGGTTTGCTGGAACAATAGTTTTTATTTACCTGCCTGTGCTGAAGAACTTTTAAAAGATATCACCTGCACACCATTTTTTTAACCTCAAAAGAGAAATTGCTGGGGAGCATATTGTACAGAATTCTTGCAAACGGAAAAAGTATTTCCCACTCTATTATTCTTAAAGATACATGGCTACTCTGACAATGAGAAGGGGTAGTGATCCTCAGCCTTTTCTTCAGCTGGAAAACAGGAGAAGAAATATTTTTGTTATACAAGACAGGTAAGGTGATTATTAAGTTGCTTATTAACTTCCTTGAAGGCTATCGTTCCTATTGACACCTGATAATAAACACATAATAGTCTGAGTTTCCAGTATATGCTAAGCAATATGGGGTGTATCTTGGTAGAAAAGAAGTCTGGGCTCATCAATGTTTTTCTTTCCTACTGACTAGAGTGGGGTTTGATTATATGTTCTCCCACCATAAGCAATAGGAGGGGAATTATTTGCACTGGTTCTAGAGCTAGCATACATTTCTCCTTGTGTTGGGTACTTGGACAGAGAACTGGAGAACTCTGAACTCCCTTATCCATCCATGTCACACTCCTCATTTCCCTCTTTTTACCACTCCTGGCATCTCAGCTCTGGTGTCATGGAGGTGAACAATTGCTCCTATTTCCTTCCTTCATTAATTCATTCAAATATTTCTAATTCACAAGATTCTAACCCACAAGATTATCTGGGCTCAGCACAAGGTACAATCCACAAAAGCACCTTAGAATTATAGAATCATAGAGTTGGAAGAGACCATATGGGACACTGAGTCCAGCCCCTGTCATGCAGTTATATACCATCAAAGCATTCCCAACAGATGGTCATCCAACCTATATTTAAAAACCTCCAAAAGAGACTCCATCACATTCCAAGGCAGCATATTTCACTTACTGCTCTTACCGTCAGGAGGTATTTCCAAATGTTTAGATGGAATCTCTTTTCCTGAAGTTTGAAGCCATTGCTCCATGTCTTGGTTTCTGGAGCAGCAGAAAACAGGCTTGCTCCGTTCTCCCTATGACATCCCTTCAAATATTTAAACATAGCTATCATGTCCTCTCTTAATCTTCTCTTCTTCAGGCTAAACATTCCCACCTCCCTAAGCCGCTCGTCATAGGGCATGGTTTCCAGGCCTGCTACCATTTTGATGTCCCTCCTCTGGACCCGTTCCAACTGGCGGATAGGCTTCCTGAACTGTAGTGCCCAGGACTTGACATAGTATTCCAAGTGGGATCTGACCAAAGCAGAATAGAGTGGTACTATCACTTCCCTATATGTATATACTATACATCTTAACACAGTTCAAATTTTAATTTTTTTACATTTTATCTTTTTTGACTGAATTACTTTAAAACAATCTAACAACTGAAACAAAGTAAAACTAGCAGACTAATAGAGAAAACCAAACTATGTCCTCAAGAAGTTCAGTATGCTTAGATGAATAGCCAGATTTTAAATTGATGCTGAAATAAATACAATATTGGTTCCAGTCAGACCTTCAAAGGGAAAGCTATATCCTAGATTCTGTAATTCCAAAAAAAAAATTGATAGCAAAACTGTCTAGCTGCCTCTATGTAATAGGGACATTGCATAGTCCTGAAAAACCACAATTCTTGTTTTTCGTGCCTTTTTAAAGAGATGGTGATTGTCTTATTGGAATGTTGTTTGTGAAAACTGCAGCAGTGGTCATCCTTGAGGTTTCTTCTCCAGCCCCAAGATCAGCTAGAAGTTAAATCTTGGAGCAGATGGGTGAGCGTGTGTGTATGTGTGCTGACACAGCCATACACATGCATCAATTTGTGTGCATGAACATGAAAGCACCATGGAGCTCACAGCCTGTCCTTTTGCACATTGCAGCAGCAGAGTAGCTTTCAAACTGTTAATTGTAGCAGGACAGGCTCCCTTCCCCTCCGCCCATATACCTTTGAACAAGTGAAGAGACACTTATCAGTGGAAGCAGGTCAGGCTCCAGATTTTGGTGGGCCCTGAGGAAGATGCCCTATGTGAGCCCTAAGTTGAATGTGGCATCATACCCAGGTGGCACTCCCCTTGTCACTTAGAAGTTGGCTGATAGCCTCCCTGCCAACCTGGGGTTATGATGCACCAAGTGCGTAGGCTATTTCCGCACTAGCCTGTTATAGTGCTATTATTCCCCTTTCAACATCCTGTGGAATCCTGGGGCTTGCAGTTTAGGGAGAAGCCTCAAAGGCTAGTGCGGAAATGGTCCTAGTTTGTGTGATTATATTTGCAGGAGCCACTATGTTGTTTACATCAGCTCTGTTCCTCTAATGTTGGAGGAAATGTTAGAGAATGTTAGAGAAGGAAATGTTAGAGAAGAGAAGATGTAACTAATACGGAAGTACACATTGTTATAGACGTGCAGGCTGCATCCTCTGGACATCACTGTCACCAATGTTTCCTCCTTTTTCTTCTTGCCACCCAGCAGTGACTGGTAGGGAGCCCACTGGTGGTGCTAAGCAGACTGGCAGCCTCCGCACATATAGAAATTAAGGCATTTTGAATTTGTCAATGTTGTTCTTGTCAATATTCCAGTTTTTAAAACCTCACATTCTCTTCATTGATTTTATGAAGAAATCTAAGAATATTGATCAAGTTCTTATTTTAAACAATGAACTAAATGGAATTCTCAACCAATAGCACTGGCTGAATTCAATAGACACAGCTGTTTTCAGTTTAGGAAGAACCATGTAACCATTGACAATAAGGAACCTGTCAGAAAAAAAGAGATAAAAACCCTAACTCAGCACCAAAGCCATCACTGAGAACAGGGATTCAAACCAGAGTTTCAAAAATTGAACACTAAACCCTGGTATTCAAAGGGTTGCCAGATGTCAGAGCTCTGCCTTGACTCTCAAAGGCAGGAGACAAAGGTGCAAATTCTCTAGGTTTGGGTCAACTCTAGGGAAGAAGAAAGGGATGTGTGTAAACTTGCATCTTAGTTGCTAGAGCAGCAGCTTGCTACAATTTCTAAAGATTAATTGATTTGTTGCTATGACTTGCAAAGACTCTCCGTGAGAGTTATGCATTTACTTAATTAACTTCTTCCTTTACTTCCATCATTATGGCTCCAGGGCTCACCCTCCATACTGCATTTCATCCACCTTCTAGACAGAAGCAAGTAGGCAAGACTGAATATTTCTTGTCCATCTCCCTATGTGAGTGAGAAGGAATGGTCCTCTTCATTTCACCTTGATCTGTGAAGAGTCCCCCTAGTTAAGTTTTATGTCTTAAATTCCAAACAGGAAAATATGTTCTCTCTCTGTGAATCCGGATGTGTTCTATGTGTGTGTTTGAATGATAAACTACGAGCAAATGTGATTGGCATCTAATGCATAATGCTTAATAACATCTCCTAGAAACCTCAGGGCTTGGGATGATCCCAAACTGGCAGCCCTACCTGGGAATGGATGGATGAATCTATTAGCCTAGATTTTTCCCACATTTACATCACAATTTTTTTTCCAGCCTGAATATGAGGAAGAATGCAAATACTAGCACATTCTTATCAATATGAAAAATTTCACATGGACATCCGTACTGAATGCTGTTTGTCTGTGTATATATTGTATGGTTGCCACATTTAAGTGTAATTGCTGAAGTCTGGAGAACTGGCATGATTCTCTCTGTATCCAAGTGAGGAAGTAAATCTCACTTGAAGACAGGTGAGAGGTTTCAAGGAGGAGAAGGTTTTATTTTTATGTCAGAGGTGGTTTTAAAGCCTAGGTACCTATCTCTTTTTGTTTACAACTGCTGCCAAGGTTCACTGGTGAAGATGGAAGGTATCTATGTATGCACCAAAAAGCCACAAGGGAGGGAAGGAGACCAGGAAGAGAGCCAGTGGGTATACACCTGTGGAGCCATCATGTTTTTTGCAGGAAGGCAGGTAGTGGTCTTCCAGCATTATTGTGACTCAAGCACCTTTTTTTTTTTTAAAAGAATGTCTCACAGCAGTTAGTGGCACAAAGCCTGGAAAAAGACAGAACTAACACCCAGAGACTGACAGGGAATCTTCCGTAACCCTAGCATCAGTGGAAGGCTGAGGAAAATTCCCCATGCATTATGTATTCTTTAGGGAAGGCCATGTGGGATGTGAGGAGCAGGAGCAGTGGCAACTGTTGCAGTTGCTGGGGCATATTGCTGCACAGCATCCAATAAAAATTCCCCCTCTAAGGTGTTGCTTTCCACATTATCTGGTTAAGCCAGATTTTGCCTGTACTTCTCACATACCCAATTCTGCCTACTATCAGTTCTGTCCCAATTCTCAACCTTTGCCAGTCTCACCCTGGTCTTGGTTTTGACCCTGAAATCTCAGAGATTGTTACACAGTAAATGAAATAAAGCTATCACAGAACCTTTGGCAACATGTACGTTTGTGGGCGTAGGGTAGAGTGCAGTTCAGGCAACCTTTCTTGGTGGGGTTGCTAGATTGAAAACTGGAGATGACTTTTGTGCTTTCAGTGATTGGGTAGAAAAGGGAATTTCAACAGGTGTGGCTTGTTACCAGGTTGCATGCCAAGCAGCACCGGCAGAAATTCCTTATTCTACACAACCATTAAAAGTACAAGAGCTGTCTCCACTTTTCACTCTGGCAACCCTAAGTAAGAAGTGGGTGATTTACAAGCATTGCTGGTTTTGTCAGCAAAATATTGAATCATAAAATCATAGATCTGGCACAGACACAAGGGCCATTGAGTTCAACCCATTAAGGTTATAGACAAGACAACAGAATTGCCAGAATTGTCTGTCTGTCTGTCTTTCCTTCTTTCTTGTTTTTTTCCCAATTTTATTTTTAATTCCAGAGCAAGAGTAAATACTAACATACGAAAGTAATAATCAATTATTGCTATGTCTCACATAAACCAGCAATAGTAATTGGTTTTATTATTGTGGTTGTAGAAGTTGATGTTCACGAATATCAATGGAAATAAAATAAAATTGTGGGGCATTTTTCTTTCGACACCTCTGATATACAAAACGACAAAAGGCTGAATCTGGAAATGGCAGGGAGGGAGGGATCTTGGCAGATTTCATTGGGATCAGAACTGTCTTTCCTGCAGAGGCTGGAGCTCACAGGTTGAGCTAGCTATATACTCTCTTTTGCGTGAAGGCTCAACCAGGGAACTAGGGGTTAAAGCAACTGCAGCAGAAAATGCTCATGTGAGAACTTTCAACTCAACACCTGAAAGACTTAGGGCCTTATCACACTACACTGTTATAGTGCTATTATTTCATTTTAACTGCTATGGCAATATCACATGGAATCATGGGATTTGCAGTTTAAGGAGAAGCATTTAGAATTCTCAGCCAGACAGCTCCAGTTCCTTACCAAACTACAAACCCCAGAATTCCACAGGGTGTAGCCAGGGCAGTTAAAGTGGAATAATAGTGCTGTAACAGGGTAGTGTGATAGAGACGTAAGGATGGGTCAGCACAGGAACAATTAAAAATAAATAAATAAATTCAAATTAAGAGTGGCAACTTTAGACATTGTTTACTCCATATAAAGAACAGAGAGCTATCCATAAAATATACAGGGAAACATACTTCACAGTGTATTTTTTAAAAAATTTGTGACTACCCTTAAATAATTTCCTGAGCATTCCGTTTGGTGCCCCTGGAGTAAAATTGTTCTTAATTTTAAATTGTCAGATTGCGGTTTCCAAAAATCGCCCATCAACTTATGTGTTGAGATGGTGGTTCTTGCAAGGAGATTTGATACTGACACCGAGTTTTCTTGGCAGTTTCTCAATGCAGCCATTGACAGCTGTGTGAGAAACAAACCTGTCTTTCCAGAAAAGTGTTTTCATTGTGAATGGTCTTTGTTGCCAGAAAGGCTGCAGTTACTGACTATCTGGCTGTGATGCAGCTGCTAAAGACATAGATCCAGTAATGGAGAACAATGGTTATGATTTGCAGCTAGTGTTTCCAAAAAGCTGAGCCCTATAGAGCTTAGCCTCAATGAGAAGAATACCATAATACCTTGTGTCTAGAAAAGATGAGAAGAGACTGGCAGAGGCTATTCTCACTCCCAGAAATTTGGAATGGCAGGTCAGCAGCATCTGATTCCTCAGCTTTAAAGATCAAAACCTGAGTCCTTGTGATGTCACAGGGTGTGTCCTTGTGATGTCCAAAAGGTAGGTCAGGTAAAGATTGTCAGGCAAGTGGGATGAACTGCTTTGAGGTAAGTTGGTATAAGGGCAGTGAGAGGCATAATTAGGTAATTCCCAACTGACCAGGTGGTATAGCAATACAGAGGCAAGGGGAAAAGAAAGTATTTCTGATGGCAGGGCAGACAGCAAAATGGATCTAGTAACTTACCTTGGCTTGGGTCCAGACTATCAGAAAGTCTGTCTCTCCCCAAATGAACCTGCCCAGGTCATCTGGTGAGGACATGGAGAGAGCCTTCTGCTCCTAGGCTATGGAACTTCCTCCTGAGGAAGGTTTGATTCACCTCCTCTCTGTTCTTTTTTGTCAGTAGGCAGAGACCTTCAGCCTTAACTGATCAGGACAGAGGGAAATGGAGTTAGATATGCAACATGCATTTCATGTGTTTTAATTGTATTTTCAGTGAATGTTGTACAAGTAGTGTTTTCATTGGACTGAAGGTTTAATGGTTTTTCAGCTTACATACAATAATCCCTCCACATTCGCTAGGGTTAGGGGCACAGGACTTCTGTGAAAGTGAAAAAAACGTGAATAACTCTAGGCCCTCCCAAACCACATTTAACACAGAAAAAAGTCTGATCACCATATTCAACCCACTATGGATGCCTTTGAGGCATCAGGGTTCCTTCACAAGGTAGAAGTGGGTGTCTGGTGGGGCTTACTGCCAGCTCTACTGCTGCCCCACGCCATTTTTAATAGGGACTTACAAGCCTAGTTTGCAGTTTCTCAGTCTCACAAGGCTTGCAGTCCCTATTAAAAGTGGCATAGGGAGGCAGTAGAGGTGACAGCAAATAATCTGTGAATAATCAAATCCGCAAAAGTGAAACCTGCAAATGTGGAGAGCTGACTGTATTCCAAATTGTTTTAGCTGTTTTGTTCTAACTTATATTGTACATAGCTTTGATTCCCATTTGGGAAAAAGGCAGGATATACATCAGATAGATAGATAGATAGGTAGGTAGGTAAGTAACTGTAGCCCTTCCTTCTACTCTGGTTATGGCTCATATTCCATCAGAGTTTTTCCACCTACACGGTTGCTGCCGGGGGTTGTATAGCAAGAAAGTTCATGAATTGTCATGCTGAAACATCATTCCTTGCCTTGTTTCAAATGGTATGATGGGGTGAAATACAGTCATGCACTACTACTTTCTCCATTACAGGGGAAGGGTCAGAACCAGCTGGGAATGGATAGAAAGAGTGCTCAGGCTTTAAAAGAACCTCACATGCAAAAGTGAGACTTTTTCCTCTTCCAGTGCTGCTTGCTTTGAGGTTTCCTTGCCTGGTGACTCAGAGACATAAAGCAGTTCCTGAGACTCAGCTGGGGCCCTGAGATCTGGCAAGCCTACTCACAATGGCCACTTCCACACATGGCGATGGAATCGCACTGGTCCAGTACTTACTGGACTTCTTGACTCGACGCTCGGGTCCAGGCTGCTCTGGAGCAGTGTGTGGCCACCGCTCCGCACTGCTCCGGAGAAGAAAATGGCAGCTTCCGGTGGGTGGAGGCTCTCCACCAACTGCTGAAGCTCGTCAGCCTAAAGCCTGCCCCCGGCAGATCTGCAGGCTTGCACTGGTGTGAGCCTGCAAATCTGCACCGGAGCGTGGGAAGGGAGTGGCATGGAGTGGCGCGCACCATGCTTTTTAAAAACCTGAAGAAACGGGTTTTAAAAAGCACGCTGCACAACCACTTCAGGTCGTTCTGGAGCAGACTAAGGTGCAGAACTACGTAGAGTAGTCCGACCCAGTCCGCTCCCAGGTGCAGACGTCCTCTCTGGAGGACACTCTGCATCTGTTTTTTAAGCCCTTGCGGAAATGGCCAATGTTTAAAAGAGCAAGCAGAGAAGCTGCCATCTGATCCAGTTCCCTGAACCCTTAGGGTGAAAACCTCCCTTGAATGATTTCTGCACATCAGGTTGCAGTGCAAGGCCCATGAGCAGGCAAGGATATTTTTTTGTCCTGATCAGTTAGCAATCTTGTTTACTGGAGTTGAAACTGATTCTTTTCAGCCACAGCTGCAAGATTAAAGAATGTGTAATAATTGCAACTTAGACTTGCATTCCACTTTGACTTACTCACACTGGGACCTTGGTCTGCCAGAGGATTGTTTTCTAACCACTTCATCCAAGTTGCTATGGGGCAACATGTGGCCCCAGGGATGACATAATGCAGCTCCCATCGGCCACAGCCAGTTTAGCCAATAGTGAAGGATGATGGAAGTTTCAACCCAACAACCTTTGAAAGGTCATAAATTGCTTGCCTCTGGTTAAAACCATCAGTTCAAGTATTTCTGTAACAGGTAGTATCAGAACTGGAAGGGGGTCTATGGACCATCAGGTCCAGCCCTCTGCTGAATACAGGATTTCCAACTAGAGACTTCCCAACAGGTAGCTATCCAGCTTCCTTTTGAAGACATCCAGAGAAGGAGGCCTCACCACCTCTCTAAAGCCATTTCCTTACTATGCAGTTATAGTGCTATTATTCCACTTTTAACATCCCATAGAATTCTGGGGTTTGTAGTTTACTGAGGCCAAAGAGCTGTTTGGCTGAGAATTCTGAAGGCCCCTCCCTAAACTGCAAACCTCAGGATTCCATAGGACGTTGAAAGTGGAATAATAGCACTATAACAGTGTAGTGTGGAAATGGCCTAAGACAATTTGTTCCATTGGCAAACCATTCTCTTATAGAACTAGAGCCCAAAAGAGACCCTACACCATTGTGACTTTGTGACTGGGTGTTTTAAAATTGTGTTTAATTCATTTAGTTTTTTAATGAGATCATCAGTTTAGCTGTATATTTAAAATACAACTTATTGTGAGCTTAGCTGTATCTATCTTTTAATCACTATTAGACTTTGGGACCTAGGATTGTGAAAAAGAAGGGGATTTAAACAACATAACAACATAAATTAATTGTCATTATCCCCATTGGACAGGCTGTGAGGACATGTTCTAAATTCAATTTTAGGATTTTATAAAGTTTTAAAGACGTCCCGTCGATGCTAACCTTCCCTAAAAATTTTAACATACGTCCTTGGTTGGGCTGTCATATGGCAACTCAGAAATTTAAATCCACCATTGAGATAAGTCAGAGCGTAAGCAATTGTGATTTCACCTACCCACTATTTCCTTTCATTGTCTCTTACTTCTTATAGCTAGTGGGATTCTAGGTCTACCATCGGAGAGCTGTGTGAAGAGAAAAAGATGTTGAAAAATGAGTGGGAGAAATTATATCTGCCTTGTTTCCTTTCTCACTGTTGAATTTAAAGATACAGTACAGTGTGCCTTCCCATACTGCAACCTCCACACACATGAATGTGAGGTCACACACAGTGTTAAGTCCCATTATAATCAATGGACACAGTGTGTGCAACATGCTGCCATGGACATGCACATGTCACATCCATTGACTATAATGGGATGCAGGCATTCACATTTATTTGTTTTACATGTGGGTTCCTGGAATGAGGTCCTGGACTGGCCATTTAGGGAGGGCCATTTAGAATTCTCAGCCACAGCACTTCAGTGCATCACCAAATGACAAACCCTACGATTCCAGAAAATGGAACTATGACATTTCAAATGGAATAACAGTACTATAATTGCACAGTGTGAACTGGACCACCGTTTATTTCATATGCCTGATAACTCATTCTTTTGTGGGTGAGAGATGAAACTGTAGAAGCTGACAAGCATGAAAAAAGGGTCCAGATGGTAATTCCACATGGGGCAATTAATTATAAGCAGCTACTATACCCATATACATATTAATCTCAGTTTACAGGTTTCTGGCATTGTATGTGCAAGCTCTGGATTTCTGTGATAGATCAGACTGAATTCTGAATCCTCCTTTTGGATATTGAGGTACAGAAATGATGGGCAAGAATTTGAAGTGTTGACATTGCTGAATTTGTAAGAATCTATGCATATGGTTGAGTATATTCATGAACCTCAGAATGAACAAAACTGAATCTCTCACCTTGCTGTTTTCTCCCCCAAACTAAAGTATGCCTTGGCTTAAAAGCACTTGAGTCCTTGTCACACTGCTATTCTTGTCCTGCGTGTGGTAGGTCTATGGCATGTCACTTTCGGCGGAATGATTGTTTAAGGATGGTCACAGGTTAAATAGAAACCCATGAAATGATCACAAAAGAAGGTATGGGATACCTCACTGTGCATTTTTTTTCTCTTGAACGTGGTTTGGATCCTATTAAAATTCCATCCTAATGGTTTGTTACACTAACATCCTGCATGCTTCTCTTTAGAATGTCATTGATTCAGTATATATTTCAATGCATTGGTCAATTAATGGGTTGATTAAATTCCATAAATTTGTATTAGAGGAAAACAAGATTCTAAAGAGTTGATGAAAAGAATGAAGACCTATCTAGACAATATGTGGCCCCTCCAAGTATTGTTGGACTGTAGTTCCCATCAGCTGCAGCCAGCTTTGCCAATGATCCCCATGCCAAGGATGGTGGGAGTTGCAGGTTCCTGACATATGGAAGATTCCATTTTCCATTTCTCTATTTAAGATGATCCACATAGGTCATAAAAGGCATCATCTTAAAAGAGGCATTTCTTCACTGCATCTCACACAGGAATGAACACTTCTATATCAGCAGGAGGAAACTATTGCTAAGCAATTTCTCTTAAAAATGGCTAGTATTCAATAGGATGGTTCTATTAACAGAATTGCCACTATTAGCGGAACTGAGTGGGAAGATTTTCACTTCTCCAAGTTTTATGATGAATGACTTAAGGAGCTGGGTATATTTAGCTTGGAAAAAAGAAAACTGAGAGGTGACATGATACTCACCTTTAAATACCTGAAGGGATCTCATGTAGAAGATTAAGCAAGCTTGTTTTCTGATGCTATAGAAACTAGGGCGATTTCCACACTACGCTGTTATAGTGTTATTATTCCACTTTCAACATCCTATGGAATCCTGGAGTTTGCAGTTTAGGGAGGGGCATTTAGAATTCTCAGCCAGAGAGCTCTTTGGCCTCAGTAAACTACAAACCTCAGAATTCCACAGGTTGTTGAATGTGGAATAATAGCACTATAACAGTGTAGTGGAGAAATGGCCTAGAACACAAACCAATGGATTCAAATCATGAGAGAAGATATTTCATGCAAACTTTTGGAAAAAAAAAATTTAACTCTAAGAATTGTTTGACAATGAAATAGACTGCCTTGCAGGTGGTGGACTTTTCTTTTTTGCAGATTTTTAAACAGAGGCTGGATGGGGACCTTTGAGGAGTGCTTTAGTTACATATTCATGTGAAAAGGATCTAGGAGTCTTGGTGGATCACAAGCTGAACATGAATCAGCAGTTCGATGCAGCAGCTAAGAAAGTCAATGTGATTCTGGGCTGCATCAATAGGAGTATATAGCTCAATGAAGGTGATAGTACCACTCTATTCTGCTTTTATCAGACCCCACCTGGAATACTGTATCCAGTTCTGAGCACCGCAGTTAATGAAGGATATTGACAGGCTGCAATGTGTCCTGGGGAGGGTAACCAAAATGGTAGAAGGCCTGGAAACCATGCTGTATGAGGAGAGATTTAGGGAACTGGGTATGTTTAGCATGAAGAACAGACAGTTAGGAGGTGACATGATAACTATGTTTAAATGTTTGAAGAGATGTCACAGGGAGGATGGAGCAAGCCTGTTTTCTGCTGCTCCTGAGAATAGGACATGGCAATGTCTTCAAACTTTAGAAAAAGAAATTCCATCTAAACATTAGTAAGGACTTCTTAATAGTATGAGCAGTTTGACAGTGGAATGCACTGCCTTGGAGCATAGTGGAGTCTCCTCCTTTTGGAAGTTTTTAGACAGAGGCTGGATGGCCATTTGTTGGGAATGTGTTGATGGTGTATTCCAGCATGGCAGGGGACTGGGCTTTGTGGCCCCTGTGGTTTTGTCCAACCTTATATTTCTATGATTCTATTCCTGGATGTCAGGCTGTTGAACTAAATGGTTCTTGTAATTGCTTCCAACTCACTTTGTTTTCAGGCAGTATGGAAAGCTGCAAGGAAGGCAGAGGAGAAAGACAATTTTACATTATACTCATGGTTGGGCAATAGTGCAACATTTGATTTAGTCCAATAATTGTCTCTCTGGGTCAAGAATGGACAAGTCTCCTGTAAATGTCCACCCCTAGGTGCTTTTCCCTGTAAATCAGGCTGTTCATGGATAAAGCAGGGAGGTGTCATGGAGATGTGATTGTGATGTTTCTTGCTATTGCTACTCACTGCTAGATACTGCTGTTGTCAGTGCTATCAGTATTATAAACGTTTTCCGCAGGAGTCCAGACCTTGGGACTATAAGGAACATGTGGTAAGGAGGCTAATTTTGTGTCTTTTCAGGTTTGGGTTCTGAGTAATGCTATGATTTAAAACAGTGGTGGGGAACCTTTGGTCTTCTAGGTGTTTGATGGCTTAAGCTCTCCTGAATCCCCCCAACATGGCCAATGGTAAAGAACTGTTGGAACTGTCTTGAGTTCCACATTTGTGGAAAATATAAGATATAAATAAAGCAATACCATTACAAATAGGGTTGTCAGATCTCAATTTTGAGTGTCCAGTTTTCATCTGTCTTATCCAAGCAGCTGTGTGTGCGTGTGCATGCGAGCATGTGTGCGTGCACATGAGCTTGTCTGCAAATCACTTGTTGACTTATAGTGACCTCATGAATTTCATGGGATTTTCTTAGGCAAGTAATACTCAGAGGTGATCCTAGAGTGGAAATTCTTCCATTTGGATGGACTCACTTTCAGTCAAAAGGAAGGGGATGTGTCCAAATCTCCACCTTAGCTAACAGAGCACCTGTTTGCCTTGGATCTCATTTAGGAGAAAGGTGGAATATAAAATTAATAAATACATTTAATAAATAAATATCCCAGGCTTCTCAGTTCTTGATGCAGCTTACCAAGACTCATAGGGAGGCAAGGGATCTGTGCATTTACTTAATTAACTTCTTTTTTCTCTCCCAATTGTGGTGCCAGGGCTCATCTTCCACTTTGCTCTGTGTCCGCTTTCTGGCAGGAGCAAGTAGGCTAGATTAAATGTTCTTTACCCTGTCTCCCTAAGTAAGTGAGAAAGAATAATGCCCTCATTTCATCTTGACCTGGCAACAGAATCTTCGGCTAAGATTTTATTTCCAAGCAGAAAAATATGTTCTGCCTCTGTGAGCAACTGTGATGGGTTAACAACAGCACCAGAGATTGTTTCTTGGGTTTCATGTTTTGGCCTTGAAACATCCACTTGGGACAATGCTCAACTGGGAACTCTAGTTACAATGTTTCCTGACATCCGATATGTATAATAAAAGGCCTATGTGTTATATGCTTTCTGTAATATTTTGTGCTACAAACTTTGTGACTTATTCCAGAATATACAACAGAGGAACTTTCAGCAAGTCCACTTTGTTGACAGGCAGCTTCCTCCAGTGTAGTCTTCACACAGAATTGTTGGGATTCTGTTGACTCCCAGCAGCAAAGTTGAGAAGGCAAGAGCACTTTCAAAGGAAAGAAAGCATAGCAGATCATTGAGGCTGTCTCACAATATCCATGGCACCATCCCCAACCTGAAGCAATTGAATGGTGGCATGTCAGATCCAGCACTGATGCTATCATTAGGCCAACTAAGCACCCACCTGGTGGACAGACCTCAGAGGAGTGTAGTACTGGCCTTTGAGAGGCATAGTTTTATACAATTAGGTTCCTTAAAACCCTAAACTTTTATGTGTTTAAAGATAAATAGCACAACAGTGCTAGGGAATATAATTAATGACATGGGCCATTTCCACACGACATCACTGTCCCATGATGGGGATGCATTGGTACCAGTCCGCGAGTTGTGCTTTTGCACAACGTCATCGTGATCCTACTGCCAATGTATCCATCATGATGGCAGGATATTCTGTTACCAGAAAAAAAAAATCCAATAATGGCCCATGATGATGTGAAGCTCCTGTTGCCGGCAGCCATGGGGAATGGGCAGAAGTGCAATGTAGGTGCTTACTTCCCGAGTGCAGCACAGAGAAGAGGTTGACTGTACTGCAGAAGGAAGGCGCGAGTTGCTTGCACTCCCATCTGCAGGCAACCAACTAGGTGCGGAGATGAATGTTGGCAATATATGTTGCTTACAGTAATATATATGTTGCTTTAATAGAAATCTTTGATGACACAAGTTTTAAAAGGTTTATTTGGAAATACTTCCCAGTCTGAAGCAGGAATTATTCAAAATAATTTGTGTGCTAAAACATTTTTTTTCTTTCCTATTTGAGAAAGATGACCAAAGGTTGTTGTATTATTTATTCTTGCAATTTAAATGAATTAGTAGTTTCAAGTTTTATGTTTTTTTCTACAAGACGTCTGTTTTTAAAAATTGAACTTAACAATGGTATGGGTGGGGTTTAGTATTTAACCTTGCCCAGAGCACAAAATAGCCTGGCACCAGCATTGCACAGACCTGTAGCAGCCCTGCATGATGATAGCACAAATGTCTTTAGTAGCAGGGTCACTGAAACTCTGCTGCACATGTACAGATAAATAAGGAACAGAACAAGGATGCCACAGTGGCCTCTGATGTAACATCCAAAGAACAAAAGTTGCGTGGGGAATAGGAATACAGTCAGCTCTCTGTATCGACAGATTCTGCATCCATGGATTCAACCAACCATGACTTGAAGATATTTTTTAAAAAATCCAAAAAGCAAACCTTTTGAGTTGTTCTCCATTTTATATAAGGGACACTGTTCTACTACAGCATTGTATATAATGGGACTTTAGTATCCATGGATTTTGGTATCCACAGGAAATCCTGGAACCAAACCCCAGCGGATACTGGGGACATACTGTACCACTGAGGAGTTGTGGCTTAAACCTACAGTATACTCTGTTCTCAATAACCCAGCCCTTGAAAATCAATGCTGATCCAGTTAGTTCCATCTCTTCATCCCAGGTACCAAATCTTGGTCTTGCCAGAGGGTGACAGAATACTGGGGACTGCATGTTATAGACAAACATCTCTATTTAGATGCTAATAAGAGCCCGTGAGAATAAAATGCTGCTATTTTATTTTACAGGGAAAAAGAGGGTGAAGATATCTCTCACATTCCCATCATTCATGAGGTTAGTTGCTTTGCTTTGTAATACATGTTCTGAGACCAGGCTACCAGGTTTAATATTGAATGGGATTTCTGTGTCTTTTATTTTTTTAAAAAAAGCACATGGGAGTAAAAAAGTTTGTAGAAGTTGAGTAGTTCAACTCAAACTGCTGGTGGAACTGAAACTGGTGACCTGGCTAGATAATTTTCTTCTAACCAGTAACATCCTCCAGTTTCTTAAGTGCATTTTCACTAGCTTGTTTTTAGGGATATGTGCAGTTGTGTAGAACAGCCAGGATTCACAGGGTGGAAGTGCTTTTTTTTAATTAGCAGAAGTTGTGATGTGATCTGTTTATGTGTATTTGTGTATTCAAGTCACCTGTTGACTTATGGCAACATCATGACTTTCACAGGGTTTTCTTAGGCAAGAGATATTCAGAAGACCCCCTTAGAATTTTGCGTTCCTTCCAAGTTTAGCTACAGTCTTCATAGCAGCTGAGAGGAAAAAGGATTTCCTTGCCAGCAGTATGTTGTTCTGAGCTTTTTCAGCTGTAATGCAGAGTGTCTGGTAATGGGTTGGCCTTGAATCTGCAGTTAAAGACCTGTTAGCTCTACAAAAACCCTGTTCCTAGAAAGGAAGAAATTACTAGAACTGATGTGTTGATATGGATCAATGCATCTGCCTTCATTTTTCTATCTTCTTTTGGATGATGGGTGCTGTGAAGACAAGTCCATGAAATTCAGAATTGACACAACACCACTGGATGTATCCCAGGAATAGCTGGTGCTGTTAATGGTAGATCACAAGCAGAGTCAGTAGTCATTGGTATACTTCTACATTGGCTGCAGGGAAAAGAGAACAAGTGTCCAATTACAGCTCACAACTCCAGCGTCAGATCTGCTGGCTTGGAGGACCTGAGCCTCCTGACTGAAATGACCTTTTTTTTGCAGTAGCCTTATCGAGTCATTAGCTGAGGAAGCAACTCCTCTAAAAACACCAAAGGAAAATCTACCATGTGAGGTAGAGCTGTTACTCAGCCTATTTGCAAATAAATCTGCTCATTAAGAAGGACTCGGTATTAAGTTGAACATTACTTCTTCATTCTAGTTCACTGCTGTTTTTTTCTCCCCAGGTACCTGCAACAGGTTGGGGAATATTGTCAGTCTTCCAGGAGCTACATGTCAGTGGGAGTGCCTCTGGGTGGCTTCAGCAGAAAGTGGGCAGAGCCAAACCTGAAACTTCTTATACCCACCAGTGTTTCCTATGCATACAGAAAATTCCTAATAGCTCTATTCAAGCATACAAGATTAACCTGCTTCCCTCCCATTTGTTGTCACTCATATGACAAGATCTAGAACGCTGAACAATTTCCATGAGATCCAAAACCCTTAAAGATCAGGGTTTCTAATAACATGGAAGGGATGTTCCTCTCTTCTGAGCATCCTTCTCTATGTTGAGAAAGTGACAGAGGAGGGAGTTGTTTTAGCTTGTTCCATTTCTTTGTGCAAAAACACCTGAAGAGGGCTAATTAGTTGCTGTGAAAACACATCACTGCTCTTTTTCAAGTTCAGATATGGCCTTAGAGCCATCCATACAGATAGATTTTTGGTGAGTATAGCTGATAGGAAGTCCATAAAAAGATGGTATTGTCTGGAGGTCTGTTGGAGCCCTGTGCTGGCATAACTAAACTGAAATGTGCAGCACTGTAGCGCTGCTGTGGTTGTAAAAGAAGGCAGGCAAAGCTTTCTCTTTCAGCAGTTTGAGAAAATAGCTACCAGCACTAAGCAGATGGTGCCACCAATGAACGCCTTCTGTGTGGGTCCTTGGATCCAGGGTGTTCTGGAAAAGCTGCACTGGAAAATTGCTTCTTTGGCACTGGTGGCTACCCTAGCAATTTACTTCAAAGAGTTGAGGAGAATTTTCCCCCATGATCTCAGGGAGGGAAGATTGGAGGATTTTTTTTTTCCATGCAAAAGAACCAGTTTCTTTTGTAGTAGTAGAGGAAGAAATAGATTTCAAGGTCCGCCTTTAAATGTCTTTTCTTTTAAAGCAACATTTTTTTCTTTGGTTTTAAACATTTGCCAAGTAAGATTAAAGGTGCTTTTGAGGAACATTCACAGCTGTGTTAAAGTCATCTGTCCACACCCCTTTCCTTTTGGATGTTAGTCTTTAAAAACATAAAAATACATTTCAACTTGTAGGGCTCCACCAGTGAGATTATGCAGCATCACAAAAAAGCCCTGCATAGATTCCAACTTTTGAAGAAAAAAGAAGAATGTGACCAGATTACTGCAGCACTGAATGAGAAGAGGCAAGAATTTAGAGAGAATATGGAGCGGTTGGCTCAGCGAAGAGGGGAACTGAACCAAAAGGATCAAAATGTAAGCATCACTTTACATCTGTGATGAGAGTGCTTGGAGTTTCGCATGTAATGTAATTTTGCATGTAATGCTAGACCATATTTTGATACTGTGGGAAAGAGCCTAGACAAACCAGCAGCTCACATGCTTCCTCCACTCCACGCTCCTCTCCTCTTCTCTCATCCTTTGGTGAGACTGTGAGGAAGAGATCAAAAGTGCTCGCTTTCTGATTTAAATTATTCTGTTATTTATTGGATTTATTTCCTACCTTTCTCCCAAAAATGAAACTCAAGACAGCTTGCACTAATACTAAATCAAAGAATACAATTAAAATATAAAACAAGACCTATTGTTTAAAAAGAAAAGAAGTACAGTACGAAACACTTTTTAAAGCACATCAGTAAGAAAAACACAGAACTGTATCCTCAGTGGTTAAAGCCCTTTCTCACTACCCATTTATAACACTGTGATTCTGCTTTGACCAGTTCCATGCAGGAGTTTGCAGTTTGCTGAGGCTTTCATGTTCCCGGGCAGAGAATTCCAAATGTCGCTCCCTAAACAGGCGATCGTAGGATTCCTTAGGACAGAACCATGGCAGTGAAAGTGGGATCATGGTGTTTCAATTGTGTAATGTGAAAGGGCCCCTAACCAGTTTTCAAAATTCTGAATGATCTTAAAGTGTCTTCCACACTGGACTGTTCTAGCACTATTATCCCACTTTCAACCTCCTATGGAATCCTGGGGTTTGCAGTTTCGGGAGGGGCCAGACGGCCCCTCCCGAAACTGCAAACCCCAGGATTCCATAGGAGGTTGAAAATGGGATAATAGCACTAGAACAGACCAGTGCGGAAATGGCAAAAAAATGACAAACTAGAGTTCTTCATTCTGTTTCAATTCAGGAAAGTCAGTTTAGTTTAAACTATTTTATTAAAAAGTGAGGCCTGATCTTAGCTTGATTGAATACAGTGGTGGAGCTTGGAGTGTGTGGAGAGGGGAATGGGAGAGGGGTGAGGCTACGGTGTGAGGGGCGTGGCCAGGGCTCACGGGGGCATGGCCAGGGTATACGGGGGTGTGGCTATGGACCAGGATGCCCCCAAAACATTGCTGCCTGAGGCAAATCACTCCCCTTGCTCCAATGTCCCTTCATGATTGATTGAACAAACAGTTTAAGTAAACCACAGAATGTAAGTTTTGCTTTTACTCTAACTGGAGTTCCTTGCATTTGAATGTAACAAGGCACTCCAGTTAGAGTAAAAGCAGAAACTTTCCTTCTTCTGAGATAAGGTAAAATAGAAGGAAGAAGCAATTGCCATGCTGGCTGGTGATGATGTACTCTCTGATATTTTACAGAGGAAAACTGATATACTGTAGCCAAGCAGCATGAAAGTATGGTAAAAATGCAAAAGTTATTAATAAGAAGAACACACAAGCTAGGAGAAAGGGGGAAAATTAGAGGAGGAGAGAAAAAGTAATACATTTTAAAAGCAGCTGAACAAGTGGGACAACAAAGGATTAACTGGAATTCTCTGCGCCAAGTAAGGAGAGTTGGAGGGTATATGGTGATAATGAACTGAGCCCAATGCATCCAGAGGGCAACAGCCTGGGGAAAGCTGTTCTACAATAATGACAGAAGTGGAGATGGAGATTACATACCTTTCGCCTGTTTTGGCAGGGACAGTCACATTTAATCTTCTGTCCACTTTTCCAGCTGCTTTGAAAATGCATCACTTTGTCTCTCCTCCTCCCACTTTTCCTTTATCCCTCTAGCGGGAGGAAAAGCAACTTTAGTACAGGACTTGCAGGAAGGGCACATGGTCTTAAGTGTCTCTACACTAATGCAGAGAACATGGGAAATAAGCAAGATGAACTCAAACTCTTAATACAACAAAATAAATATATAGGCATCACTGAAACCTAGTGGGATGAGCCTCATGATTGGAATGTAGGAATAGGGGAGGTATAACCTATTTCACAGAAATAGACCAAATGAGAAAGGAGGAGGAGGAGCCTTGTATGTCAAGGATGTTTTTTCCTGTGAAGAGATCCATGACTTAAACAGGAAGCCAGGTTGAGAGCATCTGGATAAGAATTAAGGGAGCAAGAAACAATAGGAATGTGATTGTGGGGGTTTGCTACAGGCCTCTAGGCCAGCCTGAGAACTTGGATGTTGCCTACCTGGAGCAGATGACCACACATTCAAAAAGGAAAGATGAAGTAGTAATGGGAGATTTCAACTATCCTGATATATGTTGGCAGTCAAACTCTGCCAATACCACAAGATCCAACGGGTTCCTCGCTTGCCTTGCAGACAATTTTATGATCCAGAAGGTGGAAGAGGCAACAAGGGGAACCATTATTTTAGATCTGATCCTGACCAACAGGGATGACCTTGTTGATGAGGTGGAGGTGGTGGGATCCTTAGGGGGGAATGACCATGCTCTATTGGAATTTGTCATTCAGTGAGGAGAAGAAGCCAAGTGTAGCCAGACATGCATTCTAGACTTTAAAAAAGCTGATTTCTGTAAACTTGCCAAAATTGAGTTATTTGCCAAAATTCCATGGTCAAGAATACTGAAAGACAAAGGAGTTCATGACGGATGGGAGTTTCTTAAAAGTAAGATACTGAAAGCGCAATTTAAAATTGTGCCAATAAGGAGAAAAAATAGCAGGTGTCTAAAGAAATCAGAATGATTGATGAAAGAACTCTCAGCTGAGCTAAGTATTAAAAGAAACATATACAGGAGATGGAAGAATGGTGAAACCACCAAAGAGGAATTCAAGCAAATAGCCAGAATATGTAGGGAGAAGGTCAGAAAAGCTAAACACAGAATGAACTCAGGCCTGCCAGAGACATTAAAAACAATAAAAAGCGCTTTTTTAGATATGTCCGCAGCAAAAGGAAAAACAAGGAAATGATAGGGTTGCTGTGTGGAGAAGATGGCCAGTTACTAACAGGGGGAAGAGAGAAGGCAGAAATACTCACCAACTTTTTTGGCTCAGTTTTCTCCCAAAAGGATAGAAGTACTCAAACTGGGGGGTAGGGAGCAGGTGAGGAAGGTGGGGGGGATGCAGCACAGAATAGGTAGAGTTAGTAGTACAGGAATATCTGGCTAAACTAGATGAATTCAAGTCTCCAGGGCCAGATGAATTACATTCAAAGATATTAAAAGAACTGGCAGAAGTCATTTCAGAACCACTCGCGATAATCTTTGAGAACTCTTGGAGAACATGAGAAGTCCCAGCAGAATGGAGGAGGGCAAATGTTGCCCCCATCATCAAGAAGGGGGAAAAAAGAGGTCCCAAATAATTATCAACCTGTCAGCCTGACATCAATACCTGGAAAGATCCTAGAGCAGATCATTAAACAGTCAGTTTGTAATTACTTAGAAAGCAATGCCATAATCATTAAAAGTCAAAATGGATTTCTCAGAAATAAGTCATGCTAGACTAATCTTGTCTCTTTTTATGATAGGGCTACAAGCTCGATAGATGAAGGGAATGCTGTGGACGTAGCATATCTTGATTTCCGTAAGGCCTTTGAAAAGTTCCCCATGACATTCTTGCAAAGAAATTAGTAAAATGCGGGCTGGACAGGGCTACTGTTAGGTGGATTTGTAATTGGTTGACCAAACGAGCCCAAAGGGTGCTCACCAATGGCTGCTTTTCATCCTGGAGGGAAGTGAATAGTGGGCTGCCACAGGGTTCTGTCCTGGGCCCAGTGCTATTCAACACCTTCATCAATGACTTGGATGAAGGAGTGGAGGGCATGCCGATCAAATTTTCAGGTGACACCAAATTGAGAGAGGTTGTTAATACGTCTGAGGGCAGGGTCAACATTCAAAATGACTTTGTCAGATTGGAGAGCTGAACTAAAGCTAACAAAATGAATTTCAACAGAGAGAAATGTAAGGTCCTGCACTTTGGTAGAAAAAATGGAATGCACAAATATAGGATGAGGGACACATGGCTGGATAACAGTATATGTGAAAGCGATCTAGGAGTCTTGGTGGATCACAGGTTGAACATGAGTCAACAGTGTGATGCAGCAGTCGAGAAAGCCAATGCAATTCCTGGTTGCATCAATAGGAGTATGGTGTTTAGATCAAGGAAAGTAATAGTACCACTCTATTCTGCATTAGTCAGAACTCATCTGGAATACTGTGTCCAGTTCTGGGCACCTCATTTCAAGAAGGATATTGACAAGCTGGAACACGTCCAGAGAAGGGCGACCAAAACAGTGAACGGGCTGGAAGCCATGCCCTATGAAGAGTAGCTTAGGGAGCTGGGGATGTTTAGTCTGCAGAAGAGAAGGTTAAGAGGGGACATGATAGCCATGTTTAAATATTTGAAGGGATGTCATGTTGAGGAGGGAGTGGGCTTGTTTTCTGCTGCTCCAGAGACTAGGACAAGGAGCAATGAATTCAAGCTGCAGAAAAGGAGATTTCACCTGAATCTCAGGAAGAACTTCCTGACAGAGCTGTCTGGCAGTGAAATTTGATGCCTCAGAGTGTAGTGGAGTCTCCTTCTTTAGAAGTTTTTAAGCAGAGGTTGGATGGGCATCTGTTGGGAATGCTTTGATGTGTGTTCCTGCATGGCAGGAGGTTGGACTGGATGGCCCCTGGTGTCTCTTCTAACTCTATGATTCTGATTTGTCAGCCTAGTTCCATTGATGCAGATTGAGTTCAAAGTGCAAAAGTAGTTTTTACTGCATTTACTCAACAAGGAGATGAGGAAAGAAGAGGCAGAATTTTGTCTTTCCTATAAATGCAAGCAAAAGCAAACTCCTGTACCTTCTCCTAGTTTGTTGTTCTTCCTCCTTGATTTTTGCCATCAGGATCACACTCTGACATTGATAGGCTGTATATGTTCTGGCTTTCATCTGTGAAATGTTGGAAGGTATGCAAGCACAGAAAAGGAGCTTTGTCCAAAATGCTCCCAATACCCCCTACAGGGGTTGGAGAAAATTTTGCTATGTTCCCCCACACTGAGCTGTTTTGGGCCTAGAAGAGGCTATAAAAAAAACAACAGTAAGTGACCTAGAATTTAATCTTCTTGTCATTTTCTATTTTTTTTTTTAAAGGCGTATCTTGAGCCACAAATTGTCCATACCCCACCAGTGGCAGAATTGCCAACCAAGTTTCCATAGGGGCTTTGGGAGGCATTTGGGGACCAAAAAGAGGCTTTTTTTCAGGGGTGAGGAATGGCAGAGGAGGTACTGTTACCCAAAAGTCCCTTGGTGGTCTAGTGTGTCTGCCCCAAACCTCCAACAGTTGCCCACTCATGCCTTATGAGCCAGTAGGACAGGTTTTCTCTCTCTCTCTTTTTTTTCCTGCAACAAACAACTTTCTTTTCATGGGGTCCTACTTTTAGGTAGTGTGCAAGATTCAGTAAGCTTTCTCTCTCCCTCTTTGATCAGAGCAGGGCTCGCATGCTTGGATTTGACATCTATCTTGAAGAGTGTGAAAAGAAGAAAAAGCGTGCTCTTCAGAAATACAAGATGGAACGAAAGCATAAATCAATGAAGAGGCGTGAGATAATTACACTGAAACAGGAGCTTAAGAAACTCAAAGCCAGGTAAGGTGCACAGGCCCTTCCTCCATATGACCACAGAGTGATGTGATGCCTGAAATCCTGCTGGTGTCTTATGCATGCATAAGTTCCCCTATTGAACCACTTAGACATTTTTGCCCATTGCACAATGTCCGCATTCAGTTCAAGATCATGAAAGTACAGTTGTATGTGCAGTGCCACTATGCATGCAGATGCTCATTCTTAGCCAATGTGGCTCACACAGCAAAGAACCAGCCAGAGATTCAAAACTAAACTAAAAATGTATTTAATTGAGGCAAATACACTCACTCATGCACACAAGATACAAACAGTCACATATTTACACAAGAGCTAACTGAAGGATAAAGGGAGGAAATGGGGTTCTAATCACCAGTCCAGAAGAATAGTGAAGCAGTTAAAATGTGACTTAGGCTTGTGTCTAAGGGCAAACCAGATGAGGATTCAGGGCGACAGAGTGGGGTCCAGCATTTCATATGATTGCATCTGACTTCTCAAAACCAAGGGTTTATATACTCTATTTTCCTCCCTGAAGGGGTGTGAGTTAATTGCTCTCCCAGCCCAGTGGACAATGGGAGTTGCAACATAGACAATGGTGTTTGGATGGTGCTAATGGTATCAATGGCTTGGTTGAGTGGGGTTTCTCAGCCAGGCTTCCATAGGAAATATGAACAGCAGGGGTCCTTGCCTCTTCACTTGGGCACCTTATTGTTTTCTGCGGTTGTCAATTGATAGGATTAGCTTAGAGCCTTTAAGTCAGGCTTTACAACCTGGCCATGCTGGGGTCTTCTCTGACTTATTCCCAGCCAATGTTCCTTTCCACATGGCCTTTCCAGTCATGAGGGTGTATAATTTATATTTTATGCCAACACATCTGCCAATTAATATATTTTGCCAATTAGACCATATCAAAGCATGGAAATGCATGGCCTGCTAACAGGGTCTAGACAGAGACTCCATGCTTGTATCTTTGTCATGTAGCAGACTCACAGAGATAGGAGACCACAGAGCTGGAAAAAGAGATAAGTTTATTTAACGCGCGGGCTCAGGCTGGGTCACCCCAGAAAAACCAAGAACCCTGAAGCAAGGTTACACAGTTATTTTATAGACACAGCATATAAGTTTCATTTCTCTCAGTCTGCCCAAGTCCGCCCTCCCTTTGAATCTCGCAACACAGCACATTTCTCCTCCCTTTGTTTATATTTCAGTAAGTCACTCTGACCAACTTAAGCAACCTTTATTCTCAATACCAAGATCCACGCTTATCTGCTTTCAACCCAGCCAGGCATTCTGCACCTTGACATTTCACCCACTTCTGAGCTACTTCAAGCTCCTTCTATATTTCTGTTAATTCTTCTGCTATAATTATGAGCATATCGAGGCATTAGAGCAGATATTTTTCAGGAGAATCTTTTCCAAACATTCTATAGACTTAACCATATTTTATAATTATATATGGGGTCCCTGCTTCAGTCACTTTCCTACCCCCACAACTTCCTCTGCATACTTTTTGAAAACCATATTTGCTGGATGAAGAAGTGTGTATGCTTCAAAAGCATGCACAAAGATCTTTGTGGCTTTTTGCTTGACCTAATAAAGATATTCCTACAATATGGTTCAAGGTACAAGGGTTCTCCTTTCTTCTGGACCTTTATCTTTAAAATGAAGTTGGACTGGATGGCCGTTCAAACACCAGATGCCTTCAAATGGAAGACTGTTCTATGTATAGGAGAACAAACTGTGGCTTCTATAGGGTGAGACACATAGGCCATTTCCACCCTACACTGTTATAGTGCTATCATTCCACCTTCAGCATTCTATGGTTGCATTTTAGTGAGGGGTATTTAGAATTCTCAGCCAGAGAGCGCTTTGGCCTCAGTAAACTACAAACCCCAGAATTCCACAGGATGTTGAAAGTGGAATAATAGCACTATAACAGTGTAGTGTGGAAAGGTCCTCTAACGTCTATATATTTCTTCAGACAAGAGAAACTGCAGAAAAAGATGGTGAAGTATAAGAAGTTTGAAGATTTCCTTCAGCAAGTGGTAAACATACTGCCCTCCAGTGAATATGGTGAGTACAATAATTGAATATTTATTGGATTTCCTTTTGCATTAATAAAACACATCTTAAGAACCATTTGGGGGGTGTTCTTGGACCCAGTGCTGCTTTTGAAAGGCCAAGTGGCTGCAGTGGCCTGGAGTGCATTTGTCCATTTGTCCCGCTGTGCACTTTCCCTGGAAGAAAGATCTGAAGCACCCAGAGCAGCCAGCCATGCCTGGAGGAATGTGGTGGGGGAGCAGAGAAGTGTCTGATAGTTAATTAGCTCAGCCACTAAGACTTCCATAGGAACCCAGTGGATTCAGTGGATGGTATAATTGCTTCCCATCTTGCTATAAAAACATAGCCAGGTGCTTCTCTGATCCCCACTAAAAAATAGGATGCCCCCTTTCATGTACAAAAGCTGACTGGGAAATTTGAATCCTTCGTTTACTTTGATGTTGGAAAAGAATCTTCTACCATAACTGAAGGCAAAAGGTGGACTTCAGGGATACAGAATAAGTTGCAAATCTGTCTCTTCCAACACCTGGTGGCCACCTCCTAGCATCTGCCAGCTGAGTCAGCCCCCTCACTCTGCCTCATGGTAGGTCTGACACTGCCCATTCTACACTGAAAGAGAACCACAAAAGTTACTTTTTAAAAAATAATCTGTTCCAGTTACTCTTTGAAATGTTTAAGAAGTAATTCATAGTCACTACCCATTGCAACATTTAAAAAATAACTTTTGTCATTTGTTGCACTGTGACATTCATTTCATTTTCTTCTTTTGTTAAAAAAAACACACCTTGGGATTGATGAGATTGTTGATTAAAATTTGAAAGATTTCTATAAAAGTTCCTCTTAAATGCCTTCAGGTACTTTTTACAAATAATTTTTAAAAGTTCAATGAGTTGAGACCAATAAAGACTTTAGCCTAATAGTAATTACACCAATAAAATAAATGATGTTCAGATAATCACATTCCTTTTCAAGTGCATCTCTGTTAAGTCATTTTTACAATAATGCTCAGTAATTTTTTGCAGGCAACCAGTGGCGTAGGGACAGGGGCAGGGGGCAGGAGGGCAGTGCACCCCTGGAGGCACTTTTTTGGGGGGGGTGCCATCGCTTCTTGCATGCCCTCTCCGTGCACTGTCACCTTGCCCCCGTGTGCCATCACCCCGCCCAAGCATGCCATCATCCTGCCTTCCATGCGCCATCACCCATCACCTCCTGCATGCCATCACCCCTCCCCCACATGGCCTCACCCCTCTCCCCAGGCACCGCTGCCCCGCTTCCACCCTCCCCTGCCCCTTTCCCTCCCCCATGCACCCCAAGCTATGCCACTGCAGGCAACAAGACACTGCTTGTAGCTTATTACTTCTGAATCCTGCACTTGAACTGTGCATCTACCTTTTTGTGATTTGCCAATTTTGAGTCCTTTAAAGGGCTAACTGCCCTTTAAATGCACATTTGTACTCCCTTTATCACACTCTGACAGGCATTGAGCGCTCTTAGGTTAAAGTCAGTATTTATAACTTTGGGAACCATTCAGTGCAAATCTAATGTCTAAATTTTGGCTGAATCAGTGTGGCGTAGAGGTTGAAGTGCTGGGACTTGGGAGATCCAGGTTCAAGGTCCCACAGTGTCTTGAAACTCAGTGAGTGGCTTTGAAGGACTCAATCTTTCTGAGCCTGAAAGGGTTGTGGTTGTGAGCATAAGGGGGATGGTTAGGAGAACAACCACATATGCCACCTTGATCTCATTCAAGGGAAAGGAAGATGAAGATGAAAATCTGATACATGCTTCCATGTATAATAAGATTTCTCCTCTTTTCCACTGTAGCCTATCTGGGATGTCAGGAAGATTCTGTGGTTAGAGCCCTCATAAAAAGGCATAGGACTTTGGTGATTGAACATCGAAAGTTGATGAATTATTTGTCCGTTCTGCAATATGACCTCGAGGAAACCCAACGTGAATTTGCAGCCTTACAAGAGGAATATAACACCCAAAAATATGTAATGTTAAGTGAACACATAGTTTTAAGCATCTTGCCCCAATCTTTCCTTTTCCACTTCCCTCATACTTGTTGGCTGAAATGGCTCTAGATTATGGAAGCTCTTTAACTGCTTTCAACTGAGCATGGTTACAGAGCCCTATGCAAACCTTCATATTCAATATATAAAGATCTGGAATATTGCTGGATTCATGGGGATGTTTGGGAGCAAGTCGTATCTGTTTGCCCGTGATTTGGCCCCATTTTAGTCCTACATGTGAGCAGGTGAACAACTCCATATAGCCATAGTCAATGCTATTTCCTGAAAAAAAGATAAAAGTTTTAAGAAGAATCAGTTGCATGCAACATTCATACCGTGAATACCTTGAGTATGCACAGATTACTTCTGAAAAAAGTCCAATTGTTGTCATGCCCTTTCCGCATTACACTGTTATAGTGTTTTATTCCATTTTCAACATCCTGCAGAATTCTGGGGTTTGCAGTTTAGGGAGGAGCATTTAGAATTCTCAACCAGAGAGCTCTTTGGCATCAGTAAACTACAAACCCTAGAATTTTGCAGAATGTTGAAAGTGGAATAATAGCACTATAACAGTGTAGTGCAGAAATGGCCAGAGAGAATGTGGCTTTGGCTTGGGTAGTAAGGATCAAAGCATTATGATTGCATTTTAATTGTGGCATCCTATGGAATCCTGGGATTTGCACTTTGCACTTTGAGTAGAGATAATTAGAATTCTCAGCTGGGGAACTCTAGCGCCTCATCAAACTTCAAATCCACATATTCCATAGGGTGTAACCATGGCAGCTTAAGTGGAATCATAATGCTCTAACTGTGTAGTGTGGAAAGCCTAGGGTTTTACTGCCTGGTGTAGATGACAAGATGGTGTTCCTTTGCCGCACATTCCACATAGAGCAGCTAACCAGGCTGGCAGATGGATGGTGTATGAACTTTGTTGGGGTTGGTGTCTGCCACTGTACTGAAGGATAGCAAGCTAGGACAGGATACAGGTCAAGCTGTATGGAATGCTCATACCTCTGCTAGCTAAGCAATTACCTCACTGTGCCCAGAGTGATAAGGCCAGTTGTGGGTGGAACATCTATTGCAGCAGAGACATTCCAAGAGACGGCTATAATTCTTTCTCTTCTGATTGGCTAGCACTCTTGTATATGCCAGTCTGCCCCCATTAAAGTGCAGTTAAGGAAACTGTGAGTCATCTTTATCAGGAACAAATGAAATACTGCTATAGTTATGATGAATTAGAGTGGACGGAGAATTCTCCAAGTACCCAAAGGCTTGTATGCATATAAAGAGTTAGGTAGCTTAAGGCATGGATCCTGCTGACAGAATGGTGAGACAGAGACAATAAGACAAAATGGTGAGTACCATTAAAATATAGCAATGTGGAGAAATGCATTGCAGCTATTGGCCATTTGACCATATTCATGGATCTATGTAGACAAGATGTGACATTCTTTTAAAATAAACAGAAGTGGAGAAGGGCAACTCTAAGCCAAGTCGAGATCATGGCATAGAATAAGAGAGGTTCTCCTTCTGCCTTGCCAATTTAAACCACCACAGCTACCCCAATAGCATGTACGACTTGTACTAGAAGCACTGGCGTGAATAGGAATTTTCTTTCCAAGGCAAATCGCAGGTTTTGCAGCCTTGACTCAAATCAGGATAATGTTGGATGATGGTGGTGGGTGGGGGTTAAAATGCCCCTTCTTTCTGCCAAGCCCCGATCTGCATGGTGGGCCTTGTGTCTGAATTTATCCATACCCACCAAATTTCATAGATGAAAACCAGGACCAGTGTGGCCAAGCAACACCAGAGTATGGTCAAGAGGGTAAAAGTTATTAATGTAGAAGAAGACAAAGGCTAGCAGAGGCTGCAGTAGTTTGCTGTTGCCTGAGTCTACAGGGGAGGGCATTCCTCTTCTCTCACCTGCTTAATTAATTGAGTGCAAAATTACTTTTGCATTTTGAATTCAGCATGCAGCAACTGAAATAAGTACAGCATAAAGAGGAGAAGTGGGAGGAAGAGAGAGAAACAGGGGCATTCCAAAAGCAGATGGAAAAGGATTAATCAGAATTGTCCCTGCCAAATCAGTACAGTTGTGGGATATGTTTATCTTCCAATTTTTTTGCACATAGTTGCTAACTGTATGAACAATGTGTGTATAATGTGGTCCACAGAGAATAGCTTTGTGCAAACCTTGCAGTCCCTCAACAGCACACAGCAAACCATGTTGGGGCATGGGATTGTTCCTCATATCCATGTCCCCCCCAGGTCCTGAACCTCCCATGCTTAGGATGAAAATCCGAAGGAGGCTTCTGCATCCTTCTAAGGCTTTCTCACAACATTTTGATTTGCTGTACCAACTGGACCAGACCACAGGATATAGGCTCAGTATTGTCTGTCTCTGAATGATCTCAAGCCAAGGTCTTTTCCATCGCCTGCTACCTGCTCTTTTTTCATGGAAATGCCACGGATTGGAATTAGGACTTTCTACTTGCAAAACTTGTGCTCTACCACAAGATTTTGGTCTTTTTTTTTTTCACAGCTGGGGCAGAGAAAGGAGGCCATACTACTAAAGAGTTCTCCGCATGGGGTAATTCCGCATGGAGCAATTAAACATAGTAAATAAACATGGGATGTTGATGCTCTGCAAAGCAATGCAGGTCTTTTAAGTTTAGGGAACAAATGCAGCTTTGGAGGAAAATATGCTTCTTTTTCCAGCAAAAGATTTCTTTAACAGCTCCAGTTGAACCTTACCTGTTCTAATTCATTTTTCTTTTAACTATTGGTCAACTCGTCAATAATGTTTTGAGGACCAAATAGTCTAGATTAGTGGTTCTCAAACCTTAGTCGCCCACATGATTTGGGACTTAGCTCCCAAAATCATTGGGCATGCTGGCTGGAATTTCTGGGAAATGAAGTCCAAAATATTTGGAGGGTCAGAGACTGAGAAACACAGGTTTAGGTGATCATATCTGTAGATTCTTTGTGGGCATTATGCGTTTGTATAGATGAGTGCAAATCACATGCAAAAGATAGCTTTTCCCCTGCAAAGTACATCCTATCCTTAATTTCTCATTTTGTGGCTTTTGCTAGATGCTGATTAGCAAAGTTTCTGAACTCCAATCAAAGTGCAGCATGTTACAATCCAAAAACATTACATTGACACAGTGTATTAACAGTGAAGAGGACCAACTCACTCACCAGGTAAGGGTTTAGGTGTGTGAGTGTGCGTACTTTTCTTCTTTTCCTCTATAACAGCCCCCCATCAGACCTCGGTTCAAAATGGAGTGGAGGAAAGTGGATGTGCTTGCATTGCCAGAGCTGTGAGGGAAGACAACTGTAATATTTGCACCACAGTAGGGCCATTTAGGAGGTGCCTCCAGCAGTCTAAAAGTAAATCTTAGGCCCTTTCTGCATGAGGTGAGTGAATAGCTCCGTGGCATTACTTACCAGCTCTTCTTGAGTCCGAAGTAACACAGGCTTTCCCTTGAGCCCTTCCACAGGGCTCCTCCATTAGCGCAGGGTGAACTGGAGCAGTGCAAGGTCTGTAGATCTGCACTGCTCCAGCTCAAAATGGTGGCTTCCTGTGGTTTCTGGCTCAAAATGGCGGCTTCCAGTGTCTTTGGCCATTTCTGCATGGGGTAATTAAAACGATGCAGTGTGTCTTCAACAGAGGACGTCTGCACCTTGGAGTGGACTGGGTTCGGACTACTTACTGGAGATTTGCACCTCAGTCCGCTCTGAAACGACCCCACGTGGTCCTCCAGCGTGTTTTTGAAAGACTGGAAAAATCAGGTCTTTCAAAGTGCTGGAGCGCACCACTGCGTGCATGCTCCCTTTTGCAGATTCGCAGGCTTGCACCAATGTGAGCCTGTGATCTGCAGGGGCTTTAGGCATGGCGAGCTTCAGAGGTTGGTTGGGACCCATGACCAACTGGAAGCCGCTATTTTGGAAGCCGGAGCAGTGCGGGTCTAGACCATGCATTGCTCCGATTAACCCTGGACCAGACCAAGGAGCCAGAAGATCCAGTGAGTAATGGCACGGAGCGATTCCTTTGCCTTGTGCGGAAATGGCATTTGTGGGAGTGGACCAACCACTGATGCTAGCCACACCCACAGCCTGCCCGCCACTGATCGCGGGCTGCGCATCTGCACAGGTAAGTAGGAACGCAATGGCGTGTTCCAGAAAATGTAAAAACCTGATTTTTCCAGTCTTTCCTAAACATGCTGGAGGACCATTTGGGCACGGGTTGGATCAGACTAAGGTGCGGAACTAAGTTAAATAGTCCGCACCTAGTCCGATCCAAGGTGCAGACAACCTCCATGCCAGGGCACCTTGGCTCGTTTTAACTGCCTCGTGCGGAAAGGGCCTAAATTTAAGCTTGGAGGTTGATGGTGCTGGGTGGAACTGCTGTGAATGCTAACAGCAAATGTTGCCTATTTGTTGTTGTGTGCCTTCAAGACATTTTCAACATGTGGTGATCCTGAGGTGACCCTATTATGGGGTTTTTTTTGGCAACATTTGTTCAGAGGAGGTTTTGCCATTGCCTTCTGTGAAAACGTGGGGATCTGGGCCAAGTGAGATCTGCTTTGAATTCTCTCTTCCTAGAGAAACAGCACCCTTCTATATTTTTGCCACCTATTGGCTCCCTCTCCACATTTATATCTCTCTATTGCTTTCCCTAAGTCCACACTGTAGTAGATATAGGGCAAAGTGTGTTTTGATTAATCTCAATGAATGTGTCACTGGTGGTAGTGTGTATAACCAATCTAGATCAAAGAGGCACTTTATGGAGACTGCTCTTTACAAAAATATAACAAAATCATTATTGAACAAATTGACAAGGGAAAAGGTAGTTGGCAAATTAAAGATTAGCAGACAGCAAAACACTTGTGGCTCTAACCCAGCAAACACTTCCACAACTTTTTCACTCTCCCTCCTCTCTCATCAAACTCTCAGATGGAACTCTCTCTCCAAATTCTGTTTCAGTCATTTTTCTGTTAGGCTCACCCCCTGACCTAGCCTCTCCCTCTGGCTACCCTGGGTTCCATAGTCAACAACCAATCAATTTAAATCCTCTTGTTTGCTAGGGTGGCTCTGTTGTTATGTCACCCCCCAGGGTTCATTATACCTTCTTCTGCTAAAAGAGTGTGACTTACCCAAGGTAAGCCAGTGGGTTTCCATGGCTGAATGGGGATTCGAACCCTCGTCTTCAAAGTACAGCACCCAAACCACCGCACTACACTGGCTCTTTGAAAGCTGGGTATGTGCTGTGCTGACTGGCTGATAATGATAAAACTATAACGATGTCTCCCTTCACAGTCCTAGAAGCAATTTCAGAAAGAGAACAGGCAATCTGAGGGATTTTTAAGCAAACCAGGTCTGCAAAGTATTGCTTTAAAATATTTTTTTAAATGGTGGGCTGTTTACCTGATGGCTGATTTATCAGTTACATACTTTGGAGTGCGCAGAGGGGTGCAAGGGTGGGCAGAAGGGAAGGGCAGGGCTACATCACACAAGGGGCGTGGCTATTTCACATGGGGGCATGGCTATGTTGCACGGGGGCATGCCTGGGTTGCACGAGGGCATGGCTAGGTTGCACGGGGATGACCCCAAAAACTTGTCTCTGGGGGCGTACCACCCTCATTGCCCCCGCCATCCCTATGCCACTGTGATTTATCAGTATGCCCATCCACCATATATATTGCAAAGCTGGGTGGGAAATTAGCTTATGCTGCCACCAGAACAGAGGAAACCAGTAAGTCTTCTCTTTCTTATCTTTGTTCTCACTCTTGATGCAGGCTATCGTTGATGTATGATTCTACTGAGTTAACAGAACCAAATTTATCAATTTCTTTACAGAGTAGAGAGATAACCAGTTTGCTAATGGCAATCTCCAACCTTGCAGAGCAGTGCTACCTAAGGAATTATGGTCCTTTGAAGGAAATGACATTGCACACCAAGTTGAACATGATCCAAGTAAGGAAGACTATTGGTATAATTAGAACAATTAAAATCCAACATGTTGAAGAGTTAAGAGGCAGATTGTTTATCAGTGGGCTGTATCCAATAATGTCATTTCAGTAACTCAAAGCATGCACTAGTTGCAGACACCAATTTTTATCCTTGTGCAAGTGTAGGTTCTAGCCATATGATTCCATTTTGTGGGCACAGTTAAGACAAGCCATTCCATAAGCTGATACACAACTTGTCTCTTGCATGTTATTTGATCCCTTTAACCACTATTGGAATACAATCACCTCTTGTAGTTTATCTGCCAGCCTTAGATATACTGTTATACTTTTTTAAAAGATATTTTTACTAAACACATATAAACAACAACAATATGAAACAATACACAAAATTAAAAATACAAAAGAATACAATACATACGAAAAAACAAATGCTACATGACAAAAATGCAAATATGGCAATCTAAAATCTAAACTACAACCAACTTAAAAAAACCCTACAAATAATTAAAAAGTTGGTTCTTGCCCTTATTGCAAATAGCTACTACGTAACAATTACACTTAAGTAATAAATCCTTAAATTAAAACCAAAGTTAATTCTTGTTACTGACACTAATTATAACCTTATTTATATACCCCAAAGGAAATTTTCCTAATTAATAAAACATCAATTATAATCAATAGTAGTCACCTATTAATATTATTCTATTATGTTAAATTAGGTTTAGTCTAAACAGTTATGTCAAACCTCAACGTCTAATTAAAAAAGAAAGATTGACAACAATAAACCTACTTCAATTACTCTTAGATATACTTGTATCATAAATGTTATCATATTATTTAAACCAGTAATAAGCAATAATAATTAGATTAACAATTATACCTCAGAGATTATTAATAACTCTTAAATATTATAATTTAAACCATATATTTTAGACATTACAAATATCCTAAAACAGCAGCAGACTAAAATCATCAATTATTTTCATATTACACTTCTCATGTAACAGTAAAGAATAGATCAAAACTTAAAAGTCCAATCAGGTTTAAAACCTGTTATCAATTCACCCTCATTTTGCTATATATGGTCAATCAGATATTTCTAGCCAGAAAAGAATTCACTTTTTGTTTGTTCCTTTAACCTATATGTAAGGTCATCCATTTCAACTATTCCCATCAATCTGTTGAACCATTCATCCATTGATGGGGTCTCCATTTCCCCCCCAGCAGTTTACATATACTAATCTCACTGACAATAGCATGCATTGCACCAGTTTATATTATTTCTTGTCAATAGGTGTGTCTTCTTCCCAGATCCCTAATAAATTTAGTTCAGGATTTTTAGACATTTGAGATTTCAAAATCTTTTGCATCTTATTTTGTATCTTCACTCAAAATTGTTTGGCTTTTTCACATGTCCACCACATACGATACAAAGATGCAACTTGGTCCTGACATTTCCAACAGTTATTCTTCATATCTACGTGTATCTTTCCAAGTCTCTCTGGTGTAACATACCAACGATACATCATTTTATAGTAGTTTTCTTGAAGATCATAGCAAAGTACATTTTTAATATCCTTTGTCCATAATTTTTCCCATTGATTCATGTTTATATTGTACCCCAAATTCCTTGCCCAGCTAATCATATATTCCTTTACTTGCTCTTCTTCTATCTCTAATTTCAACAAAAATTTGTACATCTTAGCAATCAAATAGTCATAACAGTAACTCCAAATCTGATTTATTCTGTTCAAATTCTTTATCCCAATGCTATTACTCAACATAAGTGTGATTTTCTTGTCTATAAGCAGCTTTTCTAATTACTAAATGCTGAAATAGACGGGGAGAGTATCTCCATCATACATTTTTGTTCGTCTTTTAGGTGCTGGTAGAAGTAGAACTTTGGGCCAGATGAACTTTTGGTTTGATCCTGCACATCTTTTTAGTTTGCTAGCTTTAACATAGCCTTCCATGGGGTGGTTCTTTCTGTTATTTTAGCATACAGCTTCCATAATGCCTGACAGCTGACCAGCTGACCAAGACTTAAGGGAATTATAGTATAAAGCATCTAGAAGATACCAATTTGGGGAAGGCTGCTGTGGAAACAAAGCCCTGATTGTACTCTATGGACAAAACATACTATTGCCTGCAATTAAACTCTATTAAGAAATGCTTTCTTTCTCTGTGGCCAGGAATTCATTTTGGAAAAAATGCAGATCAAAGAGGAAATGATGCCATTAATCCGACGTGGAAAGTCATCCATTACTCTTTTTCAGCAACAATTTCAAAGGAAAAAAAGCATTCGCAAACTACAAACCAGTTTTCTGGAAGAAGAGATATCATAGATGGTGTTATACCTATAAAAGTATCAGACATTTGTGGGTGGCAATACTGAATGGGTAAGAGGGATGTTTTTCCTGTCTTGTTTAAGCCTCCACAGATGGGAGGTCAGTACATGGCCAGAAATGCTTTTATGGGTGGAAAATGGGCCTTTCATGCTGGATTTCTGCAAATATGGTTGGATTCTAAACTTTTCCTGCTATTTTCTTTGAACAAGCAACAGTTGTTCACTGTGTCTAGGAATCATTGATGATACTATTTCATGCACATGCATTTCCCTCCCTATTTTCTTCAACAGCCATTTGTATGTAAAAGTAGGCAGACAACAGACTGTGGCTGTTACACCATACTCTAACTATGAATGTTCCATGCTCTGTCTATGAGCATAATTAGCATCTTCCACACATCTGTCATTTTTCCAACAGTTAGCAAATGTGTTCACTGCATGGACACATTTTGCTAGTTGCTGTAGGGGTTGGGGTTTCTCCATCATGTTGTGTATGGTTTTTAATCCTTGATTTGATTATGTTTGCAATGAAATTTTTATTACCTCATGTCTCTCTCTGTGTGCATGCACCCATATGCATTTGTGTATAAGGGGGAGGTTGGGTCAGAAACCTATGCGGTGGCAGAGCAATGATAGTGCTGGTTGATTGACTTGTTCGGGTGAAGGGTCACTAACTTTTATAGATTTTCCCCCCTTTGATCTTTCCACTTCAAACAGACACCACCAAAAAACAAAAACAGAATATATTACATGCCACTAGTAAGCAAGGCATTTTCATCACCACACTTTCCCCTGCTGTGGGTGTCCCCTCAATGTGAGATTTAACCAAGAAGGAGGGATTTCCACCACCAACCAACACACATAGTCTCCTGGGGCAGTTTGCTTCACAGCCACATTTTTTTATCTTTTTTCAATAGAGGGCTAAGGAGCATATCACATAACTCTGTTATACAACAGTTGTAGTGCATTAGTCATGTCTTTGCCCGGAGCTTATCACACAACCTCATAGCTCTCCCTGTGCTGTGCAGCTGTTGAGTCATTTGGAAACTGATCCTTTTCCAGCTTAAAATCATTAATTAATGACATCCACATCCCACTATGGGGAGGCAGCATGGTTTAGTGCTTTGAACATTGGACTACAAGCCTGAAGACCGGGGTTCGATTCCCTTCTTGGCCATGGAAACCCACTGGATGACTTCAGGCATATCACGCAGCCTCAGACTCAGAAAACCCCGTGATATGTTCACCTTATTTATTTATCATATTTGTAGGCTGCCTTTTTCCCAGAATTGTGACCCTTCAGATCACCGTAAGTTGGAAAGGACTTAAAAGCACACAACAAAAACAACAACAACTACCCCACTGTGATTTAGTAGCCACTTGGTTTGCAAATGTCTCATTACAGTCTCTTGCAATATTGGGAGCATAGTGGGCACACTGAGATTGCATTTTGATTGCTTCTTCCTTGGGGATTCTCCTTCAGGGAAATTCCAGAATACTTTGGGTAGCTGAGCTGTGAAGACACCAGGATTTGCAAGAAAACCTGTATACATTCATTCTCAGTTCTTTGGCATTTTAATAAAATAAGGGGCTAGAATTTAGTTGGGGACTACTTAAGTCTTTTTAAGTGGACTTAAGTTTGTGGGAAATAGAACTGAGAAGTTTTGCAATGCTTGTATCTAGCAAGTGGCTGGTGTTATGCCACTAATGTAGGGGACCCAGGAAAATGACTGATGCATGTCAGGACTTGATGTGTATCAGGATCAATGCATAATAGAACCAATTCGCATCAGGAGACTTTTGCCAGAGTCCTGTTAGGCATCTTTGCAATTCACTAACATGGCTCCTTAGTGCCTCTGCTATGTAGCTAAGTATGTGTAAAGTTACACATTATAGAGTGCAATAGAGAATTCCAGCCATTTTTTTAAAAAGTGGGAGTAGTGTGTTAGATTATGAAGACAAGATTGAAAAGGAAAATAATATATTGTTTTATTATTTGATAGTAGCAGCAAGGATAACATTTGCAAAGTATTGGCAGCAAAAATCTGTTAGTCCATGAATGGTTAGTAAAAGTGATGGAAGTAGCTAAAACAGAGAAATTATCAGGATGGTTGAAGGGGAAATCTATGCAATCATATTGGAAAATTTGGGAACTATATAATTTATATGAAGAATAGAATAGGTAACAACTTTCAATTAGATTTTGACATTTAGAAGATTTAGAACTCTAGGAGATAGAGTTAAATATTTATATATAAAGGAAAATTCCTTTTTAACAAAGTGAGGGGATATGTATTGATTAATTCAACCAATGTCAGGTTATGTGAGAGTCAGAGGGTGGGGGTAAGTAGAGGGTAAATAGATGTAAGAGTTTGTGTGTTTCTGTCATAGGACTGGTTTGTTTCTTCTTTCTTGTTCTATTTCTTTGTTTTGTGCTACAATCTTCCTTGTCTGTCTGGATAGTCTACTCTTTTTTAAGTTAGTTTCTTCTTTTTCCTGTCACCTTACTTTCTTTTTCTTTTTTTCTTTTTTTCACTTTATATGGTATGTATAGTATGTATGGTAATGCTTCTTACTTGTGTTTTGCTATTGGGGTGATATCTCTTTGTATGTAAGGGGTTAAAAAAAGTGGGAACAGCATAGTGACACAATTCTGATGTAATCCTATTAAGGATTAATGCTGAGAAAAAAAGCCACAGGATTCAGGAAAAGTTTAAAGGAGTAAATAAGGAGTAAATATAAAAAAAGTTTAAAGAGTAATATACAAAAGCAAAATCAGGCAAGTGTTAATTTGTTACCCTGAGGTTGAGGACATTGGGGTCCACCCACAATGCCAACGTCTACTTAGAATCTGGGGAAATTATAGCTCAAAGGAGGCATGTGAGATAACATCAGGATTTTTTTTTCTATGTATACTGCTACTAACAGCAGAGTAGACTCCAGTTAAAGTTAAACAAAATACTTTATTTGAATTGTCAAACATATGAGAAATCAGGTACTCTTAAGAACTACACAAGGCTATCAGAGAGTGAGGCAGGAAAGGTTGGATAAAGAGAGATTGGGGTAGTTACCAGTCTTCAAGAAGGAGGTTGCAGCAGATGGGCTCAGAAGGTAGCACATCTGAGGGTAGCATGGAGGAACTGCAGTCTAGGGTACTACGTACCATATGCTACATACTACCTACTACAATTGGCTGGGGTTGAAGCTAGGATTTTTACACACTATTTCATACCTTGAAGGGGTGCGTTGACAAAGCCGTAATACCTTTACTGCAGGACTGACAAAAGGATCTGGAATGGGCTGATTGCTTTAATGCCAGAGTGATAAAACATTGATGGAATTTATGACAGTCTCTTAATGTTCAGTCAGGTAGGGTGCATAGGAAAGATCTCCATAGGGTAGGATTGAGGAATGGTCTCTGGTTGCTCACCAATCTGGGCAGTTCGTCTTCCATTATGTTCAAAAATGCAAATGGCCTGAGGCGGTGAGGAGATCAGCACAAACCCATCAGCGTTGGGATTTTCTGCATAATCCTGCCTGGACTTTCCCGCTATCATGACCCCAACCACGTTTCTAGTCATTGTGACCCTGATCATGTTGTCCTGTTTTTAATAAGTCTTGTAGGAGAGGTGGTAGGGTATGGTAACAAATTCATGAGGAAAAATATAAGAAAAAAATGCTTTTGGGAAATAGTGCAGTGTGTTTGTTCATCTTCCTGGTCATGGAACAGGAGACATAGAAAACAGAGTAGTGTAAATGGTATTGCCATGCTTCATGTGTGAGAAAGCAAACATGGGAAATAATAGCACAAATGCTGAGTAGGATTTTACTACTGCATTGTCTTTTGTTATACTGTAATTGTTTATAACTGGATTGTACATTATTTCTAACTGAAGTTTCAAAAATTCTCTTATGAGGTATTTAATTAATTAATTAATTAAATAAATAAATAAATAAATAGCCAGCCTGTCTGGGGACCCTTTGTGGTTGAACATCTGGTCTATGAAAAATCTTAATAAATCAAGGAAGTGAAAGACCAGGACGTGGACTAGACCTTTCAAAGAGTGAGATTCTGGGTGTGTTTTCTCAAAAGTAAGTGCCACTGAAAGGGGAGTTATTTTTAGAGGAGTTTACATGCCTGGAGTCCAACTCTTTTTCTACCAGACTACCAGACTGCTGATTTATCTCTATGACCAAAAAACATGAGGTACTCTGGGATATGAATAGTGTGAAGGGTCATTTCTAGGAATGAGTTACTCAGAACTTGGAATATTACAGTTTAAAAGTAACTATTCCAATCACTTGTTACAATTTCAGTCCCTATTCCTTCCATTATTTTTTCTCAATCAAAAGCAGTATGCTTTACCAAAAATTGCTTCTACAATTACTAACATATTCCTTTTGTTTTTTTAAGTACAGTCTGCTCTCCACATTTGTGAGTTTAACTTTCACAGATTAGATTATTTGTGAGTTTCTCCAACCCCTGCCCCCACGCCTCAGGTGCTTCCTTTTCAGCGGACCCTTCCCTCTTGGCAGTTGTGATCAGGATGCATAGCTTTTTAAAAACCCACCTCTGATCCTCTTCCTCCTCTATCAGCCTCTGCCTGGCCAACTGAGGACAGCTTGCAGCCCAGTTTCTCAGCACTACAAACCCCCTCTCAGTGCCCCCCTACACTGAAGGAAAAAAGATGGTTGAGAGAGAAGAAGTATATGCCACTATGCCAGACCATTCCCTTGCCTTTCCCTCACCTAGTTTGGACCCTGAATGCGCCCCACTATACCTTGGCCCCCTTCCCACAGATACACACACAGGCATTTTCATATTTGAGAGCTTCCTGCTTTTGCAGGGGTTAATAGCAATAGCAATTACATTTCTATACCGCTTATCAGTGCTAAGCACTCCCTAAGCAGTTTACAAGGTTGTAAGCTAAGCTAATTGCCCCCAACAGGGTGGGTACTCATTTTACCAACCTACAGAAGGATGGAAGGCTGAGTCAACCTGGAGCCCTGCAGGATTGAACTCACAACGTTGTGGCTGCAGTACTGGCATTTAACCACTGTGCCACCAGGGCTCCTGTGTTAAGGACACAGGACCCTCATGAAAGTGGAAAAACTGTGAATATCGTAGCCCCCCACCCAACCATATTTAACATGCACACAAAAGCAAACCTGTACTGGCAGGGTGGCTGGGTCTGAGTGTGTGTGTGTTCCCTGCGTGGGTGGAGTGAGGGAAGGAATGGGATGGGGAAGTGGAAGGAAGGAGAAATGGGATATCCATCCCATCCTCTTCCTGTCCACATTCAATAAGGGAATATACATGCCTGTCCTCCTCCCATACCATCCCCTTCTCCTCTCCAACCTGCATGAGTGAGTGAGTGTACATACACACCCTTCTCCTGACCAATCCCGTTCTCCTCTCCTGCCCATGCAAGTCAATGAGTGAGTGAACATGCACCCCTTCATCTTCCTGTCCCACCCTCCTTCCTGTTTCTACCTGTATGAGTAAGCAAACACACACACATGCCTCCCTCTTACCCTCTCCTCTTCCCCCAGTAATCTGTAAATAATCACATTTGTGAAAGTCAAACTTGCAAACGTGGAGGGATGACTGCACTTGAAAATGTAAAAATGTCACCAACAATTCCACCGAATGACCCTACAAAAAGTAATGTTTTAGGAAGAACAAGTAAACATAAGTGATCATAATAAAAATACATGGTTACCAATGACTACAGAACTTTTCAAAAGGAGCAACACTGGCTTTCATTACATCTCAAAAGTAACATAAATAAAGAGACATTACTTTGGATGCATTATATCCATGATACAGAATAACTGGTGCATTGCCGCTTAAACGCTACATGTGTAGTAACTGAGTTCAAGGAGATGTATTCTTTGAAAATGTGTGACTGCACAGCACTTTCAGGAAGCAAATAGGATCTGGTTGAGATTTAGGGTTGGAAACTTGGGGAGGGTGGCTAATTTGGATCAGGAGGCATATCACAGGATGCTAAAAATTTTGTCTTTTATTTTTTTTAAAAAAAGAGCCAATGTTTTTTGGCCTGTAATGCACTAAAGGTCTTCTTCAGGAAGCTGTATTAAAAATCATGAGCTCAGCATATTAATACATGGCATCAGAATATTATATTTCTCCATTGTTTGTAGCCTGTACAAACTCTTCAAATTTCTGAGCCAGGAATTCCAAAATAATTTCTTGGCAAAATGAAAGCATACAAATAAAGTCTTATAAAGGTATTGCAGAAGAAAACAGAGATAACATTGAAGAGCGTGTAGATGTATCTGAGTTGAAGAGAAAGGGACTGTCTGAAAATTCTGATAGATTTTATAAAAGTGGGAGATAGTCAACGTCTTTCTCTGAGCCTGAAGGATGCTTGCAATTCAGACAAGTTCCATTAGAATCATAGAATCACAGAGCTTCAAGAGACCACAATATCCATCAAGTCCAACCTAAGCCACTCCTCATAGGACATGGTTTCCAGACCCTTCACCATTTTGCTCACCCTCCTCTGGACATGCTGCAGCTTCTCAGTATCCTTTTTGAATTGTGATGCCCAGAAGTGATACAATATTCCAGGTGAGAACTAACCATAGCAGAATAGAGTGGTATTATTACCTCCCTTGATCTTGACACTATATTCCTATTGATGCAGCCCAGAATAGAATTGGGTTTTTTAGTTGTTGCATCACACTGCTGATTCATGTTCAGCTTGTGGTCGACTAAAACTCTTAGATCCCTTTCACACATACTGTTTTCAAGTCAGGTATTACCCATCCTATATCTGTGCATTTCATTCTTTCTGCTCAAGTGTAGCACCCTACATTTCTCCCTATTAAATGTCATTTTGTTAGGTTTGGCCCAGCTCTCTAATCTGTCAAGGTCATTTTGAATTCTGATGCTATCCTCTGGGGTATTAGCTATCACTCTAATTTGGTGTCATCTGCAAACTTGATGAACATGCCTTCTATTCCATCATCCAAATCATTGATAAAGATGTTGAATAACACTGGTCCAGGACAGAACCCTGTGGCATCCCACCAGTCGCTTCTCCCCAGGAGGAAGAGGAATAATTAGTGAGCACCCTTTGGGTTTGGCTAGTCAGCCAATTACAAATCCACCTAGCCCACATTTTACTACCTTGTTTGCAAGAATATTATGGGGGACCTTGTCAAAGGCCTTACTGAAATGAAGAAAAACAGACAAGGTAGGGTATGCTGCAGCAGTTTGCTTTTCCCTGAGCCTATAGGGAAGAGAAAGATTTTCCTTTCCTCTCTTCTCTTTTCTGCTGATTTAATTGAGTGCAGACTACTTTGCTCTGAGCTCAGTTTGCAGCAGTTAAAGTAAGCTGAGAACAGTGGGGGGAAATAGGAGGAGGAAAGAGAAATGGGAACATTTTGAAAGCAGCCAAAAAAGTAGGACAACAGAGGATTAACTTGGACTGTCTCTGCCAAACTGGGTCATTGAGTGGGTGTATGATATAGAGGGAAATAGAGAGAGGATAGAGAAATATAAGCAAATATAAATAATGATAATAAATGAATACTCATTGGATGATCTCCATCTAAAGCATCTCCAGCAGGTAGCTGTCCAGCTTCTTTCCGAAAACATCCAGAGAAGAAGATCCCACCACTTCTTTAGGCAACTAGTTCCATTGCAGAACCACTCTCACTGTCATTTACCTACTAAAATGGCTGGGATACTATGCAAAATTACATAACCAGAGTCTGAAAGAAGCTCTATATATTTGTAACTGAGTTAATCATATTAATCTAGTGCATTTTCAAATTGTTTTAATTCAGTTTTTTTAATGAGATAATCAGTTTAGTTGTATATTAATAATACAACTTATTGGGAGCTTAGTTGTATCTGTCTTTTAATCAGTATTAGACTTTGGGGTCTAGGATTATTAGAAAGAAGCGAATTTGAACAACATAACAACATAGATTGTTATTATCCTCACTTGACAGATGGTGAGGTCATATTCTAAGTGAAATTTTAGAATTCTATAAATGTTCTAAAGACGCCCAATCATTATGAACACATCCAGCCAATATTAACTTTACTAGAAAATATTAACATGCATGCTTGGTTGGGCTGCTGTACTGCAGCTCAGAAATGTAACTCCACCAACAAGGCTAAGTCACAGTGTAAGCAGTTGTGATTTCACCTACTTACTGTTTCTTTTCATTTTCTCTCACACTTCCTGTAACTAACAGGACTCTAGGTCTATAGCGGGAAGAGTTTGTGAAAAACGAGTATCAGAAATTATATCTCCCTTGTTTCTTATCTTGCCAGTGGATTGAAAGATACAATACATCTTCATCTAAAACATCCCCAGGAGGTGGCTGTCCAGTCTCTTTTTGAATATGTCCTGAGAAGGAGATCACATCACCTCCCTATGGAATTGGTTCCATTGCCAAACCACTCTTGCTATCAAGAAGTTCCTTCAAATGTTCAGTTAGAATCTACTCTTCTGTAACTTCAAACTGTTAGACCTGGTCCTACCCTCTGGAGCAGCAGAAAACAGACCTGTCTCCTCCTCTCTGTGACAGCCCTTGAGGTGTTTAAAGAGTGTCATCATGTTACCCCTCAACAGTGTCTTTATCAAGTTGAACATGCCCAGTTCCTTCAATCTTTCCTCATATTTTTTTGTTTTCCATACTTCTTATCATCTTTCTTGCCCTGAAATCATAAACTTTGGTAAATTATTCAAGAAAATAAACTAAAAATTTCTCCCATTGGCACTAGCCAAAATGAATAGATACAGCTGTTATCAGCACTGGAGAGGCCTATGTTGCATTAAAAATGCGTGCCAACCTTAATTTATCATTTACATTGCTGAATACCTAAGGATTCAACTCCATGCTTTTAAAGCCTTCAAAGCCCTGCACCTGGATGCAAAAAAAAAAAAAAAAAACTTGTTTCCATGTCTCCAGTATCTGAATATTTCAAGTACTTTCTATTTCCATAATGAAGGAATATTTGTCTGTCAGTTTTTTCTTCCTTTATAGTAGGAGCAATCTCCACCGCCTCCCAACTCAAAATCAGCATAAGAATCAGACCATGCGTGGAATGGAATTATGATTGATTGCCATTTAGAATTGCTCGTAACATTTGTCCTTAGCCTCCATGTATCAATTTGTGAGAAATATCTATCCTTTTAATCAATACCAAATTAAAGTGAATGGAACAGCTTTGCTAATGGAAACATCAATAGTGCTTTGCAATATTGAAATGAAAGGTTTTTGCAAAATGTTCAGGATCGATGTCCCAAATGCCATTGAAAAATATCACAGAGATAGAGCTGATTACTTTGTGCTTATCTAAATGGCCTCTTACTTAGCCAAAGGTGGCACACTTAATAAATCTATCCATTTATATTGTATGAAGTGGTGAGTAAATGACAAGCTGAATGAATAGCAGGAGTAATATCAAGTATTGTAATCTAATCCATTTACTTTAGGATTTCTTTTCTTAAAAATATTGTTTTTATCTTGGAGTGAGTAGCAAGAGGGGTATTTCATACTTATGGGCTGGATCCATATTTCAATATGTGCAAGTGGTCTGATAGAAGCATTCTCCCCCCTGCCCACAACAGCTTTATACCTTCCAAGTGCCCTGATTCGGCAAGGAAAAGCCTGATTAATTTTCTGTTGTTCCATTTTTCCAGCTGCTTTTAAAATATCACAATTTCCCTCTCTTCCTCCCACTTTCTTCCTTTGTTCTCAGCATGGAAGGTGCTCCATTAATGGAAGACTGTCTGCTCAATTGTGGGAGACTCCCCACCATAGGTCACTCCATTCTGCAGAGATCCCCAGCCCTCTATATAGTACAAACCTTGGAAACATTAGTTGTTGGGAGTATGATTCCCAACTCCCAATAGCAATCCCCCTCCTCAGAAAACCCTTTGTGACAAAGCTCCAGGGGTATGGCTAGCTGAAGTGCAAATACAGCCTGGAAGTAGGTTGCTAGGCAACCAGAATAGCACCTCAGGAGAAAAGCCTAGCCCAGTAGTGTGTGGGAGGGGCTTGTGGCTAAGAGAAAAAGTTATATAAAACCAAGTCTCTGCGGGGGTTTGAATTTCTTCAGTGAGAGCCTAGCAAGGAGCTAGGGAGTGGATTCCCCTAAGTCAGTCAGACAGTGTGGCTGTGTTAGGCGGTTTCATTCTCAGTGGAAGCAGAAGAGTGGTTGAACCCTAGTGGGATCTGATCAGAGAGTGTGACCTAGATTGGGGATTAAGCCTTTGATGGGGGTCTAACTGTTACCACGGTTATGCTATGTCTGGCGAAAGCACTAGATATCTCTTGATATCAAACTTATTTGGCCTCTATTTGACCTTTCTCTGCCCCTCTGCTCCACGTGTTTGCAAGGACCACCGGACAAGCACGTAATAGGCGCGTCCGTTAATGGTTGTACATTCCAAACCTCATTTAGGCAGGCAACTTAATGCCTCTCCGATGCTTCAGGGACCATTCCTTCTTGCAAACCTGTCTTGCTCAGCGCGACTGTACACAAAGATGCCTGGCCGAGTGCCCAGCCATTGCTTTATGTTGGGCCATTTGCATACTGGCCATACTATTGTCATCCAGCACTAAGCTCATCATGTAAAACCTGACCTTTTCCAATGCTTTTGTCCCGCTCTAAATTTCCTTTGTTCTCACCGAGCATGGCATGGCATGGTAAAATCCACCCTATAAAAGGTCCCCAATTCCGAGCCCTCCTCGGAACGCTCTGGACTACTATCTTGCCTTGTTGTTGGTTTGTCCAGTGAGCTCCCCTCAGCGAACCGCGCTGAGCTTTCTTCCCCTCAACCACCTCTTCTCTCCAGCACTACGAGACCAGGTGTCATATTACCCATTCCCCAAAAACTCTCCGTTTCTATTTCTCAGTTAGTTAGTGTATGTCGTGTCTTTTGTGTTGTTTATTCCCAATAAAAATATTATTTGTTGCTTTAGAACTTATCTAACCACTCTCTGACCTGACGCTGTAGACATAGGGTTAAAAGATCTCAGCTAAAGTTACCCTGCCTCTCGTTAGCTTGAGAGAGTGCTCGAGTCTAATTTCCCCCATCTTGTGTTTTTATTTGGTAATTTGGGCGCCCCTCCCGGGACCCCCAACATACAGGGTAACATAGCCAACATGCTGTTATATAATTATGCCTTTTATGGAAGTCTAAGATATAATTGAACTGTTTCTGTTATGTTACATTGTGTAAAAGCTGCACTGAGGAAATGTGTCGATCTTGTCCTGCATATGAAGTCTAACACATTAAGTTATTCTTAGGCCCTTTCCACACGTGTATATAAAACGGATCAATGCGACCTCTAATGGAGGTCTTCCACACCTTGTGGTGCGTTTGATCGCATTTATTTTTTTGTTTCCACACGTGAATCCGCATAGGCACGGTCCGAACTGGCTTTGCGAGCACTTTTTAAAAACCTTGAAAAATGTGGTTTTTTTCCCGAGATGCGGGTTTGTGCGCACCTGCGGACGTGTGTGGAAGCGCAGATACGCACTGATTCGCCCAAAGAGCTGGGCGGCGCCATTTTGTTTTCCTCGGTAAGCAGTGAAGAACAGAAAAAAAGAGGGAGGATTCTAGGTATGTGGGTTATTTCACTTATTTATATTTATTTATCATTTTAGAACATTCAAGGTACACACGTGTGCAGTGACGCACGGAGTCATTTTTTTAAAAAAAACGTCCAATCACGGACAAGGGGGCGTGGTTAGGAAGCGAGCGGGAGATTAAATCTGATTACAGTGTGGATCTGCAGACACACGCTAGTGCGGAACACGCTAGAGCTGTGTGGAACGTTAAAAAATATAATGCGCCATTGCGCAGATACAAATAAAACCGGCCAGAACCGTCCCTACGCGATTTCGCGACCACGTGTGGAAAAGGCCCCACTGTTATCCCAAAAAATGTTACCATTTATTTTTGTAAACATTGACTCAGCTTGAGTTGTATACAGTATATAAAGTCATAGAATCATAGAATCATAGAAATGTAGAGTTGGAAGAGGCCACAGGGGCCATCCAGTCCAACCCCCTGCCATGCAGGAACACCCTCAAAGCACTCCCAACAGATGGCCATCAAGCCTCTGCTTAAAAACCTCCAAAGAAGGAGACTCCACTACACTCCGAGGCAACATATTCCACTGTCGGACAGCCCTAACTGTCAGGAAGTTCTTCCTGAGGTTCAGGTGGAATCTCCTTTCCTGCAGCTTGAATCCACTGCTCCTTGTCCTGGTCTCTGGAGCAGCAGAAAACAAGCCCACTCCCTCCTCCACATGGCATCCCTTCAAAAGTAACACAGAAAACATGCTTCCATAAAAGTATTAAGTGGTTCTAAATAAACATTGAAAACCCTCACCCTTTTGCATAAAGATGGCATTGTAAGCAGGGGGAGGCATTGCTGTGTGGTAAAGACAGGGCATCTTATCAGATTGGCAACTGCCACACCAATCTGAGAGAAGTAAGGACCTGTCACACTCTTCTTCCAATCGCAAGAGCATTTTCAAACTGCTCGAGAATCTGCCCACCCTCCAACATGTGGATATGTGGCCAAGCATAGCAAAGAGTTGGGCTGTGACAGCAGAGGGTATTAATAGGGAAAAAACAGAAAAGCTGGAAGAGGCTACACTGATTTGTAGAGTCAGTTTGCCTAATCTACTGAATCCACTACCACCTCTTTTCTCTCCCCTGCTGTGTTAACACAGCACAAACAACTTTTTCCCTTTGAAATCAGCTTGCAGCAGTTGAAGTAAGTTGAGGGCAAAGGGTCAAAGTGGGAGAAGGAGAGAGAAACTGGAACATTTTAAAAGCAACTGAAAAAGATGGGATGACACAGAATTGAGACTGTCCCTGCCAAATCAGGACAGTTGGAGGGTATATGGTAGTGCTCTGCCAGAAGATGGGTGTTGTCATGTGTGTGGCAATGCCAACCCTTTATGTTGCATGGTGATTAGGACTGCGTTTTATTAAAGCACCAATCACGCAGCAAATAACCTCTGCTTGAAAACCTCCAGAGATGTACAGCCCATCATTCCTCTAAGTACAGTTGGCCCTCCACATTTGCAGGTTTGACTTTCATGGATTTGATTATTTACAACCCCCCCTCCACCTTAGGTACTTCTTTTCTTGGGGAACCTTCCCTCTAGGTGGCTCTGATCAGGCTATGCAGCCCTTTAAAAACCCAGCTCTGATCTCCCTCTTCTTTCATCAGCTGCTGCCAAGCCAGCTAAGCATGGCTATTTCTCAGCACCACAAACCCTTTCCTAATTCCTTCCCCCAACACACACACAAGGAAAAGACATGAGCAAGAGGGAAGTATTGGGCCACCATGCTGGGACCCTGGGTGCCTATTCTTCCCACCATGCTTTGGCCTCCTTCTGACAAGACACATACATTTTGATATTTGTGATTTTCCCACTTTTGTGAGGGTCCTATGCCACCAACTTAGCAAATGTGGAGGGCCAGCTGTAACTGATTTGCTTCTGAAATTGCTCCTATAGTTTCTACGTTTCTCCAAGAGTCCAACCAAAATTTAGCCTGCTGTCGCTTAAGCTCATTAGATCTAATTCTCCCCTCTTCAGCATCAGAGAATGAGTCTTTGTCCTGTTCTTTGTGACGCTTCCATTTTTTTTTCTTTTTCAGTCTGCCCTGTTTTAAGGTTTTGCATTAGCCACCCTGTGGATTCTTGTGGGATAGAAAGGGATACAAAGAGATAACAAACATTCTAAATCAATGTGAGAAAGTGAGAGGAGGAGAGAGAAACTGGGACTTTTTAAAAGCAGCTGGAAAAAAAATAGGGTAACAGAGCATTGATTGGGACTGTCCCTGCCAAACATTTCCAAGAGTTGGAGGATATGACAAGGTCAGAATCTCAGAGGCAGCAAAATCATTTTACCACCCACCTCTAGTCACCCCACAGTTGAGAAAGGGCGAGTGAATACTCTGGGTGGAACTGTAAACACTACCAGTCCTCAGGGAACATTTATGTCTTGACACCTAACAGTGTGCATGTGTGTGTGTGGCCTGGGTTTTAATCCCCACTCAGCTATGGAAACCCACCTGGTGATCTTGGGCAAGTCATGCTGCCTCAGCCTCAGAGGAAGGTCAGGGCAAACCCCCTCTGAACAAATCTTGCCAAGGAAATCCCTTCATAGGTTTGCCTTACAGTGTTGCCATAAAAACCTGAAGGGACTTGCAAGCACATAACAACAACATATGTAGCACCAACAGCAACATTGGGCTCTTAATTACTGAGGACTTGGGACCATTTTGTTCCAACTGCATAATCCAGGCATTCCTTCAACTCTGCAACCCCTGGAAGGTTAGCTGTGATGGGGCAGAAGTGGGAGAGTGGCTTCTGGCAAACCTGACCGGCTAAATTTAGTGTAGTGCATCTCAAGAGGCGCTAGTGTGAGCTATGAAGTCTGCATGATTCAAGCGTTATCACTTTAGATAGGGGTTGGTGGCCTCTTGTTTTCTTCCCATATCCTTCCAGAAGGGCAGAAGGGTTGCTATATAGAGAGAGCAAGTATATTGTTTTAAACTGTAGTGTTTTTAGTAGCTTTTTAATCTTTTTAACTGCATTTTATACATGTAACTAGAGACTTGAACTATCTTAACATTGGGAGTAGTTTAATGTTATTTTAATGTTCACTTCTTGTATGCTTTTAACTGTATTGGTCTTTTAAACTGTAAGTAGCCTGGAGTCCCAATTTTGGGAGCAAGGCAAGATACAAGTAAGTATAACAATAACAGCAACAACGATTTCTCTTACTGCTCTATATGTCTATATCGAGATATATAGATGTCTTACTGCTGAAAATAAAGCATTGGCAGACTTTTGCCTTTGGAAAGATAGTCCAATAAACTTGGTCTATAGACTCCCTGTGCTCAAAGACCTTGCCTGAAAATAGCTTTTGTGTGAGCCAGAAATTAAAGAATTCTCAGGGAGCTTCAGAAATCAATAGTCTTTTTTTTAAAAGTGTTGTCTCTTTCATACCGCAGAACAACCTTGAAAGTTGACATTTACAGACTTCTGCCAATAATCCACTGAAAGATAGTCATATTCTGCAGAGCAGATAACAATACAAACACAACATAGTTTGTGAGAAGGAAAACTTCAGGAAATAAGCTAATTCGTTACTTTGGTCCTCCTAAGAGGCAGACCACATGTTCAAGCAAGGCACATCCCAAACTCACCTTGGATTAACTTTGAAATTAACAAAGCTATTCCAAAAAAAGAGATACCATTCTTCTGAGACAAACTGAGTCCTAGAGCACAACTGTCTTGAAACATTTTGCTGCCTGAGACAAGCAGCAAATGGTGCCCCCCAAGTCACGATACATAGTTCTCAAAGGAAACCAAATCATTTAGGCCCCCAAACAGAAAATTCCACATGGCTTTCTCCCTCCAGCAATGTGCAGTACATGTAAATTAAATAATTCATAATTTGGTACCCATTCATGCCATTTCATGTGCTGCTTATGGACTTCTCAAAGGCATATGGCTGGCTGCTGTGAGCACAGAATGCTAGACTACATAGTCATTTGGTCTAATCTACCTGGGCCTAGGCCCTTTCCGCATGGGCCTATTAAAACGGTGCGGAGCGACCCCCAATGGAGGTCTTCTGCACCGTGGAGTGGACTGGGGCAGACTACTTTTCATAGTCCCACACCTCAGTCTGCTCCAGAGCGACCGGAACTGGTCGCGCAGCGTGCTTTTTAAAAACCTCTTTTAAGAGGTTTTTAAAAAGCATGAAGCGCGCGACCCCGTGTTGCTCTGTTGCCGCACTCCAGTGCAGATTTGCAGGCGTGCACTAGTGTGTGCCTGCAGATCTGCTGGGGGTGGGCTTTAGGCCAGCGAGCTTCTCCGGTTGGTGGAGAGCCTCCACCAACTGGAAGCTGTCATTTTGGACGCCAGAGCAGTGCGGAGTGACAAGCTCACACTGCTCCTCGTCAGGGCAGACCCAAACGGACCCACCAAAAAGCCGGTGAGTAGCAGCAGGGAGCGTTTCCCTTGCCACGTGCGAAAAGGGCCCTAATCTCTGTTTACATAGCCTTCAACTGTCTCAGTTTGGCAGGGGCAGTCCCAATTAATTCTCTGTAATCCCACTCTTTCGATTGTTTTTTTAAATGTCCCAGTTTCTCTTCCCTTCTCCCACTTTTCCTCTCTGTCTTTGGCTTACTTTAATTGCTGCAAACTGGAGTAATTTAGCAGGGAGTGGGAGAGGAAGAGTAAAATATTGCCTTTCCTTATAGACTCAGGCAAAAGCAAACTGCTATAACCTCTCATAGTTTGTATGATCTTCCTCTCCACTTGGCCAAGCTCTTTGAAGCTAAACTCAGTCTTGTTACAGGATCATCTTTTTCTTTCCACTACCACCACTTTTTACTTCCAATGCCATCACTGTATCACCATCTGTGCCAACATAATTATACCAGCCAATAGCTCCATGTCCTCAGTGTCAAATTTCATCTAATTTTGCCAGATATCATCTACCTAAAGAACACAAAAAAAGCCACAAGGATCCTATCAGGCTGTGAAGCTTTAGAGCTCTCCCATACATTGCCCACAACATTCATTCCTAATGAATGCATCTTGGGATCTCTCACTGACAAAACCATATCTGAGCATATTTTTTAGTTGTTTACATATCAAAAAATGTACGTACGGTTTCATGCCTATTTTTCTGAATGTATCACAAACCTCACAGATGTGCTCATTCCCAAGGCAAGATGCATTGTATGGCAGTGAGCTTTGGTAGGTACAAATTGGATGTTTTTGTCAAATATCTGGACTTCAACACAATTATTTTCCATCACTTCTCATCATTCCAAGACGCAAGACACATCTGATAATATGTTTGCTCTTTTTCTGAGCGCATTCCCAGGAGGTTAGGTTTAGATGGTCCTTGTGGCACAGCTCCAAGATTCTGTGATTATTTCAGAGATATCACCTTTTTAAAGGTCTGTATATCCGTGCAGAGCTTCATAACTTATATTTTTAGTCTTGTAACATTTAGTCACCTAAAACTAGGTCCCAAAAGTCTCTTCATCTCAAATTAAGAAATCTAACCTCTTATCTACTCACATACAGATGCTTATTCCAGAGGACTGAGGAGGTAAAGCCACAAACCCTTTTATTATATTTTTTAAAGAAATATGACCTTTATTAAATTCAGAAAAAGATTCTGGTGGCAAGATTTTCGAATGCAACTGAGAGCTTAAATGTGTTGACCTCATCTCATTAATTACCTGAATACAGAGATAGTAAATAGAAGAGGGCAGGGAACCTTATTATCGGTATCATAAATCTAACATCCAATTACATTTGCCTTCAGGGTTTTTTTCCCCCAGCTGAGGAAGATATGGTGACTCATAAAGAAAACAGACGTTGTGTAATGATCAGAGTGCTGGATTGAAACAAGGTTCAGATCTCTGTTCAGCTTTCCAGCCTAACCTATTCTAGCCTCACAGGGTAAAAATGTGAAGTAAACAGGGGAGAACACAGGACATAATGTCACATGGCAAGTGCGTCTTTTGTTATATAGAAATACAGTGTAGTGATCAGACAGTCTGTCTGCAGCTTGGGAGATCCAGGTTTTGATCTCTCCTGAGCCATAAAGACCCACTAAGTGACTTTGACTCAGTTATTCTCTCTTAGTCTAACCTACCTCACAGTGCTAATGTAAAGGACGAAATGAGCAGAAGGAAGACTATGTATGCCAGGGCTTTCAAAACGGTGTGCCGTGACACGTTAGTGTGTTGTCTAAAGTGTATAGGTGTGTCGCCAACAAACTTAGAAATGTATGTTATTATTTATAAATCATATATTTTTTAAAATATATGCAAGGTTGTCATGAGATATGTGGTGTCTCCATACCTTTTGTTATTACAATTTATGTATGTATCTGTATCTTTTATAAGGTGTTAGTTTAACCTCCAGTTTGCTAGTAAAATTAAAATTACTGTGTCGCGAAATGATGCATGTCTAAAAAGTATGTCACCAACATGAAAAGTCTGGAAAGCTCTGATGTACGCTGTCTTGAGCTCATTGGAAACAAGGTGAGATAAAAATATGACTAATAGATACAGAAAGCCACCATGGTGTTGTGGTTTGAGTGCTGGAAACCAGAGTACAAATCCTTGTTCAGCCACAGAAATCCACAGGATGACTTTGGGAAAGTCACACTCTCTCACTCTTAGAGGCAGGGAAAGGCAAACCTCCTCTTAATAAATCTTGCCAAGAAGACCCCAGGATAAATTCACCTTAGCATCACCGTAAGTCAAAAACAATTTCAAGGCTACAACAAAAAAAATACAGAGACACAGGTGCTAGGAGAAAAACAGGGGAGGGGGGGTCATATCCCTTTAAACTGAGAGAAATCTGAGGAGTAGCTTGTACATCTGGAGTTGCTGCTGTGTGGAGCAGAAAGCAGGAATTAACTGTGAAAGCCATGCTGTTGCTTTCTTGCAGGGACCTATGGTGTTCCGGGTACTCCCTTACATTATGCTAAAAGGGAAGACAAAGAACAAACAAAATGGGGCATAATTTTGTATGAAATTTGCATATGTTGATGTATGCAAGTGTGCATGCACAGGCAAGCCTAAATGATCCTAATTGCTACTACTCACTAAAGTAGAGACATTCAACCAATTCCTGAATAATAAGTCAATACATAATTAAATCCTCCTGAGATATTTCTAATAAGCCCTGCCCGGGCTGAAAAAGCATACATCTAAACTTAATTGAATGTACAAAAGTCACTTATGATAAATACAGGTATGCAACAAAGCTACCAGACAATTAAATCCAAATAAAATCCATGTAATACAGTGGCAACCATGAATGTGTTTTCAAAGAAAATAACTCCTAGTCCTTTGGCACTGTTTACTTGATTTCATTATACACATACACACATCTACAGCCATGTGTGTGTATCTAATATCTGGATAAGCAGCTGAGTTTGGTGGTGGTGGGGTTGCATTTGAGGATTGTTTTTCTTCTATAGCTATTGTCTTCCTTTTGTATTGCTTTAAACACAAAGGCTAGAATTCACTTTCATGGTCTATGTTGTGTAACCTTGTGCATACTTGGCTACACCGTAGCAATGCTAAGGGAACTCTTCTTAATGATTTGCAGAAGATGTATAATGGGCATGGGCAAGAGTGTTCTGATACACATCAAATTCTACTGATGCACATCAGCACTTCCTGTTGTCTCATTGAGCATCAGTCCTGATGCACATCAGTCCCACTGTGTATCAGATTCCAATGTGCAATGTTACTTTGCTGGCTCCCCATGTACTAACGTGAATATGGATGCTGCAGAACTGCTCAATTCTATTTCCCATCAATGTAAGTCCACTTAAGAAAATGTTAAGAATCTGTCAACTATGATTTAAAGAGAAACAATACGTGTTACTGGAGAGGTGACATGATAGCCATTTTTAAATATCTGAAGAGGGATCTAGTTCCAGAGACAAGAACATGAGCCAATGGGTTCAAATTACAAGAAAAGAGATTCCAAGGAAGAACTTATTTACTGTAAGAACTATTTAACTATTCAATAGACTAGGGTGGTAGACTCTCCTTCTTTGAAGGGCTTTAACAGGCTTTAACAGGCATCTTTTAGAAGTGCTGTAATTGTGCATTCTGCCTAAAAGGGACTAGATGACCTTTGCAGTCTCTCCAACTCAATGATTCTGTGATTCACCATGATAATGTGGCCAAATCATCTGTCTGCCTGTGCAATCTGCTGTCCAGGTGATAATGGCTGATGAGAAACATAAGGCCACCTTCTCTCCTTCATTATGGTTCTTTAATGTTATAGGAACTGGGTGGGATGTCCTTCAGAATTAGAACATCTTCAAAAGAGGACTGTTAGGAGGAAAAGCGGTCACCCTAATTGGTGTTGCTACTTTAAGGGAAAGATGGATGAATTTGTCAGAGTGCCTATTTGCAGCACTTCAGTGGAGCTGATTAAGGAGCAAGACACATGGCTTAAAGGAAAAATAAGCTAAAGCTTTATTAATAGGAACTCCGTACTAAGACAGGAAAGTTACTAGGGGCTATCTAGTCTAGCTGCATTCTCAGGGAGGACTGGGAAGAGAGAGGAGGGGTCAAAGAGAAGAGGCAGAGAAATTCCTAAGAGTATCAGTTTACGTCATGGAGGGATCAGGATAGGTAGAGCCAAAGGAGAAGACTTTGGATCATCCTAACTAACTCACTCTATTACTGCTGTAGAGTCGAAGGCTTTCATGGCCAGAATCCATTGGTTCTTGCGGGTTTTTCAGGCTTTAAGACCATGTTCTGGTTGTATTTTCTCCTGACGTTTCACCTGCATCTGTGGCTGGCATCTTCAGAGGAACTCTGAACTTCCTCTGAAGATGCCAGCCACAGAGGCAGGCGAAACATCAGGAGAAAATACAGCCAGAACATGGTCTCAAAGCCACAAGAACCAATCTATTACTGCTGTTCCACTGCAAGGCATTCTGGGTTCTTCAGTGCTAAGCATTGTTGCACTTCTAGCAGAGTTCAGGTCCCCCTTTCTCCAAACCTCATAGGAAAATTCTGAACAAAAAATGGAGGATGTTGAGTCTTTCTGAAGGAAGTTTTGCTGTTGTGTGTGCCTTCAAGTCATTTCTGACTTAGGGCAATCCTAAGATGAAACTGTACATATTCAGCAGGGTTTTCATGGCAAGATTTCTTCAGGGAAGGGGGTAGCCCTTGCCTTCTTCTGAAGCTGGGAGAGTATGACTTGCTCAAAATCACCCAATGGGTTTCCATGGGTGAGTGGGGATTTGAATCTTGGCCTCCAGAGTTGTAGTCCAGTACTCAAACTACTACACTGTGCTGACTTTCTCAGGAAGGCCTGTTATAAATTGGTAAATCGGGGAGACACCAATTTTGAGGGTTTGGAGGTGGCTTGAAACTCCGCACTAGAAATACGGTGCTTTGGTGCCATCTAGTGTGGATAATTCATGGATATCAGAATATCACTGTGAACAAGTGTTCCTTATTTATTTGTGGAGTCTGAACACACTAAAAAGCATATGCCAACTGCAGGGCAGAGTATGGGGTGCTCACATCATCATCATGATGCTGCTTTTGTGGCACATGCTTACTCTGCCTAATGGTTGTGCCAGCTCTGTGAGGAAAATCTCTTCTGCACCAGAGTGTGCAAACTCAACAGTAGCAGAGGTTAAAAATATCTTTACAGAACACACATTCATACAGGCTATCTGCCCCTTGGAAGAGCATGTAGAAGAAATCAGCAGGGGAATCATTTTGTGGTACAGAGATAAATGGAACAACTGCAATTAAACACAGAGGGGCAGCAGTCAGAAAAAACAGCTGGCAACTCTGTTTCCAACTTCCAAACATTTAGAAGTACAAAAGTTTATTCTTGTAGCTGTTGTTTAACATCAGGTCAGCTATGACATACAATGACTCCGTGAAAGACCTCCAACAGCCCTGGTCATCACCAGCCCTGCTCTAGCCTTGCAGACTCAGGGCTGTGACTTCTTTTATTGAGTCCATCCATTTCTAATGTGGTCTTCTTTTCATACTACCTTCTGCTTTACTGACATTACCATCTTTCCTGCACATTCACAAGTTTGAAATAACAAGGCTCATGTGTGCCCTCTTCCCATTCTCCTTCTCCTGTTCCCTTGCTGGGGCACATGTGCCTTCCTTTTCCACACCCTGGGCAAAAAAGGCAAGGGAATGGGAGGGAGAAGGCACGTGCCTCTTCCCCATTCCTTTGCCTTTTGCCTGGGCATGGGAAAGGCAGGCAGGTACGCCCATGTAAAGGCAAGGGGGAGCAGGCATGTGTGCCTTTCCCTCCATTGCCTTGCCTTTTGCCCAGGCATGAAGAACTTGTGCCAAGGCAAGAGAAAGGGGGGAAGGCATGCATGTCCTTCCTTCGCCATGCACAGTTCTCTCCCTTCAACCCCCTTGCCTTTTGTCCAGGCATGGACAACATGTACTGGGGTAAAAGCAAAGGAATGGGATAGTGATGATGGAAAAATTTCCAATAAATTTAAGAGAAATAATAGAGAAAGAAATAAAAAAACAAAAAATTTATAGATTAAAAGAATGGATGAAAATAATGATAAATAAAGATAGAATGAAAGAGAGATTGCAGGAAACTAAAATATCCTGGTTAAATTATATACAATTAGAGCAATGGACAAAGAGTATGAAAAGATATGTTAAGGATTTTAAAGAATATACTAAATTTGAACAAATTATTATTCAAAGAGAAAATATGCAAGAAAATGAAATACTAAAAGGTATTACAAGTGAAATATATAAAATATTAGCAAAAGAACAAGAAGAGGATTTTCTTAGAAAAATGTGGGAGGAAGAGATAGTACAAAATATAGATATACAAGAATGGAGAAAAATTTGGAAACAACGTCATTTAAAAAAATTATCAATAAGAATAAAAGAGAATTATTATAAATTAGTGTGGAAATGGTACTTGACTCCAGTGAAATTAAATCAAATAGATGAGAAATATTCAAGATTATGTTGGAGAGGATGTCAAGAAATTGGTACATATATGCATATGTGGTGGAATTGCAATAAGATAATGGAGTTTTGGCAAAAGGTTTTTAAAGAGATAAAAGAGATTATAGGAGCAGATATACCAGTATGTCCAAATATTGCATTGTTGTCTATATATGATAAGGTTGAGTGTACTCAAGTAAAGAAAGAATTAATAACAAATTTGTTAACTGCAGCGAGATTAATAATAGCAAAAAAATGGAAAGCAAATGAAAAATTTCAAATAGAGGAATGGTATAACGAAGTGTGGAAAATTGCAATTAATGATAAACTAACATGTAGAATTAGGTTTATGAAAGGTTTGGTTAAAGGGAATGATTTTGAAGAAATTTGGAAAATATTTTTGGATAAAGTTCTGAAAAGAGATAGTAATACTACCCTGTCAAAAGAAGAATGGCAATTTTGGAAAGTGGATTAAATAAAAAGTTGGCTCTGGGGGGTGGGTATTTTTTAGTTTTAGTTTTGTTTTTCTTTTATGTTGTATATTTTGTAATTCTTAGTAGGTGTGTGTGTTAAACTTGTGATTTATAGATTTAAATGGATAAGTGATGTCAATGTTTTTTTTAAAAAAAAAAAGTTAAAAGAATTAACAATAGAAATAGATTAAAGGGGATGTGAAAAATATTGAATTAAATGTGAAATTATAACAGTTGAACAGATTTATAAATTTAAGGGTAAAGGTGCAAAATAACAATGAAAGTTAGTATTGCTTAAGAGAAGAGAAAAAAAGAAAAAGAAAAAAATTTTTTTTTTAATTCACTATTATGTATATCACATGGTGTTTAATTTTTTTTTCTTGTTTTGTATTTGTGATTTAGTTATATAATTAATAAAAAAAAGGAAAAAAAAAAAGCAAAGGAATGGTAGGGAGAAGTCATGCACATCTCCTCCCGATTCCCTTGCCTTTCGCCTGGGACTGGAAAACAGAAGCCAAAACAAAAAGCAAGGGAATGGAATGGAAGGAACACGCATGCCTTTCTTCTCCACACACGGTGCTCCCCCTCCCATTCCCTTGCCTTTTGCCCAGGGGCAGAGAAGGAAGGCACACATACCAGGGCAAAAGGCAAAGGAGTGGGAGGGGGAGCATGGGAGGAGTTATTCAAGCTTTTACCACCTTCCCAAAGGTTCTGTGTCTTGAACTCTCATGAAAACAGAGGGGCTACTGTATTGTCCTTTCCAGTGAGTTGTCTCAAAGTATGTCCAAAGTGTGATGGCCTCAATTTAGTCATTTTGGTTTCTAGTGAGAGTTCTGGTTTTTTTTTAGCTGTCCGCACAACTGTCTTACAGCACCACATTTCAGATCAGTTGATTTTCCTTCCTGTTAGCTTTCTTCACTGTCCAGCTTTCACAACTATACATAAAAATAAAAAACTACAGTTTATTACACCAGAGCTTATACAGTTACCTTCTGCAGCTCTACATAGAATCATTCACTCTGGGGTACAGCTATGCTGTAATAATGCTAACTGAAATTAGAGGTGGCTCAGAAAACAAACACTTGCAGTCCTGAGATCTCCCCACTGCTTTTCATAAAGTTAATGGTTGAAACTCATCATGGTGTGTGAACCTGCCAAGGAGATAATTGGATGCGTCAAGCAAAACTAAATATTCACAGACAGTATGATATGCCAGCTTTAGTGTTACTTGCAATAATTTTTTTGAGCACCTTTAACACCACAGCAATGACCAGAAATCTATCTGCTGCAGACTGTAGCCTTTTGCGAACTGGAAGGTTTACTGTAAATTTGGTTTGTTTAAAAGGTACAGGAGCCCTGAGAGTTAAAAATTCTAGCAACAGGTTAATTTGGCATAAGCCTATCTCAACAGGAGCAAAATGTATTTAAAGAAAAGTGGTGCCCAAGAGCCTCTTAGTATTTCAGGAACGAAGGATCTGGAGTAAAGATGTGCAGTATCTCCGCAGAAATGTCAGTGGTTGTCTCAAGTGGAACAGATACACTGGCTGCATGCAGCTCAGATAGCAGATTGATAACTCCTCACTGTGACTGCTGTTACTAGAAAGGATCAGATAAGCTTGCAATCCAGGTGTGACCAGCAGGTTAATCTTCTAGATGTTGGCCTGAAAATCCCATCAGACATAGTCAATGGTGAGGGAAGATCCTTCTTGGGATCCTTTTCCCTCATTCTCTGAGGAACAGTTCTCATCTACTCCATGTGCCAGTTTGGCAGGGGCAGTCTTGATTAATCCTCCGTCATCCCACTTTTCCAACAGCTCTTAAAATGTTCCCGTTTCTTTTTCCTCCTTCCATTTTCTCCCTTGTCCTTATTTCAATTTCTGCAAACTGAGTTTAAAGTACAAATGTTGTTTGCGCTCAGTTAAATCTGCAGGAGAGGGGAGGGGAAGAGAGGGCAGCTTCTTGTTCCTCCAAACAGGTATACTCAAAATCAAGCTGCTGCAACCCCTCCTAGTTTTTGTTCCTGAGCATCAATAACATTTGCCATATTGATCACACCTTGATGTTACTTGGCCACACATATCCCAATTTTCATCTGTGATATGTTGGAAGGTGCATGGTTCTTAAATGGGAGACCCTTGGTGATTTCCCATTGAACTGCAAACCACACCTAGCTCTCCTTAGCTTCCAAGTCAGATGAGACTGGGCAGGTTTGGGGTTATATTTTAAGGCATGGGTGTGTGTACCCATTTGAGGCCTGAAATAAATATGATATGGGGTATGGTAGCCTCAGGGGCCTCTGCAGCTACCTACCCCTACTCTGAAAGGTTGTTCGGTCCAGGTCTGCTTTAAAAATAAAACTTGAGGAGTGTAATCTCTTTTCCAGGTGAATAAAGTGTTAAAGATATGATGGTTTAGATTACTTTTATTTGGGGTCAGCATCAGGAAGGAGATCATGAGGCAATTGCCCAATGAAGATGATCAATTTGTGAGACATATGGAAGCTTTGAGATGCTTCCAAGGTGAGAGGCTATAAAAATATAGTTCTGTGAACCACAAGGAAAACTTGGGAAACTTTGAAGAGACTTTGGGGACTGACAAGAGGTAGGGGAGGGGCTGCCTGCCTCACCGTCCCTAAGAAAGCTTGGTCAGAAGCCAGGCAAAGTCACCCAGAGAAAAATAAAATGACTCGTTCAGGTTTGGGATCAGTTGTCCTTTGTTAAACTGTATGAGTAAAACGATTACTTTAACATAATCATTTAGTGATGCTCTAGCTGGAGATATGGCACAGAACAGGGCCTGGATCCCATGGGGCCCCTTCCAGCTCTACAATTCTTATGAATGTATATGGACTTTTTTTTAAAAAAATACTGTTTTATATACTTTCTGTGGTATTTCTGAAACCTGTTATTTCATTTTAAAAAATAAATGCTTAAAAGGTCTGAAAAATATTTTAATTAAGTTTTCAATAAAGATTTCCTGTTAAAATAGGAAAATGTACATTCTATATTTTCTTAAAGCAAACCTTTATTTTTATTTCTTCTTCTACCTGACTTTCTTCTCTGTCCAAAGTCCTTCTTTCCAAAGAGTCCTGCTGCTGCAGCCTTCTGGACTGAAGGGAAACATAAACAGCATCAAATGCTGGTGCCAAATTAAAGAATTAAAAACAAGTGTTTTCTGTAGGGTGCTCTCCAAAACTGGAACGCGTAAGAGTCTTAACTCATTCTGTATTTATAGCTGCAATCATTCCAAAACAGGGTGTGTGCATAAAAGAGGGTCTAAACACCCAACGGCTGGGTTGGGATGAGAGTTCCTTATCTTACACACTTTGAGCCTGGTCAGTTATTTAACTTGGCTCCATTTTGTTGTTTCTTCTTCATCTTCTTGGCTTGCATCTTTGACACAGTGCCTAATGCTGACTGAGAAAGCTCTGCCATGGTCTCAGGCAAGAGTAGCTTTCCAGACTGGGTGGGGTATTTGGTCTTCATTAGGTTCTTAAATACTGGCTGAGACAGCAAGCGTTTCAGCTGCTTCTTCATCTCCTTGAGCATCTTCTGTTTCCCACTCTCTTCTTGCTCACTGGGCTTGCCTCCTGTTGGCACACACAGAGAATATCAAAATGTCTGCATTTCTGCTCAAAGTAGAATGCAAAAAACAAAATGTGAAGACTGTGCAATACTCATATTGTTATATAGTCCCCCTTCCACATTCACAGGTTTGACCACTGTGAATCTGATTATTCGCAAAGCACATGCTTGCCTCTCCTTTTGGGTAAGCAAAGCCCTCTCCCATTGCTAAAAGTGTGGCCTTGTAACATCACTCGCATACCCTATCTTAGGAACTATAAATTTGATATCTAACGTGCCTGCCATGCCAGAGAGGTTGCCTGGGTGGGCACGTAGGCTCAGAGGTCGAACGACCGAAACTAGGTCAGGCCAGGAAAAACCCCAGTCATGTAGCTCAAGGAGACCTCAGGCAATACACATCTACATAGATAAAGGGTCCTCAGCCACAAGTAGCCAACTTGAGGGGATTAATGTGTTTTCTCCAGGTTGAGCAACTTGGACTCTGGAAAATCCTACAAAGTGAGGCCTATCTACATAAACCAATACTGCAACCCTGCACAACCGCAACCCTACACACAAGCAACCCAGCATAAACCAATCATGCAAATGACCAAGCTGCCCTTGTATGGTATTCCTTCGTTTTAGCCATTGTTCTTTCCAGGAGAGGGCCTGCTCCTGAGGTACGTTCTGCTCTAGAAGTGGTCCTAGTTTTTGAGAGTCTCTTTGGAGAACTCCCTGCCACGCTAGCAGACCAGCACTCTGTTAGTTGAGTGATCCTCTCAGTCATCTCTTCACTGAGCTCTGTTCTTCTCGCCGCTTCCCGGACCGAAGACTTCAGGATAGGTGCAGTATCACTGCCTCTACATTCCCTTCGCTATACCCCCTATCCATATTTCACTTCTTTCCCTTCTCAATAGGCCTTGTGTGTGTGAGTGAGTGAGTGAGTGCGTTGTTGCATGATAATACATTCATTTAATAAAATTCATTTATTTAACACATTTGTCTTTTTGGCTTGGCCTGACCCCCTAAAGTTGGGTAAAAGATCCTGCTGGGTTACCCTGCCCCTCATTTTGCTAATGCCAGTGCTCCGCTAATTTCCCCAACCTTTATAACTTAGAGTGAATCAAGGTGTCCCCCACAGGACCCCCCCAGAAGTCAGGGTAACAGCCTCTCTGCCCAGTGGTGCACATTCTGCTGTGCATTGGCTGCTGATTGGTCAGGTGCCCCTTTCTCAAGATGTCTGTCAGAAATAATTAGAACTCCCTCTTCTCTGCATGAGAGGAAAGTACTGGGAAGTCTTTTAGACGGTCTTTTTTCTCCACCCCATCAAATGCCGGGGCCAGAGGCAAAGGAATAGCAGAGAGGAAGCTCTGGAGGGGAATAGGATGGTGATGGGGGGAGTTATTCATGTTTTTTCCACTTTTGTAAGGGTTCTCTGCCCCTAACCCTCGTGAATGTGGAGGGGCTACTGTATTAATAAACACATATTAAAGGACTTGCCTATTTAAGTGATATTTTCAGTTATTAAAAATACCTGAAGCTTACAACATAAGTACAATCACCTCTTAATCTGTATGTGCAGAGCAAAGCAAAGCAAATGGATAAGTATAAAGCTTGGCACCTGAGTGACTATTTTGCAAGTATGACATTCCAGATACAATTTCCTACATCTCCAGTGAAAAAGACTGTTGGGGAGGGCGAGATATTCCTTTTCAGTATTTTCCTTACACAAGTAAAAGGAAGATCCACAGTTCAGAGCACTCTGTTGTTGTTATTTTCCACCACGTTGATTTTGTCTTATGGCAACTCTATGAATGAGAGACTTCCAAGAGCCTTGGTCCTAAACTGCTCTTCTCAGTTTTTTTCCAACCCAGGGCTGTGGCTTCCCCAGTAGCTGGTTGAGCGCCTTCTAATCATCTTCCAGCACTATCTCTTGTTTCATTCTGGATTGCCCCATCATAGCATTTTCAAAGTAAAAGGCTTCAGGAGTGGTTTACCACTCCCTTCTTCTATGCACTTGTTGTTGTTGTGTGCCTTCCAGTCATTTCCAACTTATGACAACCCTAAGGCAAACCTATTATGGGGTTTTTGGGGGCTGAGGGTATGTGATGTGCCCAAGGTCATCCAATGGGTTTCTATGGTCAAGGGGAGAATCAAAGCCTGGTCTTTAGGGTCACAGTTAGACCACTATGCCATACTGGCTTTTCTTCTATGTACTACTAGCTCCTTTAGAGTTAGCTGTGGTGCCTCTGAGAGATCCTCCATCAGTGCTGCCCCTCATTACTGCTGCTGCTCTTTGACACCTTTAATTTGGCTCCTTAGCAAAAGCCTCTCTAATCTGAGACTGTACCAGAAGCAATGTTACCATCAGCACAGTCTCTTGTCTCACTGGAATACTCAATCCTACCACCACAGACAGGCAATGACAAGGTGGATGGATCACTCTACACTTTAAATATGAAAAATCTGAGGTTCAGTGTCAACCTGTCCAGCTGCAATAGGTGTGGGAAACTCTGACTCCCTAAGAAAGTTTAGACTTCAGCTCCCATAATCCTATTCAGAGAGGAAGCGACACTCAGTTCCCTCTTTATTGCACATTACTTCAGTTCTAGCTCCCAAGTGCCACTGCTTCTATCCAGTTACAGACTGTAATGGCTGTGGCCATAGAAGAAAAGGAAGTGGAAGGCTGCCCACTGTGCTTAAATCCAGCTTTATGGCCTGCCACCGGTAGTACTCACTGGAATTGGCAATCAAGCATCTATTGCCTGAGTTTGTTTTTTCCCCACTCCCGCTCAATCATTTCTTCCTTTTGTGTCCTATTTTTTTAGATCAGTGGTTCCCAAACTCTGGTCCCCAGGTGTTTTGGACTTTATTTTCTCAGATGCCTCAAACACCTAGAGGAGCAAAGTTTAGGAACCAGTGTTTAGACTGTTTGCCTTTGGGCTGTGGCTATCTCACTTCTGATTTCTGTAAGAAGCTCTAGGACTCTTTTGTGCATGATGAGTACGTAGTGTTAAATGAAGAACCCTTTTCTATTAGCCATACTGGGCAGGGTTGATGGAATATGCACTTCAAAACACCTGGAAAGTCCGATGTTCTCCACTTTTGAGTTACAAGGATCCTAGATAACTGGGCTGGAAAAGTTTACTGCCCAACATCATGGGGAGAAAACATTACTAATTGGTGACCCCAGTATAAGGGATAAGAATGTGAGAACTGCTGGAGCAAAATGATACACTAGCCATGAGACCACAAGTTTCAGCCCCAGTTGCAAGTTTTGGAACTCTTAAGGATCAAGAATGGTTGCTGCCATTGTATTCAATCAGCTGCTCTCAATCAGACCCCAGTTACTGCTCTGGAATCCCCATCATCTTGATCCATCCAATCCTTTGGGAGGCATTCCGACACGAAGTTGACAGCCTGCTTTCTTCAGGGAAGTTGGTACTTGAGTTCTCCTGAATGGGAGTCATGATAATATACTGGTTTAAATATTGAACCAGGACTCCAGAAGACCAGGGCTTGAATCCCTGTTCAGCCATGGAAACCCATTAGGTAACCTTACCGAGTCACACATTTTCAGCCTAAGAGGAAGGCAATGGCAAACCTCCTCAGAATAAATCTTGCCAAGGAAACTACAGGATAGGATTACCATAAGTTGGAGTCAATTGGAAGGTACATAACTGTGTTACAGGCCAGGCTAATTTGGCTGCTCACTTTGAGGCCTAGAAATAGATCAATGAAGTACAGAGTGTAACCTACCGAATGGCATATAGGGTATAAAATATCATGCATAAATTTAGACGTATTAGAATGTGTGTAAACTGCCCAACACACTGAAAGATAGCGTAAGAACCTATTAGTCTATGCTAAAGTAAATACATATCCCATTACAAGTGTAATGGATGCCCACAGGATGCTTATAAGATTTAACAATGCTCAAGGAGATCAGCCCTTGGATGCCTGGATGTTCACAGATGCTTGTTTAGGGATGTATGGCTCCTCAGTAGATAAGACTGTTCACCAAAATGGATAAACAGCTGAGTTGTTTCAGAAGGTAATGTTCCTCTATGTGTTAACTATTGAAAACCCTGTTAAATAGATGAAGAAAGGTTCAATCCTTAGGAAAGTGATATATCTTAATGGCCATGTGATGTAATATAATGAATGTATGATACCTTACATACAATGCAATGTAATGTGATGAAAATTCAGCACCCAAACATTGACATGTCTGTGTTTCTCCCTGAGTGGAATGTATATGTTTGTAGGCATATAATAGCCTAAAAGATTATCACAGAGTCTGTTCATTATTCCATGTAAATATCCTGAGATTACAATACTTAAGAATGTTTAATTGGAATGTTGATGTTAATTCTGCCTGTCTGGTTTTAACCATCATCCTAAATCAGACACCCATGTGATAACAGAACCTCAGGCAGAATCCAGATTAGCTGGCTACTGGCAAAGACCTTCCATCCCTCACTCTAAAGAGATGGGGTGAAGAAGCATCCTGTTTCAACTGAAACAAGCTTCTCCTCAATGCTAAAGCTGCCAATAAGTTGTAATCCACTTTGCTGAGTCCACCCCTCAACACACACAAACCCAAACAAGCATATCCACACTTTGTTTGAGTAGCTGAAGGTATTTTAAGACATGACAGGGACCAGAACCAGGATTCTCAGGTAAATGGTTCACCTTAGTTACTGCACTCCTCTCCTCAGTCAGATTTTACCTTTATAGTACCTCTTTGAATTGTTCCTCTTTGCTAAGTTCAAACATAAACTCCTACTTGCCTATTAGCTCGTCATCATCCAGATCACGTTCGAGTGCTTCTGCAGCTTGCTGGAGCCAAGAGTTGTGCTGTTTTGCTCGGCTGTTAAAATATTCCACCTTCTCAATCTGTCTTGCCAAGTTCACACGCTCCTGCAACAAAACACAATGGTTACTGGCTTGTTTTTTAGTATGTCATGAAAAGGTAGAATATAGACGCTCAAAACATAAGATGCAGAAAAACATCCTCAATGTCCACTAGAATAGGCTGAAATAGTAATAGAAGACAGCACAACGTCTACACAGTGTGAGTACCTTTTCTGTACTACTGGAAGAGTCAGTGAAGTCCTATGGACTCTGTAGTGTCATTGCAATGATGTACTTTGTCCTCTGGATGGACAAAGAATGGCAGATGGTGGTCTGTGCAATTTTGATGTGCTATTTTACCAATGTTTTCTCAACCCATTTTTATCTTATTTTTATTTGGGGGCTTTCTGAAGGCACCTGGTTAGCTACAAAAGAAAACTATCCTGGACTAACACAAGTCTCTGGTCTGACTGAACCAGGCTCTTACATGCAAAAAAAAAAAAAAAAGGGCAGGCCAGAACCAACCTGTTGCAACTCAAAAGCATAATTTACATGCCACTTCGCCCATATTGCACTGATCTATACATTTGTTTCTCATGTTGGACTAGACTAAGTCAGCTACTACCAAGTTTTGGCTGAATTATAAACAAGACAACACCCAATGTTGTTGTTGTGTGCCTTCAAGTCGTTTCTAACTTATGGGCATCCTACCATGGGTAGGACTGAGAGTGTGTGACATGCCAAAGGCCACCCAGTAGGTTTTCATGACCAAGCAGGAAATCAAACCCTGGTCTCCAGGGTTGTCATCCACCCTCAAATCACTACAACATGCTGGCTCCCCAGCCCTAATACTTCTTATCAAAGGCAGGGAACTAATTCAGGAAACAATCAAGTTTGAGAAGATTATTACAAAATGTGTTCCTGGAAAGAAGGGCAAGATAAGAAAAGCAAATAAGTAAGTAAGAATTCCTTGTTTGTTTCATTGTTGTTGTGTGCCTTCAAGTCATTTCTGACTTAAGGCAAACCCTAAGGTGAACCTATCATAAGCTTTTCTTTGCAAGATTCACTCAGAGGGGTTTTGCCTTTGTGTTCCTCTGAAGTTGAGAGAATGTGACCTGCCCAAGGTCACCCAGTGGGTTTCCAGGACCAAGTGGGGATTCAAATCCTGATCTCCAGAGCTGTAGTCCAATGCTCAACCACTACAACATGCTGGCATTCCTTTGTTTCAGTTTACACTCTAAAATTTTCTGTGCATCTTTAGGTTTATAGGTGAGATTAAAGCACAGAACATAACACATTGTTACAGGAAAAGCTATTGCAATATGAACTACTGCTACAAATCATACACACTCATCCTAAGACCAGGTTCCAAAATCAGATACTCAAAATGTCAAAAAAGTCTTAAGTAACCATGAATAGCTTGGTATGAACACCCCCCCCCCACACACACACATGTACAAAATAAACCAAGATACATTTTACCTTGATAGCAGACATGCATTTTGTTTCAACAGGGAAAAAAGGAAGTTCTTCATTCTTCTCCAAGGTCTTATAAATCCTTTTAAAATTCATCATGTCGCTTGGACCAATCAGCAGCAAGCTGAGGCCCTCATTAGTAGCTCGGGCAGTTCTGCCGCTTCTGTGCACATAGAGCTCAGAAGTACGGGGAACCTGCAAGTACAAGTATAGTATAAGCAGTTACAACACATGGTGATGGGTAAAGTGTGTGTAGAGAGAAAGCAGTATCTCACCACACTGTGACAAGTAGTTTCATACCTTTCTTTACACTACTTTAGCATCACAGGTTGCATTTGCTCATAAAGCTGAAAAGCATTTGGATGTGGGAGTAAAGCCCCTGTCTCTGTATATATGATACAATTCTATGCAAATACAGGAAGAAAAAAACATTCCAGGGTTCGAAACTATATCAGGGCTTTAGTGGTTAGGCTCCATAACCCAGAAAGAGGTATGCAACAGATCAAATGGTCTAGAAGTAGGCTAGAAGTTGCTGTCAACCCAAGTTGGCTGGAGGCAGAATCCAAAAATAGGTGAGGATTCTGTCCCAAAGCAGCAAACATGAATATAGAATTGAAATTTAGCCAGTTTCTTCTAAACAGTAAAGAACTGTTCAGACTGGGGAGCAAGTTCTGAAGTTACAGCTTTATAGGACATGGTGGACAGTGATTGGGCCTTATGGGTCAACTGACTAAGTACTCAATCACGAGGCTGGTACAGCAGTCTAGGCAGCATCCTTAAAATACAGACCATAGTCTTATAATGGAAAGAAAATAATGGTTGCAGAGGAAGAAAGGTGATGAGGCCTGACAACCGTGACCGCAAATTGCATCATATATTGGTTGTCAAACTGAGTTTCCAGGTATTAAAAAGGCCATTTCCAATCTAGGCCTAGAAACAGACAAACAGCTCTCAGATACTACTAGGAAGGGGATGAACTAAACTGGAAGCTGGAAGTCAGTGAGCTAAGGAGGCATAAATTTGGCAGGTCCACCTCTAGAAGAAGCCTACCGCTTTTGGACAGGGGTGGGCATACGTAGCTATCCATACGGTGCTCAACAGTAATTTCTTTCATCCCTCACCACTGACGGATGATTGGCAAGATTGCTGGGAACTGCAGTCCTACACATGCAACAATATTTAGGAAATACATAAGAGAAAAATCCATCAAGGCGTCTTTTTCCATCATTGAACCATGGAGGTGAGAATTGCTACATTTCATATAAAAATTTGTTCTATACAACACTTGCAAATATGAAGCTTCTTCTCAAGGCAGGAAGCTGGAAACCCTCAGGACCAGTGTGGAGGAAAAGATGAGCTTCCATTCGATCTCAACTGCACAGTAACATCCACTATGGATGCAAAGAGGCAGGTGAATAGCAGAAGCTTGGGCTTGCACTACTCCAGCCAGGTTGTGTGAAAGGGCCATGGCAGATTGTAATAATGGACAATCTATTATTTGGCTTCATTATGTCTCTTACTCCTACACAGTAAAGGGTCAAGGTGGCGGTGGTCATTTGGGCTGGAGATTCTAGGAGTTGGAGTCTTAAAAGATCATTCTTCCAAGCACTGGTCCAGTTGTCACTTGGCCATGTCCTCCCTTCCTCTCCCCAGGGACAAGCCACACTTTAATATAAAATCCACCTTTCCTTTCCAACTACTCCAGTAGGGCATCATTTGCAAACAGAGAAGGGAAGTACATTTGCTTTTAGTACCTGGTAGTGGATGACATGCTGCACATGTGGAATATCCAGACCACGAGCTGCAACATCTGTTGTCAAGAGGGTGGCACTGAAATGGCAGAAAGGGGAACAGCTCTTTATACAACAAAGTGAAAGACACTCCCTAAAATGCATTAACACTAAATCTGATGTTCTTACATGGACAGGAAGATGCAAAACAGGGTTCACAAATATCACACAAGCCTAATAAAGACAAAACTCAGGGAAAAAGCAGAAGAATGGGGAAGAAACCACATATAATAGTGCCTTACTATGCCTCTAAACTCTCCTATGTATTTCAAGTTATGACTGAGATACAGGCAGAGATTTTTTTTTCTTTCAAAAGACCTTTGAGAACTAAAAGCTAATGCAAAAATGTTTGATCCTTCTTATTACTGTTTTTAGTGGCCATCCTTTAAAATTGCTTTTAATTTAAACTGTACTTTAAACTTTGTATGTTTTATTTGTACGTGCTTTAATTTTGTAAGCTATTTTGCATCGCACTACTGGGGAAAAGGTGGGATATAAATACACAGATTTGTTGTTACTGTTGTGTGCCTTCAAGTTGTTTCTGATTTACGGTAACCCTATGGCAAACCTATCATGGAATTTTCTTGGCAAAATTTGTTCAGAGGGAATTTGCCTTTGTCTTCCTCTGAGGCTGAGACAACATGACTTATCCAAGGTCATCCAGCAGGTTTCTCTGTCTGAGCGAATGAAAGAGAAACAAAGCATGTCATCCCTAGGGCTGCTGTCTTTTCCCATCCCATCCTAGCCCTTTTCCTGTTTGTGCTAGGGGCACTGAAGAACATTGGGGGAAATATTGGATCGGGTAGGTCCAATGTGACACTTTTTGCTATTACTGGAACACCTGCAATGGATACCAGTGGGTAGGCAAAAGTGTGGTGGCTTTTTGCACTCCCCCAATGCCCCTGTGAGGACCGATCCCCTTCTCTGCTTGCAACCTTCCTTTGAGTGAGTGGAAAGGAAATTCTGTCCTTGGACCCCTAGAACAACTTTTCAGGTACCACCAGACGGTAGCCTAATTGCTTTATTTACTAAAATATTTTTACTCCACCTCATATCTAGAGAATTCCAGGCAGAACACAGACAATAAAACTGTTTCGGTGCTCTTGTTGTTTCTGCATATTTTCAAGTTATTTCCAACTTATGGTGACTCTAAGATGACCTTAATCAAAGGGTTTTCCTGTGGTATGGTCTACCCAGATAATTTTAAATTATGATTATTAACTATGAATTTTAAATACGCATTGATTGCTTTCATTAGGTATGTGCATTATTTGGTGTTTTAAAACTGATATTATGCATTTTAACTGTTGTTTTTTAATTGATGTTCTGTTTTAAACTGATATATGTTATGTGTTAATCTGTTGTTGTTCCCTGCCTTGATCCATGGGAAGAGGCAAGTAAGAAATAATTTTTATTATTGTAACAACAACAACAACAACATTACTACTTTCCTGGCAAGATTTATTCAAACGAGATTTGTCACTGTTTTCCTCTGAGGCTGAGAGAACATGACTTGCCCAAAGTCACCCTGTGGATTTCCATGTCTGAGCAAAGATTCCAAACCTAGGCTAACACAGCCATAGTCCAGCACTCAAACCACTACCACACTGGATTTCTAATAACACTGTACCCTAAAACAATTCAACAAAAACAGAAGTTTACAACCCAGAAGGTCAAGTGTCAAACCACGCTCACTGACTTGTGTGATGAGTCAAGTTTTAACTTGGTGCTGAAATGAGTTTATTATCAGGGCCAATCAGCCATCCAAGGCTATAACCAGGGTACCACGGAGGAAAGAAGAACTTCCCAAGTGTCTTTACGTAGTGCATTGCTCCTTCCGGTATGACGCAGAGAAAGATTTTTCCAGCAGATCTCAGTACTTTGCGTGGGCATACATAGCTAACAGTTAAGATATTAACTACTCTGTATTTTTATTCATACCTTCAGGATTCTTTGAACTGAAACAAAGATAGAGAGAATACCTGAAGAAAATGTCAGGACTAAGATACCAATCCTGTATAGGAACACTTTAAAGCTATAAGCAATAATTTAATACATAAAAGTCAAAGTTCGTTTGTCTGTGTCAAGCAAAGACCTCATATGATTGGCTGCCTAAGACAATTCTATGGAATCCTGGGGTTTGCAGTTTAGGGAGGGGCCTTTAGAATTCTCAGCCAGAGAGCTCTTGGGACTGTCCTGAATAGGCCAATTGCTGTGGAGATGAGGCCTAGCAGCAAGGAGGAGGGTAGCGTGTTCCCTCAGGAACCCAACCTCTGCATGTTAATAACTCTGAATACAGATTGCATTGGGGAATGTGGGGAAAACTTACAGGTACTGGACAAGACAGTTTGGGGAATTAGAGACACAGGATCTCAAATCTTTCTAATAAGTATCACCTATGATAAAATAAAATCCTGGACCACGCTGGGTATATATGACAGTTCTCCATAAATTCCAAAATTTTACTGTTAGCTGGAGATACTGCCAAATAGCTCTCATTCTTTAAAATAAATAATTACTAATTTGACACTCAATTCAAATTAAGATAATATTTCTGACAAGACTAGAGCCACTGTAATGTAGTAGTCTGAGCACTGATCTAGGACTGGGGAGCCGGGTTCAAATCCCCACGTGGTCATGGAAACCTACCGGGTGAGCTTGGACAATCCACACTCTCTCGGCATAGAAGAAAGTAAAAACTAACCATGCCAAGAGAACCCTGTTTACCTTAGGGTTCCCATAAGTCAGAAATGACTTGAAGGCACACAACAACAACAAGGGAAGGTTAAAAAGAAAAGAACTTAAGTTCCAGATATGAAATTTGTTTTCTCCAAACTAGCACAGATTTTAAATTCAGCAGCACCATGATCGCCTCAAGTCCTTGTTATATTCTGCACTGACAATGCAAGTCAGATGTTCATTACAGATCCCTCAAGGATACACTGATGCAAGGCAAATGACTAAGACAAACATTTCTGAAATTACCAGATAGGCTACAAACTGCTTCTCTGTGTGTAGACATGACAAAAGGAAGTAGTGCTCTTGAAGAAACCATGGAAACTATTTACAAGACTGTATTCTACAAATGTACTCCACAGGAACAGACAGTGGTGCTACAAATAAAATCCACTTTCCTGAGAAGCAACATTTTGATTCCATCATTTATGTGTGAGAAGAGAGAGAGTAGGGGAAAAAAAAAAAAGAAAACAGAAGAGTGTTTTAAGATTTATTTTGGGGCTGTCACAGAAATCTAAGTCCTAATTATTCCTATGAAATTTAGACACATCATCAATTAGGGTGAACCCTAAAGACTCCACTGAACGTTATAAGGTATACCTGTAAGTAAATATTTGAAATACTTTACTTCTACCAGCAAGCAATGGCATCTTTCTTAAATTATTTATGCACTGAAGATGGTTTTAACGAGTTGGTGTTATTGTTTTTTTGCTGCTTTATTTTAACTGATTATTTGATTTGGTTTTATGTTTTAATCATCAGTTTTGTACTTTGTATCTTACTATTGTTCACTAGCTTCTTTTTAGCAGCTAGATGTAGTTATATATTTAATGCAGAGCTTTCCAAATTTTTCATGTTGGTGACACACTTTTTAGACATGCATCATTTTGCAACACAGTAATTCAGTTTAACTAGCAAACCAGTGGTTAAACTAACCCCTTGTAAGAGATACAGACATAAATTGTAATAAGAAAATGTACGGGGACACAACATACCTCATGAAAACTTTTCATATATTTTAAAAAATATATGATTTATAAAGAATAATGCACATTTCCAAGATTGTAGGCGACACACCTACACACTTCAGGCGACACACTCATGTGTCGCAGCACACCATTTGGAAACCCCTGATTTAATGAATAAATATGCATTTTACTGTGCTGAATATCTAAATAGATTTGCATCCAGGAGAACAAGAGTTCTTATCACTGAATAATGCAAGTACCACAGTGGTCAGCATTTTCAAAGAAGCATTCATTCCTCTTTTAATTCACACAGAAGAAATGCCTCTTCTAAGATGGCACTTACTGTTTAAAAATGCCTCTTCTAAGATGGCACTTACTGTTTAAAATATGCACTTACTGTTTAAAAATTAGCAAAGGAATACCTTGGCAGACCCCTCTGAAGTATATCTGAGGAATAATCTTCCTAGCCCATTTGGTTCTACAGGAAAACTAGCTGTTGATCATTAACATACAATGTTTTCCCCTATACATCGATCTTGACTACCTGCATTGGCTTCTAGCTTAATTTCCAAGAGCAACTCTAAACCCAAATCAAATTCATAATGGTACAGAACAAGAATACTTGATGAGTGGACTCTGGTCAAGATGGCTGACTATTAGTGGCACTATTTTCACGCAGCTCTTAGCTTTGCAGGATGTATTATTATCTTTAATTATATAAAGGTACAGAAGGGCAGAAACATAGTCTCCTGCATAATCCCCCATCTCAGGAGTGGGTTGGTGAGTTGTCTGGTAGGGATGTGCACCTTGGAAACTACAACATTCCCAACTGCAAAGGTATAGAGAAGTTAGCTAGACAGAAGATTCTAAAAAAAAACCAAAAAAAAAAAAATTATTATAGAAGGACATGGGATGGCTCATGCCAAACAGAGATGGAGAAACCCACTCCTGCTCAGCTGGTGATTTATTATGCTTCAGTGAGTACAAAAAGTTTGCACCATAAATATTGGAAGTGCAATCTCCCTTGACAAAGTACTTGAAGTGAAACTAAGTGCTGAGAGAGAGAGAGAGAGAGAGAGAGCGCGAGTGCACAGTGTTCAAAATCTGAATATTAAACTAAGTGGCAGTTTGAACTGGAAATACAACAGATCTGGCATCTCCAAGATTTAAACAATTAAACAGTTCATTCAGAAGCCATATTTCAGAAAAGGGGAAATAAATATTGTCTCTGATGGCAGAATTTAAGCTGAGACTGATTTATATGACATCATCCACATGGACACCAGAAAATGTCCAGAGGTGGGCTAGACAAAACTCTGTGCTCACAAAATTCAATTCTCAATACTTGAAATGTCCAACCAGATTTTAGATTTGAACAAACATGTCATAGAAAGTAATGAGACTTTAGAGCTGAAGCTGGGTTTGTTAAAAGAGCTTGCTGAAAAACAGTTAAAAGCTATCACAGCATCAATTCAGAATCTCACAATGATTACACACAAACATGAACAGAAGATCTCTGATAATTCAAAAGAAATGGACATGTTATGGCAGGATTGGAAAAGGCACAGGATAGAATTACGATGATGAAATTAAAATTGAAAGAAACACAGATTATATTAAGAGTTGTTCCAGAAGAGCCAATTGAACTTAGAACAGTTTTAAAAGCTTTGGTGGACCTTAAAAGCAGCCCTGGTGAAGAACTTGACAAGAAGATAGAAGCAATATATAGGCAAAATTCAGCTTATCAACAGAGAAAAAAAATTCCAAGAATTGTAATAATTCATTTCACATATAAAAGCATCAGAGATGAAATACTGAGAGCACGCTTTAAGAAAAGGCTTAAAATAAACAAGAATGAAATAATTAGGGAGTCCCTAATGACAAATTGTATTATAACGTCTCTTGTTTTCCATGGTGGAAAGAATGGATATTGCTTAGTGATGTGAGACTCTTGGAAGCTGAAGGCCATAATTTAAGATATGGTTGGCATGGTTACCTTTAGTATGATAAAGTCAAAGTATATGCTGAATTTAAAAATCATTGCATTAGAAAGGCTCTCCTATGAATTTAGTATAACCACAAACAGACTTTTTCATAAGATAATATTATCCAGAAAGCCCTTCTTAGGAAAAAATGGTTAAAATTGGAGATGGTTGCTTTTATGATGATCTTTTGTATTTTGAACAAGACAGCTGGAAATTTAAATCAAGAGAGATGATTCTTAAAGAAGGCCAAGATCTTAACTGGTTTGGTTATATACAACTTAAGGACAGATTTAATCAAGGTAAGAGAAATGCAATCAGAGAAGTTAGAGAAAACGAGTTTTATTTAGAGTTGTGTAAAGCCAATGACCATGTAGTTAAAAAAAGGTACAAAGAACTTTTGAAACTAGGGACAGAAAATGAACCTATAAAAGAATACATGATAAGTTAGGCCCAAAATCGGGGCATAAAGTCCCCATGGGGGAAAATATGGCCCAAAGATATAATATTTACTTGTTGTAGTAATTGAAAAGCAAGCCTGTATAAAATGATGTACAGATGGTTGTTGTTGTTGTTGTTGTTGTATGTCTTCAAGTCATTGCTGACTTATGAAGACCCTAAGGCAAACCTATCACCGGGCTGAGAGTGTGTGATGCACACAAGGTCACCCAGTAGGTTTCCATGGCCAAGCAGGGAATCAAACTCTGGTTTCCAGAGTCACAGTCCAACACTTAAACCATTATACCACACTGGTATCTAACCCGAAATAAGACACTGAAAATGTCCTAGAACATTTCAAACCAATGTTGGGGATGTCAAGAAAAGGAGGGTCCTTTATTCATATGCGGTGGACCTGTAAGAAGGCCAAAAGCTACTGGTCTAAGATTTATACACCAATCCAAAAAATTTTAAAGGTAGGTTTTGTAATGTCACAGAAATGTTTCTGTTTGGTATTATGGACAAAGAACTGCGGAGTAAATATGGCTTACTTCTTCAATATATGACTACAGCAGCAAGAATGTTGTTTGCTCAAACTTGGAAATAAGACTGAAGCAGAGACAATGGAAGAATGGCTTGTTAAGTTTGCTAAATTAGTCCAAATGGCCAAATTAACACATGTTCTAAAAATAAGACAATTGAAAACTTTTTGAAAGATTGGAAACCATTTATGGGTTTTTTGAGAAATGAGAAATCTAAATATGTAATACTTTGTGGTTATGGTTATTAATAATTTTGGTAAGATTACTTAGCTGGATCTGTAATGGTTGAATTTTTTCCTCCTTTTTTCCTTTTCTTGTCATTGTAGTCAGGATTGGGGGTGTCAAAGCCCTACTGTATGTTAGTTATATGATTCTGTTTTATCTCTTCTTCTTTCTGTCTCTTATTTTTTCAATGTATATTACTTTGATTATAAATCAGATTGTTCTAGTTAAACATTAATTAAAAATAACATTTGAAGGCGGATCCCATCCATCTACCTGCTCAACCACTAAGTTTAATATCAGAGGCCTTTCTCTGTGTTCTGCTTCCACTCCAATTATGCGTCTCTGAGATGTGAGAGACGGCCTTCTATACCAGGGGTGTCAAACTCAATTTCATCTTGGGCCGCATCAGCCTTATGGTTTCCCTCAAAAGGCCAGTTGTATCTGTAAGATTAAATAAATATATCTACTCTTTTATCATATTAAATAATTGCCTCTGCATTCAATTATTACTGGTTTTAGTAATAACTTGCTATGAAACTAGAAGTCTAGGAAAAATAATAGCAAGCAGATATTCAGGTGTACAACTATTTACAATTTATTGAAAAATGAGTTTTGAAAACAGAAAGTTTTTTTTTTAATCACCAGACAAATATCACCTGTGTCTCTTTCTGTCCTTCCCCCTCCCCGGTGGCTCTTTCTGTCCCCCTGCCCTTCTCTGTATCTGGTGAGCCCAATCCCCAATTGCGGGCCCCCAGCTGCCGGAGTTCTGAAGAGAGGCTAAGTAGCCAGCACTTGTGATCTACTTCTACTTTTGACTGCTTCCCTGTCCAACTTTTGTGAGCCGTGAAGAAATGTCATAGTAACCCGCGGCAACATTCTGACAGTGAGACTTGGACAGATGAGCAGTCAGAAGTAGAAGTAGATCACACATGCTGGCTGCTGGGCCCCTCTTCAGAATATCGGCAGCTAGGGGCCTGCAATGTGGGGATCAGACTTGCCAGGTGGGGGGAGTGCTGCAGCTGCAGGAGACATGCAAGGGCCACATGAAATGGCCTGGTGGGCTGGATTCGGCCTGCAGGCTTTGTGTTTGACATACATGTCCTATACTGTGGCACCAAGGCTGCAAAATTTTTTCCTTACAGAAGCTCAATTGGCTCCTTCCTAATCCTGTCATCTGCTCCAGTTTACATTTCGGTTTGCCTTTGCTCTTCTTGTCTGGGAGAAATTTCCTTTGCCTGCTTATGAATTAGGTTGTGATATTTTACTCTGGGGCCAATGTGGTGTAGTGGTTTGAGCATTAGACAACAATCCTAGAGACCAGGATTCAATTCCCCACTCAATCATGGAAACCCACCGGCTGACCCTGGGCATATCAGACACTATCAGCCCCAGATAACCCCATGATAGGTTTGCCTTATGGCCATCATAAGTCAAAAACAACTTGAAAACACACAACAACAACAATTTTACTCTGTCCTGGAGTTCACTGTATTTTTGCAGTTTCACAAGTATCTAAAGGAGGTTCTCTTTCAGGGCTATATAAGCAGGACCCATGCAAGTGTATAAATAAAGTAATAAGCATATTTAAAGTAAAATAACTGACCTGTTGCGTTCAGCAAACCTCTCTAGGTTTTTTAGCCTTTGTTTCTGGTGCATGTTTGCATGAAGAGGCAGAGGGTTGCAGTCCAATATGGTCAGAAGGGCAGTGAGTCGTTTGATGCAATCTATACTGTTAGCAAAAACCATGGTTCTGCCAGGGTACTGAAGCAGGAAGTAATACAGATAATAGTCTTTCTCTTCTGTGTCACAGTGGATTCTGGTCTCTGTGAGGGTTTCCACAGTGGCCTCTTTCCTTGTCAAATCTATCACTTTTGGCTTGCCCTTGATCCCCACTTTTTGCATCAGCATTTCCAGCTTGGTCTTTTTGTCTATTCTGGTAGCATTTTTCTTCTGGAAAACTCGAGCAGGAGCTTGATGGATCAAAGTCAAAGTGGCAGAGAAGACAAAGGTCTGACGTTTTGGGTTATACTGAGAGCTATTCAACATTTCTAGCAGCTGAGAGAGTTCTACAAAATGTCCCCTCTCCACCATCCGGTCTGCTTCGTCGATCACCAAGCACCTGTCAGATGAACACAAGAGGGTATTTTATTCAAGCTATGTGGAAATTCTGATGTGTTTCAGAGAGACCTTTCCAGCTATGGCACACTAGAATGCTGACAGCCATTGACGTGGCTTTGGCCTGATCCCGTGGGTCTTTTTCTTACTTAAAATGTGGAACTTGTTACATAACATGGCCTTGTGAAAAATTCTGAAATGGAACATACTCTTCCAACTTGGTAAGATACAGACTCATAGAATCATAGACTAGAAGCGGCTTCATGGGCCACTGAGTCCAATCCCCTGCTCATATAGGCTCTCTAGCTAAAGCATTCCCAGCACGTAGCCATCCATCCTCTTTTTGAAGATGTCCAAAGAAGTAGATTCCATCATCTCTCTAGGCAATTTGTTCCACTGCTAAACTGCTCTTACTGTCAAGATGTTCCTTCTAATGCTCAATCAAAATACATGCTCCTATAACTTAAATTCACAGGACCTGGTCCTACCCTCTGAGCCAGCAGAGAACAAACTCGGGCCCTCCTCTATGTGACAGCCCTTGAGGTATTTAAAGAGGGAAGTTATGTCACCCTCAGTCTTCTCTTCATGGAGCCGGATGTGCCCAGCAACTTCAACCTTTCCTCATATGCCTTCTTCTTCATACCTCTCATTGTCCTTGTTGCCCTTTTCTGCACCTCCTCAAATTTGTCCATATCCTTAAAATGAGGAGCCCAGAAATGAATGCAGTACTCCAGAAGAGGCCTGACCAGCACAGAATATAGTGGGTCTATTCCTTCCCTTGATTTGGAAACTATGCTCCTATTAATGCAGGCTAAAATTCGCCTTCTTTGCTGCAGCATCACATTGCTGGCACATGTTCAACTTACAATCAATAGTAATCTCAAGGTCCTTTTTGCAAATAGGACTGCTGAGCAATGTATACTCCATCCTATACTTGTGCATTTGGTTTCTGTAGCCTAAATGTCGAATTTTGTATTTGCCTCTATTGAATTTTATTTTATTCATTTCTGCCCAATTTTCTAGTTTATCAAGGTCCTTTTGAATTCTGCTCCTGTCTTTCTATCTGTTAGCCACCCCTTCCAGTTTTGTGTCATCTGCAAACTTAAAAGGAGTCCCTCCACTGTGTCATCTAAATCACTGATAAAAATATTGAAGAGTAGGCATGAGGTTGCCTTGTATACTTTAGAATAGTAAAACACACCCTGTGAACTTTGGAACAATAGTAACTACCCTTTGTACAGCCGTAACAACGGTGCCATGGGATTTCATCTAAGAGAAATGTCACTGCTTGTCACTATTTTTTCTTTACAAGAACCAAACAAACACAATAGAAGTAATTAGGAAAATAACTGAACAAATTGTACAACAATAAACTGTGGTCAGAATCCTGTTGAGGAACTATGCTGGAGCAACAACAGTTCAAAAACTGGTTTTACTTTCTATCAAACTGTATAACTGTGTGGTGCCATTCCATCTGCAAGTGCACACACAGCCCTCTTCTCCCTTTTGACTTGGCAGGTATGTAGCCAGTCAATAGTTGCACAGTGGCTAAGCTCAAGGGATTGGCAGCCATTATACAATCAGTTATGCACTGTGGGATCCGGCAAAATTATTCTAGCATCTATTTACACTGAGAATGGGGAAAGTGCTGCCCACATGTAGCCCCTGAACTCCCCTCACTGGTCCCCCAAGCCCCAATTTTTTTAAAAAATGGGATGATTTTTGCCTCCAAACCACAAAAAAGCCCCACAAACACACAGAGATTCAAAACCCCAAAAATTTACACACAAGGAAAAACAGATCTATGTTGTGCAAAATTGCTGTTTTCAATGCAAAAACTAACTCCCAGCAATCTTGCACAAAAATTCATGTAACTGTTTTGTGCAAAGCCCTACAATCCTCATGCAAAAAACCCACATGTAGTTCCTCACAGAAAAAAATCTCAAAAACCTTTGGGATGTGTAAACAGCAGGTGAGCACTGCACAGAAATATTTGTTTTCCTGCAGCAGGGAGAAAACAGGGGAAATTATTGATCTTTACTTTACTAACACCCCTCATTCATCCCCTGATCTTTAAAGTACCACAGTATTCTTTGCTGTGTTGCTCCACATGAATACAGTTATTGTTCTGGAAATTAAGTAAGGGTAACAGTTCCAAAAACCTGAGTTGCCGTAGGCTTGAGAGATGTGGATGCTTCTCCTGAATCAACTCCCAGAGACGCCCTGGGGTGGCAATTATAATTTCTGGCTTCCTTTTCAAGATCCGCTGTTGTTTCTGGGGAGCCATTCCTCCAACAAGAATGGCAGTTTTAATACCTGGAACATGAGACAGACAACACATTAAAGTCTGTTGTCCTGTTTTAGTAAGTTCACATCCCAATATTTATAGGACAAAAGCACATTAAAATACATGATTCACCCCTTTTCTGAGAAACACAGAGCTAATGTGATATAGTGGTAAGAGCACTGGATTGGCCATGGGAGATTCTGGTCCTCACTGAGCCAAGAAACTCACTAAATGATGTTGGGCCAATTACTCTCTTTCATGCTGACCAAATTCACATGGCTGTTGTACATACAGAGTTAGAAAGCGGAGAGCTATGTAATCTGCATTGATCACTGAAGGAAAAGTGGAACATGATAAATGCAACTGAGTTAATAAACTCAATATGGGTGATCAGTAAAATCCACTATGCCTTCACATATTACCTTAATCTTTTCTATTTCTCTAACCTGAAGAATGATTGCAGCTTAATGCCACAGTGCATGCTTTTCATCCAGATAGGAGGAGTAGAAAGAATATTTTAAAATATTCCAAAAATGATCAAAAACCAGTTTTCTTAAGTGTTGGGAAATCCTCATGAAGAAAATCCTACGTAGGCAGTTTTGCATTTGGGGACTTAATATGACACAAAAATTCCATTTTTTTTTTCATGCAGAATTTTCTGCACTGAAAAGAGTACTTTCTGCACAGAAAATATATTCTGCATAATTTTTTTAATGCAGAAAATGATGTTTTCTGCAAGAAAAATGTGCATTTTCTTCCCTTCTTCTTCCGGCACAGAAGTCCCAAACTGCAAATAATTTTTGAAAACTGCACAGTTTCCAAGGATTTCCTGATAGCAAGAAGAAAAATAGTTGGTTGGGGTTTTTTTATTCAACCTGCAAGAGTGAAATTTACAAAGATGTACATCCCTACCAGAAAGAGTCAGGTTGACCCCTTGGCATCTCCTGCCAAATGTATCAAACAGAAGCTGATAGGAAAGATCTTGTAGCAGAGACCATAAAAAGCTTCTCCTAACCTGGAATTAGGAGGTTTCTTTTCTTCCTAAGTCACCAAGACAAGGGCCTCATGGGGGGATGTCATTATAAAATAGGGAGTGTCCCATGGTCACTGTCAAACTGAACAGAGATGGATAACCTGTGGTCCTCCAGATATGTTAGGTTTGCAAGTTCTACAACATCCATGTGGCTATGTTGGCTAGGACTATGTGGAGCTGAAGCCTAACAATATCAGGAGAAACACAAATTATCTTTCCTATGGAAAGAGGAGGGCAAAAGAACTGAGTAAAATTTCACATCAAGGAGAACTAGAAACTTGACTTTTATTTGTATTTAGAAAGAAAACTAGCTAGCTAGCTGAAGATACTGTCAGGAAGTTGAACCTGTTTTCAATACCCCATTCAGTGCTTTTCCTAAGGGGGAAAAACAAAACAAAACAGCAGGGAGCCTTTTTCTGCACAAAAGGTTCCTTGTCATGATAGGCTAAATGGAGCAATGCATTTTGATCAAGCCAGCAGCAAGATAAGAAATGGAAGCCTCCCCCATATAGGGAGCAATAAAGCAATACAGGAACAGACTTACCTGTGTATCTGGTCACTGCATCAATATGATGCTTTACTTGGACAGCCAGCTCCCTTGTAGGAGTCAAGACCAACCCGAGAAGGGGATTGTTTTTCCCTCCAACAGCATCATGTTTTGAAGGATCCAGACCAAATTCTCCATCCTCTAATACTTTCTCATGGTGTTCTACCAAAGATTCAACACTGTCAGTAGCAGCAACTGTATCTTCATCAGGGCTCAGGCCTCCAGTTTCCTCACTAGCTTCTTGCGTTGACAACTCCTCTTCACTACCTCCTCCATCTTCAAGCTGGATCTTGCTTTCCTTTGACAAACCTTTTGATCTGTACCACTGGAGAATGGAATGGATCATTGGGATGGCAAAAGCAAGAGTCTTTCCACTTCCTAAAACCAAAAACACAACCAAGAGTAAATGAGAGACTGGCTCACGGAAAACACACTGGTGGAAGGAGAAGAGGACTTAACAGGTATAGCAAAGCTTAAAAATCCATTTCTCCCACACCCCAGTTTTTCTCTGTGTTTCCCCCTCAATCTTGTCTCCTTGATAAATGTGACTGTCTCAATAGAGCAAACCAAACCATAGTTTCATGAACCATAGCTAGCTTCTTCCTCCAAATTAGAAACACAGTGCTAACTGTGGTTGTATATTCTGATTTGGAGGCAGATTTCAGTTTAAGGTAATTATAATTTCCTCAGTTCAGATATATCATTGAACTATAGTTACCAACAACCAAGAAGCAGGGGAGGGAGTGGGAGTATGGACAGTAGGAACCAAATAAGAGTGCTGTGGCTTTAATGACAAAGGCCATGTTGGGCCATTTTGACGATCATCAGAAATAATTCCAGTCACTATACATATGGACTTTACAGCATTCACCAATGAAAGGGAAAAAACCCTCTTCTCTTACACAACTACATATTTTAATGCAAAATATATCACCAAGTAGAATGAGAGAGTTATTCTGTAGTGAAATATTCTCAGCTGGCTTAGTAAAAGAGATTTAGGAATACAGTCAGAACAGAATTTATTGCCCGTGCTATCAGAGGTCATTAAAACATTACCCAGCTTAATTACTCCGGATAACTAAATATGTCTGAACAATATTCTTCAGCAAATACTTTGAAGTATTTTAGTAACTGCTGTGTAATAGCACTTAGAAGGATGGCATTCAACAATTTTATATCTGATTGTATTTATTAACTGACATGCAATGGTATTTAGTATCTGACAATAGTCAACAGGCATGTTATTTGATACCATTCACATATGATGCCTGCCAAAATCACTTAGGAGATGTCAACAAATCTGAAATACTGTCATTTCAAAATAGCATGTCAGTCTGCATTCAAGATTTCAGTGCCAAAATTCAAAGTGTTAGTGCATTTTAGATCATCTGAAAATATGGATTTATCTTCTTCCCTTTCCTGCACAACCTTACTGTTAACAAGACAAACCAGTTCTTTCATGAATATAGCAACAGCATGTAAAGTAGCATAAACTTAGTTTTGCTAAAATATGTGTTCTAGACAGGTCTTATGTTCTCTCCTCTAATAAAATAAAATAAAATCCAAATAATGTGCTCAGGTAACTCACCTCAAAGAGCAATCCACTTGAGCAACTGAATAAAATCAGGCAATTATCTTGCATTGCACAAACTGTGGGGTTCTGCAATGCTTTCCACATCACCCCCATACCCATTTCATTTTGTTTCTGTCAGCAGTAACTGACAGATGCAGCAGGAGCTATGCAGATCCCTGATGTCTTTGCTACAGAAGTTCTGTCTGGCCTTCAATTTCAGTATGATATGTCCAAATATTTTCAAGTTTATATTATTTAAAAAAAACAGGAAGAAAAACAAAACTGTGATTCTACATTTCAGGGGCATGTTTGCAGATGCACAAAACAAATGCACGCTTTTCTTGGCTTTAAACAAGAAGCTGATGCACACAGGACACAGTCGCAGGATGAAAACTTACCTGTTTCTGCAGCACCAAGGACATCCATGCTATCTCGAATTGCAGAAGGCAGTGCCAGAGCCTGGATAGCAGTTGGGGCACTGAACCCCAGTTCACTCAGTGCTTGAAGAACAGCCTTGGGAACAAAGAGATCTTTCCATGCAGAAACATCTACTTTCTGACCTGAAGATGCAGATAAAACTTCTGCTGTCCAGTTTTTGGCCTTTTTAGAAGACTGAACTGGTTCAAGGGTATTTTGGGGAAGGCCTGTTTTCTTCTTCCGCACTCTCTTCTTCTTTTTCTTTGCTTGTTTCCCCTCCAGGCTGGTAGCATCGGCTGCTACACCCTCACTACACTCACAGCTAAGAAGGGCCTCTTCACCCACGGCCTTCTCATCCGTTACCACTTGTCCCACTTCAAGTTCACCTTGGCACTTTGCTTTACTCTCCCGACTTTGCTCTTTCTTTCTCTTCTTTACGGGAATGTTGCTGGGCTCTTCCTCTGACTCTATATCCTTTGATTTCCTCTTCTTGCTTTCTTCTTCTCCCACTTTTGAAGAGGAAACCAATTTATAATCAGTGAGCTCCTCAAAACATACTAAGCCTCCAAGCTGTTCGTCCGCAAAGAGATTTGGGTCAATCTCAACAGCTTTCCATTCCCCTGTTATTTTGATGCCTTTCTGTTTAAATTTCGATGGCCTCTTAAACTTGTTTCCTCGTTTGAGTTTCATGACTGACCTCTGAGGAAGAACAAAGGAAATTATTGGAAATGATGCTATGCAATGTATACAAATTGGGGTAAAAACCAGTAGCTGATTAATTTCAAATCAACATGTAACCCTTAATCTCTGTAATAACTAGCTATGTGCACTTCTCCCCTGCCAATTCAGTGTTCTAGTTTCTCCTTCCCTCTAAAGGTGCATTTGCACTGCTGAGTAATTTCATTTTTGTATCACTACAACTATCACAGCTCCTTCCTAAGAAATTCTGGGATTTGTAGTTTGGTGAGATACTTGGAATTCTGTGCTAGAAAGCTTGGGTTTACTTCCCTGAACCAAGGTTCTATAGGTAATGTGGGGCCCCTTCACACTGTAAAATTATAGCACTATGATTTCATTTTGACTGTCATTGTTTCATCTTATGGAAGCTTAGGATTTGTATTTTAGTGCTCTAGTGCTTCACCAATGACAAACCCCAGGATTTCACAGGATGCTGCCATGGCAGTTGCAGTGGAATATAGTGCTATAATTGTGTAATGTGCAAAGGTGCCTGATTCAATCCTCAATCCCTTTTCTCAAGATACGATGAAAACTGATACAACTACACCTTTAGATTTCTCTTCAGTTCTTTCCTCTTCCTCTCATACTTCTGGGACTTTCCCTGCCTTCTTTGCCAGCTCTTTCTTGCTTCCCATTTTATCTTGTGACCATTACATATTGTGAAGAAAGGTCTGAAAGTGACCATAAGGCCTAAATGAGGTAGAATCATGTTGAAGAAAACAGTTTGCTTAGACATAGATCATGTTGTTAAGTTCCTAGTGACTTCAAGTTAAGTTAAACAGAAAGAACGTACTCTGAGCCATGTTCCAAAATGTCTTCACATGTTTCAATAATACAATAACCACCCAAAAACAAATATAACAGGAAAAGAACAAGTCTGACAAACATAGTTTGAGAATAGTACTTACTCTTTACTGGTGAATTTGTATGTGCATCATAGCCTTTTGCTGCTCAGTTGTGGGCACTGCATGTTTTTCTAAGGATTCTATATAAATTGGTTTAATTGCTTGTTCTGGATGAAACCCTGGGCTACCAAGCCAGAGTCCACTTGGAACTGTATTATTAAATAAACTGCTGCATTCAATCTACTATCAGACTCTATTCATGAACCTTTATGAGTTTAATGACTTTATGAGCTCCTTGGAGGCCTATGATCATCTAGAGAGGTCCTTCTCTCTGTCCCACCACCTTTCCAAGCTTGTTTGGTGAGAACAAGGGAGATGAACTTCTCAGTGGCTGCTTTCAGAATTTGTAACTCCCTCCCTATAGAAGCCAGGATGGCTCCGTACTTCTTCTCCTTCCTCCAGCAAGTCAAACATTTTTATGCCATCAGGCTTTTTTAGAAAATGACTGGAATGGGGTTTTAATACTGTGCAGTGCTGTTTTTAAGGTTTGTATATAATCTTTTAACAAATTTTAATGTTTTAACTTCATAAATTATTTAATAATTTTTAAATAACTCTTCTATTTATATTTTTATTAATGACTTTGTATCGTTTTAATCTATATTGTTTTTAAAATATGCTGTTAGCCACCTTGAGACCCCTTATTGGGAGAAAGGCAGAAAAAATCAAAATAAAGTATATTCTGGAGCTATTTAAGGGAAAGGACCATAGGTCAATGGTAGAGCACATACTCTGCAGGCTAGAAGGTGCTGAAAAATGTTCTCAAGCAATAGCTTTGATTAGACTTCTTCTTTTTTTAAATCCATATTTAGAGTCTTGCTGATTAAGCAAGTAAATTTAAAATTAATTCTAAAAGCAGAACTAAGCACAATCAATTTGCCAGGCCACTTGGGAAATGTAATATAAGCTGAACCATACCTTTGGTTTGTATAGTAGGACATGGGCCTAAAACTGTAGGCTTAATCACAGAAGTCATCCTACAAATTGACCTGTCAATTTGTTTCTCATTCCATAAGGACTCCAGGGAACTAAGTAGCATCTTTTCAGCCCCTTACCTCTTTCAACATGAGTTCAAGGACATCAACTGAAAATGCAATGCAAGGTTATTAACCGGAGGCATTAAAAGGGCATCTTGTACTCAATCCTGTCAAGCTCAGTATTATCTACACATGAATAACAACCTTACTGAAGAGTCCTTCAAATGTGTTGAACTACAACTGTGACTGCTCTCCCACCGATGGCTACGGTTGATGGGGATAATGGTAACTGTGGTACTACCTTTTTACGGTGGTGGGATTACATAATCCCATGAGGTAATAGCCTATCTTGATGTTAGCACTGATATTATCATCATCATCATCTTTATTTGTATCCCACCTTTTGCTCAACATTGGGCTTCAAAGTGGCTTACACATTAAAACAGTACCATTAAAAAACCCTACAACAGCGTATCTTAAAACAGACTTAAACTATAAATGAATTAAAATAGCTAAAAGGATTAAAAGTAGTAATTAAAACTAAAACAGCGCAGCACTCCCAGCCCTTTCTTTAAAACTTTTCTGTATTTAAATGCCTGCCTGAATAAAAAGGTCTTTGCCAGCTGGACAAAGGACAAAAAGGAGTGGGCCATTTTGGCTTTCCTGCAAAGGGAGTTTCAGAGTCTAGGGGCAGCCACTGAGAAGGTCCTCTCTTGCATCCCCACCAACCATGCTTGTGATGGTGGTGGGACTGAGAGAAAGTCCCCTCCTGATGATCATAGAGCCCAGGCTGGTTCATACAGGGAGATACAGTTTGTCAAGTACAGTACTAGTACGGTTCTCCTAAGTCAGACAGGCTTTTGCTGAGGAACCAGACTAAACGTGTCAAAAATCTGCTGGGCAGTAGTACTATGGAGGTTAATCCTGGCAAAGCACTGCTCAAAGACAACAGCAGTAACACCACAGTTAAATTCTAAAGGAGCTAGCACTGCATAGAAAGCGGCAATAGTAAACCACTCCTGAATGCTTTTTATCTTGAAAATTCTATGACGAAACAATCCAAAATGAAACAAGAGATAGTGCTAGAAGGTGGGACTCCCAGGTGGAAGGCACTCAACCGAGGAAGAGTACAAGTACGAGCTGTGCTTTGTCTAATAACACAACTGGACTGAAAGGGCACTCAGCTGCTAACACACACAAAAGAGGAAGAAAAGTCCAAAAATGCACAACATAATCCACGGCCCTGAGTTTGCAAGACCTGAGCAGGGCACTTGATGACTGAGGCTCTTGGAAGCCTCCACTCATAGGGTCACCATTAAATCAAAACTGATTTGATGGCAAATACCAACTATGACAACATGTTCAACCCATCTGTAAGGTTCTAGTTTCGGGGGGAAAAACAATCTACACCAAATGACAGGAGCTCTCCAGCTTCTTCTAGTTTACCTGGGGCCCTTTTACACTATAGAATATAGAGGTATGATTCTACTTTAATAATTAAGGCTGCACCCTATGGAATCCTGGGATTTGTTGTTTGGTGAGTCATTAGAGCTCTTTGGCAGATAAACCTAAACATCCCTCCCTAAACTACAAATTTGAGTATTCTGTAGGACAGAACCATAGCAGCTAAAGTGAAATAATAGTGCTATAATTGTGTAGTCTGAAAGGACCCTAGAGACTCAACCTAGGACTTCTTACATGTAGATCCCTGAACAATGGACTTTCTCTCTAATGACTACAAACCATGGCAGTATAGATGCCAGTAATATATTAATAACAGGAGAGGTGTGACTTTTATATCAGAATTGCTAGTCTTCCAAAAGGAACACTAGATCATCAGATTCTGTTCCCTCATGAGCAACAAATTGCTACCAGCCTTCTATTTTCATTTGAAAAAGAAAGAACTGATATTCAAATGTATTTGTTAATACACATAGGTTAGAAAACGCAATTTGCAAACTCAGTAATGCAGAAGCCAAACCGGTGGTGCTAGCCAGCCTTTACTAATTTGGATAACTGACTGAATAATGGAAGATGGAAAGAAGAAGGCAGAATGTAAACTATCTCGCACTTAGTTTTTCACACATATTGCTAAAGCAATACTGGAAGAGCTGCAAACTTCCACCTGTTACCGGGCTCCAATTCTTGAAACAGCATCAGTACCCAGTAACATCTGGAAGCCTGGGAGTTCTCCACCCCAGGACTAAAGCAAGCAAGTGCTTCCATAACTGTTTTTGGAATTCTAGGACATATATATATAGGACAAAGTGAGAAAGTTCAAAAGAAATTGCACTGGGGCAGATAGTAGACTGATCCATATTTGAATGGCTCTTGGTAACACAGGGAGACATTCTTCCTGACAACCCTCTTATATAAAAAGGTTGTAACAGGTATTAGGATTTTACTGATAAATTTCTCAAGAGGGCAGAAACTGAAATAATACTCATTTGAGCAACTCCTATTGCAACATGCCTCAATATGCCCTTCATGCTTGTGTTCTCTTCCTGCTTTCAGAACATTTGGTTCCACATATTTTGTTCTGAACAGTAATCCTCTCAAATTTGGAATTAATTGTATTTTTCTTAAACTTTCAGACAGCAAGTACATGCAATTTATGCTTTAACTGGCAGCAGTTACCCTGGAATTTCTTGTCTTGAAAGTTGGTGAAAAACTGAACAAATGTTAAAATGGAGACTACACAAGGAATAGATTTTTAACATGACTTCTTGAATCTGTAGACAGAAAAAGAAGACACACAAGGAAGGATAATCCTGAATATATCCACTTATAAAAGATTTAAAGGAACTTACACAAGACTGGTCATTTGATTTATCAAATATTTTTACTGTGTTATGGGAACACGAGAAGATATCCATCAGCAGGTTTGATACTTAAGCAAATGGCAAAATAACTAGCTAGCTGTTCCTGTGAAACAGTGGCATTATTATTTTTTTAGCAATAATAAAATATTTTATTACATTTGTATTTTGTCCTAGATCTTGGACTGAGTTTTGTCCATGTTTTGTTTTAATCAATATTGTGAACTGCCTAAGGTCTCAAACTGGGAGAAAAGTAGGGAATAAAGTAAGTTTGAACTACAATTCCCATAATACCCCAGTCAGCATGGCCACTAGAGTTATAGCCCAAAAATGTAACATTTCCAACCTGTCTGATCTCTTCTCCAAGGAACCCACAGCTGAAAACACACAGCTTCCTCCTATTTTATCTTCACAACAGTACTGCCAGCCCAGTCGGTCTGAGTCAGTTTACTCAAATTAACTGAGTGAGGATTTGAATCTGGATCGTCCTTGTCTGATATTCTACTCACTATACCAGGGTAAGAATCACATGGCTCTACAAAACTTCTTGGAATACAAATACCAACAACCCTAACAAGTATTTGTGAGTAATGCTGGAAACTGCAATCCAATGCCCTTTTGAGCATCAAATGATTCCCATCCCTGTTATAATGGACAGCATCATGCCTCACTGATGCACTAGTAAATTTAGGATCTATTGCAGCCATAGTGCAAAAGGTGCTATCACTTTTGCTTTGGCTAACAAATAATACCATGATGAAAACTTAAACATTTATGTTTTTATATATACAGTGGCATTCTCAAAATATTTGGCCAGAACAATAACAATGGAAAATTGCAATGCTAGAGCTCTTTCACACTACAAGTTACAGTGCTATGATTCCATTTCAACTGCCATAGTTGCATCTATGGAATCACGGGGTTTGTAGTTTAGGGAGGAGTGTCTAAAATTCTCTATCAGACAGCCCTAGTGTCTTACTGAACTACAAACCTCAAGATTCCACTGGATGCACCCATGACAATGAAAATGGAATCACAGCACTATAATTGTGAAGTACGAAAGGACACTTAAAGAATTTATATATAAGAATACTGGATGCAGTTTCAAACACACAGTTCTTTCAGCACTTCTTTCTTTTTTCCTGGCACAATACTCATCTTTAAAAACAATAGGGTGTGGTATAACAACCAAGTATATACAATGATAGCCCATATGTGTGTGTGTGTGTGTGTGTGCGTGCTCTGCAGAACTGGTCTCACACAGACAGTGCAAATACTGAAAGTGGCAACTCCTCACCAACACACAGATGAGTGTGCCTTATTTGAAAGAAAGGCACAAGGAATCACTAAAATATAACATATGGCTTTAATTTATTTTACTTGAACGAAGGAGAAAAAGGAGACTTCAGGATTTTCACTGGTTAGTGGCCTCCAAAGTAAGGACTCAACAGCAACACAGGGTCAGTATTATTAATAAGAATAGCTGCATGCAATAAGAGTATTAAATTGCATTCTAAGAAATCATCAAAAGACATAAAGAAATCCAGCAGCACCTTTGAGTGTAAATGGGAAGAAAAATTTCTAGCAGAAGCGTTCGTTGACTGCAGCATCCAGCTGCCTGTTTCCAGACAACATAAATCCAACTCTGTAACAATCAGGAATACGTGACCCGTTCTAAGCATTATTTTCTCAGATGTTTTATGGAATTCAACGGAGCTTTGCCTCCAAGTACTGTACGAAACCCAACTCAGTGAGGAATTCACCATTTCTCAGGCCATTTCCACACTGGACTGTTACAGCGCTGTTATTCCACTTTCAACATCCTATGGAATCCTGGGGTTTGCAGTTTAGGGAGGGGGCTTTGAGGCGCCAGGATTCCATAGGATGCTGAAAGTGGAATAATAGCGCTATAACAATCTGGGGCCCTTCCGCCCTAGCCTGTTATAGCGCGATGATTCCACTTTCAACCTCCTCTGGAACCTGGGGTTTGCAGTTTCGGGAGGGGCCCTCCGGCCCCTCCCGAAACTGCAAACCCCAGGATTCCAGAGGAGGTTGAAAGTGGAATCATCGCGCTATAACAGGCTAGGGCGGAAAGGGCCCTAGACTGCTCTACCTGCAAGCCTTGTCGGGCGCCTAAAAGCCGGAGAAGGGGAAAAAAATTTCCATATTTGCTGCCCTGAATTCTCGGAAAAGTACCTAAAAAAAGTACCTAAATACGAATAATACGTTGTTTTTAAAAAAATGCCTAGAGAAAGACCGCAACAAACACCGGAGAAGGACGGCGGCTTCCCCGACTCTCTCCTCGCCGCTTTCCTTCCAGTTTTCCTCTTCACCGTCTTCCCGACAGCCACCCTCAACCGCCCTCCGCCGTCCTCGATCCCGCTCAGGGGCTCAGTCACCGCTCAAGCCCCTTTTCCCACCAACCTGGAATCTCCAGCCGAAAGTCCTACCAGGCTCCCCGGCGACGCTTCCTGGACTCTCGACCACGTGGGAACCTCCCGGAGGCGGCCATGGCCCAGTGACGTCACCATCCTGCGCCCGGAAGCGTCAAAGCGTTAACTTTAAGGGTGGCGGCTGCTTTTTATTTTTTTAACGGCTGAAGTCGCCCAAGCGCCTCTAACGCCGTCCCGTTGTTAATTATAAGAAGGGGTGGGAAATAGGGACCGTTTCCGTGCTACAGTGTTAAAGTGCTGCTATTCCACGCTCAACCTCCTAGGGAATTCTGGGGTTTGTAGTGTAGGGAAGGGCACTTTGAATTCTCAGCCAAGGAGCTGTTTGGCCTCAGTAAACTACAAACCCCAGAATTCCACAGGGCGTTGATGGTGGCATAGCAGCAGTTTGACACTGTAGTGCAGAAATGGACAGGGTTAAAATAGGTTGACACAAAAGATGACTCAGAGCCACGGGTGGCCCCACCGGTAAAATACAGTCAGCTCTCCACCTTTGCGGATTTGGTCCTTCACGGATTATTTGCTGTCCCCTCTGCTGCCTCGCTATGCCATTTTTTAATAGGGACTGCAAGCCCCTTGTGAGACTGAGAAACTGCAAATGAGGCCTTTAAGTCCTATTAAAAACGGTATGGGGCAGCAGTGGGGACGGCAGTCAGCCCCACCAGCCTTACTTCTGCCTTGTTTTTAATTTGTTTGTTTTTAATTTGTTTTTAATAGTTAATGTGTTTAGGGGGCTAGAAGGGTTGGTGGGTGGGGAGGATGGGTTACATTTTAGTGTTTTTAATGTATTTATATACTGTTGTATTGCCGCCTCGATCCATTGGGAGAGGCGAGATAAAAATAAATATTATTATTATTATTATTATTATTATTATTATTATTATTTATTATCATCATCATCATGAAGGAACCCTGCGGCTTCAAAGGAATCAATATGGTTTGGGAAGGCCTAGACTTATTCATGGTTTTTCCACTTTCATTGGAGTCCTGTGCCCCTAATGAGGAAAACAGCTGATAACACTCATGAAACAATTTAACACAGGATCAGCTGAAGCATCAAGCATTTATTTAAAAAAATACGTTTCTGCAGACACGGGTGCTCTCCAGAGAGAAGGACCCCCTCCCACAAAACAACACACATTTTATCCCCTACACCAGCTTCCCTCCCCTTGGACAGGACCCAAAAGTTACAACCCTATCAGAATTGCCTAAGAAGTTACATGCCCCCTTCACCATAGTTACAGTATAATCACGCTTTCCCCTCGTGGTGCCTTAATTCTCATTTGTAATTTCAAAATGCCCATCAAATAGATTCTAACCTCCCATTTTGCTAAACAATGCCAAATTCTTGTCTCATTTTCTTTATCAGCTTTGTTACCCCTTTCAGCTTTTGCTGACCTTCGGTCTGCATGAGCAGGTGCCTCCAAAAAAAGTATATACATCCCACTGTTGAATCCTTATCTATCTGTCTGGTTCTCTTTGCTCCAAGGCCTTCTTCAGCTGCCAGTTCTAAAATTACGCTTCTTAGACTTCTTTGTTTCGCAACACTACTATTCCAAAGGATATGTGTGTATAAATATATTTAAAAATGTGTTATAAGCTATAAGCTAATAATATGTTACTAATACTATTAATAATATTGCAGAAACTAAAATATATTTTACTTCTCACACCTAACCCTAGTGAATGTGGAGGGATGACTGTATAAGGCCTTTCTGCAGCATGCTATTGGAGTGCTGTTATTCCACTTTCAACATCCTGTGGAATTCTGGGGTTTGTAGTTTACTGAGACATAAGAGCTCTGTGGCTGAGAATTCTAAAGGCCCCTCCCTAAACTGCAAACCCCAGGATTCCATGGGATGTTGAAAGTGGAATATAAGCCCTATAACAGTGTCATATGGAAATGGCCTAAGAAAGGTCGGGAAAGTGTGAAACTGATGGACCTGGCATCTCCCCTTCTTCCTACATAGTTTCCTTCCCTTCTTTTCTTTACTGGCTTCCTCTCCCTCTTCTGTAATTGTCTCTTACTCATTTGGTATTATCGTTGTGAGTGGATGGAGTTGACAGAGAGGTTATTTAAATTGTAAGAATTGTTATAAAAATGCAGTTGTTTTTTTTTTTTTAAAGTGTGGAAAGACAGTTCTCTCTATTTGGTTGTTTTGCTACCCTTTACAAAATTCCAGGAAGATGAAAACATAGTTTTGTGTAGTTTTGTTACCCTTAGTTTTATGCCCAGGATTGCTGCTGTCTAAGGTGTTTGGCCCTTGCGTCCTCCTATTATGTTTGCTGAAGTCTTTTGTTGACCACCAGGATAGAATTATTGCTCTGAGTACATGATTTATATGTTGAAGGTCCCATACTTGATTCCTGGCATTTAAATTTAAAAAAGAGTTAGGATGCAGGTGGAATCTTGGGACTAGAATTAGCTTGGGTGTTGTCCTGGATTCAGCCCTGAACCTGACTGCTCAGGTTTCTATGGTGGCCCTGGTACATTTGCACGGTTAAAGCTAATGCAACACTGGCACCCATTCCTTGAGATGTCTGACTTAGTTGTGCGGATACATACTTTAGTTACATCTCAAATTGATTACTGTAATGCACTTTACATGGGCTTACCTTTGATGAATGTTTGGAAACTTCATCTGGTTCAAAGAGGAGCAGTCAGATTGCTGACTGGGGCTGGCCATGGGGAGCATACAGCTTCCTTGTTGCAACAGCTCCACTGCCTACTGGTCTGTTTCCAGGCACAATTCAAACCACTAGTTTTGACCTAGGTCCCTATCACACTGCACTGTTAAAACACTATCTAGTTCACTTTAACTGCTCTGGCTACAACCTTTGAAAGCCTGGGGTTTGTAGTTTGGTAGAGCTCTCCGACTGAGAAGTCTAAATGCTTCTCCCTAAACTGCAAACTGCAGTATTGCTGTGGCAGTTAAAGTGAAATAATAGCACTACAACAGGGTAGTGTGATGAGGCCCCTATAAAGCCTCATGCTGCTCAAGCCCAAGCTGAAAGACCATATCTTCCCATATGAGCCTGCCCAAGCTTTAAGATCTGCAGGGGAGGTATTTCTCTATCCCACAGCTTTCACAGGCATGGTTGCTGGAAATGTGGGAGAAGGCTTTCTCTTTGGCTGCTCTCTCACTTTGGAATTTCTTCCCTAGGGCAGTTAGGAAGGTTCCTTCTTTTGATTTTCCTTTCAGCGGCAGATTAAGGCCCTTTTCACACGGGGCTCTGAAATCTTCCCACCGCGATCCAGGCAGGCTTTTTCCCAATCCCCGCTAAAACGTGCCGAACTTTTGTCGTTTCTCATGGCTCGATCGGCAAGAGGCTAGGCGAGCATTATCGCATTCACACAGCGTGGCCATAGCCCCTCCCAACGTTGTCCTTTCCCCGCCCTACCTAGCGTTTGATTGGCGGGTTTTTTCAAAAAGTAAAAGTTTGGGCGTCATCGGACGCCAAAACGCCGGGGTCCCCTCGCACCCTCCCGGGATCCCCCCCCTCCCCCGCGCCTGCTGAAACCCCCAAACTTTTGACAAAAATTTTTCCCTGCCCGCTCGTTTTTTCTTTTTTGGTATGGCGAGCGAGCATTTGGGGGAAAATCTGGGCTCCTTCCCCTTTTATGACAGCAATTGCAGCCTTGTTAGGAGCGCTTAAATTGCTGGCCCGAAGATGGTGCGATTAGGGCAGGCTCGCAAGGAACCGTCGCGTGCCATGAGACGCTCGAGGTTGTATTACACAATTCTTGCACCTCTCTTGTATGAAGTCCCGCGCCCCAGAAGGTGGTGGGTTCGGGAAGGGGATGCGGGGGGCATGGTGGAGCGAGGAGGTGCTGCAGAAATGGGATGACTACCATGGTTGTACCACTTCCAGATGACAAAAGCCACCCTTTTTGAAAGGGGGCGCCTGCGTCCCTACCTTAAAAGAAAAACCACAGGGATGAGGCAAGCGATTTCTGTAGAGGAGAGGGTGGCCATCACCGTGTGGTGGCTTACATCGCCCCATATCCCGGGAAGACAGCGAACATTTTTGGCCTGGGAGTGCAACGGTGTCTGTCATCTGATCGAGGTGTGCCTTGCGTGAGCATGAACTCCTTGCATCCACTGTGTGCTGGGGGACTCCCGGAGGGTTTGAGCTGTTTCCCAAACCCAGTGGGTTTAAATGGGAGGAGGGGGGGGTTTGGTTTTTCGGGGAGAAGGGTTGGGTTTTGCAGTGAACTGGCGCCAAGACTGTAGAGTTGCCAAGCAAATTCCCACCCAAAGAAGGTGCATGGATGTCCACGGGGTTCCCGGTATCCGGATTTAATTAAGGCCTGCCAGCAAAAAGCCCCTGTAAAGATACCAGCTGAAAACAGCTAGCTGTGGAGGCACTGCGGGATGTGGTTGTGGACCTTCAGGTTTGGGGGCTTTCCAGAAAAACCCAGTATATGCCATCTCGGCCATCATGGCCCCTTGGGATGAGCGGGAGGCAGCAGGGCACTTTGCCCCCTCCATAGCGTGACATAACTGCTGAAGGCAACCAGGTACACTCTGCGAGGCTTGCCTTTTTTTCCCCCACAGTGTTACTTTATCACCCCAGGGGACGCGCGATTTTTTTGGTTTGGTGCCCGTTTTAATGTGGGGGCCAAGCAATGAAGTTGTGTCCTGTCCCCCAAGACACTAGGCCAACCAGGTCCCATTGGGGTGTGTGCGCGTGCGCCACCAAAAAATTTTTCCTCAAACCAGCTGCAAACTGACTACTTGTTTCCTTGCCCTCTACATTCACAGATTATGGATGGTTTCCGCCAGATGGGTTTCCCTCATGCGGGGGCTGTGGATGGCCGCACATCAAAGTAAACCACCCAAGGGGCGCGGGGAAAAATTTGTCAGGAAGAGCGCATTTTCCATTCTCCTACAGGGAACAGTGGATCATTCGGGGAGGTTTGTGGACATCGTGCTGGGCTACACTGGAAGAACGCACGATGCCTTTTTTTCAGGCACTCCTCACTCTGGCATGCCATGGAGGCTGGAAAGTTTGTACCCAAACCCGACCATCACCATAGACGGTGTCACCATAGGCCCAGTTATTCTGGGCGACGCTGCATACCCCTGTCGAGATGGCTAAGAAGCCTTCGGGGACATTCACCCCCAAAAAATAGCCTACAACAGGGTGTTCAACCACTGTAGGAATGGTGGAGCGCGCATTTGGCCGGCTTAAGGCCAGATGGGGGTGTTCTCGGCCCCTTTACCGTTTGGGAGGCTACCCCCCGTGGTGTCTGCTTGTGTGGTGCTACACAACATTTGTGAGAGCAAAGGGCACCTTCTCCCCCCCGTAAACCCGAAGCCAGCCCCCTTGACTCTGAGAGCACCACAGGGAGCCCCCGTCCTCATGACTCTTCCAGGAGGATCCATGAAGGGAACTGGTGGGGGCGCATCGCCAAATGATTGCGGGCGTGCAATTAGCTGTCACTTTTCCCCCCCCTTTTGGGGCGTTTCCCCCCCACACAGCGAGGAGTGGGTCCTCCTTCAAGCTGTACCTGGACTATATTGATCTCTTGTGTTACGGGAGGCCATTTAACCCAAAATGTTATAACAAATAAATATTGCGTCTGTTTATTGAAAATGGTAATACGTTTTATTTGACTGTTTTGATAAATGCGGATAAAAAAAACTTTTGGGGGGGAAAACGCCCCATTATAAAGTTCTCATCACAAACAAGTACATCGCTGGCCCGTTTGGGGAAGGAAAAGCTAGGCCTGGATTTTCTTTCCTGCGCCAGGGCCCACAAAGTCTCAAGGGCTATAAATTTGCCGTGGCTTCCTGGCCCTTGCGGCCTTGCCCTTCCCTCCCTCCTGCTCCTGGCTGGGAGCCGCCGTTTCGCTGCTCCCGGCTACGTTTGCGCTGTGCCCCCCAAAAAGTTAGCTGTGGGGACCGGGAGGAGCCAGGAGGTGATTGGCTTGTTCCGCCCACGGCTGTTACCGCATCTGAAATTTTAGACATGGCAGTGGCGCATACCCTTAGAATTGATATTATCTCCTGCCGCGCATTCTCTGCCCTGTCCTATCCAGCCGCCTGCTCGGATCCATGGCCATCTGTTGCAAGCTCCTCTCCTCGTGTTGCGCATGAAGTCCAAGGTTGCCCTTGCATAGGCAAACGCCTTGCCCCGGCCCCCCGCTGCGGTTCTGTTCCTCCCCCAGGCATGACAGGGGGGACATTCCCCCGTGGGCATCTCGCTCTCCCTGTCCGGGCTAGTGCTGGGGCAGTCATCTGTTCAGAATAAGATTGAGAAGTCAACCTACTATCATTCGGAGCTAGGACACAACATGTATGAGCAAGTGGCGATTAACAGCCTTTTTTGAAATCAAGGTACTCAAAAAACTGTAGAAAGATGAAACCACACAAAACAGTTGTCACAGTCATGTACCTTGCTTCATGTAAGGCTCAGCCTCCAACGGGAAAGGGTTCCCAAGAAACTTTAAATGGCAGTCCAACAACAGGCAGAATGTAACATGCCTTTTTCCGGGCATTGCCCTAACGGATGCACAGAAACTTTAACTGTGAAGATAACAGCATGCTGAGGTTGTCCCGGCCATGAAGGCTCGAAAAGTACAATGGGCATATAAGGCCGCCGCGTAACGCCATGCTCTGAATCTCCAAACCTGTGGTGACAAATCATACCACGGTTATCCCGATGCAAATAAACTCCCCGCAGCAATATTTCGGCTGCAGGACCCCTTTAACTCACCAGCAGCCGTGGTGCTAGAACTCCCCGGTGCAGGAGTTTCAACCTGCACAGTTGTGGGGCAGCTGTTCTTGATCCCTGCTTGGAGGTAAAACGAAATAGTTAGACCTTGCTGCAGGAGGCTATAAGTGGTTGGCCTGGGACAAGCCACACCACACTGTTACAGTGCATTATTCCACTTTCAACATTCTGTGGAGTTGGGGGTTTATATTTTCAAAACCAAAGAGCTCTCGGGCTAAATTCTATATACCCTTCCCTAAACTAATCCCAGAATCCCATAGGATGCTGAAAGTGGAATGCTGCCTTAACAGTGTGGTGTGGAAATGGCATTGTCACTTAAGTCCCATAAGGTTTCTCCTTTGGAATTTTCCCCACTCCTGCAACAAAGAATGGTAATGTAAATGGCACTGATGTCACCTAGAGAGTGAAAAGTTCCCTGGAAAGTCGACATGCCACCCCTTTTTGCTGCGAAAAAAGAAGTATTCCAAAGGAGCAGCAGGAGTGGTGGGCCGTTGTGGCCATGCAAGTGACGCGCCCTGCTTGCATGTGAGGCCTGCTCTCTGGGCCTCATCCACCCGTTATTTATTTATGTCCGTTTCCCCGCGTTGCCCTGAAACCACGAAGGGGTTTTTGTAGAGTAAAACCAAATGTAATGTATTGTCCCATCAGCCTCACCTGATGACTCCCCATCATATGAAGTTTGTTCAAACAGTTCCTCTCATATTCGTCCACCCCTGAAAAAGGGAAAATCGGATTTAGTGGGGGCGCAAAAAATACATATAGGGGAAGGGAAAAACCCCCGACTCGCTGCCCTACGTCCTTTGATGCCGCGTTCTCATTCGCTGGTTGCTCGGGTCCCATGGCGACCTGCAAGCTCTAACGACTCTTGGAGGTTCGGCACTCGCGTCCCCCCCAAAAACCTGGAAAGTTCCTCAAAGTAGGGACATTCCGCCCTGGCTGCGCCCGTCCGTTTTTTTCCCCCACAGCCTCACGGTAGGCTGCACGCAGTCTTTTAGTTTTCGTTCTGCACTCCTCAGCGGTCCGCCTATGTCCCCTTCTAATCATTTCCCTCGCAATCTCCTCGAAAATTTCTATATTTCTGTAGGTAGTCTAGGTCCCCTAACCTACGTTCACCCCAAATGTCCAGGAGATTTTTTATTCCATGGCGCCAGGCCAAGCCTCTTGGCCTTATGGGCTTGCCTCAAAGGAAACCCTTCCTCCTCCACGCTGCAGTCCTCCCCCGCGGGGCTCCCCCCTTTGCATGTTACCTTTTTTTTTTTCCCTTTTGCAAACCTCCTTCCCCACTACACGTCCTCCCCAAAAGAAAAAAGGCTCCTCCCTCTGTTTTCCTTCCCTCGCGCGTTTTGCGCATGCGTCCTCCTGGGCCCCGGGGAAAAGGCGGCGCCAAAAAAACCCCTAGTGGACAATTGCTGGTACTGCAGCCGCGTGGTTTGTTGTGGGGGCGGACGAGGGCATTCCTGCCGAAATGGCGGCCGAACCGGTTGAGGAGGGGCCTCGGGAGTGGTCTGAATTCGAGACCAGGGAGATGTTGGCCATGGTAAGGTGGTGTGGCGGTTTCGGAACTGATGCGCCCCCACACAAGGGGAGACGATGATGAGCACCTCCACACCGTTCCCCTGCCTTACGCGACATGGCCACGGGGGAGTGTGGAGGAGGTCCGGGCCCGTTTCAGCGAGCTACGCGGACGGTTCTCGCCGCCCTGCGCTCCTAAACGGCACCCGCCCCCCCCCCCGCAAGGCCACCCTTTTCGAGGTGATGCGTAGCCTGTGGAGGGGGGCGGGGGGCCCCAGCTGGCAGCCGGTGGCAGACTGGTAAGCGCAACACACTGCGCCTGTGTGGCTAGGGAACCCCCAGGGGAATGGTTGTCGTGTATCCCCCCCAAAAGGGGGGTGCACCCTGACTGAGTAGAACCCACGCTGATTTACTGTGGCATTTCCATAGGCAGAAGACGCCATGCGCCTGGCCACCAAACCCCCGTGGACACGCAGGGCATGCCAGGGATGGAAAGGGAGGAAAACCACTATTTTAGCAGCCCTTGGCTTATTTTTTCATTTCCCTCCTAACGCCCCAACAATCAACAAAGGACACAATAAAGTTTCCTCCTTCAGAAAGGCTGCTGTGGATGTGCACACGCCTAATCGAATTTCACCTTTGTTTTGGGCAGCAGCCAAGAGAAAATCCCTCAACCGGAGCGGCCACGGACGGATGTGGAGGAGCCGGAGGAGGAACACCCCCGTGCCCAGGAGTAGAACGTTCCAAGGCCAATGTTGAAACCCCCAGCCCTTTCCCAAACGCACATCCACCCTGTACAGCACTGTTTTATTTATTTATGTAAATATGTAGTTATGAAAATATATTTTTTTGGAAAAAAGGGAAAAATTTATTTATTAAAAAATTTATTCTTTCAAGTAGGTGTGTGGCTCCTTGCATGTAGCCCTCCCCTGCAAAGCTGTTCGGTCAGCGTGGCGTCTGTGGCATGCCACTGTTCCAGTCACGGACCGCTGTGCAATTTGCCAGCCAGACAAACTGTATTGCGTGTTTGGCGAAGTGGTGGAAAGGGCAGTGGTGTCAGCGTGGACTTTTTAGCTTGGATCAACACTCCGTGGGAAGATTTACTGGGAATGCGCACTCCACGTGGATTTCCGATCCTGTGGAGACAAGGAGGGGGGTTGTATTTTTAAACAAAGCAAACAGTACGAACTGACAAAGGGAACTGCCTTGTTTTATAACCTCAAGGGCATATTCACAGCAGGGGAGATAACCTTCCAGCTTTTGTGGTATCAACAGCTTCAAGCTAATGTTAAAATTAAATTTTGGCACAAGCTAGACTGGAAACGATGTAGTAAATTGTGTGCCTATACAATAGTCCCAGGAACTGGTTCTCTGCCCATGGTATCCTCCCTCCCAGAGCCACATGGACTGATAAAGATGAAAAGCTTCCTCCCCAAACAATGATGTGTGTTCCATTGCCCTATGGATCTCTGCCATGTCCAAGACAGCTAAGCATGGAAAAACTGAGTTCCTGCCCTGGCAGGAAGATATCCCCCTCTGCATGTGGCGGGGGGGGGGGGGAGACAAACAACACAGCAGGCCCTTATGGGGAGTGATGCATTAATGGCGGCCGCTCAAAAATAACTACTGCCAGGGGTCAAACAGAAGCCACTACCCCCCACACCCCCAGCCCCAGAATCTGGTTTAAAACGGATGATTACCACGGGCCATTTTTCTCTGGGGCCCAAAAAAGTCCCAGAGAAAAAAAATATTTCCCCCGTAAAAGTTTACGGGGGCCCCGTCCGGAGCAGCACAGCAGCCATCCCCAAATTTACACAGCATCCCTAGCGCCATGATCCCCTTCCAAAGTAACCTGGAGAACGGGTTTGGCGCGGTGGCTGCTTTGGATGTTCTCTCCCTTCCTACCTGCCCCCCTCCACAGCTTTCCCAATTTTTCCCCCAACCTTTAAAAACTCCTGCCATGCCATCCTCGGCGAGTGTATCCACTCGCCAGCCACCACCTCCCCCCCGACCCCATATTTAAAATCAGGGCACCTTCGGGAGACACAACCCCCAAAAGCAATTCACGACGCCGCACGGACAAAGGATAGCTTGGGGGAAAACCCCTTTCCCTTTTTTTTCCCTTCCTCGTCCCTTTGCTTCCTCCTTGCAGCCGCTGAAACCTTCCTTTTTTTCCGTTCCTCGTCCGTTTGCCTCCTCCTTGCAGGCGCCTCAGCGGGTTTGGAAAATGGCGCCGCCCGCTCGTGCTGGGGGCGGGCCTGTGGCTTCTGCTGACCACACCTTGATCCCTCCCTCTCTTGATCGCCCGCGCGAATCAGGACACACTGCTGCTTTCTCATGAAAACGTCGAGTGCGGATTGGAGGAAAAGACCACATTTTATCCGGTCTTTGAAAAGTGCGCGGAAATGCAGATTGGTGGCGCCCCCGCTCAGATTGGTGTGAGAATGCAAAAAGTTTAATGCTCTCTAACATGTAAAAGGCACCCGACCAAGGACGAACTGGGAAGCTTTAAAAACCCCATGTGAAAAAGGCCTAAGACCTTTCTTTTCCAACAAAGCTGTGGAAACTGGTTTTAACAACAAAAAGGGGGCTTTTATGGTGCCATACTGTTTTCAATCTGTTTAAGATTTTAATTAATTTCCATTCTGTTATTTAATAATGTATTAATTTTAATCTTAACTTTGTTTTTAGCTGTATATATTTCATTGTGTTCTTTGCCTTTTTGTAAGCAACCTTGAATCCCAACTTGGGAAAAAAGTGGAATATAAATAAAATGATAGGTGGATTGACTCTTTGGCCATTTCCGCACTGGACTGTTATAGTGCTATTATTCCACTTTCAACATCCTACGAAATCCTGGGGTTTGCAGTTTAGGGAGGGTCCTTGCCTTCACCTTCCTCTGAGGCTGAGAGTGTGTGACATGCCCAAGGTCACCCAGTGGGTTTCCGTGGCTGAACAGGGATTTGAACCCTAGTCTCTAGAGTGATAGTTCAAACCACTGTACCATACTGGCTCTCCAGAGTATCAGAGTGTTCTATTTGTTGTTGTTATTTGCCATCAAGTTGACTTTGACTTATGTCAACCCTATAAATGGGAGATCTCCAAGACACCCTGTCATCAGCTGCCCTGCTCGGGTCTTGCAGACTCTGAACCTTGGCTTCCTTGATTGAATCAATCAACTTGTAATGCTGTCTTGCTTTTTCCTACTGCCTTTCACTTTGCTGAGCGTTATCCTCAGTCGCTTGATAAGTGCCTTCTGACCTAGGAGTCTTATTTTCCAGCACTATCCTTTGTTTCATTTGGGATTGTCTTATTATAGGTTAACCACAATAAAAGGCATTCAGAAGTGGTTTACCATTTCCTTCTCTTTTGCACTACTAACTCCTTCAGAGCTGGCTGAAGTACCTCTGTCAGTGTCTCTGAGAGATCCTCTCTCAGCATCATCCCCGGCTACCACTGCTGCCCAGTAACTGTGTGGTACCTTTAGTCTGTCTGATGTGAGAGACCAACCAGTGGCAATACTACTGTCTGCACAGACTCTTATTTAACTGGAGCACTCAGTCTCACCACCACAGAAAGCAAGTGCCAAGATGAGGCAGTAGTCAATATTAGTTTTTTTTTTTTAAAAAAATATTTATTTATAACTCACTAGCGTATGTACCTGGTGTTGTCAAAGATTTTATTTTCTGATAGGTATTACTTGTTAGAAATACCTTAGGAATTACTTTAGCTTACCTTAGAAATTACATGCGGTTGAAATATACAGATTTGAGATCCTGTGTCTCTAATTCCCCAAACTGTCTTGACCAGTACCTGTAACTTTTCCCCATATTCCCCAAACCAATCTGTGTTCAGAGTTGTTAACATACAGAGGTTCTGAGGGAATACACTGACCTCCTCCTTGCTGCTAGGCCTCATCTCCATAGCAACCAGCCAGGCTCAAGAGCTCTCTGGCTAAGAATTCTAAAGGCCCGTCCCTAAACTGTAAACTCCAGGCTTCCATAGAATCTTCTCAGGCAGCCAATCATATGAGGTCTTCTCGCCTGACACAGCCAATGATAGGAGGTCTTTTCTGCGTGGCACAGACAAACTTTGACTTTTATATATTAGATTTTTTTGGCCATGTCCATGCAAGGTGTAGCTATGAAAGTACCATTAACACAGAATTGTGATAGGTTGTTGTATACTGCTTTGTTAAAAAGCAGGCTCAGGAAGTTTCTTTTTAATGTGTAGCTTAGAGGTGGGCAGCTGCAAAAGAGAAAGAAGCCATCCCCACTCCATGTGCTATAACATCAATCTTGGCATGACCAGAAGTGACATAGGCCTAAATTCTGTTCCTAGTTCCAGGCAGAGTAGACCCATTGAATGAATGAAACTTTATAATGTGTTGACTCACCAGTTAAAAACTGAGTCAATGGATGTACTCTCTTTGGACTAACTAGTAGCATGGTGTAATGGTTTGAGCTATAACTTTGAAGACCCAGGTTCGATTGCCTGCTCAGCCATGAAAATCCACTGGGTGATCTTGAGCATACCAAGCACCCTGTGATAGGTTCATCCTAAAGTCACTGTAAGTCAGAAGTGATGTGATGGCACACAACAAAAACCACAACAACAACAGGGTTCAAGCCATAGTGTCATTTCTTCTTTGCAGTTTTTGCTGTAAAATGACTGATTTTTCCAGGATATGGGAGGCAGTGGTGGCCAAGAAGAGCATAAACAAATCTTTTTGGTGGTTTGGGAGCATGTTTTTTAATCAGGTAGGTTGGGGGCTTCAGGTATTGAAAAATAAAGCCCTAATACAGCCCATACCTCTTTCCCCACTTGCTCCCCTGTTCCCATAGCAGGGAGTTTGACAGGTACTTCTGTGATTCCAGGGAAACCAGTAATGGTAAGTGCCATCATGTGACAAACTGTACAATGTTAAGTGTGATCAAGTGCCTACTTTGGAAAGCTGCAATGCAATGTGGTAAGAACACAATGGCTGTGTTTGTACATCAACAATAAATGGATTTATAGAGCCAGAAAATTTCCTATTTGCACTACAGCTCCCAGATTCCCCAGAAATCTCAAACAGTGATTTACAAGCTCTCGTCCTCCAGACCAGAGGCTGTGAATTGAATCTCAGAATTCTTCACCATTGACTATTTTGGTGGGGCTTCTGGTACTTGAAGTCTGAAACATCTGGAAGACCAGAGACTGAGCAACACTACTGAGATGTCTTCTTCCGAATGACAGAAAATTCAGAAAATTCTGAGGACCAAAATCACAGGTTTCCATTGGATGCAGGCATGGCAGTTAAAATGGTATCAACCTGCTATAATGGTGTAGTTTACATACATTCTAATAGAAAAGAAAGCCTTTCTAAGTCTTCTTTGAAGATGCTAGAAATTTGACTTGGAACTGTCTGCCCCAAAAGTGTGTGCTACTGCCCTTCCCTATAGAAGTGTGTGTCTGTAAAATGTACTTTCCTGCATGACTGCAGTTCATAAAGGAATCCAATTCTCCCTTGTGTCTGGCCTCCATGAGATAAAGCTCATTGACAACATCTCAGTGTTAGGATTATTACCGCAGTTGCTAGCCCAGATTTGTGGGATATTAGATATCACTTTGATATCAATATTTTGACCTTCTTTACCTATTCCTCTCCACGTGCTGTGGGGCCCCCAGACAAGCTCGCAGACAGGCACGGCCGCTAATCGCTGTAATATTCCACACAAATACAGGTCGGCCAGAAATAGCCATCCTGCCGCTTCAAGAGACCTCAAGGCAAGTACCACATTATGTATGCACGCTACTTACAAAGAACTCCCTGCCCTGAGCACGCAGCTTGATTAGATGAATACTCATCTGTCAAGCACTCTGCATTTGCATACTGGCTACTCTATTGATAATTCGGACTTAATCATGCTAAATTCTGACCTTTCAGAGGCTTTGTCTCCAGCCCGAAACTCATTGTTTTCCCCAAGTACGGACTAGCCTACGGCCACATTTTCCCCTATAAGAACCCCTGACTTTGAGAGCTTCCTCGGATCGCTCCCGACTTCCATCCCACCTTGCTGCCACTTTGCTTGGCGAGACTTCCCCTGAGTCCCATGTACTGAGAAACTTCATCTCTACGAACCTCTGCTGTAGACTTCCCAGGCTTCAGGACAGGTGTAGTATTACCCATACCAACAACCTCCTCTAAAAATCCCTCTATCCCACTCCAACCTTTCTTTCTCTAGTTATCTGTGTGAATGTGCTGCATACACTGTTTGATTGTATTTTAATAAAAACAACAATTATATTTTACTTCTCTTTGCTCCTTGACTCAGCTTGACCCTGTAGACATTGGGTAAAAGATCTCGCTCCGTTGCCCTGCCTCTCGTATTGCTGGCTTGTGCTCTTTGACTAATTTCCCCAACTTGTATAATTTGGAGTGCACTTAGGTGTCCCTCATGGGACCCCCAGAAATCAGGGTAAGAGGATTAATGGCTGAAATCCAGTTGAGAATCCCTGCTAGAGAAGACCTTTTAGAACTGACCTTAGTGTTGACTTGTATATGGGACTTACGTAACTGAGTTTTATATAAGTGTTGACTACCAAGTCCCCACCAGTACTTGTGATTAACAGTTGGGTTTAGACCAAAGAAAAGTGGCTGGAGTGTTCCTTTTATGCACGAAACATTATATCACTTCTCTCTAATTGTCAGCCATTCTGACCCAGTGAGACTATTAGTGATATTAATACAATAGCTGTAAGAATTTAAACATCACCTGACTAAGTACCATGTTATTTTCTATTACTTTTCCTATTGTTCTACTCGTTCAACCCTCTCCCCCATGCTTTTCATTGAGAGAACTGGCATGTGTGGAGTAGCACGGTTGCTGTGTGTGTGTTGAGCTAGGGTGTGCGGTGGGGGGGAGAAGAGTGCCAAGTAGCTGTAGGTGGAAAGCACACTGCAAGAAGACACAGCATGTTATTTTCTCCTGTGTGATCGAGAGCTCTTTGCTGGTTTGTTCTTGGCAAAGGAGAAAAGTACAGTTTAAATTATACGCTACAATAATGGAGGATTTTTTTTTTTTTGAGTTCTGCATGAAGACAGACAGATGGCTTGAGCAGCTTCTCTTACAATGTGACACACAGGCAGAGACAGCAAACAGGAGGTTTCTGGAAGAAAGGTTAGGGCCAGACAGTGAGATACAATTATTGCAATAATTAGCATGCTTTCAGCAGTGGAAAAATGGGGAACTATAGTATCTACAGTTGCTTTTTAGCCATGTTAAATAGGCCAAGGGGTTCCTGAAGTTGTCCTGAGTGCATTCGTACTTTAGCAAATTGTACCACCCTGCCAACCCCAAACACATCTGAAATTCGTACTTAGTTATGTAAAATCATCATTGCATATTAGTCTAGAGCCAAAGGAATGTTGGGATCAATATCATTAGCTCTTGAGAGGGAGGAGAGGATGGCAGAAGCAAAGTAATGATCCTGCCCCCTCTGCCACAGGAGAGCAATTGAGCCCTAAGCCCCCACTTCAGAGGAATTGACCAAACTAATCCTGAGCTCCTGTGACATATGCCTTGTATATCTCCTAACTGTCTTTACTAAACTACTCAGCGCTTTGATCCTTGGACTGTCTTTGGACTTACCCTTGCATGGGGACTTGTTCCCTGTTTGGAGCCTGGCTGCCCAGATCTTGGATTGCTTTCTAACCTCTGTATCAAACCTAGCCTTCAGAACCCTGCCTTGTCCTTGTCTAAAACAAGACAAAGAGAGAGGGAGAGAAGAGGATGGTAAAGAAAGTGAAAAGGATACAGAGAAGAACTGAGAGAAAGAGAGAAGAGGAAAAGGGGGAGAGTTTGGCTATAGGACAGACCACCATTGGCATGCAGGTTTCTGTTGGGTATCTCCAAGGGAATGTATTTCTTGGAAGAAACAAGTGCAACTTCCATACTTCTCAACATTTCACAGATCAAAACTGGGAAACACGCGGCCAGGCAGTATCAGAGTGTGATCAAGAGAGCAAAAGTTATTGATGAGGAAAAACACACAAACTAGGAGAGGCTGCAGCAATTTGCTTTTGCCCAAGTGTATTAGTAGGGCAGGATTCCATCTCCATCCTTCCTTTTCACCCCTGCTGAATTAATTAAGGGCAAACTACTCCAGTACTTTGAACTCAACCTGCAGCAACTGACACAAGTCGGGGACAAAGGGGGAAAGTGGGAAACCTTAAAAGCAGGACAACATAGGATTAACTAGGACTGTCCCTATTAAATCAAGGAAGTCAGAGGATATGAACCTCTGACTTTAGATGTTAAGTGGGTTGTCAACTTTTCCAGTGTACTTGTGCATTTAATGCAGGCTTGATCTGGAAAAAAAAATACAGGTCAGTGTTTTGGGGACATGGAGGGAAACATTGCTATCTATGTACAGCTACAGGCCAAGATATTACAGGTGCAGCTGCAGAGACTAATATAAAAATTGGAACTACATCAAAGTTTCTATGGGACAGGGACCTTGACAAGTTGATGAACCACCCGAGGTAAATATTTGTTTTTCACTTGTTTTCTAGCTATGCCAGGGTGACTGTTCAATGTGTTTGACACAAATTTTTGTATGTTCAAGTGAAATATGCTGCTGTTTATGGCTGGGAAATGGAATCAGAAGTAACAAGAAATATCCAATGAATCAGATGTAAAACACTCAGGATGTGAAAAAAAAGATTTTACTCTACAAAGAAGTCCAACATGCATCAGTCAAGAAAGTATGACCACTTTCAGGGACTCTTTAGAGCAGTGGTTCTCAACCGTCCTAATGTTGTGACCCTTTAATACAGTTCCTCATGTCGTGGTGACCCCCAACCATAAAATTATTTATTTATTATTTACAATGCCTCCCCCCTCCGGCAAAGGCCGCCTTGCTGGCCAGGAACGGGGGTGGGGCGGGCAGGAAGGGAAAGAGGAGCCGCGCGTCTCCCCCGGGAAAAAACTCCGAGAACCCCTCCCGGGCTCTGCTTCTGCTCTGCTCTCGTTTCCACTGGGGGGGCAGTGTGGGAAAAGTTTCCAGAGTGTTGATCCTGGCGGGGGGGGGAGGAATCACAGCACCTTTGTCTTTTGTGCTGGGCACAGCTCGCACCCCCCCGGAAAAGCGACGCCTTGCGGCCCACCAGCCCTTCCTCGGCACCCCCCTCCGTTGCGAGTGGGGCAGGGGCCGTGGCGAGGAGGGGGCCTGCCCCCGTGCTGCCGCCAGCCCCCCAAGCTGGCATGTCAGACAAGAGGTTCTCCCAGTAGCGGAGAAGGGGAGTGATTTCAGTCCCTTCTGAACAGGGGGCAAGAGGACGCGAGCATGTGGCTCGCGCTTGCACACCACCACCGAGGAGGGAATGGAGCCTAAGACCATCGGAAATACATATTTTCCTATGGTCTTAGGCGACCTCTGTGAAAGGGTTGTTTGACCCCCAAAGGGGTCCCGACCCACAGGTTGAGAACCACTGTTATAATTATGAGCACAGCATACACTAAAGAAATACAATCATTTAGCACACATGTATGCCTCCTATTAAACTGCATGTAGAATGCAATCATTAACAAATAACATTAAGTTATGTATGTAAGTGTAAAGCTATATTCAATATACTTTCAAAGTAATTTGAAAATCAACTTGTAGGGATTTAAGAAAAGTGTTTCCAAAGGTTATGCCTGATAGCTGATAATTCTCAGAGTAGGAAGCAAAGCATTTATGTTCTTGCAATTGTTTTCTTTTTGTGGGGATCAAGGTCATCCTAGTGTAATTTGGTGGTAGCTTGTATGTGTGTGTATGTGCTTTCAAGTCACTTGTTGACTTATGGTGGCCCCACACATTTTATAGGGCTTTCTTAGGCAAGGTGTATTCCGAGATGGTTTTGCCAGTTCCTTTCTCTATATTGTAGCCTAGAGCACCTGGTATTCATTTGTGGTTTCCCCTCCAAGTACTAACCAGGGCTGACCCTGTCTAGCTTCCAAAACCAGATGGGATCTGGTGCCCTTAGGGGTATTTAGGAGTACTGTATGGAAATACCTGAACTCTAAAGTGGAGGATAAAGTCTGAATTTAGACCACCAGGAAATTTCTCCTAATGTTTTTCTGGAATTTCCTTTCTTGTCATTCAAATCCATTGATATGGGTCCTATTCTCTGGAGTGGCAGAAAACAAGCTTGCTCCATCTTCTATCAAATGGAGATACTTGATACTTGAAGATGACTGTTGTATTGCTCCTCATTCTTCTCCAGACTAAAGATACTCAACCATTCTGCCACAACTTTCACCACCTTGGTCATCCTTCTTGAATGTGTCTATTGGAAAAAACTGGAAGACCATTGTAATTCAAGGAGGTGTAGTAATGTCCTGACCCCAGTTTGTTCCTCCATATCCTAATTGTCCATACTGTTGCTAAGAAAGGTCATAGAAAGGCCTTCTGGTATTCTTCCATGCTTTAAGTTTCTGTCTGCTGCTGCTAAGAATTCTGGGTAATTAAGCACACTGTCTTTTGGCTTGATTTCTGTCTTTTACTTTGCTCTCTCAAGGTCAAAGACTTTGTATGCTTGCTAGCTGTAAACAAAGCAAAGTTGCAGATGAGACTTGCCAAGTGGAACCGGCTCTTGGCCAGTGACGTAGACTCGAGTTGATAGACTTGGACTTAAGTTGAACTTAAGTCACTTCAGTGACTCGACCCAGACTCGACTTGACTCGAGACGTGTATATTTTTAATGACTGATTTGATGCCCTTGGTTCAGTAACATTACACATGCATCTAGAAACCTTACGACTTTGAACAACGCCTCATCTCTTTTTGCCTACTAGTCACATGACAATTTCTCTCAAGCCCACAGTGTGGGAGCATTTCTCAGAGGGGAACAGCAAACAGATTAGGCAATGGGCTTGGGGTGGGCTTGAGGTCTGCTCCTCAGCCTGTCTCTGCTGCATATCAGTGGAGCCTTCTAAAACTTTTTCTAAGAGCAAAAGACAAGACTTGCCCCCAGAGTGCAGGGTGCATTTCTCAATGGGGAACAGCAAATGTGTTAGGCAACAGGAGGAGGAATCCTTCCTCCTAAATCTTTTGAATCTTCAGTAGTGGGGAGTAAGATAGGATCCTATTCCCCACTTCCGAAGCTGCAGATGGCAAAATTGCAAATGTGGAGAGCTGACTCTACTTAAATTGTTAAAACTTAATTTATTTCACTCTATCCAATAATTCTGGAATTTTGGTTGGGGTATGAAGTTGGCTTCCAGACTTGAGACTTGATTTGAGATTTGGAGTAAAAGACTTAAATACTCTTGGCTTGAGACCAACACCCAAGTAGTATCAGACAGTGGGTTAGAGGGGAAGAAGTTTAGCTTGTCCCAGATGTGTGAGGACTCTTGAAGATTCTGTGGAAGACAGCCAAGCTTCTGGGCCAGGGAGTATAAGTACTCCCTGGACTGTGCTCTCATTTTGGGGAGTTCAGCATGGTCTGATAGCTGCAGTGCCTTGCAGTTTGGCTACCAGAAGGGGTCTCCTTTGCCGCTTTCTGCATGGGCTTCTGCCAGTGGCTGATTGAAGGAACTTGCTTGGGTGAAACCATCTATCTTTATGTTATCTAGGTATGATAAGTTTAAGTGGGTTCCATCTGTAACTGTATACTAATGCTGCTTACATGCTTGTATTGTTTAAACTGCTTGCTGTTGAATAAATCTGAGACTTTTCCACCTACAATCCAGTCTTTTGCTGCCTCCAGATCTTCTAAAAAGAACTCCCTTGCCTTTGGTGAACTGGCCAATCACCTTTGGCAAGACAATGCGTTCCAAGTCATCAGTGTTTTTCATAAACTGTGGTGGCTAGAACTGATCAGGGTACTTTGGTGGATGTCTTGTTATCACGGTTATGATATGTCTGGTGAGAGCACTAGATATCTTTTTGATATCAAATAATTTGGCCTTGCTTGACCTCTCTTTGCCATCTCACACCACATGTTTGCAGAGGTTCCTGGACAGGCACGTATGGGTGCGGTTGTTAATGACGGTACATTCCAAAACCCCATTCAGGCAGGCAATTTAAGCCTCTCCGTCGCTTTAGGGAAAAACCTCCCTGCAAACCAGCTCTGCTCGGCTTGGAGTTACACAAAGCCTTGCAGCCAAGAGCCAAGCCATTCCTTTATGTTGGGCCATCAACGTACCGGCCACACTATTGTCATCAAGAGCTAAACCAATCATGCTAAACTTGACCTTTTCCAAACCCTTTGTCCAACTCCAAATTTCCTTTGTTCTCACCAAGCATAGCATAGCCTGTAGGTAAACTCCACCCTATAAAAGGTCCCCACTTTTGGGACCTCCTCGGACTACTTTGGACTTCCATCCCGCCTTGCTGCCAGTAGTCTGAAGGAACTCCCCTCAGCGAGCCCCGCTGAGCTTTCTATCCCGGAACCCCGTCTTTCTCTCCAGGACTACGAGACCAGGTGTCGTATTGCCTTTCCCGAAAAAGCTCTCCATTTCTATTTCCCAGTTAGTTAGTTTATGTCTTGTCTTGCTTGTTTCTTGTCTTTAATAAAATATTGTTTGTTACTTTAAAAACCTTGTCTAGCCATTCTCTGACCCGCTGCTGTATACATAGGGTTAAAGATCCTTGCTAAAGTTATCCTGCCTCTCGTTTAGCCAAGAGAGTGCTCCAGCTAAATTCCCCCAATTTGTGTTTTTATTTGGTAATTTGGGAGCCCCTCCTGGGACCCCCAACATACAGGGTAACACTCTCTGTTTCAAATAGGTAAGTGCAGTATATTTTCATTCCTCTGTTCTTTATCTTTAATTGACATATTTGGATCTATGGTCACAAAACCTGTATTAATTGGCGCTTCAATGTAAGGACTGCTGGCTGAAGGATTCAGGGGTTGCAGTCCAAAAAGAGAAAAAAGGACATTTTCCATGCTCGAGTAGGTGCTCTGCTACTGTTTTTGTAATCATTATCACTCAGGTAATTATCGGTCTTTGTACTTTTTTGTATTTCACTTCTGCCTCATGGTGACCTCACTGCTTACAATCTCTTATCTTACCCAAGCATGTTGATATATAAATTTGCCCACTAAAGAAACACTTCATGCATCTGATAAAGGAGACAGCATTTATGAAAACTTATGCCATAATAAAACTGAAAGCCAAAATACATATTGGTGATACTTTTATTTGGCCAACTAGAATGTACAAAAAAACAAACAAAAAACCTATGCTAACTTTCAGAGCCTACTGGCTTCTTCATCAGGGAAAAATGCTAGGAAAAGAAATCATGCAGTGAAACAAAACTAATGTCGTTCTAGTCACATTTCTGTAAGTCTGCATCTTGCTTGGGATGTTACATACAGAGAGGGTCCATGAAGGAGAGAGCTGATGTCCTGTCTCTCTCACCTGCCCCACCAAAGAGACAGAGAAGTTATACGAACAAAGGCTTTAAAACAAAGTCATAGCATTTCAGTTCTCCATTGCAGCCATAAAGTCTCTTCTGATTTGTTCTGAACCTCTCTAGTATGAAGCTGAAAGTCTTATGTTGTCAGAGCTCACTGATCTTCTCAGAAAGGTCCCATGCTAACAGGTCTGAAGATAAAATTAGGTGTGACAGGCAAGCACACCAGTAGAAGCAAATTTATTTCATTTTACCTTGTTCTTGAAAATGAGATACCCAGATGAGATGACAAGCAGTTCACACTTCTCAGGTTAAGATTTTAGGTACCTTCAAAAATCCACATTGGTGATACCTTTATTAGGGAAAACAGAAGACACAAAAGCATTATGCTAGTTTTCAAAACCCATTGGCTTCATCAGGAAAAGATGGCAATAAAAATCATGCAGGAAAAACAAAAGTGGTATTGCTGAAACCATAAGCCTACTGGTCTATATCTTGTGGTTTTGGACATTACAGCCAGAGGATGGTTATCTAGGCAGAAAGCTCAGGCCCTGTCTCAAAGAGAAGCAACAGTGACAAATGCTCTACAAGTAATCCATAGCATGCCACAAGATTCAATCTCATTTTTTTTTTTTTTGCAAGAGATTAATGTGGTCAACAGTCTGAAATTTTTATTTTACTTTTTGCCTTTATAGTATCTGTTTTCCAGTTCTGAACATTGCAAGCTGCATAGAGAAATGTGTAATGTAATGATTTTCAAACTTCCAAATGCATACAATGGCCTCCAGATGTTTTAGACTATGAAGCACATCATTATCAGCCACCATGAGTAATGGCTGGTAGACAACATCATGTGAAATATATGTTGGGTATCTGGGGCTCTCTTTCATTGGATGGTTTTAAATAGAGGTTGAATGGACATCTGTCAGGGATGCTTAGCTGTGGGTTTCTTGAATTGGCAAGATAATAGACCAGATGAGCCTTGGGGTTGCTTCCTGGATGAGTAAAACCACCTGTTTTCACTTGTTTTGAATAGGTATGCCATTATGCCAATTTCTTTTTCATAGCAGAATATGTGTGTAAAAAGAACAGAACAATCAGAAATTCAACAGGGCAAGCTGTTTCATTTTTGATTCTCAATCCATGGGAAAAACTGCTATGGCAGAATTTCTGTATATGCTTCAATTATTAAATATAGAGATTTTGTGTCAGGAAAGCAGTAGCAACCCTGTTATCATCCATGCTTATATATCTATATCTACATATCTTTTTATGTGTGTAGGTGTGTATGTGTGCGTGCATATATACACACATGCACGTGCAGTCTTTGAGTAAAAGGAGAAAGCTGAAATATCAGCCTGCATATAAATACCTGGCATAGAGAAGCTAAACTGCCAGTACACACAAGCCTTGATAAAAATAAGAACATTACTTAACACAGTTTCCAGTTTGTTGCTAAGAAACTGCTGCTTCATAGTTTCTTGTCATTTGCAGAAACATTTCTGGTTGTTCCCTTGTTTCCTAATGTCTGCTTGATATAAAAAGTATAATTAGAATGTGCGTGAAGTCAAAGAACAGGCCATTTAATCTACCCTCCCTCAACAATTTAATCTACCCTCCCTCAACAGTTGGGAGATGGACTGGCTGGTTTGTCATTTCTTTTTCTGCAGTGAGTGCTTTTCCAGAGTATGTCACAGAGGCAAAGGAGAGGAACAGAAGAGGCAATGGCCTCCACCAAAAAAAACCCTCTTCTGCTTTTGCTATAAACCAGTGGTTCTCAACCTGTGGGTCGGGACCCCTTTGGGGGTCAAATAACCATTTCACAGGGGTCGCCGCTCCTCTATCCCGCCCCGCCCACTTTTGAAACAAGGCGGCCTCACAGCCAATGGGAGTGCTGTTTCTGAGACCCCGCACTGGGAGGAGGGGAGAGGAGGCATGCTGGGCGCATGCGGGGACGTTTCCCTGTCTTTCCCTGCCGGGTGGGGAGGCGTTGTAGGATCCGGAGGTGGAGAGAGCTAGAGGAGAGAGCATTGAGCTGGAGTGTGGAGACGGAGGTGGAGAGAGCGAGAGGGGCTCGCGGGTGTAGCGTGGTCGAGAGGCTACAGCGGGTATCGCACCCCACTCCCAAGCCCTCAGAGGGACGAAAGGAGGAAGGAAGGGGTGCCCGTGCGACGTGGGAGTGAGAGCGTCTGAGCAGCCGCGCTCCCTTTAAGGGAGGGAGGGAAAGTCCTGTAGTAAAGGTGGGGGTTGGCGCTGTTGGGGCTTGGTTGAACAAATCAATGGAAGAAACAGGGAAGAGACCCACTCAGGTTTCTTAGTGCGGAGCGCTTTCCTCATATCTTGGGTTGGGAGGAAAAGGAATAGCGAATGGACGTGCACATTTGCTTTAGTGTGCTGCTTGGAAGCTGTAGGCTGCACTGGGGGAGGAAGGGGCGGGGCGGGGCGGTTGCGCGACCAGGAAGCCAGCTGCGGGACGAAGGAGCAGCGAAGAGAGTGCCTCGCGCAAGAACATGCTTGCGCGAACGGCACCCCCCACCTCCGCGATAATGTGCAGAAAAGGCCCAGGAGTGGTGGTGCGCAAGCGCGAGCCATGCGCTCACGTCCTCCTGCCCCCTGTTCAGAAGGGAATGAAATCGCTCCCCTTCTCCGCTACCTGGAGAACCTCCCGTCTGACGGGCCAGCTTAGGTGGGGGCGGCGGCAGCATGGGGGGACAGGCCCCCTGCTCGCCACGGCCCCTGCCCCATTTGCCACGGAGGCGGGCACTGTAGAAGGGCTGGGGGGGCCACAAGGCAGCGCTTTTCTGGGGGGCGAGCTGCGCCCGGCGCAAAAGACAAAGACGCTGGGATTCCTCCCCCCCCCGCCAGGGTCGACACTCTGGAAACCTTTCCCACACTGCCCCCCCCAGCAGAAATGAGAGCAAAGCAGAAGCAGAGCCCGGGGGGGTTCTCGGAGTTTTTTCCTGGGGGAGAGGCGCAGCTCCTCTTTCCCTCCCTGCCCGCCCCCCGTTCCTGGTCAGCGAGGCGACCTTTGCCGGGGGGGGGGAGGCATTGTAAATAATAAATAAATAATTTTATGGTTGGGGGTCACCACAACATGAGGAACTGTATTAAAGGGTCATGGCATTAGGAAGGTTGAGAACCACTGCTATAAACCCATTGAAATAATTTCAATAAGGCTTTCAGCAAGAGCAGAATGGTTTGAGGCTTGTACCCTTGGGCTCCAATCCTAAATTCATTAAGCATGAGGCCAAATTTGCTTGGATACGTCTGATTTTATTTGTACAATCATAGTTAACACCTTTCCATATAAGAGCTGAGAGTGCTCCCTCTTCAGAGTTAGCCTTTACATGCATGTCATTCAAAATGTTCAATACTAGCTTCCACTTCAGAACGTTTTTGTTGTGTGCCTTCCAGTCATTTCCAAGTCATGGTGACCCTATTATGGCGGTTTCTGGGATCCCTCCCTATTTACCAAGAACAGTTCCAATTTCCTACTGTCTCTGATAATAACTTACTCTCATTTGTCATTTGGGAAGTTTGTAAGGATACCTTCAAAATAATGTTGAGACAACTCTGTTCTGATCAGCATCCAAAGAACATTTAAATACAGAGAGAATTCAGACTGGAAAAATTTTGCTGGAAATTTCAGTATTTACAGCTATGTTTTTCTCTTTATATATCTGTGTCTATGGCCATTTCCTCACTACTGTTATAGTGCTATTATTCCACTTTCAACATCCTGTGGTATCCTGGGGTTTGCAGTTTAGAGAGGGGCCTTTGAGGAATAACAGCACTATAGCAGTCTAGTGTGGAAATGCCCTATATCTCCATCTATATCCATCTCCGAATGATCTTTTTGTTACCTTGGACTATTAGCTGGCAATTCCCAGCAATTGCAGATGCAACTTTTTTGTTCCCAGACTTCAATATATATTCATTCATTCATTCATTCATTCATTCCAAGACACATTGGTTCAAAAAAATCCCAAGGGACACATGTGTACCTATTGTTGGGGTTCCTGCTGGCTTCCAATGATGGGTATTGTGAAGTAAACTGCAAGCTTTGCATGCCAAGTGGTTTCAAGACAGAAGGTGGGAATTGTAAAGGCAATTCTTTCATCCTCTTCTCCCATTTTTTCTCTTTAAAACCATTATAGCACCATAGTATGTTATATTGCATAGTGCAATAGCAATATGATACTTTTGTATCATATTTTCTACTGAAATGCTGTTCACTTTTTCACTGATGCACTGCCACTACAACTCTTAACAAAAACAATAAAATACATTTCAAAGACATAGGAACACAGCTCAACTGTAGCAACCCATATCAGTTTAAAAAAAACTTCTAGCAAAGATCCAGGAAATCACTATGTCGAGAAACAAAACAGTTCCCCAGAAAAGAACCCACTTACAGGGAATGAATGGGCATGGAGGCTATAACAACTGGCAATATAGTGGCCCCTCCACTTTTGTGAGGGTTCAGGGCACATAACCACCACAAAATTGGAAAAACTGTGAATAACCCCCCATGCTCCCCCTCCCATTTCTTTCTGCTGCTCCCCCTTGGGGCTCCCCCCATTCTCTTGTGTTTTGCTCAGTGTGAATTCTCCACGCTGGGGCAAAATTCATGGAAATGGGAGGGGAAGCTCCAGAAGGGAAAAACAAGGCTTACGTGAGTCTCCCTTGCCATTCCTTTGCATTGTGCCTCAGAGAAATGCATGGGAATGAGAGGGAGGAGCTCTGGAGGGGAAAAGGAAGGTTTGCCTGAGCCTTCCCTCTACCCACCCCATTCCTTTGTGTTTTGTCTCTGTGCAGGGACAAAATGCATGGGAATGGGAGGGGGAGCTCCTGAGGGGAACATGAAGGCTCACATGAGCCGTCTCCCTTTGATTCCTTTGCATTTTGCCTCAGCGCAGGCTTTCCACACTGAGGCAGAATGAATGGGAGTAAGAGTAGGGAGCCCTGGAGGGGAAAAGGAAGGCTCACACTAGCCTTCCCCTCCCCATTCCTCTGTGTTTTGCCTCCAAGCACATTCTCCCAAATGCATGGGAATGGGAGAGGGAGCTACAGAGGGGAGAACATGCATGTGTGCCTCTTCCTCATTCCCTCGTCTTTTTCCCAGGCATGCAAGCCTCCCTTCTCCATGCCCAGCAAAAGGCAAGGGAATAGGACAGAGGTTTCCAACCTTTTCATGTTGGTGACACACTTTTTAGACATGCATCATTTCATGACAAGTAATTCAGTAAACGGAGGCAGCCCAAGCCCGCTGCTGCCCTCGCTGGGGTTTTCCTCAGCCTGGAGCAGCTGAGGCAGTGGCGGGAGAGGAAGCCCCTCCATCTGGGCCTGGCCTGCTCTGGTGGTGGAAGAGGCAGCCCTTCCACCCATTACATTTGTGTGGCACACCTACACACTGCAGGTGGCACACTAATGTGTTGCAACACACAGTCTGGAAAGCTGTGGAATAGGAGGAGGAGAATGGGGGGGCAGACACACACACATTCTTTAATGGCCAAATCTGCAAATGTGGAGGGAGGAACATACTTGGCAAAAACAAAGGAGCTGTATTGTGTGAGCTCATGTTTCTTTAGACAAAGGAGCCTGAAATAAAACTAAAGGTTCTACAAAACTAAAGGGCAGTGTTGGGGTGAGGCACTAGCACACGTTACGTGTAACTCATGGGAGTCCATCCTCAATTCAGTACATGCAATACTCACATGTGGGAGTTCACAATTTAAATTGTTGGGCCACATGAATAGAGTTTGAGTCATAGAGATGCAATGGCAGAGTAAAACTTTTATCTGTGTTCCTTAGGAAAAACGACCAGTGTTAATTGGGTTGGGCTGTTGGTTATTTAATCATGTAACTTCTCCTGTAGCTCTTGCTTCTGTCTTATTTGCTGCTGCTTGTTTATTTATTTGATTTCTATTCTACTTTTGTCCCAGCAAGAGATCCAGAGCAGCTAAGAAATCATTAAACAATCAGTCCAATTAAAACACTAATTGAAAAACAATCAAAAGCAAAGTATAAACATATTACATAAGTTGATGGTGACTTTAAACAAGAAGGTTTTTGCCTACTGAATACCCTCCAAGTGTTCTGAATTTGGCAGGGACAGTCCCCAATAATCTTCTATCATTCCACTTTTAAAGATGCTTTTAAAATGTCCCAGTTTCTTTCTCTTGCCTCCTTGTCCTCAGCTGACTTTAATGTGTAAGAATTGTTGCACTCACATAAGTCAGAAGAAGGGAGAGAAGAAATTTTGCCTTTCCCTGTAGACTCAGGCAAAAGCAAACTGCTGTAGCTTCCCCTATCTTATGTGTTCTTCTTAATAACTTTTGACATTTTTAGACCATGTATTGACATTGCTTGTGTCCTGCTTTTTGTCTTTAAAATGTTGGGGATATATGTGTTAATAGAGAGCCAGCATGGTGTCATAGTTTGAGCATTGAGACCAGGGTTCAGTTTGCCACTTGGCCATGGAAACCCATTAAGTGACCTTGAGTATGTCATACACACTCACCCCCAGAAAACCCTGCAATAGGTTTACTTTAGGGTCACCATAAGTTGGAAACAACTCAAAGGCACACAACAACAACAGCAACAACAATATATGTTAATGATGAGTTTGGGGTTTCTTTTTTCCCTGTACAGCAGAAATTTTAACAGATCCTTGAGGCTACAATGTACAAATCAGGAACAGCTTTAAAGTTAGATTTATTGGGAATTGCTAAGGGTCTTGTGCCCAGGTATGGCCTGCAGATATCTGCCAAGTGGATTATGTAATGTTGTTCCTATCTTCCCTTACCTGCTCACGTACCTGACCGCTGGCTTTCTGCGTAAGCAGGTGGTAGGAATAGTGACTTTGACTGATCAGTTACGGGTCATGGGGAATGAACAAGCAGGATCTATTGGAGAGGATGGGTGTCTTTGCCACAGGGTGCCCTGAAATCTGGAACTGGTTCTGGTTTAAACCCAGGAAAACCAACTTTTTAAAACTTCCTAAATTCCCACAGCCAACATGGCGACTATAAGGCATATATTTAAACATCAAATATCTTTTGAAGTTTTACCAGCATCAACATCTTGGAATTTTTATTGGCATTCATAGACTCTATTTATATGAATCTGAGTATGTGATATGTTTCTTTAGATTATGATATGAGTAGATAAGAGTTGTTTTTTGTGTGCATTTACAGTCTGTGTTACAAGTAGGTGGAATTTTCTTTAGGCCTGAATCTGATTGTTGACCATGGTTTACTTGTTATCTGCATTGTCTATTGCAAAATCTCCTGAAATTTGACAGTGATCATAGACTGTATTGAAGTGGATTTGAGCTGCCATGTGTTCCCAGATTTTGTTAGTAGTTATCTATACATTTCCAGTCTCTGTGAGGAATTGTTGGTAATCTATTACATACCTGCGATTTTGTGATTGCTATCTCTCTCTCTCTCTCTTTGTGTGTGTGTGTCATTCACTTATTTAGCATGATTTCTCATGTTTGAAATCTTTCCCTTCATCACTGTTCAGAAGTGCCATATATTCTGCGAAAAGTAAGATGTTTTGTGGCATCACACACACACACACACAAAGAAAACACATTTTTCTAAGACACAGATGGGGAAAGTATGCATCTCTGCAGCTCCCATATTTTATTACCACTGGCTATGCTGGGTAGGATTGATAAGAATTGCCATCTCATATTTGGAGGACCAACTACAGTATTCCTTACCTTGGAGTTTCAGTTTAGACATTCAGAATCTTTGATCGTATTGCAAGAAATTCTTTCACAGACACACTTGGATTCTGCTTATAGCAGAAAAATATTTTGAAGAGGTATCTGATTCAGATTTTTTTTTTGTATATCCTACTGTAGGAGAGCCTTTGTCTTTTCTTCTTCAGTTTTAAGGGTGAAAGTATTATAAACCACATTATATTATAACTATCAGCTGTTAACACTAATAATAAATATGCATCTGTGAACACATTGCCACTATATGAGGGGCAGTGCTTATACGTTTTACCTTAAAATCCTCCTTAAAGGAATGTGGGGAAGCCTTTGGTTATGGAAGTCTTTGGTTAAGAGATGATCTATCAGAAGAAACAGTTACTTAAGGGACTTCTCTCCCTATGTACAGAGTTACAACAGGATTTATTCATAAAAGTTTGCTTATTGATTTGTTGCAATTTGGATCCAGAGGCTGCTGCTAAAGGAATGACCATTTCAAAATCAGGTGGAAAAGAACAGACCATGCTTGGCCAACTCTAAGGGTGATTCAGGATCAGGGCTTGGGAAAGTTACTTTTTCAGCACTGAACTCCCAGAAGTGCTCAACCAGCCCTGCCAGAGAGCGTTGTCTGAAACAGTAACTTTTCCAACAGCATGTCCGCACTAGACTATGATAGCGCTGTTACTCCACTTTCAACATCCTGTGGAATCTTGGGGTTTGCAGTTAAAGGAGGGAGGCCCCTCCCTTAACTGCAAACCCCAGGTTCTATGGGATTTTTTTAAAGTGGAATAATAGCGCTATAATAGTCTAGTGCGGAAATGGCCAAGTCTTCCTTAGGATTAGAGCGGGCCTCTCCTCCATCCCACTCTGGTACCCACAAGCCTTTGCACTAAGGCAGTGGTTCTCAACCTGTGGGTCGCAACCCTTTTCACAGGGGTCGCCTAAGACCATCGGAAAATACGTATTTCCAATGGTCTTAGGTTCCATTCCCTCCTCGGTGGTGGTGCGCAAGCACGAGCCACGCGCTCGTGTCCTCCTGCCCCCTTTGGCGGGAGCGTGTGCAGCCACAGCGTTGCCACAGCAGGAGTGGCAGTGCATAAGTGTAAGCCACATGCTCACGTCCTCCTGCCCCCTGTTCAGAAGGGAGTGAAATCACTCCCCTTCTCCGCTACCGGGAGAACCTCCCATCTGACGGGCCAGTTTGGGGGGACGGCAGCAGCACGGGGGGCAGCCCCCCCCCTCACCATGGCCCCTGCCCCACTCGCCGCGGAGGGGGGTGCTGTGGAAGGGCCAGGGGGCCGCAAGGCAGCGCTTTTCCGGGGGGGGCGAGCTGCGCCTGGTGCAAAAGACAAAGGCACTGGGATTCCTCCCCCCTCCGGCCAGGGTCCACACTCTGGAAACGTTTCCCACACTGCTCCCCCCCAGAAGTGAAGCAGAAGCAGAGCTGTGGGGGGGTTCTGGAGTTTTTTCCCAAGGGAGACGTGCTGCTCCTCTTTCCCTCCCTGCCTGCCTGCCTCCCCCCTGTTCCTGGCTGGCGAGGCGGCCTTTGCCAGGGGGGAGGCATTGTAAATAATAAATAAATAATCTTATGGTTGGGGGTCACCACAACATGAGGAACTGTATTAAAGGGTCGCGGCATTAGGAAGGTTGAGAACCACTGGGATGCTTTAGCCAGGGAAGACTCCCCCAGCGAAGTCCGTGGGGAAGGAACAAAAGGTGCACAAGCAGGGAAGGCAAAAAATAACAGAGAAATGACCGGTGGGCCGGCTGAGTGACTTTACACACTGGCACATAGGAGGAAGGAGGAGGCGGGTGATGACAACTTGCAGCAGCGCCGGCGCCGGCAGCCGCCTGGCCCCTTCCTGGCCGCGTTCCGATATTGGCGCGTTCGGGCGGCCCTTTTTGCCCCGTCGAGGCCCCTGTAGCGGCTCGTTGCCCTGGCGACGGGCTCCTCGCGCTGCCGCTCTCGAGCCTGCGGAGGCGAAAGAGCCTCCGACTCCCTCGTCCGGCTTCGGGGCCCCTCGAGTCGCGGGGGAAGGGAGGGAGCCGCTCGGCTGAGGTGCTGGCGGGGGGGCCGGGCGCTCATTCTGACCGCGAGGGGAGCAAGAGAGAGCCAGCCGCCCGCCGGGGCCCATGAAGCCGAGTCCCTCCGAGGAGGAGGGGCCCTGAGTGGCCCCAGTTGCCAAGCCAACCTCCCCCTCCCCCCTCCTTCGGCTCGACGGGGATCCGGCCTACCCAGGGACACCTTGGTGGGTCTAGGATTCAAATCCTACCCTCCCCCGGCCCAGTCTGGACCGTCTCCTCCCCTTCTCAGGGCTGAAGGCGGGGTCGTCCTACGAGGCCAGGAGAGAGGAAGGGGTATCGCTCTTGGGGAAGGACCCAAAAAATGGGGAAAAAAAATAACCAAGACAATCTGTACTGACGCGTAAATAAACCGGCGCTTCTCCTTTCCCATCCACGGTTCGCTCAGCGAGGCCTCTCTCCCATCAAATATTTGGAAACCTTCCCGGGCCAGATCCATCCCCAGCCCTGTCCTCTGCTCGCCCTCTCTGTTCTCTCTCCAATTGACTGCTCCCCACGAACCCTTTTAGGGCGATTTCTCCGACCTCTTCCACTGTATTGCATGTCCCGCTAATTGCACCCCAATAAATACCTCCCCACATTCCCTTAAGGCGCACATTACCCGGTTCCTTTCCTTCCTCCCCGCCCTGCTCTCTGTTACCAGCTTCCTGCGGGATCTGCGCTTTCCCTCCCAGAGCGGGACCCGAGACCTCCTGCCCGGCCAGGGGTGGAGGACAGAAGCGGCCCCTTGCCAGGCCCCCAAAACAGAAGTTAAAGAGCTCCCCCGATCCGGCTTTTCTTCTTCTCCTCCCTCCCTCTCTCTCCCCCCAGCCCACCCCCGTAGGTCGCCTCGTGCAAGGAAAGGGAGGGCGTGTGTATGGAGGAGGAGAAGAAGGAGGAGGGGAAATGTTGGTGTCTCCTTCTCCCTGGAAACGCCGGAGGGACTGAGGCGAAAGTGAAGCAGCGGGAGAGAAAGTTTCCTCGCCGGATCCGGGGCTGGAGGGGCGAGGGATGCTCCTAGAGGAGCGGCGGCGGCGGCGGCGGCTGTGGCAGCAGGAACCGGAGCGGCGGGCTGGGCTGGTGCCGCATTGTGTTAGCTGAGGCTCCTCCTGGGCGGTGGGGGCTCCGTAGCATCCTACGAGGAGGAGGAGGAGGAAGCAGCACAGAGCAGCAGCAGCGGCAAAGAGCAGCCTCCCAATTCTTCTTCGCCCACCTCCTCCCCCAGTGCATCAGGAGGGTGCTGCGTGCTCGCTCTCTCCCTCTCGGCTCTTCCTCGCCGGCCTCTGTGCGATGTGAAAGCTTGCCCGCCAACCCTGGTTTTTGCCAAGGAATCGAAGCGTCAGCCTAGTTACATGCATCCGATAATCATCTTCTCCTACAAGATGGATTTTAGCCAGAACAATCTGTTTGGTTACATAGAAGACCTGCAAGAACTTACCATCATCGAAAGGCCGGTACGCAGGAGCTTGAAGGTATGTATATTTATATATTTATTTTAAGAGACACCCCAGTGCTTACTGCAGCTCTTTTCGGATGGGAAGCTCTTCAGCAAAGGATGCCCTGGGATCGGGGTTCTGCAGGCTCAGCTGGTTTTTAAAGTGGAAAGATGGTTTTGCACCGATAAGGCGATGAATTCCTCTAGGCGACAGCATAATGCTTTCAGTAATGGGATTTGCCATGGGGGAGAGGGGGAAAAATCCTAGATACCAACTCTTGGACTTGAATGAGGTTTGATGGTTATATAATTTGGGGTCTGTCTTTATTGTAAAACTATAGATTTTTTTTTTTAAAAAGCTGTTGCTGATTAAGGAGTGAACTGCATAAGGTTTGAAATGTTAAGAGAATTTGTGAGGGTTAAAAACCAAAGGCCTCAAGTCAAAACCGTCTACCCTGAAGGAGTTCATGGACTTCTAGGAGGCTGTTCCAGAGAAAGTGACTTAAAAATGACAACCTGTCAATCTGATTCAAAAAATGAGGAAGGGGGCAGTGGGAAAGCACATGCTTTGCGTGCACAAAATCCTAGGTTCAGTCCTTGCTATCCCCTCTAGCTAAGCCAGGAAGGAGTCTTATCTGAGACTTTGGAGAGCTACTGCCTTGGTTTAGAAATAGATAGTTCTAGGCTAAATGGATCAATGGTCTGACTCATATGAAGCAGCTTCATAGCCAATTAAGGAGGACCACTTCAATTTATATCTCATTGGCATCTCTTTAATATCAGGTATGCTGGTTTAATTTACTTGCCTTCTGGGCTGTAATACATGGTTATTACAGTCATTCCAGGCACATTTACTCTGGAGTAAATCACACTAATCCTGATGCCTAACAGTGTAATATTACCTACTGGCTGGGTATAGAACCATAGAACCTACTCAGAGTAAACCTATTGACAATAGTAAGACAAGTGAGTTAGCAATAACTTTAGCCCTATTTATTTAATTGGTCTAATTTAAGCCCGTTTAAGTCTGGCTTTCACCTTATGCCACACACATGTAAGTCCCATTGAGTCCGCTATGCAAGGGGTCTTACAGCACCCATTCTACCACCATTGGGTTGAGTAAGGCTTACTCCTACGTAAGTGTGTATGGGATTGCAGCCTAAGTGTCTTGATGAGTTTGGCTTTAGCACATCACAGCAGAGGCAATGGTTAAAATCCCAGGCCCATGCTTTGATTTCTAAACAATATTATTTCATGTTTCTCACTTGACAGACACCAGAAGAAATAGAGAGACTGACAGTTGATGAAGAACTCAATGACATCGAAAGGGCTGTTTATCTGCTCAGGTATTCCTTCAGAAACTGTTGTGGAGTTGGTTTTTTGAGACAGTACATTTTAGTATTTAGATATTTCTGTCCCAAGACACCATGTATTTTCATTTTTGTGTTGGAAAATCGCCACAGGAAGGAAGACTGGAATAGCGTGTGATAGTAACAGTCCATGAAACTTGTATGCAAAGCATAAAAAAAGAGGTGGTCTTGTACAAGGACATCTGCTTGACTACATTGATTGCTATGATCCAAATGAATGCTGGTATCAAAGTAACTGATAATTAAGTGATTTCATATTCATAGTAGAACTTACACTATGATTATGCAGCATTTGAGTTAATATAAATATAAAGTGATGAACAGTTAGGGAGATTCGTTTGTTAGGATCTGACGAGATTCAAAGCTGCAGATAATACTGACAATAGTGCCTATCTTTTAAAAATCCCCTATCCTTCTTCTCATTTACTTCAAATGCTTCTATTTAGCAGATGTTTAATTGTCCAGAACATTAATTGTCAAAAACTTAGATTTCTTTTGATTTTCAGGTAGGTAGTATCTTTGAAGGAGGTGCAGTGCTGAAGGATTTTTGATTTAAATTTGCACTTTTATACAGTGCTCACTAATTGAAGTGCCAGCTGTAAGCTTCCTTTCAGTTTGAGAGGTTATTTTTAGAACACTCAAGATCTACTTTTGTCTTTTTCTTTAAAATGTAGTTTGTACTCTTCACACAGGGTATGTACCACTCTTCTAAGCCAGCACTTTTGCCAGCATATTTATTTGTATGAGCACCTGTCCAGTAACATAGCTGTTATTTTATCTTTGCTCTTTTAGATGTCACATTATGCAAATTTTCATTGAGTGTTAGAGGTACTTGTTACTCGAATTCACTGGCCAGGATCCATGGTATAGTTCTGTGGGATCCTGTTGTCAGAATTAGTAGTTTCCCTCTTCCCCACATGGACCCTAAAAACCTAAAGCTCAGAAAAAATCTTCTGGAGTAGGTTTTTGGCTGCACAGAGCTTTTCAGCAGGAAATTCTCTGTTCTGTGGGCGTTGGATACCAAAGTACATCATTAGATTTTGGCCACTGTGTCTTTTCTTTCAAGGTTAGCATATAGAAATATTATAGACACAGTATAAAAGTTGGCAAGGAATTCTGTGCCAGTGATTGAGTGGGCTGGTAGAACTGGGCAGAACACTCTATTCTTTTAGCTGTCTCTTAGCAGGCCTGTTAGCAGACTATACGCCTTTTGACAGGCTAGTAATGAACTTGTTATAAATAAGAAAGCTGCGTTGTATTTTTCTTGCACTGAGTTTTTTTTTCTTTGCAAAGTATATTTGTCAAAGTAACCCCCCCCCATCCACAAGGTGGGAGCCATATTTCCTGTGTACATTTCTTGGGGTGAGGTGGGAGTGGTTATCAAATTGCTATATGTCTTCATTGGGGGGCACTTTGCAGAACAGGTTCTGTCAGTCAGTGTAGTAAAAGCCATCTTTCTGGTAGTTGTAGGTGACTCATTGTCAACATCCACCTTTTTCTTAGTATTTGGTCAGTCTGAGGATGCAAGGCAAGTTTCTGCTGGTTCATGTACCTCAGGAATAAAATAGGTGGTCTGTAATGAAGAAAAAGGGTAATGCTATTGCGTTTTCTGCATATGGGCTTTGGTTATTAAGAGTCTCATTACTTTAGAGTTTAATAATTGCTGAGGTAACAAAAGAGTTATGAAGATTGATCCATATGCCTTTTATCTTTGATTTTTAGTTTAGTTTTGTGGTTTTGATTTCCTTCTGCTCTGCCCTCAGATGTATTTGAGTATATCTATTAAATTATAGTATTATATACTGTGGAAGACAAGCTGATTGAACAGTTTACTTTTACGCTGCTTGAGATGCATGCATTTGATTTTCAGCTTCTTTTCTTTTCAAGCCATATAGTGAAACATCTGTAGTGCTGAGTTGGGATGAAGTAATTCTCAAAAGTTGTCAGTATATTGTTATCATCTAGTGAGCTAATCTGAGCGAATCTGTTCCTTGTTACATTGCCTTTCTTTCTGACAGTGATGCTGGGCTTATCTCCCAGTCCACTACTGCACTACCCATACATTCCATGATATGTGGAGTATCTGTTGTAGATACTGTACTTTCCAAAAGAAACTTTTCAATAATCCTTGGTGGCATGGGGGGGGCAGGCAAGAGATCACCAAGCTAGGTAAGATCAGCTGAAACCAGTACCTAGAACACATGCCAACATGTTGTTGTTCAATTTTTCTCCATCAGATCCTTCCCATGAAGGGTCCTTCTGAATAGTTGTACATCAACCAGTTACTAGATTCCTAAGGTGTCCCATTTTCTATGGAATGTTCTGTATTTGAGGCCTTGAAGTTCAGCCCTGTTTGGGGGCAATATGGGATGCCTCAAATCCTGTCTTTCTTGATTTGTTGAGAATACATACCAGCCATGCTACTAACAGATCAGCTCGTGAGTATTTGTTATTCAGCAAAATGGTCTTAAGTGGAATCCATCTGTTATGAGCATAACTAGAGCCTGTGCTAAGAGGAGAGCACATGAAGGAGGCATACCTCAAGTTTCATGAAAAGAGGGTCTGTCATAAGAGTTCGGAGCTCCTGTGAGATCTCAAATCTCTTATGAGATTTGCAGTGGGCTTTATATAGGCCTGCCTCCTATGGACCTGGGAACAGAGGGGTTTGTCCTATATCAGGGTTAAGAAAAACTGACGACAGTAGCTGTTACCCAAATATTTTTTTTTAAAAAACCGTTCTTCCTTATTTCTTTATCCAGCTGTTGGCAGTAAGTATTACGGCCTGAACCAGGGATTGCAGCCCCCCATATGTTGATGAACTGCAACTTCCAGCATCCCTCATCATAGGCTGGACTGGCTAGGGCTGTTGAGAGTGTCAACCTAACACTATCTGGATGACCATATTACTCTAATCCCTTCCCTAAATCCAGTTGCTAATCCTAGCTAGAGCAGATCCAGTGAATCATCAGGAACTTGTACAGAACTGTTGATTCAATGTGTCTAATCTAGTTGGAATTGCGAAACATATATAAATAGGGTGGTGGTGGTCACGTGCTCGAAGACCTTGTTCTTGTTGTCATCATTATCATCATCTCACCTTTTTCTTGGATTGGCTTACAACATTTAAAACAAGCACAATCACCAGTGCATGTATTGGTACTGTTCTAATCTAAACGTTAATCTTTATGTGTCCTACCAGTCCTTACGCTGGATAATATTTATTCCTAACTTGGTCCTGTCATTAATTCATCTGTGTTTTTGCATAGACTAACTTTATTCATTTTTTTTTGAAACTTGCAATTTTTTATTGGTTTTCTGATACCCAGTGAAATATTTAATGTCACATATCTGGTTGAATACTACCTGCATGCTATTGGCTTGTTTGACTGCTTTGCTTTAGAATTTTCTACATGTTTCATGTTTATTCTCCAGTATTTTTTACATTTGTGTTTGTTTGTGTTATGGACTGATTCACATTGTGGCCCAGAACAAAGGCTCTACATGTGGTTGATTGCAAGAAGACTGGAGGGTGATATAACTGTACTGTTATATCTCAAGGACTGTCACAGAGAGGAAGGAATTGATTTATTCTCTCTTGCCTCAGAGGGCAGGACCAGGGCTAATGGCTTGAAGTTGCAAAGGTTACAACTGACAGGTCTAATGGTTTGAAGTTTTGATTCAATATAAGGAGGAACTTCTTGACAGTAAGAGAGGTTTGGCAATGGAACCAATTGCCTAGAGAAGCGGTGGGATCTCCTTCAGTTGATGTTTTTAAAAAGAGGCTGGACAGTTACCTGTTGGGGATTCTGTAGCTGGACATCCTGCATTCAGCAAGGGGTGGGACTAAATGGCCCAAGAGACCCCTTCCAACTGTATGATTCTATGACTGTATGAATCTAAGAATTTGGGGTTGCAGGCCCCTCCCCTGTGCAGATGGACCATTTAATGAAGTATTATTACTGTATGAAAGCAGGTATAGCTCATATGATCTGTATGTTTCCTTTTCCACACCTAAAGTTTGCTGCCATGCTTGAAATCTATTCATACAGAACCTGTACTGTAGGGTGCAATGTGAACAGCTCCATAGTGAGCTGGTTGGTGCTGTACACCACTGTCAGCCTGTGATCTGAATTGGGTGGGCTCATTGGATGGCAGAATGAGGAACCCCACCTGTTCAGATGACAGGCAGATGATACTGTATACTGAACATGAATTGAACAGCCAATAGTCCTTAATTTTCTTGCAATAGTACTGCCAATAGTACTTATTTTTCTTGCAAAATAAGGTCTATCTCACATCATCGTTTATATTTTATTTTGAAATGCCAACTACTTTAGTGTGAAATGTGTAAAAATAAGTCTTTTTTTCTGAATCGCAGGTGAACAGATATGTGAAGGTAACTTTTTATTTGGCAGCCCCCATAGTTTGTTTGATTGAGTGCTGTATCTTTTGTGTCCTTTCTGTTACTCCAATTACACATTTTATAAATCTAGATAGGAATGCCATTAGGTAACTGAATGATCTATTTGCTAGTATCCCATTTTTGACCAAAGCTAGATGATAGCATTTTGAAAGCATTATAACACTGGTGAATATTATCTCCCTCCTTGATCATTCTCATGTGAACTTTTATTGTCTTTTACCATTTTTTTAAATCAAGACAAGTAAAACACCTATAAATCCAAAATCAAAATAAAATTCTTTAATGGAAGAGTACTTTAAATGTGAATGTAAATCTATAGTTTATTTTGATAATAAAATGCTATATACAGTAGCTTTCAATAATATCTTTTAGTGATGCTTAGATATCTTATAGTTGTATGTCTGTAAATTAACCAGTGAAACTAAATGAGAGCCAGCATGGTGTAATAATTTGAGTGTTGGACCAGGACTCAGGGATAATGGCATTTAAGCCCCTAGTCAACCATGGAAATCCACTGGATGACTTTGGGTAACTCACATTCTTTGAGCCTAACAGAAAGGCAATGGCAAACATGTTCCGAATAAAACTTTTGAAGAAAAAACTAAGATAGGGTTGCCGTAACTGAAGCCATTTCCACCCTACACTGTTACAGTGCTATTGTTCCACTTTCAACATCCTGTGGAATTCTGGGGTTTGAGTTTACTGATTGCAAAGAGCTCTCTGGCTGAGAATTCTAAATCCCTAAATTCTAAATCCCAGGATTCCATAGGATGTTGAAAGTGGAATAATAGCACTATAACAGTATACTGCAAAAATGGTCTAAGAGTCAACTTGAAGGCACATAACAACAGAGTAAAAGTAATGTTATACGGACTTTAAACTGCTGTGTTTGAAATTGTTGTGTTACAAGGCCCACTTGTATGGTCACAAATGACAGTTGAGGATTTCATTCAGGGCTCTAGGTTGGCAAGTAAACTGAAAATGTTTCTCCTGTTACTAGAAGTAGTATGTTAAGGATTTCTTAGGGGTGAAAAAGAACAGCTTGTTACCATCTGGAAACAAATAATAAAAATCACAGTGCCCACCCCCTAAGGCATTTCTAAGATGTCAATTTGAACTTTTTTTTTTATTGAGAATTCTTATTATTTCAAAACTTGGCAAATTTCTCCTATCTTTCACCTTTAAGATTCACATATTTTTATTATCATGTATTATAGTTTCTTATTCCAGTAATCTGTTAAAAGATGCGGTTTGATTTTTTTTTATTTGCCATAGGCTTCCTTGCTCTTCCTAAAAGATTATTTTAGAATATGTATTGTTCTTTTTATTGATAAGAAGTAGTTAATGTGCTTATTATAGTAATTAATTGTATTCAGAAGGGTTCTCATACCCTATCACTAGGATTGATTAATATTACTGTCCCTATACTACAAACTGAGAGATAGCTTTATGTAGTGGAGTGTTGGACTAGGACACTGTGAGAACAGGGTTTGAATCCCTACTCAGCCATGGACACTTATTAGGTGACCTTGGGCAAGTTGCACTCAGAAGAAGGGAAGGGCAAGGCCTCTGTGAACAAATTACATCAAAAAACCCCTGGAATAGGTTTGCCTTAGGATTGCATAAGTCAGCACCAACAACAATACTGCAAACTGGGTTGAGGATTGGAACTGAACCTGAGAGAGTATTAACTTGTGCAATAAGGTCCTAGTTGAGACCAGATTTGGCCTGGGAACATTTTTATTTGTTGCTTAGGGAGTGATCCTAACTTGTAGCTGGCTGGTGTTAGGGTGGGAGGCAAATTTACTTCTGCAGGGAGATACAGATATGTCCTGAGAAAAATCCATAACTGTAGATCTGCTATTAGGGTTCTTTCTTCTACTAGCAGTCAAGATGCCAGGGAATTTTAGTGGCAATTCAAAGTTGATGTCAAATCTAAAACTCTTCTTTTCCCCTAAGAGGGTGCAGGATTGGCTCTATTATCTATTTAAAGTGCTGGTTATGCTCTATAAAGACGTATATGGCTTGGATCCAGACTATCTGCAAGACTATGGCCCTTTCCGCAGGATGTTACTTTCCTACACGGGGGATGGGAGAAGGATAGGATCTGGAGAATGCTTATGTGCCCAAGCGCAGCCTGCGACAGTACCCAGCTGCACTGTGGAAAAAAGAGGTCACACCATTGTGCTTCCTCCATTCATGGAAGCAACCAGTCAGAGGGGAGTGCTCCCGTCATGCCCCACTCTTGGCTGAGACAATGCGAGGACCCACACCAGATGTCACCAGAACAAGGTAGGCTGCGGAAGGGACCCAAATCTCACAATATGAGCCTGTCCTAATTTTAAAATTCTTTGTGGAGGGATTTCTCTTTGTCCTACCACTATCAAAGGCACATTTAGTGAGGGCACAGGAAAGAGACTTCTTGGTGGTTGCTCCCAGACTCTGAAATTCTTTCCCATGCAAAGTTAGGCACTGATAAGCAAAGGCCATTCTGTTTATCCAGGCCTTCTGAGTGTTTACTGGCTGTTGCAGAAGGTCTTTTAATGGGTGTGTGTTGTATTTGTATTTTCATCCTCATCCTCCTCTTCATTATCATCATAATTATTTAAACTGTCTTTAAAAAATTTCAGTTTAATGTTTTTGATATAATTGTATGATTAATGTTTTTTTTAAACTTATGTACCATCCATTGGTTTAACTGATTTTGTTTTAATTCAAATTGTGAGCTGGTTTAGATTCCATATTGAGACAAAGGGGGATATAAATTCAGTTAAATAAAAAATATGCTGCCCAGGGGTGGCATAGATAATTTCTGCCCTTGAAATGAGTTGTGGGTAATAGCAATAAGGAACCACAGATGAACTTGCCAGAAGGAAACTTTCTCCCTTTGTTCTGGCTGATATGAGATGACAGGTTTTGGAAATGGCTGAACATCCATCACTTCACTTTCCCCCTACTCCTTAAGATTACTCTGCTAGTCACTGTGCTCTGGAAGTGGTGTAGCACATTAACTTTAGCATCATATTTTTTTCCTCGAGAGCAGTATCCCCCACCCCCAATCTAACCCTTAATGGAAGCTGATTTTAAGGAGGTGAATTTATAAGAACTGAATGTTCTGAAAACAATTTATTAGTTAAGACATTCTGGTAGGGTAAAAGTACATAGCCTATGAGATTTTTCTATTCTTCTTTGATTTGACTTTCATTTCTTTCACCTTGTTATTAACAGCCTGTTCCATATGTATTTTGAAGAGCCAATTTAGCCTCTCAGACAACCTAATTGGAATACATCCCCTAATAAAACTTTCCCGTTGGGGCTTACCTGCTGATTTGGGAGAGTTATTTTCTGTGTATTTCCTCAGCCCTAAAATCAACAAAAGAAGACCTTATCCTTTAAAAGATTAGCATAACTTTCATTTGGAAAGAAGCCTCTTGGGATATTTTGCCTTCTTATTAAAGGTGGTGAAGGAGAAACTGTTTACTGTTCATTGTTCATTCATTATGTGAGGAGTCATTAGAAGTGTCACTCAAAATAACAGCGGGGGAATCTAAAGAGGATATTAATCTAGCCATACATTTATGATCCAAGATCATGTCATGAATATTGTGCTTCAACTAATTCATATACTATGAGCAAGTTTGCCATATTTTCCCCCCTCTTAGTTGTTGTAACAGGAATGGACCACTTTCCTTATGCCTTGTGGCTTTTTAGTTCAAAAGGGTGATTAAAAGTGAAGAGGTTTACAAAATGCAAGCAGGGCAGAGAGAGTGAGTGAGCAATATTATTTGGTCTCTTTCCAACGAAAGTGTCATTTCATGAAATGTAATATTTTTCCGAACAGTGTGCGTAAACACTGATGAAACTCATGCAGTTTTCCACAGCTTCAGGGGTTGGGGCTACCCTGATTCAAATTTTTGGTGTAGCAGAGCATAAGAGAAGGAGAAGTCTGGTCCACACTTATAATGAGACTGTGTGTTGCCCTTTGTCTAAATAGACACTGTTTCTTAGGGTGTTGTGAAATCTCCTGTAATTAATTTCCATTTTTCTGATTTTTTTTTAAAAATCCTATTTCTAGTTGTTACCACATCATCTCATCATTTGGCTTTCTTACATGTGTGGCACTTTGCAAGAGGTTACAACTTCATTTTAAAGGTCACAAGGCAACAGAACTGCTCATAAAGGAGCATGTAACGTAATATGCTGACCAAACAGAATAGGAATCATGGAAAGGGAGGTTTTATTCTTTTACAAGAAGAGCTGTTGTGAATGGTTTTTTGTTACTTTTGATATCAGGATTTCCAAAGTGGCTGGAGTCCTCACTGTAAAAAATATGTTAAAAGGAAAAGAGCCAGGAGAAGGGTTAAACATGGAAAACCTTGGTCAGAGTTCCCCAGAGGATCATATACAGAGTGAGTTATGATAATGTGGACATTTCTTTTTAAAGAGGAGAGAGCTGATGTATTTGTTCTTCATGCTGGACTAAATGCATTGAATGGAGAAGCACTTACAAATGAAGCTTCATGTTACTTGGGAGGATACTTAAGGGAAAGCTAGCACTTATTGTTGAACAATACCACAGTAGCACCTGCAGAAAGTAGCAGATCTTTTCAGAAAACAAATACCTTTGTTTTTGGTATCTATCCATTTTGTTTCCAGGCACCATTCAAAGTGCTTGTTATGACCTATAAAGCCCTAGGTCCAGGCTATCTGACAGATCATATCCCCCAATATAAGCTATCCAGACCCTGAGATACACAGCAGAGGCCCTTTGCTTAGTCCCATCACATTCACAGGTAAGGATGGTGGGAACACAATCAAAGGCCTTCTCAATAGCTGCCTCTACACTTTGGAACATCTCTTTAGGGAGGCTAGAATGGCACCCTCCTTGCTATTCTTCCATTGGCAAGGCCAAAAAGTTTTTATTCAGACAGATTCTTAGTATTGATACAGGGCTGTAAGTGTTGTATTCTTTATTGCTTTAAAATGTTTTAGAGTGTACTTTTTAATATGATTCTTAATTTAATTAAGTTTTAATGTAGTTTTGTTATGTTCTTAATTGTAATCTTTTAAATATGGAAGCCAACTTGAGTCCCAGTCTTGGGGAGAATGCGGGGTGTAAATAAAGATGTTGTTGTTGTTGTTGTACTAGATTGCCAGTAGCTGTTGTATCCCAATTTTCTGAGAGTGCCCAAGGGCATGATGAGCCTGGGAAAGATTAACATTTGAAATATCCATGAGGTAATAAAAAAGTGCAATATGGCATTGTAAGGAAAGAGATATTTTATGTTTGCTATAATTAATTGTTACTTTTCAGCTGAAGAGAAATTAATTATCACTTCAGAATAGATACTTTTGAACTAAGTAAGAAGGAGGCGAGAGTGAAGGGCTCATGTGTATGCAGTGTGCATGTACTGAAAGTATTAGTTATGTTGTCATGCCAGCATAAAGATGAAGCAGTTGGCTTTTGGAGGAAGCTCAGAGAAGAGGCTTCTAGTATTTCTGCAGCTGAGCTTTTGGATCACGAAGCTTTACACTGATGTCAAGCAGAGGATGAGTCACTGGCTCGCTTGCTTGTCTTGAAATTCTACTGATAATTGTAAACAGTAGAATTCTTTCAACTGTTTTGATTAAGTATCTGTTTCAAGATTAGTGGATTTACTATGTTTCTACCACCTAGTGTGAGTGATGTTTAAAATGAAGGTATAGAAACTGGCTATGCATGCCTGCATGCACAAACACACATAGTATGCATGCATAGTTATAAACTAGTGTCTCCTGTTCAGGAGTCTAGTCAGGCAGTCAACTGTCCCCCTTTCCAGGATACTCCATTCTATTTCTCTCCTTTTCTCTACCCATTAAATGCTCCAGGTCCCTTGTCTGTTTTTGCCCCCACACAGTTTTTTAAGGGGGTATCTAATTTTCTTTTGGTAGTTTTGGAGACACTAGAATATTTTCAAGCTTGCTGATAGCTGCCTGTTGTATGTGAATGGTGCTCTTTTGGCTACATAATACTTGGCACCGAGAGAATGAGTATATAAGATATGACATGATATAGAATGCATTTTGAATCAAGATCAAAACTCAAGTACCCCCAAAATATCTGGATGGATAGGAATAGAATTCTCTTTGGCATATTCAAAATATAATTTTACATAAATGTATTCTTATTTTCAATTCCCAGATGGGAATTTGACTAAATAACTTCTTTGTGATGTAATTTTATAAAAAGTCAACTACATTTTTCTATAGTCTTAATGATCAAACTATAATTTGGGGGAGTCTGATTTAAATGTGTAGCTGCCAGGTCATTATAATGGTCAGGGCATCACATCCTCCTTGAGAGGCAAAACATGAATAAAGGAGCTGCAGGAGTCCTGTAGAGCTATCATTGGTCTGATCCAATAAGACTACTTTTATTTTCAGTTTCCATATCTTTTAAAGTATGCATTTCAGTTCCTGGGGCATTATCTACTTGATGGTCTCATTTTTTGGCTGTTATACTATGGATGTTCTTGTACTGTTGGTTTCTTTATTAGTTGCAAAAGGATTTGGAATTTCCTTATTGGAAATTTCATCAGGTGAAGCATGGCCCTTTTTATGCAGTCAATTTGCTTATATAGAGAAACATGTTTTCTGTAAAAAAAACCACACACAAAACCCCTAGCTATCTAGTTTTTCACTAAAGTGCAGTAAAACTGAATATAAAGTTGGTTGTGAAAAGCATCTTCTTGGTTAGCATTTTGGCATAATGTGGGAAAATGAAGTCATTCCTGATCAATCAATCAAGTGACCGATACTGTCAACACACCTCACTATGGAATGTATTCATCGGTTAATATACAAAGCTGAGTACAAGAATTTAGCTGTAATATTAATATTGACAAGAACGAGTATGGTGTAGTTGCTTGAGTACTGGACTATGACTCTTGAGACCAGGGTTCAAATTTCCACTCAGCGATGGAATTCCACTGGATAACCTTGGGCAAGTCACAATTTCTCAGCCTCAGGAAGACAAAAAAAAATCCCCTATGAAGAAATCTTGCCAAGAAAATCCTGTGGTAGGTTTGCTTTAAGGTTGCTGTAAGTTGGAAACAACTTGAAAGCACACAACAACAATTATTTTTGACAAATATGGAAAACTGAAATTTTAATTTGATTCTCTCAGCAGCAAAGGGATCGTCCATTCAAATCAAGTTTCTTCTAACTCTCTCACTCGAGAGAGATGAAGATTAAGATGTACAAGAGTCAGTGCTTTCCTGCATTTCAAACATCTCAAATTCTTCATGTTTTTTTTAAAAATTAAAAGATGCTGGGTAAATACCGGACACCAGAGCAAACATCTTGTTTGCTGCTTATAAAACCAGTATCTTTGATATGCTGAATAATATGTGATCATGCCTTATCAAGACCGTATGGAAAAAGCTGCAATGGGAAATAAATTAGATGTATCTAGAGCCTCATACTGTGGACTAAGTCCTGGCTTCTGCAGGACTCAGATTTGCTTATTACCTCACAGCTGCTGCTATCACATAGTGAGGGATATAAACACAGATCCCCAAACACCTTCATTGCTCTTTTTCAGCAGTGGGATTAATCCAGATTTTTTTTATACCACAAAGGAGTTATGCAGATAAATTAGTAGCAAACATACGTAATTCTGAGGGCGTAACAACCTCCGTTAAAATAGATCATAAGGATTGCTGTACTGGATAACACCAAAGATCTGTCTGGCCCAACATTCTGTTCACACAACGGCCAACAAGTTTCCTTTGGTTAGCCTTTCAGCTGGGTGTGAGTGGAACCATATCTTCCTGTTGCATTCTACATCAACAGACATAGAATGGCATGCTGGTTTTGATTTTAGACATGATATTTAGCTACCCTGATTTGCAGACACTGATAGTCCGATTCACCCTGAATTGTAACAGAGAAAGCACTGAAAAATAACCACACCATTCAGCACATTTTAAATAATATAATTCCTATGTTGTTCTGTGCGTTCAAGTCATTTCTGATTTATGGAAACCCTAAGGCGAACCTATCACAGGGTTTTCTGAGGCTTGACAGTATGTGATCCGTAAAGGTCATGCGGTGGATTTCCATGACCAAGTGGGGAATCAAATCCTGATCTCCAGGGTTATAGTCCAGTGTTTAAACCACTACACCATGATGGCTCATAATTCCTATAGAATGTCTGAAATAAAGATATTTGAAACAGAATTCTCTCAGTATTCAAATATGGAAACTCATCTGAGTGGATGTCTGTCTACAGACCAATTATGTTTTTATTAATTTTTGAAAATATGAAACCATGTCAGTATTGAAATAGCATTCTTACAGTACTCAGAATATTTATTTAGTAAATGTTTTAAACCTTGGTTGGTTTATTGATTGGTTATGTTTTAATGCTTTTAATGTATTTAATGTATTGTTGTAGTACCGCCTCGATCCATGGGGAGAGGCGGGATATAAATAAAAATTATTATTATTATTATTATTATTATTATTATTATTATTACTTGAGTTTGGAGAAAAGAGCTGCATCATCTGCATAATATAATGAAAAAAAGGAGTTTTGGTTCTGCGAAGTCCAATGTATGAAGTTTGGGGGAATCTAGATAGAGAGCTAATTCAATGAAATGCACTCTAGTTTTCTTGTTTTCTTTTCCTTCCCTATCTTATTTTCCTTTACTGTTGGGCATTTGAAAATTGTAGGCCTGGGAACAAGAACCGTGGCAGTGAATGCAGAAGCTGTTCTTGAAGCCTTTCTGGCTTATGAGCGGGTTATAATTGCTGCCTGTAACAAACAAACAAAATAAATATTGAGCAAAAGACTTCTGAGGATGATATAATAGAATTTGGTAAACAGGTGCTTTTATAACATTAAATATACATGGAAGTTTCTGAATGTAGTTGTTTCATGAGATAAAGCAACCTTTTATGAATGGATGTAGCCTTTAGCTTATTTTCACATAGCCATTCTCTGCTTATCAGATCAAAAGCTGATTCAAGATCTACAAAGGCAGACTCTTGGCCAAAACAGAATATTTTCCTGCCAGATGTGCTAAAATAAAACAATGATCTGTGGCAGAACAGCCTTCCCTAAATCCTTCCTCCTCTGCTACCAAAATGATTTCTTTTTCAAGCCAGTTCACTTATGTGATATAAAGAAACCTAGCATAATTTTACAGAAATAGATAGGAAGCCTTATTGGCTTATAACTAAAGAGTCTGATTTACAATATAAAGAGCACAGTGGACTACAGTGGACTCCATCATTTTCTCATACAGTCTTAAGTCCTGTTTGATTCCTTTAAAGCTGAATGATTAAAGCAAAGGATACGTAAATTAGTAATCAATGTGACTGGTCAGTATCAAGCCAAGTCCTAATTTGAAGTTTACCAGAGTCAAACAATGATCTTGCAATTAACACATAATCCACCCTACTGCTTAAAATTTAAGTGTTGTATCCAGTGGTGCCTTTTTGTGAGTGGAATGGAAACTGTTCATATATAGAATGCTCATTCCACTTGAAGTCCCTCTATGCCCTTCCCGTATCTGCTGCAGAGAATTTGGAATGGGGACATTCCTGATCAGTTTTGGGTTTCATCCGGGGGAGAATCTCATGTTACATCAGTGCAAATTGCTTGCTCAGTGCTTGATTGCACTTTATTTTATTGATTATTTATCTATTTAATTATATTGTGCTGGGATTCAAAGTGGCTTACACTGTATGTTAAAACAAAATAACTAATAACAATTTGAACAGAAAAATTAAAGAAGCACTAAAAACAACCCGATTAAAAAAATTAATTTAGGAGGATTAAAAGCACGTTAAAACCTACTACATATTAAAACCAGCACACCCATTGTGCTACCCTAACTAATTACAAACTGAAACGCTGTTTAATTTTTTTTTTAAAAAGTCTTTGCTGATGACAAGGAGGAAGAGGAAGAGAAAAGTAATTCGACCTGAGTCCATCAAAAGATTTGCCAGAGAAAACTGATTATGCTCAAGTCGTCTTAAAATCAAGGAGATGTTAGTAGTAACAAACAAGGTCACTGATTTCAACAGGATTTAGGCATGGGCAGCAACCCCTGCAACAGTGTGAATATCTGTGTAAAAGTTAAGTTCAAGAAAGGATCAGTTGGATATGGCAGTATATTTGCTTCATTATGTTTGGTTTGGGCATACACTCTAAATCATGTCTCCTTAGGCTGATGTCAGGAGCTGGCAGTTATTTTTTCCAGTGTGTCAGGGAGAAGCATTAAATTTGCACCCATTGGGGACAACTGTTTTCTTTTCTTCCTGGAAACTTAACAGAGACTGACAGCCAATGGGTAAAGACCATCAGTAGTCCAAGGACCACCATGTTGAGTAGCCCTGGTTGGTATGAAACATTTTCAGAGATTTCAGTGACCTTTAAGACTGACGTTTGTCCTCATGAAGATAAATATAACCACTTCGTTCCTATGTTGTGTGTATAAAGTATAGCACTTAAAAAGGTTGAGTACTTTTCAGGTGTGGTAAGAGAATTATGTCACTCTAAGTAATTCATCCCCCCCCACAAGAATACTGTCTCTTATCCATAGTTAGTATTTCACAAAAAAAGGAAAAAATGTCAGCTCAACTGTTAGATAAGGTATAGCTGTTAACTTCTGAAAACTGACCTGGAATAGCTGAGGCCTCTCAAAATGCTGAGATAATGAATATGTGTGAATGTAAATGTGGGTGAATTATTGATTCTGAAATTTCAAAGAGATGGCAGCTTTAAGAGTAGGCAAGGTTATACAACATGCATACTTCAGTGATTTTGTTTTGCCCCATTGGGCTTATGGCGAATTACCACTAAGATGATATGACACCAAAAATAAAATACATTTAAAACATATTGAATTAAAAAAGATGATGGTGAAAAGTCATAGATCTTTGTAAAAATAATGGAATTAGAATCTGTAGTTTTAGAATTGTTATGATGATGGCATAACAACTGAAGTAAGGATCATGTGACTACCAGAACCACTGAAGCAGTTACAAAACGGCTGACATAAAACACAATGATAAAAAATAAACTGATCAATATGTAATAAATGGTACAAAAGAAAAATAGTATTAAAAATTCAACCCTACACAAACTAGTACCCACTCAAAGTCTAACAGACTAATGCTCTTTAAATTTCTGGCTATGTAGAAGCACATTTCTACCAGTTGAATGGGCAAATCAGGCTCAAAAACTATAAAAATAGAATAAAATAAAATAAAATTTAAAAATCAAAAAGGATTCTTCGGGCAAAAATTCCAAAAGTGTCCCCCCCTTTTTGTTTTTTTAAAAAAGGATATTTAAAAGAGAGAAAGGTTTTACTTGAAAGATATCCAAAGCTTCAGGAAAGAAAGTTATAGTCAAACAGTAAAATAAATAAATAAATACAAATAAATATAGCAAGGATATTCAGAGAGGAATATTGCCAGTCTCTCCATCTTGAGAGAAGGCCATCAGTGTGCGAGTAAAGGAGATAAAAGCATTGACACCCCCCCAAAAAAAAAGAACCTGCAAAAAATAACCAACACCCAGCTACTCTCACTAGAAACTAAAAGGATTAAACTGAGGCTTTTGTATTTTGGACACAAAATGTGTGGCTGCCAAACCTTTAATAACTTCTTTGATGTTTCCTTTTTAATTGTGCAGTATCATTTTGATTTCAAAACTAAAAAGACATAAATTACTGTACTCAAAGATTCTTGGGGGTATCCAGCCATGTTACCATAAATCTATCATCCTAACTTTAATTGAAATGGAGTCCTTGAATTCTTAGCTTTAGAAATGATGGTTAAATAATAACTACTTTAGAGAGAAAACATAATGAGACCAATACTGATTGACATTAATTTAAAAATAACATGCGAATAAAGAAATATTACTCTCATTCTGAAGTGGAGTTTTAAACTGTATCATCTGTATCATTGTGTCTTTGTTATGAGAGAGCCACAATACAATAAAATTTAAAGTTATAGATGCTCAACACAAATTATTTTAAAAAATAATTTCTTGACTGTTAATGCTCCTTCTGTGTTATTCATAGCAGTTCTGTTGTAACTGGTTACCAGATAAGCACATACAAGAGCCATTTCCTTAATTCTTTCCTTCATAGCCTGGCAAATATGTTTCTTTATAACATGCACTTATTTAAAAGGTTCCATAAAGTTAACAGGAAATCTTTTGACTAAACGAGGTTTGATCAGTCTACTGAGAGAACACTTGCTGAAATCCATGAAAATTGCTACCATCAGTAGATCCAGGAGAGGGTGATCCACCCTATTGCCCCCATGTGTTCCTCAGAAGTCTGGTCTGAGGGTTCAGTTGACCTCTAGAACTGATACCAGGTTGTGCAGGAGGCTGCGGGGGGAGAAGCGAAGGAGAAAATCCCTTTGCACGAGCAGACTTCTGATCATATGAAGCTGATTTGGTGGGTAGTCCTGACTGGGGCCTACCTGATTGACCAAAAATATTTTATGTACATGATTTAAAATTTGTTTTGACAATTTAAAACTGATTTTAACTTGTTAAATTGTTTGGTATCGTATTAGACTGCTTAAAATATTTTGGTTTTAATCCACTTACATGGATTTTAGTTGTATGACACCCTGAGATGTCATGATATGGGGCAGGATATAAATATTTTAATAGTTAGATAGCTAGTTGAAGAACTGTAGTTGGGGCATTTTTTTGCCACATTCATAAGCATGCTTACTGGAAAGAACAGTAGTAGTAGTAGTAGTAGGTGGAGGAGGAGGGGGGGGTTACTGTTATGTATATTTATCTCTCTGTCTGTCAGAGCCAGTGTGGTATAGTGGTCTGATCATTGGGCTATGATCCTGGAGACCAGGGTTCAGTTCCCCATTCAGCCATGGAAACTCACTGTGTGACCTTGGGCTTGTCATACTCTTTCAGCTCCAGAAAACCTGGCAATAGGGGGGCCACAAATTGGAAATGACTTGAAGGCACACAACATCTGTCTGTCTGTCTGTCTGTCTCTGATCTTCATCCCAGTCCTGTGATTCATCCTAGTCCTGTAAAGAGATAAAGGCTCACATGAGTAAAAACATAATCAGACTATTAATATAATTACAAGCAATTTAGAAACATATCCATTTAAAAAGTAACAAATATGGACAACACAGGACAATATACATTTTCCACATAGTTCCCTGGCTGTTGGAAGGGCATCATGGAGGAGGCCAGTAAGCCTTCATAGTAAGAGACTTCTAGGACCTGGGGTCAGCCCCTGTGAAGTCCTTCTCCTCTGTTCCCCTGATATACCTATGAGGGTGGTGAGACACACAGAAGGGCTTCCCCAAGAGTTTTCAAAACACAGCTAGACTCTTATGTGGAGATAACAGTCTGTCAGCTAGCCTGGGCCTAAGCTGTATAGGGCTATATAGATTATAAGTTGTACTTTGAATTGTGCCCAGAAACAGACCAGTAGCTAGTGGAGATGTTGTAACAAAGGAGTTGTGTGCTGATATTGTTAGGAATGTAATTTTATTTGCTAATGGTGGATGCCTCATTCACAATACTAAATTTATGCTTATAGTTTGGTTGAATTGTGCTTTTCAGGGAGTGACCACATGATTGGTTCACTGCAGGAACTTCCCTCAAAACAACATGGCACTTTATTTATTTGAGCCCCGTCTTTACCAGCTATGTATGAAGTACATGAGAGGAATCAGGGTTTTTTTAGAGTAAAGTCAGTGTGTAGATTTATGTGTGTGCGCCTTCAAATTGCCTCTTGACTTATGGCAACCTCATGAATTTCATAGAATTTTCTTAAGCAAGGGATACTTTGAAGTGGCTGTCATTGTCTTTCTCAGGCTATAACCTACAGTGCCTCGTGTTCCTTGGCAGTCCCCCATCCAAGTATGAATCTCACCAGATTAGATGGGATCTGGTGCCTTGCAGATGAGGGTACCTGAATCTTCTTATACCTGATGTTTACTTTCCTATAGCCTCTCCCCACAAGTATTTTTCTCCCAGTTAAGTTTATGTATGGTATAGGATAAAGGGTGTAAGCTGCAGGTAGGGAGAGGGTAACAGTCTCCATCTAGATTTTACTTTAAAAAACCCACCACGCACTTTAAACAAGTTGGTTTCATGCTATCACATATACACAGTTTGACCTATACCATGTTATTACATAGTTGTCTGGCATTACCTGAATACGCCATAATTATTATGCTTGTGATGGAAACTGTGCTCAACTCAGAGATGTTTTCCCCTTTCTTATCATCCAAGCTTTGTTCATATGAATGATCTTCAAATGGCTCCATTATTAAAAGTCTAATAAAACACCATGACAAAAGATGAAAATTTTGTAGATACAAAATGATTATAGTGAAAAAGCTACCTGTATTATAACAATATTATTCAGAGATGCAGTTTAAAAGCAGTTGTCAGTAAGAGAGCTGATCTGCACATTTCAGGATAGAAGGTGTGTACATTAGTGGGATGAATGCTATGCTATAAGTGAAGGCATGTTCCATGTATACAGCATTGCACTATCCAACAACGCCTGCTTAGTACTTGAATGGAATATGGCTAGGGAATATTAGGAGTCTCAAGTAAAACTAGGAAAGAATACTGTCTGAAATCCTGGGGAGTGCTTCCGTCAGTCCAGTGCACAGCACTGGTTTAGATATACCAAAAGTCTGACCAAATATTAGGCAGCTTCCTATGGTCCTAAAATGTATAAAGATAGGAAAAATGGGTTGGATCTATATTTAGATATTTTTATCTGGGCTGGCAGAAGGGCATGTCCTTCTTATAGCAGCTGCTCCAGTCCACTGAAACTGCTACATGCAGTACTAAGGGTTCTGCTAAATGGGGTGAGTTGTGATGGAGAATGGAGAACAATTTCCACAAAATCAGGTGGAGGTATGTTTTGTTGAACACAGCCCTTCAACCTAAGGAAGGCAGATCCTGTATCCAACCCAGTGAAAGGAAACCAGTTGTTAAAGCCTGCTCCCTATGAGGAACAGAATCTGGCTTATGAAGGGCAATTTATCTCTGATCTCAAGCTGAAAAGAAAGCAGTTAAGGGAATGAACTGCAAGGAGGAAAGTTTTGATTAAGGCATTGTAGTCCATAGAAGTTTCCATAGCATCATCCCACTGTATTTTCCCACTATATTTTCACAATATACTTGAGAGGTAGATTAGGATGAAGTTGGTTGACCGAAGATCATGGCTGAGTGTGGACTTGAAACCTTGCCTTCAAATCCAACACTCCTATATGTTATAGTTCTCAGTACATCAAAAATATATGAGCCCTGATTCTACGACTCAAAATGGTACGCAAAGGATGCATTTGATTCTTTCTTTCAAATATTCAAGCAGACCATTGTGTGTCAAGTGAAGGTATGGAGCATGAAGCTGAGTCATGCTTGCCATCTTCTCCCCCTCCTGCATTGATTCAGTGTTCCTGAGGTAGCAAACAGAACCTATACACACTTATTTATTTAATTTTATTTATATCTTGCCTTTTTCCTGGGTGAGATCAAAGTGAAGACTCTACTTTCAGATAAATGTGTAGAAATCCAAAGTGGCAATGGCAGGTGCGATCTTGTCTCTCCAGTTCTTAACTGATTGTGTTAAAAAGTTTGTGTCTTCATAGAATTTCACAGCTCAGGAATTAAAGCCCACACAAACAATAGTGGGTTCCATCAACTTCTGCAGTAAGGAAGCAGTGTACCAACTTGCCATTAGGAAAATACTGTAGTTCTGCTAGTTCCATTGCTAGTGGTAGCTAAGTCTAAACCTTCCATATATGAGAGAGAGTTGACTTCAGTATTTTTTTTAAAGTTAAAATAGTATTTTTCTGTCTGTTATCAAACAAGAATTAATGCTTGAACTCTGTTGAAACAAACTCTGAAAAAAGAAATAGGTTACCATCGTACACTTATTTGGCAATGTCTCAAAGTAGCCATTTGTCTGAAGCACTCCTTTCTTCCTGGCAGGTCTTCAGTCAGAAAACAAAGGAGTAGGAAACTTGTGTTGAGCAAGCTGATCCTGGTAAACAAGGTTACCATGATACATAGCTACAGTAGCAGGCAGCCAATTCTTGTTTTTATTTAATCATAGTTAAACAACAGTGGGCTAATCATGTTGATTATCTAATGTTAATCAAATTAAACAAACCGTTGAAATATAAGGACTCCCTTCTTTAAAACTGAAGGAGTGGGAAACCTGTGTAGAATCAGCTATTAAATAATTCAGATACAAGCTTTGTGGAAGAAAAGGGGCAGTTAGTAACTAGATATCTTAAAGAGAACAGCTGCAAGTTAAGCTCAATAGAGGGCAATTGTTTTGGTTCTGGAGACTTGAGATTCACAATGTCAGTAAAGAAGGTGAAATCTTTTATTCTAAAGGTCTTCTAGTATTCATAGTGGGGAGTGGACTTTTTCCCAGAAAGATTGTGGAGTGCTGCCAGGTTGCCTACTTTATTTATTTATAATACTTATTATCTTTTTGGTGGAAGTGTTCTTGAAGTGATATACTTAAAAAAATAAAATAAACATTTAACACTGTACATACAAAAGCAAATAAACAGCTGTGTTGCCACCACCAGCACTTTAAAAGCCTGAACACCTGAAGGCACATGGAGTAAACAATCTTTCCATCTGTCTTTGGAAGGAGACAAGTGAGGTAGATGAGTTGGCCTCTCAGGTGAACGCATCCTACAGTTCTGGGGCCACCCAATGAAAGGAAGTTTTTTTTTTTTAAAACCTCCTTCAATTACTGCCTCAGAGCTAAATCGAACATACAGAAATAGTAATATGAGGAGATCCTTTCCTGACAGTACCACACCATGCTTATTATTTTTTATTGAAGCAGCATTAGTGTGCATGGCATTGTACAGGGTACAGCAAACAAATAGGCAGATTCATGTCCCAATGCAAAACATATCCTTTAACTGAAGAGATGACAGTAGGATGGGGTCAAATTTGTGCAAATGCAGTTATAAATACTGAGACTACAATTGTAAACACGCTCATTAGAAAGTAAGCTCCATTGAATTCAGAAGGACGTATTTCTGAGTAAGCATAATGGATAGCTCTGGGTAAACAGTTTCCATAATAAGATGCATGTGGATGTATTTCTAAGTAAACATATTGGATAGCTATAGCAAGCATTTTCCATAAAGCAATGCATGCAGGTTGGGAAGTGCATAAGTCAAAGACTGTGGAAATAAGCTGCTCAGGGGTTTTAGGAAAGACATGTGTAGTGAGATGGAGTTCCAAGCACAAATGTTAGATGGGGTTGCATGTTTTACTGCATTGTCATTTTTTAAAAACAAATAAACCTATCAGTAGTAAAATACGTGAGAAGTTATCAAATATAGACTTTTATGTTTATTAATGGAAACAATAAATTATGCCCAGGGTTGCAGTGTTTTTGTTTTTGTTTCTCTGGAACCTCTGAGCTTGAAAATTCTGCCTAAGACTTGTTTTAGTATTTTTTAATTGTTCTTTTTCAAAAAAACAAAACAAAAAAAAACCCTTAAAAGATTGGATTGTCTTCTAAAACGGTGCTGCTGAATCTATCTGATATCAGGAGACTTGACAGGGCCTTTCTGTTCTTCAATGTACTAGGGACTAACTCCATATTTTTACCCATTGACTATAGCTGTTCCCCTGGAAGTTTGCTGTGGACTGGCAGCCAGTAGCTTGCTATTCGAAGTGATGTACAGACCATCACTCTGAGTAGCACTGCTCTAAAATAAGGTGGGCCCCCTCACCTATTGCTTAAGGGATAAAACCTTAAATACTGTTTTAAAAACTGAAAAATGACCTTCTGGTTTCATTTGGAGGGTCTTGCACTAGAAAAAGGGCTCTCTAGAGTTTCCCTGTGCCTGCATTGTGTCATCAGGTCCCTGCCAATGCACGATGTACTTACTATTTGCGTTTTGCTTGGCTGTTGTTGCCGCCAAAGCAAGGTATGGTCACAACAGTTAAGTATATCAAAATGTGTATCCATTTGTTTGTGCTGAGATATGATATTCAGAAGGCAGAGGTCTACCTCCCAGGGCTTTTGAGTTCTTGTAAGGCAGAGTCTCAAATATCCTCCTCCCCACCACATTCTTAGAGGTGTAGCCATGTTAGTTTGTAGGAGCAATAGGAACAGAGTCTTGTGTCATCTTAGAATCTTATTATGCTATTAAATTACATGTACTGTAACCCATATGGTATGAAATGTTAGTCTGACTTTCTTTCTCTCTCTCTCTCTCTCACACACATGCACACACACTCTATACATTTATTGTGAGATCTGAGTGGAACTAAATGCAGAAAGTTTTGAGAGTAACAGTTACATTATTAACAGATTTACCATTTACAAATTTGTTACAGCTTGCATAAACCTCCTGGCTTTACATAAGAAAATTCATACATGCAGCAACAAAAGAAATCACTATCTTGTTTCAAATTGCTGAAGAAAGAGTAGGGATCCTATGACACTACACATTTATAGCACTATTTCCCATTGTAACTGCTGTGCCAACATCTTGTAGAATCCTGAGGTTTGTAGTTTGGTGAAGAACTTGAACTCCCTACAGAATTGTAAAAGCCCCTCCCTAAACTGCAAATCCCAGGATGGAACTATGTCAGTTGAAATGAGATATTGTAGTATGGAAGGGCCTTAGAACTTTCTGATGCGCGATAACTCAGAAGTCTCTCACTCTAACCTCTTGTTGAATTTTCCTTGTGGAAAACCAGAGGGACCTACCAAACCTATTGAAGGAATTTTATTCAGTAATGCCAGAACAAATCTACACAGGCATACCACAGCTTCTTTGATCAGATATTATCCCTTGAGCTGTTTCCCCTTAGGCTGAAGTCAGGTATGTTAAGAGAAACCTGTCACTGTAATAGTATGTTGGCCAATTGCATTTTTAATTCCATGAGGAGGCTCAAACTGTTGCTTCTTTACCCTAAGGAAACTCAACCGAGACTGAGCTCACTTGTATCACTATCGCAGTGTGGACCTTTGTATTTATTAATTAGCAGAGCAGGGCTATTCCTCCTCTTTCATAGTTTAATCAGATAGAAGTTTGAAGCTCCCAGGGGGATCTGTACTATGTCATTAATGATGTAGAACACCCTAGGGTTGCTTCTAGTCTCAGGCTTTTGATGATGCAGAAGACTCCAGGGTTGCTTCTAGTCTTAGGTAAGCCCATATAGAATCCTGCTGAAAACCACTTAAAATACTGTATTGACTCCCATACTGATTCTTGCTAGCCAAAGCAGGCTGGGGATTAGTAGAATTAGTGTGGATTGTGCAAGCAAAACCAGTTATAGTTGTACAAATACCCCATGCTAGCTGAAAGAGTTTCCTCTTGGTGCTTTTCTAGATTCAGTCCCTGGCATATATGGCCTGAGTTTTTGGATTGCACCTGATACGGTAGACAACATTGGACCAGATAGATCAGTGACACTCTCATTCTCTTATATATGTGTGTGCACGCGCATACACACACACACACACGAGTTATGCAGACACACAATGTATTTCATCTGTAGCTTCCTTCATGTGATGAATGTAAGTGTAATCAGATGTCTGAACTATATGTTCTTGATAAAATACTGACAATAGATTCTAGCATCTCATGTAGTTTGAAACGAATACTCTGTTTCTGGTCTATTATTTAAGGTACCAGATCTTATCTGATCTTGGAATCTAAACAGGGTGATCTCTGGTTAGTATTTGGATGGAAGACGACTATTGAACACCAGGTGCTGTAGGCTATATTTCCGAGGAAGGAACTGGCAAAACCACATCTGAGTTCCTTGCATAAGAAAACCCTATAAAATTAAGGTGGTTGCCATAAGTTAACAGGTGACTTGAAGGCACATACACACATACACAGCCCACTTTTTATGGCCCTGCCCTCAATGAAGCAGCTTCTAACATAATTGCAGTCAAATTTACCCACAAGTCACTGTAAAATAAAACAATCTAGCAGTATTAACCACATCAATGAAAAACAAAGTTAAAACAGTTTCATCGTGAAACCACATATGAAGCAAAATCATCTTAGGAAAAAGTGAGGTCTTAAAGCTTTTAAGTGCTGGTGTTGTCCATATCTCAACTGGAACAATGTTCTGCAAATACTGGAAAGGCTTTGTCCCTCATACCTGCCAGTCTAATTGTTCTTACTCATGGGCATATAAATATAGACTCTGAGAAAGATCTTTAGACATTAGCGGGTTTGTATAAATGGATAAGATCCTTTAGGTAAAGTAGCTCCAAACCATTTAGAAAAAGTGTGGGAATCCAGTGGTCCTCTAAACACTGAACTGCAGTTCCTAGAATAACCAAAGGTAAGGAATGCTGGAAGCTGTAATCCAGTGACATCCAGAGGACCTCGTGGTTTCCACCCTGGTTTAGGGTAAAGTTAGAAAATTGAACTTGGCCCAGAAACTGCATCAGATAGAAGTGCAGTTTATGCCACAAACTGTGTCACGAATTGCTTCGCATACTTCCACAATTCCTGATGCTGATAATTGGGGCTGCAGCTATTATTGGTGTAACCTTTTCACTTTTTGTGGTGATTGGTGGTGTTTTGAGTGCATCTGAATTAGAATAAGTATTCTGTGTAGGCAAAATCCGTAATACAAAACTGTTAGCTTGACATCTTTGGGAAAAATTGAGTGAAAGAAATGTCAGTCTTAAGTAATTCTTGCCAAATGCATTTTGTAGTCACAAGTGATTGACTTGGCAGTAAGGGATTCCATCATGTTTAACACTTTGTTCATAGCTTTGTGAATTGAATAAACTAGATGTGAAATGCACATTAGAATTCAAAGGCATCTAGTCATCCAAAAACTGTTTTTTCATGTTAGCTGCTGAATCATTGTTTATAAACTTCAGTGTCCATTCACTTCAGCTATTATTAAGAAGAAGAAGAAAAAACATCCACAATTTGCTGATGTTGTAAAGGACAATCATAGATTTTGATCTGTGCTAAATATCCAGAGAAAAGATAAACTTTTTTTTTTTAACTAGGACCTACTTAGTTCCTTTTGGAATGCAAGGATAACATATAAGCTGAATAGAATTGCTAGGAGAAGCAGGAACAAATACTGGAAAGCAAGTACAATGAATCAGCAGAAAAGGAGACTGGGCTCCACATTCTTATAGATGGACTAAATGTTATTCTTTTAAAAAAACTCTATGCATTTTGGGCTGTTTATGAATTGCCTGGCCTTTTTCAGGGGCTGTATAAAAAACAAATGCAATATTATCAATATTATATAAAAGAATAGCACACATATGTAAAATCCATCAAGTTAATATAACAGAACATTATGCATATAACAAATCTTAAACATGTGATAAATCCAACAGAAATTTCTGGAATTGCTGCTGCAATCTCCTTAAGACCCAGACTGATATGCAACAAAAGAGATAAAATATAATTTTTTTAAAAAAATATTTATTCAGTTCCTCAGATGGTTGGAAGCATGGATTAGTCTAGAGAGAAAGTGGTGTGACCAGTTACAAGGACATCTGATTTAATCTGGCTGCAGGATTGGCTGGTGGTTTTTATTTTTATTTATTTATTTTTTGGTACATGTTATTAAGACTTTTGGAGACAAAGAATTAAGTTTTAAAATCCATTGTATCTCTTTTTTAATAAGAATTCTCTTATTATTACCTGATTATTTTTGCAGTGTTCAAAACCTAACATCAGATGCAGAATGATTCTTTTATATAATACTGATAGTATTGTATTTGTTTTTAATACAGCCCCTGAAGAAGGCCAAGCAATTTATAAACAGGCCAAAATATGTTGGGCTTTTTAAAAAGAATAAAATTTGTTCTGTCTATAAACATGTGGACCCTAGTCTCCTTCTTTTTTTGCTGAATAGAATTGCTAACTAGAATGTTGTCATTAACTGCCATCCAGTAAACTTTGACTTATGGCAATCCTAGAATGAGTGACCTCTTAAGTCACTCTGATAGCAACAGCCCTGCTCAGGTCTTGCAAACTTAGGGCTGCAGCTTGCTTGCTTGAATCTATCCATGGTCTTCCTCTTTTCCTGCTGCCTTCTGCCTTACCTGCCATTATGGGGTTTCCAATGACTTCTGTCTTCTCGTGATTCAATCAAGAATGATAGTCTCAGTTCAATCATCTTGCCTTCTAGGAAGAGTTCAGTCTTGATTTGCTCTTAGATCTGTTTATTTGCCTTTTTTATTTTACACTCCATTGTATCTGGTACTACATTTCAAATTGCTTGATTTTCCTCCTATCAAGTTTCTTTACAGTTTTCACAATAATACATAGAACTTGGAAGTACAGTCAGCCTTCTGCATTTGCAGATTTGACTTTCACAGATTTGATTATTTGTGAGTTTCTCCAACCTATACCCCTCTACCTCAGGTGCTTCTTTTCTGGGGGAACTGTCCTTCTCGGTAGCTTCAATCAGGCTATGTAGCCTTTGAAAAATCCACCTGTGGTCCTCCTACTCCACCACCAGCCACTGCCTGGTCTTCCTCCTCCTCTTAAGGATGGCTTGCAGCCCAATTTCTGAGTACCACAAAACCTCTCCTGATGCTCCCCAGCAGCCAAGGAAGGAGATGGGCAAGTGAGAGGATGTATAGGGCCATCATGTTGACCCACACCCTTTCTGTCTCCTTTCCTTGACCTGGTTCGGGCCTGAGTGCCCACCCTCCCCACCATACCTCGGCCCTCTTCCCATAGACACACACACACACACACACACACACTTTTGACATTTTTAATTTTCACGCTTTTGTGGGAGAGTCCTGCACCCCTTGCTCTAGCACATGTGGAAGACTAACTGTACAGTGGAATGCACTTTCTTGACTCCGATATTCAATGATACACTTGGGGATCTTTTCAGGTCCCTTGTGTGTGGATCTTGTCTAACTAGCATAGACCTAATGAAAAAGTTTCAGAATGGTAAATCTTCATATCTATAAGTCTCATTGATTCAGTGGGTCTACTGTAGTTGGAACTAGCAAGTAGATTTAATATAACATGCTTCCTACATTATTTTTCAAAAAACCCCATAAAATATAGAGCTTCTTCTAGTTGAGCATAATTGCAGTGAATTAATCCTGGAGGAATTGAACATGTTGTAATGCCTGCTTACCAGACAAATATACGAGTGCCCATGTAGCCAGTGTGAGGTAGAATTGCAGGAAACTGGAAATCCATATCTGCTTTACATCCCCTTTTCAAGTTACTTGTGCTCCCATGCATGAGAACAGGACTCTGATGATGTGTGTGTTATCACTCATGCTTGATTGGGTGAATCCATGCCAGGGAAAACTTAATGTGAGCTCAGCCTCTCAATGGACACAAAATAAAGACCTCATATTCATTTGGGTGTTGACCCTGACAGAAATATTATAATATGCTTGTTATCTGAAGGAAGCCTCCTCTGAGGAGGAAGTACAAGAGGAGAGCCTAGATGATGAGCCCCAGTTTGAGCCAGAAGAGGCTGGCAATCCTATCAGAGGCAGAACCCAGTCCTTTCTGGACAATAGCTGCAAATTAGGAGGGGAGAGAGGCACTTCACCCTCAAGTGAAGCAAATTAAAGCCCCAGGAGCAAAAAGGTCTGATAAAAAACTCTGCTCTACTTTAAATATAGCATGCTGAGCTAATGAGACCAGCTCGGCTGACTGATTGCTAGCAATAAAATTAGTTCAGTCTTTGCTGCAGAACAATAGCTCCCTGTTGTTTGATGTCTCTGGCTTCCTGACCTTCAGTATGTATTTCTGGATTAATTTTTCTGGCAACTACCCTCTCAGCTTTGGACTCAGTTTAGGACTGCTTTCTCCCTTTCAACTTTGCACTACCTGAACTAAGCAGTCAGGAAGTCCACACAATTGTAACCCTGGGAATGGCCTGCTTTTCCTCTGCCAGTTCTTGTGGACTATGAGTTTGCTCATTGAGCAGTCACTGATTTTAAACAGGAGAGGTATATTCACATGTATTGTACATCTCCATTTTTGTTGTGGTGCTGAAAATATTTTCCCTGATTTATACAGTGTGGTACAAATGAGAGCCACTTCAGGCCTCACATTCAAGTGTGCATTCAAATGCAAATCTTATCAAGATGTGGTGCATGATGATCCTTATCCAGCAAGAGAATTTAAGTGCAGGAGTTATTTCCATATGTATATTTGTTTTACTGGATTGAGAAAATTATATTTTCTCTCTTCTGTGGCATGTTACTTTCTGGAGGAAGGGAATGAATGTATGAGAAGCTAATCCTGAATAAAGAATCTTCTTTAGTTGCCATTTTACCTTGTGTGGGACCATGAAAGGTATAGAATTAATCTGTATCGTTTCAGGCTTCTGAGAATTTGAATGAATGTATTTTTTTCTGTCATTTTAGAAGACTTCTGCAGAAGGTTATATGATCAGATAGGGAAGTGCAGTTTCTACAAGTTAAGTGAGAGAAATTGAAAAAGAAAAAAAATCTGAATCAGCTTGATGGAAATTTTGTTCTTTATCATGGTCTCTGACTCACACACATAGATTGCTTTGCATGGAGCCTGTCAGAAACTTCTAGAGCTAAGTGAAGCAATTTTTGATGGGAGCCCCAAGCCCTCTCTTGTGTTCACGGATCAGTGTTCCCACTCTTTTCCTCAGTTCTTTTTCAGTTGCTGCAGCCCATCAAAACTTCTTCCTTCTCACAAGGAATTAGCTAAGTGGAATTCCTCTCCCCTCCATGTGTTATTGTCAGTTTAGTTCATTCTCACTTTTAACTGCTTGTTTTTCTACTATTTGATTTTTCCCTTTTCTGCCCTTCTGGGGGCTTTTGAGCCCATAGTGTCAACCCTGTTTGTTCATAATCTCTAAAGCAATTTTCAAGAAGTATATTCAGTATGGGGGTAAAAGTACCCAAACTAACGGTCATTCTCAATGTGTACTTTGCTTGGGAGAAAGCCATGTAGTAGAAACTTCCAAATAATGTAAAATCTTCTCCTAGGAATTCTTGAAAAGCCGACTCTAGTCTTTTAAAATTCTTGAGATGGAAACACTTTTACAGGATGGAATAGCACTGATTCTGGTTGCTTCTCCAGGTCTTTCAGGGCAGTTAGTGCTACAGTCTAACGTCCCCATGCAGCTCCATCTTCTGTGCTACCTTTGGTACCATCCACCTTAGATTCAACTGTCTACTTGCTACGGTCAGCAGTGGTCTTGGATTCATTGGCTTTGGGACCTAACACATCTTAGTCACCTATTCTTGATCCTCAGGGATTAGGTGACTTCATCTGGAAGCACAGAGTTACTTCTCTAGATGAGAAGAAAAAGAAAGACAAGGTCCAGCATTATAGGAAGATGCCTGATGATAAAGCTTTACAACATGATTCTGCTCCTCTATGTGCTCTAGTTCATACCTTGCCTTCTTTGACATCGATATGAAGTGCTGCAGGCCACTGACCTCGCTCCTGTGGAGTTTACTGTAGCTGGACCTGTACTGAAAAGAGTTCTCTTATTCAACTGTCCACTATGATCTTGCACCCATCTACTGACAGTGCTTCATAGGTACAATTGCCATTGTAAAGCTAATGTCTTTGTCAGTGTAATCCCATTATGTCAACAGGGGAAGACAATAACAGGTCTGACACACTGCATGGTAACTCATGTGTGTAGGCTGACTCCATCCAGAAAAGTGGAGGCTGGTGCAAGGGAAAAAAAATCCCTGGATTCATTTTGTCTGAAAGTTTCAGGTGGTCTCCAGAAGGTTCAAAATGTTCTTGCTTTCTTATAGAAGACTTAATTTATCTAGTTATTTCATTTCACATATGCATGTTATTAATTTTGAATAAAATGTGTGCAGAAACATGTTAAACTGCTTTGTGTGTGTGTGTGTGTGTGTGTTGTAGAATCCTATTCTTTCCATTCTGTTTCTGTCTGTGGTACCATATTGTCACATGTTATCTTAATCTCTGGTACCAAATTTTCTATTAAAGAAGGAATGCCCAGCCTCACATCTACTTTGTTAACTGAAATATATCTGCAGTTAGATAGATCTTATTCTACCATGGAATGGGGTAATATTTTAATGCTCTTTTATCCAGAAGTGGATTCCAGCTTGATCTGTTATGAAAGGATCCCATAAATTTTAGAAGACAGTCCTGGATGAGTTCTGTCTCTTACAAGACTAGTGGTCTAATCAGACGTTTTGCTGTAGTGCTAGTGAGATCCCATTGCCTCTATTTAATAGCTGTTAGTTTTGTGCACTAAATAACCTACCAATTGTTGACAAGGCTGAGGACGAAAACCATCTTCCACAATATTGCTGCTGGGAAAAATGCATAGAACTTTTTGTTTGTCTGTTTAGAGCCTGACATTTCTGCTTTTTATTTGAACAGTAGCAAAATGTAGTTAAACCCAGTCCACTAATCACTCTGTTTTGTGATATTTCATAGTAAGAAATAGATGATATTTACAACAATGACCAATGCTTTCTATGAAGCCATTTGTTTAAAATTTCATTTCACAGAATGCAACATTTGCAATCAAATACTTGGAAATGAAATCAATAGAATTTAAATTAGTCTAAGCCTGGATTTATCTTCTTATATTTTCAATTTTGCAAATCAAGGTGGTATTGGCTATGCACTGAAAACTGTTTCTTTAATATATGCCTTGAGCTGGAGGGCCACAACTAATGTGCATATTTGATTTATATGAGTAATTTGCATATATCTCTCATGAATATTTAACTGCCTGTTCTGAGAATGTCTTGAACTTATTCTCTGGAACCTTGCGAAAAGCTCTTGATAACTTGGAAGAGTTATGTATTGGACATAAATCCTGAGCTAATAACATGGTGAATTTGGGATCTATATGTGGAAGTGTATATCTTTGGTTATATTCTTAAGGAGATCTTCATGGGAACACATGGCTTTCCATATTGAGTCATTTCCATTTGCTGTATTAATTAAAATCGAATATTTAGGAACTGGAGTCCTTGGATACTGTGGATGATTACCCAATAAAATCTGGTATTTTGTGTTTCTGGTAAGTAATGCACAATCTGGGGTTACTTTCAAGTTCTACAGCATTAGAACTTGTATTTAGATGTTGTACAAGTTCTAGCTCCAAGCTAGCAAGAAAGTCTGCAATTTATATTTGTTGAGCAGAATCTATTTCTTCCTGAGCCATCAGGAAGAACTTCCTGACAGTCAGAGCTGTTCAGCAGTAGAATATGCTGCCTTGGAGTGTGGTGGAGTCTCCTTCTTTGGAGGTTTTTAAACAGAGGCTGGATGGTCATCTGTTGGCAGTGCTTTGATGTGTGTTCCTGCATGGCAGGGGATTGGACTAGATGACCCCTGTAGTCTCTTCTAATTCTCTGATTCTGTGATTCCTTTGTCCCAGTGATAAATAAGCTGAGTACTACTATTGTGTACTTAGGATGCCAAACTCATCAAATTATAACAAGGTCCTTTGCAAACTGATCCAGAGTAGCATAACTGTCTTTTTGTACTGTGTAATGAGTTCTTCTCTGCAACACACCCAAACATTTTCAGTATTATGTGTTCATCCCATGCTGTGCATCTGGTTATGAAAGAGCCCAGTCTTTTCCAAACCTTTAACTGGATTACTTGAGGAGTTCCTTGTCCTTCTCTGTCTTATGGAGTCAGATTTGGTTGTTTCTGTCTTTTAGTTCTTCAGTTAATGGAGAATTGGTTTTCATTGTCTGAGTCTGAGTAAGAACTTGCAGAATTTCAAGGACTGCTTTATAGTGTATATTCATAGGATCTTCAGGATGGCTTATAATAGGTGAAAATAAATAAAAACAATAATACCTATCCTAAAGATCTATAAAAATTTTCAGTCAGGGATTATATGCCTCATCTTGTTTTACATTAGAGAAAGATATGCTATAAAATAGCATTACACACTGAATCTCTATATCACACATAAGTATTTACATAATTGTTAGAACAACTGACCAGAGGGGGGATGCATGCATCCTGATCTAGCAGACCATTACACTTGCATGTACACCTACCTATATCTATATATGGTCTGAGTTGGTTCTAAAATAAAACTGTTTTGGAAGGCAGTGTTACAACTATCATGACAGAGTGTAATTTCCTACATAACTGAATATGTTCAGTTATACACCTGAGGTTATCAAGAAAAGAACATCATGGTTTTATTTTGTATTTTTTGGCAGCAGCATGGCTATGTTTGGCCAAACTGTGGAAGGATAATAGGAGCCATAGTGTAAAATCTTGTCCACAGAAGCTTTGTCAGTAGAATTAATGGTGGGAAAATTGTCTTGTTGGTTGAGTTAAGAGAAACCAATAGAACTAGTTTAGAGAACCCAATAAAACATTTAGAACTGTTAACTTTTAGGAATATTTGTACTTGTATTTATGTTCTTAAAGATTCAGAAATAGATTTCCATATACTCCGTCTCCTACCACTGATTTGTACAGTTATTGTATGCTTTATTATCTGATTGTACCATTTCTGAGTTGAGCTTTTTTATAATGAATATTTCAAGAAAGACGTAAAGACTAGGAACACTGAAAAATAGCTAAAATTCATAGCAAAATGGAACCTTTTCCTGGTTAAAGGGAAAGACTTGCTGAAATTAAAAAACAACTTTCTTTTAAAATCATTAGAGAATTGTCTTGACAGATGAGTGTGCTATCATGAAAAAGTTTGCCCCTTTAGTTTTACTTGTATAGTCTCACAGAAGGGATTACCAGAAAAGCAGAGCCTGGCCACTTGTCCATGCCCCCCCCCCGTGTGTGTGTGTGTGTGTGCGCATGTGATCATATGAAAGTGGTATGCAGTTATGCAGTTATATTTCCAGTGTGGTTTTCATTCAGATTTTCACTATTGTTGAGTAAATTCATTTTTAATAGTTGATGATTTATTTACATTTGTTCTTTAGCCAGTGTGGCTTATATTGAGTCAATAAAAATGTATTTCGCTATACAAAAGAGAAAATGGGAGAGGGAATGTGGAAAAAAAAGTAAACTCTGGTACCAGTTCCTAAAGTTATAATGACCTTATGGAAAGGAAACAGTTTGAAGAGAAAATGAGCATGATGCAGCACAACTGATACAATCTACCTACTTCCCATCTGTTGCTGCTGCTGTTATTATTATTGTTATTAATATTAAGAGTAATAATAATATCCTGCCTTTTTGCAGTCCAGGTAAAATGCAGAAGATTGTGTGGCATATAGGATAGAATAGCTGGGAAAGGAGGAGGGGAGAAACACAGATATTAAAAACTGGACAGAAGATACCTTAATGTCAGGAGAGACCATTTACTGATTCATGCTATGAAGCTATTGCATTATGAAGTGCCCAACGGTTGTGGAGGTGAGAACTGCTTATAGATGTCAATAGATACAACCAGGATTTTAATACAGCTGAAACTGAGCACTGGTATGTCAACTCTTATACCCCACCCATCAGTGGCAAAGAGAGCTTCCTGTTCTGTCTAATTCAATTCACAGCAGTCTGAGACAGCACAGTCAATGGTGAGGTATGCTGGGTGTTGCTGTCCAACATCTTGAAAGCTGCCTGATTTTCCTATGTGCTAGGAAAAATCCAGATGAGGATTGAATATCCTTTGTGGCCACTGAATGCTTTGTGACCATTAGGTGTAGGTGACAGTAAATGAAGGAGGGTGAGAGTGGAAAATGGAATGAAGTGACTGTATTCAGAAATGAATTTATTTCAGGAGCCTTTGTCCTGTGTATCGGTACTGCTGAAAGTGGTGATCCATGGACCAGTATAAGTATACTAGCCATTGGCTGCTGGTCCTTAGTGAGTTTCTAGAAAAGAAAGGTGGAGCCAATAGTCACAAATATAGTACTAGTCTCTAGCATACACTTTAAAAAAAAAATAATTGGCAGTCCCCCCACATTAGATAGCTTGGGAGTCACTTATCTGTATTAAAGTATCCACACTGCTTAATGGCTTTTGAAAAGGTATGAAGATGTTTTAAAAAATATCTCCCTGTTGCTTGCACAATGTAGACTTTAAGTACAGTGGTGTAGAAGAGTTTCTTGGGTTTAAGGCAAGGACATTTTGTAGATTACACTGAACTTGCTGCTATCACTTCAGTGAAAAACCATCTTGTGTGTATTTTGGTAGTTTTACAAAACTGCCCGTCTCACCATCGTGTGTTAGATCATTTTAATTCTGAATAGCTGAAGAGCAGAGGATCACCAATTCTGATATTTCAGTAGAAGTAAAAGCAAAATCATCCATGGATGGAAAATTACAGCTCATGTAGGTGTTGAAAAGCCTCTGCTTCACATTTTAAATTGGCAGCAAGCCAAGTATTCAGAGTGCCCCCCCCCGCCTTTATAGAGAGGCCTTGTCTTTAGGATTGTAAAAATGCTATCACCACACCACCCTTTTTCTTCAAGATTCTGTTTACACAAATCTTGCTTCCTCATTGTGCCAAAATAAGTAACTGTTTTATTTCTCCCACTAAAATTATTGGGTAAATTCTAGGAGAGCGCTTGTCTTCTGTGTTTTTAGTGCAATGTACTAAGGTATGGATGACAGACTGTTTAAATTGTGATTTTAATATAAAGAAGGTGTATCTAGTGTAGAATCGATAACTCCCTATGAAGATAAATTTTGGAAGCAATTCAATACTTTGCTGTGGTTTCACCAACTTACATTATGTGCTTAACATTTCCATCTGGCTTCACTAGAAATATACATTTATGTGAAGTTATTAGCAGACTTAAGAATAGATGAAGCTACCTTTTATTGAGTAAGATAGTTTGGTCCTCTTTCCCCTTTTCTATGCTGTCTCCAAGGCCTCAGACAGAGATCTTTCTTAAAAATGCTCTTTGTTTCCCTTTTCTTTGGTGATGACAGAAACTTAACCTATAATCTTGTGTGCTCTGAGTTATCACAGAATAATACTTGCTTCCTTCACTTTCTTCAAATGCAGTGTGCATGAACTTCATGCTGATACTTGTTTGGTCTTGTTGCTTCTGTTTGTGGGTAAACAACCGAGGCATGGATAGCTTAACATTACATTTGAACATGGGATTATGACTTATTATGTCCAAACCGGCAAGGATCTTAAGCTGCTTTATAAAAAAAGTTTGCTGTTGGCTTACAGGTTCTGTACTTGGCTACACTGAATCACAATCCACGTTCTCACAAAGTGCTGTCTGTGTCTGATTTGTTTCCCAGTTTTGATGAGCAGCAAAGTAGAGCAAACTTTGTTTGCGGATACAAGCATAAAGTGACAGGCAAATGCAGTTGATGATTGCTAAATTTGACAGCTTGGTTTGTCTAATAAATTATATGTATATCATTCAGTTGTTTACAGGGTTTTATCTTAGAGTATTCTGCAGATATATCCAGCAACTCTATTTAATACTGGAAAAACCTAACCTGATTTTGTTTCAGGAAGTAGCTTGGTATTTCTAACTAAATGCAATCCTGTGTGTGTGCGCTCATGTGTACATGTGTGCTAAACTTGGCAAATTGGCAGCCATATTCAAAGTGAAGGGGAACAGGTAGGTAGGTGGGGCTCATTTAACATCCGTCTGTGAGGGAAATGAACTACACTAGCTGGAGAGTGTCATATCTCAGGGACCCAATTTGTGCCTCTCCCAAGGGAACAGAATGAGTTTGTATTTAGTGGATCCAAAGCCGGCTCTGACTTACCACAATGCCCTGTCTGGAGTCTCATGGTTGCAACTATTGGAAATTAAATTGATGTAAGTAAGTTTAACATAACAAGACAAAGTGCTTCTCTTGATGCGTAGTTAAGATGTGAAATTCACAGTCGTAGGATATGAGGATGGCTACTCTTTTAGAGAGCTGTGAAAAATGGTTTAAGCAGATTCATCAGGACTCCAGCTCCATTGTGTTATGAAGTATTCTTATTCTTATAGTTAACTCAACATGCTAAGAATAATTTTTGAAATAGCTTTCTCTGATAGCTCTATGTATGTAGTGTAGATTAGGCTTGTTCACATTATGATATTTTCTCTTCAAAAAATTATATCTTACAAAGTTCTTGGAAAGCATCTAGCAAGCTGTTTGCCGATGAAGACATGTATCTTATTTCCAAGGCATGGCTCAATTTGTGTGGCATCAAAGTTTGAGTATTATCTTCTGTGTAGTCTGTTCTGTGTAATTCTTAATTACATATTACAGTGATTAGTTGCCACAATGCCTGTGGTTCAGATATTGTTTCACGCCATATTGTACCAGAGCCCATTCAAATTAGAAATTGCTTAATTCATGATGAAAAACATTGTTTTGCTGCACATAATAAAAAAATGTAATTTCTTAAAATAATAGTCTGAAAATGATGAGGTACTGGAAGTTTAAAAGTTTCCTCAGTTTCCCGCTGTATATGGCTTCTGAGTAAATTAATTACAATGGTTCCTCTGTATATGCAGCCTCCAGATCTGTGATTTCAGGTGACTACAGAGCATTGCATAAAATGGTGGCGACATGAACACAGACATGCTGAAGCATCTATGTGCGTGTCACGGCCATTTAGTTATGTGGTACATGATCGTTCACATTTTTCACTATTTATTGGAGGTCCTGGGACCAAATCCTCCCCTACACGAAAGTGATGGTTTGAGGAGGCCTTGTGATTCAGAAAGTTGAAATATGTTGAGTATATTTAAACGACATTGTACTAGAAACAGAATATTTTTTGTTGTTCTTTGTGATAGTATTTGTAGTTAATTATTTCTGTTGCAGATGTTTTTCAAGTAATTATAAGACAACATGTTTGTATGATTTCTACATTTTAAAGATGTAAAAGAAAAGATTTATGCACACTTGTGTTTAAGCTTTTTGTTGAAACTGATCTCATTACAAAATATTTCAAAATAAACATGTGTGTGTTTCTTTTAAAACAAGTTCTGGTCAGGATATCCAAGGAACAAGTGTGGTTGCAAGTCTTCCAGTTCTGATGCGACAGAATCCTGCAGAGACACTAAGGAGAGTCTTGCCAAAAGTTCGAGTAAGTGTACTATGCTTATTTTGAGTGCTTTCTTTTGTCTTCGCTTTAAAATAATGGTTGTGTTTCACATCTTATGCTAATGAGAAAGCTCTCATTAATTTTAATAGCAGTGAATCAGACCTTTGGTAAGGAAGACAACAAAACAATATGGCTTGTTCAGGTTAACTTCGCTTCCCTGTATTAACAATTTATATTTTGGAAACTTTTCATAACTAACACATATATATTCAGGTTTATATGATTTAATCATATATGCAAAGGCAATGTTACTGATACCCCAGTGAAATGTATTTGCTTGTTGCATGATGTTGCATGATGCAGTGATAGTTTTATTTGTCTGGTAGTGGTCCCCAGAAGATAATATCACCACTGGCTTATCTGTGTACATATTTAAAGCTTGCTTGCCCTGTTGCAGGCTGGGTCTAGTACAACACACAGAGTTTTCATAAAAAGATGAAAAGAGTAGCTGATTCAGCAGGAATAGCATATGTGTATATGAATAAGGGAAGAGGATCTTATACGGAAAATCTTGAAGTTTACCTAAGATTTTGTTGAAATTCGCATTTCTTCCCAGACTTCCAAAACTCCAGATTCCCACCTGGAGCAATCTCTTCCACCCTATTTGGCCATGCTGCCTGCTTTTCTCCTATATGTTTTCTGTCTATATGTCATGATTGAAAGAACTGAGCAGGCAGCTCTGGGTGCTCAGTATGTGTTTGGATTTCTGATTCTTCTGTAATAGTCCTCCATGCCAATATCTGTAGGAAAAATGAAAAGTTCTGCTGAACATGTGCAAACAATTGAACACATCTAACAAGCAGAGAAATTGTAAGAATAGTGAGCTTTTTATTAATAGCTCCATCTGCATAGCAAGTGTGCCCTAATGGTTGAATGTCTTTCTTATGTGCTTTTTACCTTGCTATTGTTCATGGAATAGAACAAACAGGCTCTACATACAGTTCTACCAGAACTCCTGATGTGAAAGGAGTGCGCATGCTCACATTCACTGTTGTCTGTAGTTCCACTTACCTTCAGTGAAGCATAAGCACTGGCTGCTAGTCAGGTGTGTCACGCTGTCCTCTCTCATTCCCTTACGAACACCAAATGTGCACCCAAGTTCAGGAATCTGTGATTCAGCTGCTTCCTGCTGCTGAGTACTCTGAAAATGTTTTATCTTACTTTAAGAAGGTAGAGTGTGGGTGCTGAGTGAACTATGTGGGTACTCCTGCCAAAGGGACTGTGTGGGTGTACTGTTTTGTGCCCTCTTCTCCTTTCCAGTTATATGTATGATGTTCATCAAAGGTGATTGTGAGGCATATAAGGTGGTCTGAACTTCTGCTTGGAAGGTGTAGAAAGCAGTAGCAGCAGTGACATTGCGAGCTGTGCCACTGATAGTGCCGTGATGGTGCAGTGTGTACTAATACAGGGATCTGGGAACATCTTCCCAAGTACATTGGCTTGTTCTGGCACAGTTCCTGATTGGTGAGCATTGCTGGAGTTTCCTTCCTCTTTGGATGTTTTTTTTATTCTTCTGTACAAGCTTTCAGTTGTAAGTCTGACATCTACAAGAAGAGTTTAATCAGTTGTTAATTTTTGGGTAAATGGCTTTCTAGTATGGAAGCCGTAGGAGTTCTGTTGATAATTTGCTCCTTTTTAATTGGCTGAATGTATGTGACATTTGAATTCCTACTGATTGAACTTCTGGAACACTTTGGAACTTTTTTTTTTTGGTTGTTCTTTCATTTAATGATTGGATAAAGTGGCGGTGTTCTAATTGAGTTTAATGCCTCTTTAAGACTGATATTTGCAGCTTATTCCCATCCACCCTTTGCTTCCTGTATTTCCCTGAATTATTTGATAGGTTTTAAAGGGCAACCTTTAAAGGGAGGGAGGCTTTGGGGGATAGATTGAAAAGAGTGAACGGAAGCAATAATTGTAAGTGGTTGGAAGAACCTCCAAGTATCATTGTTAATCATCTGGACTAATCTTTTGCACATCATAATGGCTGTGTTATCCTTATCCAGTGCAGTAATATCAAAATACTTTGATTTCATTTTTATCAAAATGGGAAGTATCAATAGGAATCACTGGCTTGTTGAAAAATGACAGTTCACTATGGTGTACTTTTAGAATGGGAAGATTATTTGACTGATTGTTCAAAGAGGGTAGAAGACTTGAGAACAGCTTGAGTGCAAAATTTCTGCTTGCACAGGAGAAGTATTTACTGATTCATGATAGGGCTGACTCTGCCATTAGGCTGCAGTGGTTGCCTCAGCAGCAGATACAGGGTGGCATGGAGGGGGCAGCAGTGGCAGCCCTACTCATTTCCTTCTGTTGGAGGACAAAGCTGTGCATTCCAGACGGCTAATCTGCTTTCTGGTTCAGTGAAAGAAGCTGTCCCATTACCTTGCTGAAAGAGATTCAAATTATATTGTCTTATACAGAGACAGTTTGGTTCTCGAGATACTACAAAATTGGCTTCAGGTTCCTTATACATTCCCTTCCTCATCTTTCTGTCCGCAGATAAAATGTAACAATTGAGGGATGCCTTCTGTCCTTATCTTGACAATACTGCAATCCAATACTGCAATCCAATAAATATTTGGGACATTCCTTATTTTCTACATGTGTTCAGTTGAGGGGGAGAGGAAGTTTAGAAGTATGAAGCTTGCTTCACACCATTTCCTTAATGGAATACTAGGATAAAATGGTGCTGTTGTGACTTCTGTAGTTGTTCACATTCCAAGTGGAACATTACTACCATTAGTGATATTGTGTAAGGTCTGAGAAAGCGTACTTGTAATTGCTTATTTCTTTTCTTTTGTTGATGGATTTTTCAGACCAGGCTCTCCTTGCTTATTAACTTGAATTTATTTAAATGTGCAGACTGATCTATTCCGGAAGCTCTGCGTGGTTAATAAGCAATTAATCTTATTTTTAAAGTCATGTTAAAATGGAATCCCAAATAGCTTAGAGCATAACCCATTTTGAATCCTCAGGTCTTTTTAAGCCTTGCTAATGCAAGTAGAAAGGCACTCTAATGCTTTTGAAATGTTCACTGGTATTTGGAAAGGAATATCACAGTATCTTGAGAAAACCATAGTTTGAAATATTGAATTGAAATAGTGTTTCAGTTGAACATTTTAAATGCATCTCAGAATAAAGAAAGTTTTTACTTAAGTCATGAGTGTGGCTGACTGTTTGATAATTCTGTACTAGCTTCATCACATCAGTAAATTAACTAGTCATCTGTGGAATAACTAGGAAATGTCTCATTCTTAGGGAGGCTGCAGCAAGTATGACATTAAAAGCTATGACTAATTTTGCTCCTCTTCCCGTGTAGATGGTACATCATTCTATTATGACTGCCCTGACCATTCTTGCTGATATTAATTTGTAGTATCTTATGGGAAGAGTGCCCTGTGTACTCTTCCTTTCATTCATAATGCATCATGGAAGGACTGTGATGAAAAATTTCCAAGCTCCTTACTTCAGAGCTGCCTTCTTGTTTCTCCTTGATAGCCAGGTATCCTTCTAAGTATTATTATCAATGCCAATCATTAGGAACTTTAAAGATACAGTCCTTCCTCCACGTTCATGAGTTTGACCTTTGCAAATTTGATTATTCTCTGGCACCCACTTGCCTTCCCCCCATTCTGTCCCTCCCATTGCTTGCCTTTTGCCCAGATGCGTGGAAGGAAGGCACATACACTTATGGAAAAGGCAAGGGAGTGGGGGGAAGGCACGAACGTGCTTTCGCCATGCTCAGGGCTGCCCCTCCCATTTGCTTGCATTTTGCCCTACCATGTGGAAGCAAGGCATGTGTGCCTGGGCAAAAAGGTGAGAGAATGGGAGGGGGAGAATAGGAGGAGGCATACACACATCTTCTCTATATGCAAGAGTGCTCCTCCCATTTGCTTGCTTTTGATCTGGTGCATGGAATGAAGGCACATGTGGCCAGGCAAAAGACAAGAGAATGGGAAGTATAGAATGGGGACACGCATGTTCAAATGAGGGGGCAGAAGAGAATGTGGAGAGTGCTCACTTGGGCAGGTGAAGAGTTATTCATATTTTCTTTAGCTTTCGCAAGGGTCTTGCTCCCCTAACCCTTGCGAAAGTTGAGGGGCCACTGTGGTTAAATTATTATCAGCATCTGTGTTTGGATTATAGTGTATTCTGTTCTCAGGCTAGGAAGTTCATAGACTTTGCAAGGCTCAGAAGAAGCAGACAAAGTTTGAGATGCAAGAAGCCTAACTAAGTTCAAGTGACAAAGAACACTTAAAAACCAAAATCTGTCAAGTCCTGTACATGAACATTCATCAAACAAAAACAATAATGAGTGATAAAGTTAAAAGTGTTATTAGAAGATTATTTGTTCACTGGCGTGTAAGGATATGTTACCAGTTGAACTTTGGCAGAAAGAACTTCAATAGTTGGTGAGGAAATTACTTTCCACCTCATTGCATGTTGAGCACCAATTTTGCAAGAAAAGCAGGATATAAATAAATAAAACAATAAAAATGCTTTAGGTTCAGATTGGAGTACTGATTCCTAGGCTCAGGTTCTGCACTTTTGCTATAGTCAGTATGTGTGTGTGTGTGTGTGTGTATGAATATAAAGAGAGAGCGAGAGAGAGTCTCTGTGTGTGTGTTTGTGTGAGAGGGTACTTCTGGTATCATCTGTCCTTTCCACATATTCTGTACTATACTACAGAAATCAGAAAATTGTGCCATTTAATTTCATACTTTCTTCCCAGCCTTCTAGCTGACTTTTCAATAGTAGGAAACAGAAAGGAGTAGAGTGAGTGCCAGGTCAGAGGAATAGCCTACTATTACAGGAGCATCAGACAGTGGGGCCATCCTAGAATCAAAGTGTGGACACAGTGCATTATAAGTGAGATCTGTAACACATCAGTTTGAGGGGTAGCATAATGAGGGAGCAACAGCTTCAGTTTGTGAAATAACATGACTGGTTACATGGGTTACTTTAAAAGGCACTTTTGGGGGCAAAAATACTTTGACATTTTGAAGACTACCCCTCTCTCCACATTTTGGACTCATTGCTTACTTTTTAAGATTATTTTTTTTTTTGTGGGGGGTGGGGGAAACAAGAATGAACTAAGAAACAATAAAAAGTCATAAATAACTAGGGTGAGGTATGGACTTGTGCAACATAACTGCAGCAAGTTCACCCCCCCTTTTTTAAATAAATTATAACTCCTTTTAAATGTAACTTTCCAAGATCTGCTTGATATTCCCTTCAAGGTACACCTATGACAAATGTCATATTTCTCTAGTGGGCAAGCCAGTCTTTTCATTCTGAATTCCTTGATTTTGCCAGCCAGACAGCTGGTATGTGGGAGAAGATTGGAAAGATATTTTTTTATATATATATGTATGTATGTATATGTATAGTGTGCATTAAAACAAGGACATGCAGAGAATTGCTCCCAGAATCTTGGGATTTGTGCAGCTGTCTATGAGCTAGCTAATGGAAACTATCCTGACCTGAGGGTTTACTAGCAGAGGAATTGCTCGTTGGAGTGTCCTAGATTCCTTAATTTATAATATTAAAAGAGTTCTTTATTATTTCTTTACCTAAAACATATGGTTCTGTGCTGAATACAGGTGGGTAAAATCTTGGGTTTGACATCTATCTCTGATGCAGCAAGTCTTATAAAATATTCAAATGCAAGGGCACCATGTTGACCGTAACACAAATTCCAAAGTCCACATTGTAGTAAAACCTTTATTAGGCCAGCCAAAAAGACACAAAAATCTCTGTGCAACTTTTCATAATGAAAAGTTCATTGGGCAAAGATACTTTTAAAAAGCATTCACAGGAAGTGGGGCAGGGGTGATAGGGTTAGAGCAGTCGTTCCCGAACTTTAGTCTTCTAGGTGTTTTGAACTTCGGCTTCCAGAAGACCCATCCAACTTGGTCAGCCCTCAGGAATTCTGTGAGCTGAAATCCAGAACACCTGGAGGGCCAAAGTTTAGAAATCACTGTGTTAGACTAACAGTGTGTGTGTTGTCTTCAAATAGTATGAGAGGTAGAATCTGCAGACTCTCAAATTAGAGCTACTCAGGCCACACTCCCAATTGATCTGGGCTCACAGGGAGCAATAAAAGAAATAAAAGCAGAGTAATAAAATTTGGTTTTCTTTGTAGGCCATTTCCACACACCACCGTTATAGTGCTATAGTCCACTTCTATTTCAGTTTAGAGAGGGGCACTTTGGCCTCAGTAGAGTACAGACTCCAGAAAGGATTCTGAAAGTAGAATAATAGCATTATAACAGTGTAATACGGAGATGGCTGTAGTCTCTGCACCTCATGTAAATGGGTCTTATGTTTGTGCTGAGCCACCATCAGAATGTTTCAGAACCAGGTAGCTCTGGCAAGAGTCTCACCGTTTCCTCTCTCTACACATTCCCAGTCCTGTCAGTGCTACTCCTTTCCTCAGTTTCTCCCTATCCACTGTGAGAGCGTCATAATGTGGACATCCTGCTGCTTTTGCTGAGTAGGTTCGTCTCCCTGCCGGGTTTTTTTGTGGGGGGGGGTTTTTTGGTCTTATTTTTCATTTTTTCCCCTTTCTTTTGTCTTACTTTTGTCTCCTTTTCTCTTCCCACATTTTTTAAAAAGAACCTTTCTTTTCTCCTTAGGGTTCCTGCCCATTTTCCTGACTTTTTATGGCCCCTAAGCCTTCTTCAAATGCTGTTCTTTGGCAAGAAAGTACATCTGTCTGATGGGTCCTCTCAGTGCTTATTTTGCTTAGGCAAGGGGTATATTAATCAGCAGTGCCACATTTACTGTGGATTTATTGCCGCTTATTTCCATTTATGAGAAGGTGCAGATAACTACTAGAAGAAACACATTTACCAGTATGTAAGCTGTTCTCCATTTGAGAACACAGAAGAAATCTGAAATCTCAAACCTGACTGATGCAAAGCTCGCAGACTTTTTTGTAGGAAGATAGCAGTGAGTTTCATATGTAGTTCTCTATGGCCCTTTTCTCACGGGGTAATTAAATCTTCCCAGGTCGACCTCGAACGGGGGCCTTTTTCACCTTAGAGAGAACCAGGTCGCATTTAATTTTTTTGATTCTCACCTCAATCCGCATGGGGGAGCCACCATCCAGCATTCGCGCGCCCTTTTTAAAAACCAGAAGAAATGTGTTTTTTTTTCCTCCGATCCGCGCTCGTCCTTTCGTGAAAAAGCGACGGTGCGTACTGATTCGTGCGGGGGATGAAGAGAGGGAGGGATTTAGGCGTGGCCAGCAGAAGCGACAAGACCGCCCCCAGTGCTTTCGAGTGCTGCTATCAAGGCTGAAATTAGCACCCCAGCAATGTTCGTCAGCAGCTCGTGCTCCATACACAAAACAGCAGAAAGCAAGCAGAAAGACAGAGGGGGGGAAATGTCTCCACAGCGGCTCCAAAGAAAGGTGCGGGACGGGGGGGTTGTTGGAGGATGTAAGGGGACACGCGTGTGTACTGACGTCCATGATGACGCTCAGAGTGTTTCTTTTAAAAACTGAGCACAGCCAATCACTGCCAGACAGGACGGGGAAAGGACACCTATGGGAGTGGCCAGGGTAATATTGTGTGAATGCATTGATGCTGCCTAGTCTTTTCTCTATGGAGCCGTGAGAATGCTCCTAAAATTTCAGTCCGTGTTAGTGGGGATTAAGGGAAAACCCGCCTGGATCGTAGCGGCACGATTTCTGCACCCCGTGAGAAAAGGGCCTATATTCTGAAAGATGGATATGAATTTGGATGCTGTATCAGGCAAAGCAAATCCCTGGAAAACAGTTTAGGGAAATTTACCTTTGGTTGGAGTGAATAAAGTCCCAGTTTAAAATAGTATTAACTTCCTCTTCCTGCACTGTAGGATATCACTGCTGAGAAGTTAGAGTCTTTGAAGTCAACATGTTTTACAATCATATGTTTAGGAGTTTGTGATGATGGTACTTTCTCTTTAAACATTCATCTTTTCAAGAAAAAGGAGAATAAATTATTTGTTTAAACCCTCTTCACTGATTTAAATAAAGCAGTCTCTTGTATTAGCTTTAACAAGCAAGGATGTTGAAGATGGCATATTGGTATATGGTATATAGTCATAGGCAAGTTGCTGTTGTTCTGTTTCAGAGGGCTTCTATAAAAAGAAGCTTAAATTAATGTAAATTAAAATAAACATTAAACTGGGTTTATAATGCATGATCTTCATTATTTTAGTTGAGATTTGACCTGAAATATGGTTTACACATATAGATATACTCTCAGAATACTAAAAAGGGTAAACGTTCCAGTTAATGTTGCACATTTTGTTGCCAGGATTTGTACTAGTTAATTCCTAGATTTTGTTGCACTTTTTAGAGATCAGGAAAAGGACCACTACACTTGTAATGGGTCCTTTGGAAGTTCAATGCAAATACAGATGAGTTAGGGCTAAATTTCATGTTATCTTGATTGTCATCCCTGTTAGTCTCCTACAGTCATTTTTTCTTCAAGAAAAAAGTAGAAATAAAAGTAGGCATTTTACAACATTGCTACTCACAAACAGTGTCCTTACATTTTCAGCAATTTGCTATGTATAATTTTTTTTAACAGAACAGAAACAGGTGAGCTAAAATTTGTATCAACATGCCTTGGCTTTTTTTCCTTCACTGGAGTACCTTTTTGTCCTGAACAATGTAATATCCTGGGTGCAGGGGGAAAGAGTTCCCTTCCATTTTCCAGGAAGCCATAATGCTAAGAAGCATAAATGACATATTTGGTTTTCAGTATTGGCCACATTCGTTGGGGCAAGTGCTGCTCTCATTTGATTCAGGAAATACAAGTAGTGTAAATTTGTCCTTTCCCCTAAACCAAACTCAAACCCTCACTGTGAAAACACATGGAATTCCCATGTATTCAGAGAATACCGCTGGATTCATTCAATGCATTTTTTTTTTCATTTGAATAAGGGATCATCACCTAATTTGCCCTTGAGCAGAGTTTTGCCCCCAGAAAAAGTCCTTTAGTGATACCCAATTTTGACTGCTCCTCCAGTGCTATTTTTTCGTGTGGAAAAAAACCCAACCCAATTTGCTTCGATATGACTTTCCCTCCCAGGTAAATGGTAAGGATGGGGAACAGATCTGGATGTGATTCAGCAGAGGGCAAAAATTTATAGCCTAATGCCTTCACACACAGGTCCTAGTCTGGGACAGGCCCCCTCCTAAAAGAAAGATCTAGAAACATGAGCTTTGGTTTGCTAATCCTTCCTCTGAGGTCATAGTTCCAAAGCAGCCAGTATCCTTTCATGAGGAAATGTAATTGTATGGTAAGAGTCAGCATAGTGTAGTGGCTTAAACATTTGACTATGACCCTGGAGACCAGGGTTCAATTCTCCGCTCAGCCATGGAAACCCACTGGGTGACCTTGGGTGTGTCACACACTCTCAGCCCCAGAAAATGCTGTGATAGGTTCTCCTTAAGGTCACCATAAGTTGGAAATGACTTGAAGGCAAACAACAAAAAGCATTTGTAGAGTGATTGCAAATCCGATCTTTTTTGTCCCCAAAGCTGTTACCCTGTATGTTGGGGGTCCCGGGAGGGGCACCCAAATTACCAAATAAAAACACAAGTTGGGGGAATTTAGCTTGAGCACTCTCTCGGCTAAACGAGAGGCAGGGTAACGTTAGCAAGGATCTTTAACCCAATGTATACAGCGTCAGGTCAGAGAGCGGCTAGACAAGGTTTTCAAGGTAACAAACAATATTTTATTAAAGACAAGAAACACGCAAGACAAGACATAAACTAACTAACTGAGAAATAGAAACGGAGAGCTTTTCGGGAAAGGCAATATGACGCCTGGTCTTGTAGTCCTGGAGAGAAGCAGGGTTCCGGGGAAGAAAGCTCAGCGGGGCTCGCTGAGGGGAGTTCCTTCAGACTACTGACAGCAAGGCGGGATGGAAGTCCAATGTAGTTCAAAGACGTCCCAAAAGTGGGGACCTTTTATAGGGTGGATTTTACCTACAGGCTATGTTGTGCTCGGTGAGAATAAAGGAAATTTGGAGTTGGACAAAGAAGCTGGAAAAGGTCAGATTTTGCATGATGGGTTTAGCTCTTAAGACAATAGCATGGCCAGCTTGTTAATAGCCTGACATAAAGAAATGTCTTGGCTCTTGGCTGTGGGGCTTTGTGTAGATCCAAGCCGAGCAGAACCAGTTTGCAGGGAGGTTTTTCCCTAAAGCAATGGAGAGGCTTAAATTGCCTGCCTGAATGGGGTTTTGGAATGTACAACCATTAACGGCCGCGCCCATACGTGCAAGAGACCTCTGCAAACATGTGGAGTAGGGTGGCAGAGAAAGGTCAAATCAAGGCCAAATTATTTGATATCAAAAGGATATCTAGTGCTCTCACCCAACGTATCATAACCATGATAACAAAGCCAGCCAGTTATATGGATCTCCAGAGAACCCTTCCCCTTAAGTCTGTTGCAGTCCACTTATCAGCAATGGCTTCCTCTCCCACTCTTCCCAATTTGTTTTCTCTACAAGGTGTCTTCATCTTATTGGTATAATCCCAAAATATTTAATGGAATTCAGCAGCACAGTGCCTGTATGCATCCCTTAGTGACAAGCAAATTCAGGAGGAATTGTAAAGAAACTATTGTGTTGTGGATTTCATCCAGTAAGATGCTAAAGATAGTTTCTAAACTGTGTAAAGCCAGCTTGGTAAGCACACCCAAACCACCTTCTTTTAAAGGTGAATAATTGTTTTTCCTTGCAGCTACATATTCATATGTGTAATTCTGGGCTGACATTTTTCCACTGAGCTGTCATAGTCATTCGTCTTGCATGGAGCAAATGACGTGCACACTTTCTATTCATACAACAGCTGTCAGCAAAATCCTTAGGCCAGGTTGTTTTTTCATAGAAGTCAGATGTTTTGATTTTCTGCTATCAAAATCTATCTAGGCCCAGATCTGTCTAAATAACATGGTTATGAAAGATTGTCACCTGTCTTTCTGGATATGTTCCAGAAATTAATGCTTTCTTATTTACTTATCGTTAACCATTTAAGCAGATTATCTTTATTGTCTATTAAATTAGATAAATTGTTGGACTTAATATAAAATATCTACAATACATATTGATTGATAATATAGTAATTGTTCTTCTGTATTACAAATGTGCTGTGTCTTGCCCTGGGAGAGCCTGTGTAGTATAATGTGTTTAGTAGCAGTCTAGGACTCTGGGAGACAGGGTTCAAGCTGCCGCTCAGCTATAGAAGCCTACTGGGTGACCTTGGGAGAGTCATACTATTTTAGCCTAATTGGAAAACAGGCAAACCTTCTTTGAATAAATTGTCCCAGGGAAACCCTATGATAGGTTGCTATATGTCAGAGTCAGCTTCAGGGCACGTGACAACAAGGGTTTGCCTTTCTGTCTCCCAAACATTATACTAACACTCCAAAGCAGTAGCTTCTGTGGGAAGTTGTTTTTGAGGTATGTAGTATGTGGCACATTTATACCTCCAGTTTAGAGACACTTTTTTAAAAAATTGGTTAACCGTGCTCTTTACCATACAATAATTTCTCATGAATTGTCAGTTTGGGCTTTGAAGATCATTAGCACAGTAGCCAAAGTTTAAACCCTAACTACCAAAATGGAAATCCAGTAACTGTACTAAAAATGCTATCGGCAAGATGGCAGCATAAAACATACGGTACATTGAGATATATTCTACCTCATTCATAATAATAGCATCATCTGTGCAAGAAGGAGTGTAATAAAGCTGGAAAACACCTAAAGTTTAGGGTTGTCAGATCTCATGGCCTGGTCCTGAATCTCCAGTTTTCATGGGTTATCTCCAGGCAGGAAACAAGTGTGCAAATTCTTGAGTTTTGGTGGCCTCCGCTTCAAACAATAGGAGAGGGCTGTATGCAGATTTCCAACTCAGCTGAGAGAACATCAGCTTCATACGATTTACAAGGCTTAACTGATCTGTTGCTACAATTTGGAAAGACACTTCAAGGAGTCTATGTTTTTACTTAGTTAGCTTCCTCCTTCCCCTCCAGTCATTGTGGTGCCAGGCTCACTCTCTATTCTGCTCTGCATCCACCTTCTGGCTAGAAGAAAGTAGGGTGCATTAAATGGTCCTTATCTTGTCTCCCTACATAAATGAGAAAGAACAACCTGTTCATTTCATCTGGATCTGGGAACAGCCATTTTAGCTAAAATTTCTCTCTTAACTTCCAAACAGGAAAATAAGTTTTCTGTCTCTCTCTGTATGTGTGTATTTAAATGACAAATTATAAGCAACTTTGGTAGATACTTAATGCATAATGCTTAGTGACATCACCAGAGCATTTCCTAAATTTCAGGTTTTTTCCTACAAACTTCAGGGCTTGGTGTGATCCTGAACTGGCAACTGTACTAAAGTCATAGTTAATGATACTGCCAGCAGAGAGAAACTTTATGATGTACAAACTGCCATTTCCTATGCCCTGCTGGGCTCACTGGCAGGGTGAAATGCGTGGATGGTTGCTCCCCCTGCTCTTCCTGTGTGTGTGTGTGTGTGTTTTAATTTAAAAAAGACTGTGATGCTGATCATAAATGGAAGGAAGATAAGGCCAAGATCCTATTGAATACCAGTGGTTTGTAGTAGTAGTTTGGAATCAGCCCTGCACATGTGGTGATCCACATTCAGTGAGGTCCTGGATGGATCATTGTGCAAGTGGCAAAAATGTCAAACTGATCATACTACAGTCTACTGCACAAACAGTTTGACTCAATAGGATCTTGATTAAGTGTACCAGCTCCAGAGTTGATATATGCTTCCCCCATGCTCTCCATATTCTTTTATAATGTTATTTAACTTGCACAGACTAGTTTTGCCCCAACCATGCCCTTTCTCTAACTGTTGCATTTGGCTCTTATATATGTATGCCTTTTCCTTTGTTTTAATTTTTTCCTTCCTTCCTTCCTTCCTTGGTTACACAGGAGGTCTTGCCTGTTGCAGGGGTGGAAATGCAGTTAACAGCTGCTGTTTCACTTTTGACTATTCTACAAGAGGAATCAATATCCATCCATACTTACTCCCACTCCTTCCTACACATCATTCTACAGAATTTGGAGCATAGAGATGCAGGTCAGACATATGTCATACTGCCTATTTTTTAGCTCATGATGCTTTGTTAAATAATGTACCATTTAAAACAGTGCATGCACCAAGAAAAAACAAAAAAACAAACAAAATGGTGAACCATGCTGCTGATGCTCTATAATGCAGTGTACAGCTAATTTTAATTTTTCTTCATCTTAGTTAAAAATATATTAGAGCTTGGCAGGCCTTCACTGACAGAGGAGTAAGCCCCACTGAAAATGTGATGTACTTCAAAGTATAGGTTTGTACTTGGAGAATGCAGTCCTAACTCAAAGATGGGGTACCTCTCGGAGATTAGGAATAGGCAAAAGTTTTGTGTGGCTAAGTGCCTTTCTGCCAGAATAGCCACGATTTGTTGGCTGATCTCAGAAATCAACTGCCCTGTTGGTTGAGCTCAACTAACAGAAGAGACAGACAAGGGGTGGAGAGAGGGAAAAGCTGAGTTATGCTAGTTTCAAACATCAGCTACCACAAGAACACAGCCATTATAACAGCATAAAGTTAGGTGAGGGCAAGATTAGTGCTAAGTCATTTCCATTCACCCATAGGTATAGCACAACTTCAGCTGCCTAGTGTTAGCTCAGTTGGTTCTTGACCACTTTGGCCAACCAGATTGCATTCTTAATCTGCACTTCCCTCTAATTCATCATTGTCAATATTTATGTTCATATAGTGGTGAGTTGTATCAGTAGATTTAAACCTCCCATCAACTTTGGTAGAAAAACTAACTATATCAATCCTGTATTAGGGCTAAATTTATCTCAAGAAAACCAAGTGAGTGGAAGTTAGTATGTGTGACACCATTTACAAGTAAATGAGAGTCAGTGGGGTGAACATAACATCGCAAAGTGAAGCACAAAAGTAATTCAAATTTAATGGATCCAACAGTTTTTAAAATAGCAATATTCTGTTAACAAGTACATAACTTCATTATAACAGCACATAGATGTAAGAGTGCAAAAATTATAAGTTCAGAATTACTACTAACAACAGCAATAAATGTCACACAGCCTATATGAGTAGGAGTTTTTAAACTTGCCTACACAGAAGGAAATCCTGTTCTATTCATTGGTGTTTACTGCTTAGGTGAGTGTGAATAGGATTGCATCCTAAAAGGGAAGTTCTCTACATGTCTAACTCAGAAAGAAATCTTACTAATTTTAATGGGGCATACTCTCAATGCGTGTAGGATTGGATCTTTAATTGATCTTTTAGAAGACACTCAGATTCTTACCAACAATTTGCTAAACAAAACTTCTAATAGATTTTTATTATTTAAGAGCATTGTTAATTGAGGTTACAATATAAAAGCCTGTTACAGATGTTTGTTACTTAAGAGCACCATTAATTGAGGTCACAATCTAAAATAGCTTTATGAAACAGTTAACTTGAGAGAACATGCAGATGTATCTGTTGACCATTTGTAATTCACAGGTGTCAGCAATGCCTGGCTGGAAACTCTTCTTGCTGCAATAGAAGCTTTGCCAAAAGAAACCATCAGACATGAGGTAACACTGGTTTTGCTGAATATGATTTAGGCAAGGGATATATTATACCTTGTAGTTTTCTGAAAGTTTGGTCTAGTTATATATTCATCCAGGATCAAACCATAGATGCTCCTCAGTTTTCAGATGAATGTCCCTACCCTGCCAGGAGTGTCAGTCTCTGATTAACTTCGCCCTCATAAGTTTCACACACAAAAGAATTTGTGAGATAGTGAGATTTACTGATTTATATTTACCTATTTTCCTGGGGGAAATCTGTGAATTTTATGAATTAGTTTTCAATTTTAGTAAAAGGTAAAAAATGTGATAGCTATTAGTGTTTAAGAAGTGCTGAAGTGTTGAATCAGGGCTGAAGTGTTGAGACAGACCAAGACCTGTGTAATCCAGCATTCTGTTCACATACTGACCAATCCATTATCCATGGGAAGCTCGCCAGCTTGACATAAATGTACTTTTCCTCCCCTCCATCCTGTACTCCCCACCAACTCAGAGACGTATGACCTTTGATACTGAGGTGACATGGGGCCATCCTGACTAGTAGCTATTGATAGCTCCATTTTCTGTGATTTTGTCCTGTCTTCTTTTAAAACTGTCCCAGTTGGCAGTCTTACTGTGTCTTGTGTCAGTGAGTTCCAAACTTTAACTAATCACTGTTTGAAGTACTGCTGTAATCGACCGAACCGACCGAACCCAAAGAGTTTTCATCCTGGAGAGAAGTGACTAGTGGGATGCCACAGGGTTCTGTCCTGGGCCCAGTGCTATTCAACATTTTCATCAATGACTTGGATGAAGGAGTAGAGGGCATGCTGATCAAATTTGCAGATGATACCAAATTGGGAGGGGTTGCTAATACCCCTGAGAACAGGATCAAATTTCAAAATGACCTTGATAGATTGGAGAGCTAGGCCAAAGCTAACAAAATGAATTTCAACAGAGAGAAATGTAAGGTCCTACACTTAAGCAGAAAAAATGGAAGGCAGAAAAAATGGAAGGCACAAATATAGGATGGGGGATGTGTGGCTGGATAGCAGTATGTGTGAAAGGGATCTAGGAGTCTTGATAGATCACAAGCTGAACATGAGTCAGCAGTGTGATGTGGCAGCCAAGAAAGCCAACGTAATTCTTGGTTGCATCAAGAGGAGCATGGTGTCTAGATCGAGAGAGTTAATGGTACCACTCTGTTCAGCATTGGTTAGGCCTCATTTGGAATACTGTGTCCAGTTCTGGGCACCTCAATTCAAGAAGGATGTTGATGAGCTGGAACGTGTCCAGAGGAGGGTAACCAAAATGGTGAAGGGTCTGGAAGTCATGCCCTATGAAAAACGGCTTGGGGAGCTGGGTATGTTTAGTCTGCAGAAGAGAAGGTTAAGAGGGGACATGATAGCCATGTTTAAATATTTGGAGGGATGTCATGTTAAGGAGGGAGCGGACTTGTTCTCTGCCACTTCAGAGACTAGGACAAGGAGAAATGGATTCAAGCTGCAGGAAAGGAGATTCCACTTCAACCTCAGGAAGAACTTCCTGACGGCCCGAGCTGTCCAGCAGTGGAATATGCTGCCTTGGAGTGTGGTAGAGTCTCCTTCTTTGGAGGTTTTTAAGCAGATGCTGAATGTCCATCTTTTGGGGATGCTTTGATGGGTGTTCCTGCCTAGCAGGGGGTTGGACTCGATGGCACCTGTGGTCTCTTCCAACTCTATGATTCTATGATTTTAATCTCTCCTAAATCTCATAATATTCAGCTTCAATGAATGGGTTCTAGTATTTATGAGAGATGAAAGAAACCTGCTTTCTTTATATAATGCATAAATTTATATGCCTCTGTCATATCTCTCCTCACTTGCCTGTTTTCTAAGCTCAAGAGCCCTAAATATAATTTTACTTATGGGGCACTTGTTCTGCTCCACTGATCATTTTGGTCTCCTTTTTCTGAAACTTGCGTGGTTGGCTGTTCAAACGAGCTAGCAATGGATATAGATTGTATATGCTGTGTTTTATCCTCATCCTATAGAGAAAATCCCTATTCTTCAATCAGCAATGAGGGGTTTTGCACATATTTATATTTTGTACAAATCATGGAAGATCTAATGGATTTCTTTTGTATCCTTAGTCTCCTGCCCGCCCCTATATTTTTAAAGATTTTTAGTTCTATGTTTGTCATTAACAACAAATACTGAGATAAAAAGATATCTGGAATTAATATCAGAATTATACTGGGTAGGGATGAGGGATGACTCCACAGTCATAAATGAAAGGAAAAGCATATAGAAGTCTATATCTGTAGGAGGAGTAAGGGTAACAATATATTTTGCTTGTTTTGATTAGTATATGAAAAACTTCATTATTTTTGATATTTTATTTATCATGTGTTGGTTTTTATATTACCAAAGGCATTTAATCTTACTTGTCTGTTGTATTTCAAGTGCTTATTTTGATATAATTGTTGTAGTAGATCATTGAGCAGTTCTTATACATCTGTTGTCCATTCCCTCAGTAAAATCAGTAAGAAAACACTTTATAAATCTTAATAATAACTAGAGATAGAACGAATCCAGAATTTTCTGAATTGAATCCAGACCCAAATCCCTGGAAGGTTCTGGGAATACACGAATCTCACAGATTTCAAATCTTTTGAATCCTTTTTTTTTTAAAAAAGGGTTTAGAAAACAAGTGAAAGAATGCAGTTACTGAAAAGTGTTTTTGAAGGAGAATTTGACAAGTCACGAGTCCTGCAATAAGGAAAGCACTTAAAAAACAAACAAATACCAGCCTCTAGTCCAGTCTCAGTTCTGCACCCTGCAGTCTCAAGTCAAGTCTCAAGTCCTGCAACAAGGTGCTTTAAAAAAAAAAAAAAGCCTTTAGTCCAGTCTCAGTTCTCTACTCTCAAGTCCAGTCTCAAGTCCTGCAAGGGACTTTCAAGTCAGGTCTCTAGTCCAGTCTCAATAATTCCCAATCCCTATCCCTCCAGTCTCAAGTCAAAAGAATAGAGATTATTATCTTGCAGAGGGAGGCAGCATGAGCGGGCATAAGCAGCCCTGCAAGCCAGCACAGGCAGCCTCTGGTGTGTACACATGGCTTTATGCCATGATTTTTGCCCATCCAGGGGCCTGCCGGCCAATCAGGCCTTTGGTGGGCCCCAGAGCCACCAATTTTTAAAAACAAACTATGGTGGATTCAAAAGATTCAGTTCGTGTATTTTGGTGCAGGGATTCAGATCCACAAATCTTGAATCCTTGCTGAGGATTCAAGGATCCAAGGATTTGGTTGGCCTATCCGTAATAATGACAGTAACTAATTATAAAAGGATAGCTTCTTATTAGAGTTTGGATAACATCAGCTGAAACAGAATAACTGATAAAAATACTAGGTGTTTATATTTTTTTAGCCTTCAGTTTTGAACCATGAAAGAAACAAATTCTCAAATATTTATTTTAAATAAAAACTGATTTTCTGCTGTTGAGGTGTTTGTTGCGTGTCACATAATTTGGAAATTATGCCAGAAAAACATTGAACTTTGCTGAACTTATCTAATAAATTACATATACTGCATTAGTTTGGACATTGCTGAGATATAATAGGAAACTACTGTGTCCTACTAAATTAATAAGCCTTCGTGAGCCCTGGACCTGCTTGTTTCCTCTTACTTCTCCTCATGTAGCTGCAAGGATCTAAAGCTTTGCCTTCCATTTCTAAACCGCAATCTCCACAGTATTCAAGTCTTGGGAACTATGGCTTGTTTAAACTACTAAGTGAACAAACCTGAATCAGAAATGCTGTTTGATCGTGGCTTGTTCCCATTAATAAGAAAACTGGTGGGGAATTTCTAGCCTATTAGCTGCATCTGGCTCATAGCTAAATACATTAATATGGCTTTATGGTGTAAAGTCTGTTGTGGTGGTTTTGCTCCTTTTGTCTGGCAGTAGCTCAGGCCTCACTGTGGCAAAAAGAGGTAGGTAGAATTCAGTGCTTGCTCTCTTGTGTGGTCAGGACATGTTGATCTCCCAGTTATACATAGACAGTGAAGACTCGGGTTGTGTCCAGTGGGGTAGAGCAGCCATATACAACCCCCAGGACTTCAAAGTTGCCACCATCACCATCAAATATGCTTGTGGCAGCCTCTGGTGGGAAAAGAAGAGACAGTTTTCCTGATTTCAGCCATCTGTTGATGTTTCAAGCCATCACCAATCTTCACAGGGGAATCACATAAGCCAGAGTGATGGGGTGAAGTAGGTTGAAAGAGCCCCATAGAATTATTACCAATATGCTTGAGAAGGTACCAGAGAAGAAGTTCTTTGTGCATGTATGTTTGTTGTGTATGTGTGAGAGAGAGAGCTGAATTAAGAGAAGACCAGGGGTGGGTGGGTTTAGGGATGTTGAACAGGTAACCCAAAAAAGGGAAGAGAAGGCGGGTTTCTGGTCCTGCACACTGTCATCTTTGGTTGCTCACAGTGAATTGTGGTTTGTTAAAAATCAGAAATCAGATCTTCCCATGTCCTGCAGCTGTGAAAGGGAAGTTCACTGGGGAGAAGGTGGGAAAATGTAAGGTTTGTGCAGGCTTATTTAGATGGCAGGAAACCATGATTACAAATGAACTTGGTTCTTGTTAAATTTCTGTGCTTTAGAAGCTTTAAAAATATTTTTTTCCACAATATGGGGAATTCCAAAATAAATATAAATTATCATGAATTCTCTCATAGAGCTATTTCTGCCCTACACTGTTATAGTGCTATTATTCAACTTTCAACATGCTGTGGAATTCTGGGATTTGTAATTTTCTGAGGACAAAGAGCTCTCTGGCTGAGAATTCTAAATGCTCCTCCCTAAACTGCAAGCCCTAGGATTTCATACGATGTTGAAACTGAAATCATAGCACTATAACGGTGTAGTGCAGAAAGGCCCATAGTTGAATGCCCAGTGTGCTGCCCACTGAAAGAAATCCTCATTTCAAACTTCTCTTTTTCAGTGGTTAACTCAGACTTTAGATGAGCTGCTATTTGTCAGTCTCACCCTGCATTGAGGGAGATAAGTATACGACTAATTTCAGATAGAGCTTCCCAATGAATGAATGCTGTCTTTTTTATTAAAGTGAGAAACTATTGCTTTTAAAAACCAATGAAAGTATACTAGAAGGTACTGCCTCACTACCAGCATCTCCAGCTGTGTGGCTGTTTGAATTCTAAGCAAGTAGTGGTAGCATTTAGATCAGCGTTTTTCAAGTGGAAGCCATCCAATCGTCAGCCATCCAGCTGATCTAAATGCTACCACCACCACCTGCTTAGAATTCAATCATGAGGGACCACAGCTTCCAGTGGGAATGCTGACTATTCTGGTTGACTTTGAAGGGATCTGTACTTTAGCGTAGTGGTTTCCAAACTTTGGTCCTCCAGCAGTTCTGGACTTTAGCTCCCAAAATTCCTGACTGTTGGCCAAGCTGGCTGAGGTTTCTGAGAAGTGAAGTCCAAAACACTTGGAGGACCTAAGTTTGGGAACCACTGGTTTAGCATATTTGAATGACACTGGTTTAAGGAAGGGTACCTTTTCCCAACTGTCAAGATCTTGGTTAGCACAACTGCTATCATGCAGCTGAGAAAATGTCTAAATTCCCTTACCTTCTTGCAATAGTGCTGGATCTGTAGGAAAGACTAGTGTAATGGATCTCCCATCACTATTTTAGAGATAAACTGCTCTTAAACAAGTTTCTCTCAAACTGCTCAGAAAATATCTAAATGGCATTAGTTGCAAACTCCAGTCCATCTGAATGGCAAGTCTAATTATGGCTGACTGTTTCTTGTGAACCAAGAGTGTACAGCTGGTGACCTGACCCACTTAGTTGAATACGTATAGCTCAGGAGCCCGTGTGTTATAGCTTGCTAGGTACAGGAGAGCTTTCTAGTTTTTGCAGTGCAAACAAAACAGGAAAAATAGGTCTGTTGGGCTCTCATGAGGTGCCCAAATGCCAGACTCATGAGCTGTGCTTATTTAGCTTGCCAAGTAGTAACTTGTTCAGTTCTTTTGTCTCCAGGGAAGATGCAAGCATAGTGCTTTGAATACTTCTTCTGATTCTAATTCTGATCATTCTAATTCTTTTTTCTTCCTTCTTTTCCTTCTAAGTGTGGCTTGCATAAAGAGGTTGTCAGCGCAGGGGGTTGGACTGGATGGCCTGTGTGGTCTCTTCCAACTCTACATTTCTGTGATTCTATGATTCTATGAAAGCTAATTCTCTGGAGGACATAAGGAGCAATCCACACACATATAGGTTTATCACTGTACTAGCAGTTCAAGGCAGGAGCCTGCTGAAATACAGCATTTAAATGGCTAAAGAAAAAAAAATAGCTGTAAGCTTGGATTCAGGAGATTCAAAACACTTCTGTCTAGTTTCCTGTAACAAAATTCCATTTAGGAAAAATAATTGACTCCTTGCATTTCATCCCTGGAACACTATAAAACAAACAATACTAACTTTCATAACTTGCTTTGTGCAGAATATAATTGGTGAGATGTTTTTAGCTTTGTGTCAATATGGCATGTAGGCATGTTCATAATCTAATTAATTAGGGTGAGGAAAGCACTCTGAAGTTTTCATTTGCTCTAAATGTCAAGTCTTTCTTTGCAGGTTCATTTCTGATTTCACACTCTTCATTCACAGGAGTTTCTCCACATACGACTCATGAAAGAAATAATAGAAGGGGAATGACTTGTGTGATACATCCAGACCCATATAACTTTTTCACATGATTTTTTCTTAAAAAACATATCACAATCAGTATTGTTGTTGTTCTTGTTTTTTAAGTAATGGATTTTCCTGTGTAAATACTTGTATCTCATTAAAGAGATGGATATTTTTTCTAATTGTCTTAGACAACAGTGTTGTGTTGTCCTTCTTTTGAGTTGTTCTGCCCTTTGCTAATTTGTGACTGGGATAACTTAAAGCATTTGTTAAAAAAATAGTCATATCTCTATCTATCTCCATATCCATATCTATATATACCATTTATTAATTTCTTAAAAGCTAACTACTTCAGTGTCTTGGAACTGGGCTGCATCACAGTTCTGAAAATGAGGACTGAAACTGAAATTAATAAGGAAACACATATTATTGTGAAATGTATAGATATATTGGTTTGGAGTGAAAATGCACAGTGTTTGTTAACAGCCATAGTTCAGGAATAGATATGGATCCTGGAGAATATATGGTATTTTATATTTTTAATTCATGTCCAGGTAGATGGAACATTTTAATCCCACAGAGTCATTTTATGTTGCAAAATTCATGTGGAACTAGAGCTACAAGATCAGGCTTTTATAGCTTTGCCAGATGAAGAATTATAAACAACATCTTTGAATTTCAGCCACCTGCCATGTGCAGAAGAGTTTTTTAACAGTCAAAAAATTGGTGGGGAAAAATCACATTTGTATCAATTACATCTTTTTGAAAACAAGGAGGGCTGAGAGTGCTTTAGAACAAATATTCTACCTTATGTGTACATGTATTTGCTGGTTCTGGATGCTTTTGGGTATTGTGGAATTTCTTTTATTCTAAACCCACAAAACACTTCTGTGCACATGGGACATTTTTATACCCACTATAGACTGGGATTCTCATTATGGTCAAAAGGTAACTCAGATTAAGGCACTTAGTAGAAGTGTGTGCGCGCGTGTGCGCTTTAATCTGTCTGGATGTGGGCTTTAAAAAAGTGACTTCATTTGTATACTGCAGCCTAATGTCTGTACACACTGCATCTGCAATTCTTAGCTTCCAAAAGGGATAGTAAAATATCTATACAGGGAATGTTACATAAAAATATATGTATTAGGGAAAGATGCACACCATCTTTATAGGGATATATAGGGATGTATATAGGGAAAGTAGGATATGAAAATAAAGATTACAATACAGTTTTTAAAAATGCAAAATAATGAGGAGACTTATCAGAACACATTTACAGTTAAATAAATGCAAGTTACTGCCAGACATTTAGTCTGCTCATGTCACATTTCTCTTTCCTTCTTGTCATCAAATCTCTTTCTATTCATGCAATCCTGCTTAACCCATATAAGATTTTCCATTAATTGCATATTATGTGCTGAGAGCAAATAGTGGGGATTCTGCTGCCTAAATGCCCAGTTTGCAAGCTTTATAGAGGTGTTCGGCTGGCTACTCTTAGGCCCTTTTCACATGTGGAGGGAGAAACGGGGTAAAATGAGCTGAAACGGAGCTTACCGGCAACCGGGTAAGTCCGTCACCACGTGAGGCAGTGTGCGTTCGCTACTCCACACTCCCCGGCGTCCTGCGGCGTCCAGAATGGCAGCTTATGGCTGTGGAGGCTCTCCACCAACTGAAGAAGCTCGCCAGCCGGAAGCCTGCCCCGGCAGATCTGCAGGCACACACTTGCGTGCGCCTGCAGATCTATACCGGGCACTGCGACGGGGCTGCACGCTCCCTGCTTTTTAAAAACCTCATCAAAAATGATTTTTAAAAAGCACGCGGCGCCACCACTTCCGGTCGCTTCTGCGCGGATTGGGGTGTGGAACTTCGCTAAAGTAGTCTGCCCCAATCCACTTTATGGTGTAGATGACCTCCATTAGAGGTTGAGCTACAACGTTTTATTACCCCGGTGTGGAAAGGGCCTTAGAAGCAGAAGACTGGATTAGATGGAAATAGATGACTTGCCCAAGGCCACAAGCTAAATGCAAGGCAAAAGTGGATCTGAGCCTCCAAAATTCTGAAGCCTAGATATCTCTTGCCCGTTTACTGTTGTTGCTGTTATGTGGGTTCAGGTCATTTCCAACATATGGTGACCTTAAGGCAATTGTATCACAGGGTTTTCTTTGCAAGATTTGTTCAGAGTGAGTTTGCCTTTGCCCTCCTCTGAAGCTGAGGGAGTATGACACTAAAACAACCAAAATCAACTCAGTACCCCAAAATCAGTTTCCTTCCAATTGATTCATTTTGCCCTGCTTCTTCCCAATTAGGCCATTTCTGCACTAGCCTGTTATAGCGCTATTATTCCACTTTCAACATCCTATGGAATTCCCGGGTTTGCAGTTTCGGAAGGGACCTCAAAGGCTGCTATTCTATAGGATTCTATAGGATGTTGAAAATGGAATAATAGCACTATAACAGGCTAGTGTGGAAGTGATCTTAGCTTAGTTATTTACTATATTTAGATGTTACCTTTCTTCTAATGGGTTCAAGGTGGCATACTTGTTCCATCACACAACAATGCTGTAAAAAGAGATAGCCAATAAATGATGAGGGGTCTGTGTTCTTAATAGACATATTTGAATCATAGCGTATGGATACAGCTGAGGATCAGAGGTGTGGTCCTTGCCAGTATCTAAACTCCAAAATCAACACTCCTTCCAGTGTGTACAAAACAGTTCAAGCTAACAGGCACTTGCTTCAAACTGGAAGGAGGTCTGTACTGAAGTGCCTCAAGGTTCTGTCCTAGGGCCATTACTCTTCAGTATTAGACTTAGATGATGAGGCAGAGGGAATCTTTATCAAGTTTGTAGATGACCCAAAACTGGGAGGGGTGACCAATACATTGGAAGATAGGAGCAGAATTCTAAAGGACTTGGATAGACTAGAAAATTGGGCAGAAATTAATAAAATGAAATTCAATAGAGGCAAATGCAAAATTCTACATTTAAGGCACAAAAACCAAATGCACGGGTACAGGATGAGTGGTTACAAGGATCAGCAATATTACCTGCAAAAAGGACCTTGGGATTATTGTTGATCATAAGTTGAACATGAACCAGCAGTGTGATACTGCAACAGAAAAGATGAATGCTATTTTAGCCTGCATTAATAGAAGCATAGTTTCTAAGTTGAGGAAAATAATAGCCCTACTATATTCTGCAGTAGTCAGGTCTCATCTGGAGTACTGCAATTCAGTGCTGGGCTCCACATTTTCAGAAGGATAGAGACAAGCTGGAACAGATTCAGAGAAGGGAGATGAGAATGATAAGAGATACGGAGAACAGAACATACGAAGAATGGTTGAAGGAGCTGGGCATGTTCAGCTTGGTGAAGAGAAGACTGACAGGCAACATGAGTGCTTTCTCTAAATACCTCAAGGGGTGTCACAAAGTGGAGAAGACAAGCCTGTTTTCTGCTGCCCCAGAGGGTAGGACCAGGTCTAACGAGTAGATTTTTGTTGAACATTAGAAGGAACTTTTTGACAGAAAAAGCAGTTTGACAGTGGAACCCATTGCCTAGAGAGGTGGTGGGCTCTTCTTCTCTGGATATCTTCAAGAATAGGTTGGGGAGCTACCTGCTGAAGATACTTTAGCTGGAGATCCTACATTAAGCAGAGGGTTTGACTTAGTGGCCCATGAGGCGCCTTCCAACTCTATGATTACATGACTCTTGTACCTAACTGGCTACTTCATTAAGTACATATACGTAGCTAAGTAACATCTCCTGTTCCACCCCCCCCCCACCTGACAGAAATGCCATTCACTTTGCTGCAGTCAACTACAAAATGGGCATCCTTCTCCCCATGTGGCTGATACCTGGTAAAATAGGTCAAGAAGGGGTTAGAATTTTGGCAGTAGTGTCAAAATCATGACTACATAGCAGTCGCTAATACAAAGCAGTTATGGGTGAGTGGAGTGTGTTTGTAGGTGGGTGGAAATGGTTGGGGACAAGCATCTTTTTTTCTGCCTCTCATCCAATGATCCAGGGAGTAACAGCACATCATGACATATGGCTAATTTCTGGTACATTTTCAAAACCAGTTTTAACCCATATGGCAAGTGTTACACTTCTTAGTTGTTCCAAACAACATGTAAATGAAAAAAAAGAAAAATGAAGGGTATCAGTTGGAGCCCTCTGTATTTGTTAAAAGAAAGATTAATATGTTTTAAATTTAAGTTAAGCTGTTGAAATGTCAAGGTTTTCCGATTAAAAAACATTGATGGAAATGAACAGAGCAGAGTTGAGTTATGACATGTGAAAATGAGATGAAAATCAACTTAGATTGTTTGTCTATCCTTAACCAATGAGTTTCATGGCTGAAGCAAGTTTGGATGTTGGTTTCCTCAGATATAGTTCAACATTTTGTTTTACCCTGGCTTCCCTGGAAAAGGAAATATACCCACCTACCACCCACCCAATCAGTGTTCTCTTCTTCTTGGACCTCATAATACAATGAGCTGTGCTTTTGGCACCTCATCAGCACTGAGCACAGTGCCGTGTTCTGCTTTAGACATCCATCTACAAGTATGGTGAAGAATTCTATTTCTCAGGCTTCTTCAGACTGCAGACAAATACATTAATGCCTAAAAGGTCTAGTGACAGGGCGAAGAGCTGTGTCCTATCATGTGACTAATGTGTCTCCAGCTTTAATAAGTGGGGTGTCAGCAATAAGGCAGAAAGGGCAAGTGTAGTAAATTGGCAGTTATCCAGGGTAATTGGCAGTTATCCTGAGAGCCTGCCTGCCTCCATCACCATCTGTTTTTCAATTTGCAATAGCACAGGTGTCCAGGTGACTCTCAACACTTTTCCAGAGAGGCAGGCAGAGATAAATCCTCTAACTGTTTCCCACTTTATCCTGCTATGCATCCCAATTGCCATATGAAAGCAAAAAGAAACAGAAACCAGTAAAAATCAATGCATTTTTTCCTTCAAAATGATAGTTTAACATGCTTTGTGCCCTATTAAAGCAGTGACGAGGGGGGCATATATGTTAGGCCTGTTTGTCTGGAGGCATGGTAAAAAAAAGAAAGAATGCTGCTCATCGCTAAGTAGAGTTATGGGAATCAGAGTAAAGCAGACAATGAACAGGGCTACTGGTAAGATGAGCAGGTAGGTGAAGTACAAGCATCTTTTGTCCTTTCACCTAAAAAGTAGTTTATCAGACTGAGAAACAAGGGCCATTAAATGCCCTTGGTCTCTTGTGTCATCTGGCAATGGATGAATCACCAAATGGCAATACCATTTTTCTGACCAGTTGCTTTGGTAGTGAACAAGAGTAATAGACAGCACACCAGCAACTGCTCTTCTGTTATACGCCATGGCAATGCGGAGCATAAAATGCTTCCGTTGGCACAAGATCCCAGGTGAATTGTGCAGTGTTAGTACTAAGTCAGTGAGATGCCCATTGAAATAAAGAGTGTTTGTTTAGCTGCATCTGTAAATCACTGTCTTATGAAAAGGAAGAATAGAAATGCTGAATGGTGTGTGTACATGTATGTGTAGCTACCTGGATCCTCCACCATGAATTCCCACGAAACAACTTGTTGGAAGTGATCTTTAGCTTATGTATGCTTTTTACTGCAGTAAACTTGTATCTGCTTAAATCTTCCTAAGTCATTTGCAGTTAGGAAACATTCAAGAGCAACGGGAGTTAAAAGAGCAGCTCGCAAGAGGGCATGGAGTTGAATACATCAAGGGTCTTATTTGAACCTGATGATTTCAGCTTGCCTCTTAATGTACTGTGATCAAGTTTACATCCTGAAAAGGGATGAGAAGTGCTAATTTTGCAACATAATTACAAATGGTGGCGCAGTGGTTAAATGCCAGTACTGCAAGCCACAAGGTTGTGAGTTCGATCCTGCCCGGCTCCAAGGTTGACTCAGCCTTCCATCCTTCCGCAGGTCAGTAAAATGAGTACCCAGCTTGTTGGGGGCATGTATAGAAATGTTTCGAAATACATGCTATTTGTAAGTGGTTCGCCGCCTCGATCCATATGGAGAGGCGGATACAAATAAATAAATAAATAAATAAAATAAAAAATAAGATGCAGGAGACCATCTCCTTTATATCTCTTGATCTGTGCTTTCAGATTTTTTTGCAACAGTTTTGCTAACATGAACACTCCACAGATTTTATTTCAGTGGAGAGCCATTTAGCTGAACATGACATCATGTTGTAACATATTTATTCCAGGCACAATCCAAGTATTTGCTTTGATTTGCATATTCTGACTGGAAACCTGATATGTGCAGGCATTTCTGCATTTGAAGTGGTTCTTAATGTACGTTAATGAATTTTGGCTTTGATTTCATTTAACTAACCCTAAATTTGTTTGAATTTCTTCTCTCCTTCCTCTCCCCTCTATAGATCCTGAATCCACTTGTTTCCAAGGCACAGCTTTCTCAAACACTTCAGTCTCGCTTGGTTAGTTGTAAAATCTTGGGAAAATTAGCTAACAAGTTTGAAGCTCATATGTGAGTAGCTGCTGTTTGTTTCACATATGCAGATGATTAAACCTTCTACCTGGTGATATAAAATGATCTGTTTTTATACTGTGGGAAAAAGAAGAATAATTCTAAAGAAACTAATGTGTAGTCTGTGCTATAGTTACATAAAATCTGTTTATCTTTCCCCATGCCATTCTAACTGCTAGAGAAAAACAGAGCTTCCAGAATTGCACCCATAATAAACATTGTAATAAATGTTTTTCTCGCTAAACCCACGGTGCATTCCCCTTCCATACTTCAAGATGTCATTTGCACTGATAATACATTTCTAAAGTAGTTTCAACATAATGTCTAATTTCATCTCCATTCCTGTAATTCCCCTAGTGCAGTGGTTCTCAACCTTCCTAATGCCACGACCCTTTAATACAGTTCCTCATGTTGTGGTGACCCCCAACCATAAAATTATTTATTTATTATTTACAAATGCCTCCCCCCAGCAAAGGCTGCCTCGCCGGCCAGGAAGGCAGAGGGGGTGGGCAGGGAGGGAAAGAGGAGCCACGCGTCTCGTCCAGGAAAAAACTCCGAGAACCCCCCCCAGGCTCTGCTTCTGCTTCACTCTCATTTCCGCTGGGGGGGGGCAGTGTGGGAAAAGTTTCTGCCAAAGGGGGCAGGAGGATGCGAGTGCGTGGCTCGCGCTTGCGCACCACCACCAAGGAGGGAATGGAGCCTAAGACCATCGGAAATACGTATTTTCCGATGGTCTTAGGCGTCCCCTGTGAAAGTGTCATTCGACCCCCAAAGGGGTCGCGACCCACAGGTTGAGAACTGCTGCCCTAGTGGCTGCCATGTCTAGCTGTTTGGTTCCCATGTCAGAGATTGTGGGCTTGCATGAAATGGTAGCTTCCAATCTTTCATACATGAAAGCAATTTCAATAACAGAACACGTATTTTTAATCTCCACATACCACCTTGTTTGTTCCTCTTATGATTTGGATATTTTCTTCAGTGTCTTAATTTTTTTAAGTATCAAGGGTCATATTATAACTGTCACACTAGATGACCTGGGATTTGTTGAGTGTTGAGTCCTGGTTCATGATAATCTTGTTCATTTTCCTCATGTCTTAAAAGATGAAACCTCTGGTTGTTCAAATCTCTGGCTGTTCACTTTGCAGTTTTATATAAAAGTCTATTATAATCCTTTGTAGGTATGACTTCAGCAGTGATTTATAGAATCTAGCAATTTATTCTCCATCACCCTGTAAAATCAAATATTTAGATATATTTCCTGCACTGATTTGATACTGGAATGCAATTAAACTAGGGTTTATTTTGCAGACGGTACATTCTAAACATCTTTGCAGGTGCATTGCTTTGTGATATTGTTGTACCTGGAGTAATCACTTAATATCAGGTTTTACAGTGCTATACAGGTGCAGTGATTGGTATACTTCATATTGATAACTTATGTGCTCGTGCAACAAGTCTTAGAATTAAGCTAAATTCAAGTTGAATCCTGAATATGCTAGAAGGCACTTCCTTCTCTGTAATAACCATTAATTTTGTAGCTACAGTAGTAGCAATGCTTAAGGAATGTGATCTCAGTGAATTCCAGTATGAACTGACCTCACCTCAATTCACAGATCAGAATGCAGAACAGAACATGGACACTCATTGGATTTAACACTTTTCTATTGGTTGTGAAACAATTTTCAGCCAAAAGGAGATTCCCAAATGTGTATTTTGATATCAGCTTTATTTAGAAAAGTGTTGTTTTGAGAAGAATACCTTTTATTTTGTGAGAAAATAATGCAAAACAAATTAAAATGTACCTTTTGTACAATGTGTTTTAAAAACAAAGTTTAATGCTGCAACAGAATGGAAAAGATTCAAAGGAGTACTTGAAAAAGTGACACAGAGTTTAAACAGACTGATCTTGTGAAGTTAGTGTATTCTTATTCTCTCTTAATAATTTATCCCAACGAGTTCTTAATCTCATTGACTGTTAAGAGCATTTCTCTTTGCATACCAGATCACTGAAAGCACAGATAGAAAATTATGATGGCGCTGAAATAGCCTTCCTTAGTTCCCCAGCTGCTTAAAGGACTGTGAAGAAGTTCTCTTGTCTTGTGAATGTCTGGCTGGTACTTACTGATACTAATCCTAGAAAGAGTTGACCACAGTTGCTACTTAATTTCTTCCTTTCTGTGCCAAGCCTGAGGGTAGGAAGCATTACCTTAACTACTATTTGACTTCATGATGATGCACGTACTATCACATTTGTTTTTGGTAGAAGCGGGTGCAATGCAGTCCTTCATATGTTGTTCAATTGAAGCTCCCCACATTTATCTACATTGGCTAGGCTAGCTAGGGTGCTGTCACATGGGTTGCAAAGTGTGGAGGGCCACACTTTGTCCACTTCTGGTCTGTATGATAACATTATGAAGCCTCTGTCTGTCTAATCTCCCACCTTTCTTCCAATAATGGCACCCAAGTTAGCTATTAGTGTGCAGGTAATGCTTCCTGTCCTCACTGTAGTGCAGAGGAAGGAAATGGTAATGAGCCACCACGATCAGAATCATGAAAAAAGTGGTGGTGGGTAGGACTTTTATAAAACCTTTTGTGCTTCCACCAGACTTCCCATTTGTACCAAAAATGTTTATATTAAGAGCATATGACTGAGCCCTAATACATATGTTGACTGATGGAAAGATCCAGTGTGACTTAATGAATACTGAAGCAGATCAGTCTGTTCTAAACTGATGCATCTCTGATTGTTTTATTCTTCTTACTAACTTTTAAACTAGTAATTTACATTACATTTGCCTTTTTTTGTTACAAGCACTTAGTGTTGACAAAACAGTGATCTGTATTTTCATTTGTATGCTAAGATTGTATATTCTGATACTCAGCAGTATTTCACTATTGAAGCTTGTTTTAAATGTAATGGTAGAAATGCTTATGTATCCCTAAACCCTGAGAAACGTAACATTAACGCATAAAACAGTAACCCTTCCTTATTTGCTGCTCAGAAGGTGAAAATGTAAATAAATCTAATGCTTATTTAAAATGTGGTGTAAAACTTAAGCTTTTACTATGATATAATTTGAACTGGATACCTCAGCTAAGTGGAGTGAGTTTTTCTATTTGTTAATTTATAAAATTGTCGCCCTTTTAGTGTTAAAAGAGAAATTCTTCCACTGGTAAAATCTCTCTGCCAAGATGTAGAATATGAAGTTCGTTCCTGCATGTGTCGTCAACTGGAGCTCATAGCTCAAGGAATAGGGTGAGCCCAATTTGTATCTTTTAAATTACTCTAGAAAAATGATTTAAATTACTCTAGAAATTTAAATTACTCTAGAATTTAAATTACTCTAGAAAAATGATGCTAATTTCAATGGCATTTACAGAGTATAGAGTAGGAGCACAATGTAGACAATGATTGGGCAGTACCCAGGATAGGGAAAAATTATAGGTTTGTGGGTTTTAGTTCTTGGAAATGAAGGGAAGCTTTCCTTAAGATCTTGATTTCTCAACTGAGTTAGGGTGATTGATTCAGAATGAGAATGCCAGACAGAGCACAAGAAATCATGACATGTGAACTGGTGGTGCTTTAAACTACTGTTTTATGTGGTTGTGCATGTGCTTTGGGACGAGGCCATATTACTTGGGTAAGGCTACAGATTATCAGTTTGTAGAGTTCCTCCTGAACATGTTTATGGTCCTGGGAACATGGAGGCCAGGAAAGCTTTTGCATGAAGCAAAAGGAACGTCAACATTTCTCTGTTCTCATGAAGGCCTCTTATTGATGATAATACCAGAGAGAATACATAGCTCATGAATTTTAACTGGACTAAAAGCACATAACTAATCTACAACCAGTGAGATCCTTTTGCTCCTAAATGGCATGAATCTTTTACCCATATTGCTTTTCTCAAGCATGAAGACATACTTGATAAGATACCATGGTGGCTGAAAGCCTTTTCTTTGAGTCTTTCTCCCTTTTTTAAAACTCTTGTTTTAAAAAAGGGCAGCACTACACATTGCATTTATCTTTTCAACAGTGCTTTCTTTTTCTTTCCTTGTTTTTTTCCTTAGAAAGCAGCCTCACAGGGTGGACATTTCAGCAGAAGAAGTTGAAGGGGTGGAGAGGGTGAAGCTGCTTAATCCTTTCCCTTCCAGCCATTTTTCTATTTAAAACATCTTCCCTAGCTGCTTCTCACACCTCTGTCGTCGTCATCATCATCATTGTCATGTTTTTTTGTATCCTGCTTTTTTCCAAAAATTGGAACTCAAAGCAGCTCACAATTTAAAAACAATACAATTAAAAACAAAGAAAAAGTGAATAATGAAGATAGAATTAAACTACTTACAGTATTAAAACAATGATATCACAGTGAAGAATATGCAGTTAAAAAAAGCTTTTAAAGTCTTTTAAATATGTGGTTAAAACATCCCCTAGCCCATCCTTTAAAAAGTTTCTGTTTTAAAAGCCTTTCTGAATAGAAAGGTTTTATCTTGTTGCCAGAAGGACAGCAAGGAGGAGGCCATTCTGGCCTCCCTTGGCAGCCACTGAGAAGGCCCTCTCTTGCATCACCACCAACTGTACTTGTGGTGGTGGTGGGCCTGAGAAAAGATCCTTTCTTGATTATCTTAGAGCCTATGCTGGCTCATGCAGGGCCATATGGTCTGCTAAATAGCCTGGACCTGAGCTATATAGAGCTTTATAGATCATATCCAGCACTTTGAATTGTGCTCAGAAACAAACTGGCAGCCAATGGAGTTGTTTCAATAGGGGCGCAGCATGGTCTGTATGACCTGCTCCAGTTAACAATCTGTCTTTCTTTGGACCAGCTGAAGTTTTTTAACACATTGCAAAGACAGCTGCAAGTAGAGCATATTACAGTAGTCCAGATGGGAACTAAGTATGTACCACTGCAGCCAGATTTGGCATTTCAAGGAATGGGTGCAGTTCATGCACAAGATTTGAATGTGCAAAAGCACTCCTGGCCACTGAAGAAACCTGGCCTCTGGGTTCAAAACTGAGTCCAGGAGTATTGTCAAGCTGCAAACGTGTGTCTTCAGGGGATGTGAAACTAAATCTAACATGAGCCGAATTCTCAGTCCTTGATCTGCCTTCTGACTGAGCAGGAGCACCTCTGTCTTGCCTGGATTAAGTTTCAATGTGTTTGCCCTCATTGAGTCTATTACTAATGACAGACACTGGTTTAGGACCAGGACTGCCTCCTTGGATTCAGGTGGAAAGGAATAGTAATGTTGGGTGTCATCTGCCTATTGAGGGCACAGCACCCCAAACCTCTGGACAGCCTCTCCCAGCAGTTTCACATATGTGTTAAATAGCATGGGGGACAAAACAGAACCCTGGGGGACCCCACAGGTGAATGTCCAAGAGGTTGAACAAGAGTACCCCAGCATCACCTTCTAGATTTGCCTCTCCAGGGAGGAATGGAGCCTCTGTAAAACAGTGCCTTCAAGTCTGGTCCCAGTGAGGCAGCCCAGAAGGATACCACGGTCAATGGTACCAAAAGCTGCTGAGAGGTTGAGCAGAATCATCAAGGACACTCTCCTCCTCTCCAATTCCCTGCATAGGAGATCCGCCAAGGTGACCAAAGTTGTCTCTGAAACCAGATTGAATTGGATCTAGATAATCCATTTCATCCAGAAATCCCTGGACTTGGGAGACAACCACATGCTCCAAAATGGTAGGTTGGACACTGGCCAATAATTATCCTTTGTAGAGGGATTCAAGGATGGCTTTTTAAACAGAAACCTTACAACTACCTCCTTTAGGCAAGTTGGAATGCTGCCTTGTTGAAAGGAAGCTTGGACTACATGCTTCACTCCTTCTCTGACCTGTTTGCTAAGCCAAGGGCTTATCAAACATACCTGGTGCCTCTCACCTCTCCAAGGCTCCTATCCACATCCTTAGGCTGCAAAGTATCCAATAACACTGGACAAACAGGAACCAAGGTTACATCCACTGGAACTGTATCAAGGTCAGCATCCAAGTGAGAGTGGGTCTGAGTGACTTAAACTGAAAAGTACACTGTGATACAAATGGCCTGAGGTGAGATTCTGAGAAAAATAAAGTAAAATTGAATAAAAATAAATAGCCAAAAGGAAAATATTGTCCTTGATCTTTCCTTTGTTGAAGCTTGCAGCCTCAAAGGCTGCTTTAGATTAAAAGAAACCAAAAAATGTTCAGAAAGGAGGTACAAATCGCTCTCTGTAGTTTGGCCCTTATTCTCAACCATTTTTGACTCCTCCCTTTCTTTAACCAACCATATTCATATCTTTCTACTCCTAACCTCCTGCTCACATCTTGTTTTCTGTCTAAACTCTAAAAGTGCCATCTCAGGTTTTCCATCTTAATCTAACTGCAAGTCTTTTTATACCATTGAAAAATGTCATGATTCTTTTTCTTCTTGTCCTGCCTTCTTCAAGCAGACCATTTGCTGTTAGCTTTTCTTCATTATTTCTTCAGTTTCTGTGCACTCTTGTCTTCCTCATTCCTGTACAGCTGCTTTCTTTAAATTTGCCAAGTTCCTTTCTCTGCTTAAGTCTTTCCCCAGGATCCTATTCTTTAGGAAAGCTTTTTCCTGCTTCTGTGTAATTTTACTCTTTCTGGCTGATCTTTTCACCTTTTCTCCCTTGCTTTTTACATTTACATTGAATGAAAATGATTGCTTCTGGTGAGATTCATTTCTAAGTCAGGATGAATTCACACGTTGTAGGTTTAGCAGTTAAATGACTCCAGTGTTAAGTGATTTCCTGTGTATATCAAATACTTTGAGCAGAACTGGCATAGATATTGCCTGATTACAGCTCAAGCACAATATTTTCCAGTGGAAGCTGACCATATACTCATTTGTGAGTTCTGAAGTTATTTTCTCAGAACCAGAGTATGGTAGTTATTTTAACAGGCATGAGGAACTTTTGGCACCTAGTATATTTTGAACTGTGACTCCCACAATCTGTTATCATTAATAATAATGGTGGTTCTAGAAGCTGAAGCCCCAAACTTCTGGAGGGCCCAAGTTTTCCTGTCTTGGGTTAGAATAGTCAGAAGGATTCAAATTCCCATTGAGCCATGAATCTCCCTGAGTAACCGCTCTGCTTTTTTTTAACTTGCCACAGTTCTCTAAAGTAGATGAGGCTGAAAGATACTGCCCCAAGGTCATCTAGTAAACTTCATGTCTGAAAGGTGACTTGAACTTTGATTTCCCTGACATAGTCTTACCATTCTATCTATACTAGTTGTTAGTAGTTTTAAGAATTTATTTCATTTATTTTTCTTTGGGATGCTTCAAATGTTGACTGTTCCAAGTTTCAAAGCAGCTGAAAGGAAGGATATATTTTATTTTAAATATATTATTTATATATATTATGTATTTTATATATTTATAAGTCTATCTCTATTTTGTTCTACCTTTCTGAAATATAGTGTTTGCGTTTTCCCTTGCCCATAAAGAGAATTGTCAGTACTTGATGCAGGGGATAGCATTTGTGTATTTTCAGTGCAAACTAACACATCATTGGTCTGGATAGAAATATATAATACCTGAAGAATCATGTTTTCTTTCAAAGACCAAAGATTTATCTGAAAATTGCATAAAATTGTTCTTTATAGGAAACTGTGCTTGTTTAATAATACCACCAATGGTGTTAATTTACCTCTCTTCCATTTTTAATCTCCTTTTTCTTCCTTTCCTGTGTTCATTTGGAAAGCATGTATGCCCCCTACACATGGCCATATGCACTCTTATTTCTTTACAGACCTGCCACCCAACAGCTTTCTGGTTTCTTACCTCCCGCCCTCCCTGCCGCCCATATGCATTTGCTCCTCAGCTTACATTCTTGTTTCCTGAAGCATTTCACTGAGCCTCTCTAGCTCCACAGGGTGGGATTAAATCATGATGATTTAGAATTGAAAATAACTGAAGGTGACACATTCTGCTGCAAATAGTTCATTTTTTAAAACAGAGACCATGCTGATAGGAAACTCTGAATTTGGTCTGAGCAAAGCTGTGCAGAGAGAATCTAAATGTATATTGTTAACACCATATATGTGTATTTCTGTTGATTTCCGTATTTATACTTTAATGTAATTGTTGCTTAATGAATGCTGAACACTGCTCGAGCCGTTTGTTAATGAAGGGTGGTAGGTAAAATATTCTAAAGAAGGAAGCAAACTATTTATTTATTTATGGGGTACCCCACCTTTCTCTCAACATGGGGCCCATGTCAGTTGGCAATATATAGAGCAGATGGTAGACTAAGTTGTGTTGTGAACTAGTAGCTGTCAGTAAACACATATGGATTATGACACTGCTGAGGTAGGACACCAAACTCTGTCTCCTTTCTGTGATGGTACAACCACCAGTTTTAAGGGCAGAAAACATACTAGGCCATTAATTTTAGAGTCTTCAGTACTACAGTATACCAAAGCACCAGGATTTCAAATGGTGATTTCAGCTTTCGCTTCATGGCAGGAGAAGTACTAAAGATTTTTTTTTAAGGTTAAACTCATACCTCTGTCAGAGCTTGAAAAGTACAGAGATCCACTGAGGATTGTTTGAATACTTTGTTTATAACTAAGCCTTAGATGAGCATGACAAAGTTGGCAAGTTGTGTCTCTGCTACTGCTTGGGTGATACCTTTTATAGCATTTAAAGGAAATACACAGGTGGCGTTGAAGGAGAAAATTCTGAACCTTGCTATCTCTGATGTATCTCTGAATAGCACAGTAGGTAACATGTCTTCCTATCTCTGTTCCTGTGTTGTTATTCTTCTTGTTATTGTAGGACTGAGCTAACCAAAAATGTAGTACTTCCTGAGCTGGTAGAATTAGCAAGAGATGAAAGCAGTAGTGTACGTCTTGCAGCTTTTGAGACCTTGGTCAATCTGCTAGAAATGTTTGATGCAGGTAAGATTGGGTTGATCCTAGGTCTGCAGCATTTCCCCTGGCTGTCAGAACTCTTTTCAATATACCAATACTTATGTTTTGATTAAATATTGTAAAAGTGTGCTCTGTTCACCTTTCTGATCTTTTCTTCCTTCCTTCCTTCCTTTTTAGATGATAGAAGTCAAACTGTCCTTCCATTAGTAAAATCATTCTGTGAGAAATCCTTCAAAGCAGATGAATCTATTCTGGTTTCATTGTCTTATCACTTAGGAAAGCTTTGTAATGGACTATATGGTAAGACTGAGAGGTCCTTATCTTTTGTGGTTTTTTTAAAATAAATGCTGGGTTATATTTGGGTTGGAATTTTTTAAACATTGCATTCACAAGCATGTTGTCTTTCCACTGGCATAAATGGGACTGAATATCTGAGAAGATACAATCAGGAAGAATCATAGAGCTGGAAAGGGGCCTGTGGACTATCAGGTCCTGCTCTTGCTTAGTTGGAGCATCTCCAGCATGTAGCTGTCCAGGCTCTTTTTGAAGACATCCAGAGAAGGAGACCTCATCTCCTGTCTGGGTGACTGGTTGCATTGCTGAACTACTCTCACTGTCAAGATGTTCATTCTGATGTTCAATTAAAATCTACCCTCCTGTAACCTAAAGCCATTAGACCTAGTTCTACCCTCTCAGGTAGCAGACAACAAGCCTCCACCTTCCTCTTTGTGGCAGTCCTTGAAGTATTTAAAGAGTGTGATTATATCACCCCACCAGTCTTCTCGTCTAGTCTAATTAAATGACCTGATTCTCTGTAATTTTCCACCCAGAGAAGAATGACAATTGTGTTTAGCGAGTTATTTGAATAGATAATCCACATTTGCCTCAAGGATTTGAGCTACATAGCAGCAGGATTAGAAAAAGATATGGTCTGTCTCCTGTTCAGAGCCAGTGTATGGTGTAGCGGTTTGAGCGCTGAACTAGGACTTTGTGAAAGCAGGTTTTGAATCCCTGTGCAGCTATGGAAACCCACTGAATGACCTTGGATAAGTTACACTCTCTCAGTCTCAAAGGAAGGCAATGGGAAACCCCTCCTGAACAAATGTTGCCAAGAAAAGCCCATAATAGATTTGCCTCAGAATCGGTATCATTGGAGGCAGTATCATTGGAATAATACATCTTGCTATAGATAAAAACAGAAAGAAAGAACTAGTTTCTGTGTTGATTTTTTTCTGAAGCTTTTTGTCTGACTGCAATGATAAAAGAAGACCAGAAAAGGAATAGATGTGTTATTATTTGGAGCCAGGAGTATTTTGAGGTCAGCCAGGAGTATTTTGAGGTCAGCTTCTGTCAGCAAAGGATTTTACTCTGTTGAGCCTTAAATGCAAGCCATTGGGCTGAAAGGATCCCCAAATGCACTGGGCCAAAGGTTTAAATGAAAAGCAAACCACTCTCTGAATGGCTAGTGAGTCAATCAGTGGAGATTTCTTATAGCCTGGCTTGAACTTTTTGCAGTGAAATGTAAATTTTTCCTGGAAATTAGTGTGGGGAATTGGTGCACATATGCAGTCACTGATAGTTTGGTTCCCATAATGGGAAGTCATTGAGTATTGAGTAGAGAAATGTAACACAGAGACAGAAGGAACCAAATGCCATAGCAACAGTCCTGTGCCTCCCCACATTTGCTTACAACCAAGTAGCACAAGATCATAACACAGACTGAAGTGAGATTCCAGCAAAGTGCAGGCACAGATGTTCCTTATAAAGATGACTAATATGAGGAGGTACTTCTGGGAGTGATGACGGAAAACCCATTTCCCTTCTTATACTAACACTTCCTGAACACCAATTAAACATCAGATTAGTGTTTTTCGATCAACATTCATTACATATACAGAGTTAATAAATATATATGACTATCCAGAGTGTGGAGTAAATTACTTCTTTGGATATGATGCTTAGATACAGGTTTGGTGATGCTTGTCCTGTGTATGCTTAAGATAACTGTACAAATGCTTTTGCCTAAATAGTACCTCCATGCAGGATGAGGATTCTGCCAGTGCTTTTGGACTATTGCTCTGCTACTCTAACATTCCTTCATCCAATGTGGCCAGTGGCCATGCTGCCTGGGAAGATACTGCATGTTGAAGTCCTGGGAACAGAAACGTGTCAGTGTGCTACCTGCCATAACTAATGTAGAGCTTAGCTTGAAGGTAGAAATAGGGAGAGACCACATCTGAGAGCTTTCCAAGACTTCCCTCTCAGAAGTCTTTGAAAAAGTGTGTATTTACTTAAAATGCTTCCCATGGCTTCTAGGACACAGTTCTGCCATTGTTTATCTTGCCCACCCTTGCCATTTTATGCTGTGGGGTGGAGATTTTTTCAACAGTAAGAGTGATTTCTGTTTTACTTCCTAGATTAAAAATGTCTCGCTTGGGCCTAAAACAACCCTCAGCAAAATTGCCCCCACATCTCCTACAGGATGCAGAGGATATTTTGAGTCATTTTTTAAATGTGGTGGCACAGCTCAAATTTCAGCCCTCCAAGGTCTAGAGAAAAGTGTATGAAGGCCTTGAACCATAGGTATTTGTTGATGTCTGCTTTAAGGCCTTAGATTGAACCAACCAGAGTTGTAGTAGCTTGGGGCACATCCAGACTACTTAAAAAGACCAGAAATCCCAGATGTTTGTCCCTTCCTTTCTGGTTTTATTTTGAAGATCCTTACATGTTCTATTTATCCCAAAATATTTTCTGCCAGTTCCCGGTACAGACTTTTGATGCCATCTCTCCAGGTTGGTTATTTTAACCCAGTATAAAATTGGAAAGACCAAGAACAAAATCTGGGACTTTTCAGTTAGTCTGGAAATACTCACTGTTATTTTCTACTTCAGCAACATAGTGGAAGAGCCCCAGAGTAGAAATTAATATATACGTCTTGCATTTTAAATCATCAAAAACTGGATCAACCTTTATGATTACTGCCTAAAGAAGTATGTGGATGAAATTACTTGCAAAAGTAATTATGCTTAGTTTTAGGAGCCGGGGGGCAGGATTCTTAAAGCATGTTTGCAATAAGCTATGGCGGTCTTGAGAAGAGAAGTGTTGCTGGATATGAGGAAGCCGTTCTGCATGCTCCGAGGTGTTTGCTTGGCTGTGTCCTTTTTATTCGCAAATGCCCTGTTTAAAAATTCAGAGATAAGAATATTATCCCTATGAATTAGTGTTTAGTTCATTCAAATCTCTCTTGCTTCTTTGCATTGAAGTACATTTTTTTTCCTAGGGGGGTTGTCACATGAGAATGAATGAGGGAGTTGAATTGTGATTTCTGGAGCTCAGGGATTCATTTCATGTTCTGGGCTGAATATATAAATCTCACAACAAGTGTGTGAAGTAGTTTAAACAGACAGAGGGTGACATACCCAATATTGCTCAGTGGGAACATCAGCATCATGGGAGAGCAGTGCTTTAAATCCAGATCTCAAGAACCCCAAGTCTTACACTGTCCACTGCACTAACTCAGCTCTCTTGACAGGTTATTCTTGCACCAGTATATGAAAGTAAAATATTGAACAAGTATTTTATTTGTTTGAAGGGATTTTTACACCAGAGCAGCATTTGCGATTTTTGGAATTCTATAAGAAGCTTTGCACACTGGGATTAGAGCAGGAGAATGGGCACAATGACAACCAGGTACAGCTTCAAACCCTAGAACAGGAAAAGAAGTACATATCAGTGAGGAAGAACTGTGCTTACAATTTACCAGTGAGTGAACTGCTATTTTACTTAACTATACATTTATAATTTTGTGTAGAGTCTTGCAAAACTACTCCTGGCTTTAGAAAGTTGGGATACACTCCTCCCGAACACATCTTTTCCTGAACCAGAAAGAGACCCATGAGACTATTGGGACTTTTAGGATGGCAATGGCAGAGGGTGGGCTTTGAAAGAGAATTGGGCCTTTACTGATGACCTTTATTGCATGCCCCAGGTGAGCAGACAAATTGTAAGTTACATGTTTCCCTGTTACTTTCCAGGAACAAGTGGAAAAGGGGAATTCCTGCAACCAGATCATACTGAATGTCAATCAAGGAACCCATTACAATGGTTCTTAGGTGGTCTTAGCACCACAGAATTGCTTATGTATGTCATGATGATAGCACTTGTACCACAAAACTGGGAGTGCCTGGTTTCTGAAAGCTGTTTGATGGCAGAATTACTTTACTAATTCTTCTTTATAAATGTATTGGTATGGAAAGATTGAATACATAAGAACGTCCTACTGTGTCGCATCAAGGGTCCCAGCCAATTACCTCTAGAAAACAAACAAGCAGGTCATGTAGACAATAATCTTCTCAAGTTGTTGCTTCTCTTCAGCTGGCATTTCGTGGTACACTGCCTCTTGACATAGAGATGTTATGTACCTCCTGATCTCTTGTCCATTAGTTTGTCTAATCTTTTTTTAAACTTAAAATAGTGCCTATTGCTACATCTTGTAGACATAATTCCATAAGTTGATTATTTATTGTGTATAAAAAAGTATTTTCTTGTACCTGTCTTGAATTTACTGACAATCAGTTTTATTAGATGACTGAGCTTCGGTATTTTGAGACAAAGAAAAACTGCTTCCTGTCCATTTTCTTTGTATCATGTACAATTCCACTCAGATAGCTTTCACTCATCCAGCAATTAACTTCAACTGGGAGATTCAGGGCAGATAAATAGAAGTGCTTCTTCATACAGCATAGGGGCAAACTCTGGAATTAACTGCCACAAAATGCAGTTATGGCTCCCAAATTATATGACTTTAAAAGGGGATTGTATAAAGTCATGGAGTATGGGGCTGTCAATGACTGCTAGTCAGGATAGTTGTATATAACCACCAGTATCAAAGGCAGTACATTTCATTTATTGGGGAAAACAAGATGGAGGTTGCAACTGCACTCAGATCCTGCTGGGTGGGTGTTCTAGAAGCCATTGATTGGCCATTCTGTGAACAGAATGTTGGATTAGGTAGGCCTTTTGACCTGTTTCAATATGACTCCATATATTTTGTAAACCCCTGTCATACAAATGTTCTTTCTCGCACCCAGCACAATGGCAGTTGTTTTCGTAAGAGCTCTAAACAAAGGCTCCCAGCCATTTTAAAGTTCTAGTTGCAGTGTTAAAATTTCAGTTGTGTATTTAAAGCCTGAATGTGGTTTTCTTCAGTAAATACTACCTGAAAATTTAGGACAGGGGTCATGATTTGCATATTTCGGGATCCTATTACATTCTGTCCCACTCCAACAACTATATAAATATGCTTTATTCTTGAGGCCTTAATACCACTCAGTACTGCATCCAAAGAAGTAGATTGATATCCACGAAAGCTCATGTAAAAATGAAAACCAATTAATCTTAAAGATGCTAATGTATTTCATTTTTTCTTCTTCTCCTTCCTTCCTCCTTTTTAAGTACTTTTTAAATCATTTTCTATTTGTAGGCCATGATAGTTTTTGTGGATCCAAAAAACTTCAATTTGGAATTATATTCTACATTCTTCTGTCTCTGCCATGACCCTGAAGTGCCAGTCAGACACACTATGGCTATTGGCTTCTATGAAGTAAGTTGAGGAATGACACATACCACTGGAGTAACAACTATTTTAGTTCATTGTCACTGATTTTTTTTTCATCAGCTGTCTGAATTTTTCTCACATAGCTAATGTGCTTCTGAGAAAGGCTATATCATTACCTGAAAAGGTCTTCACAGAACTTTTTAAAAAACCTCATTTGTGTTTGAATTGTTTTTTATATGCCTACTAGTTTGTTTGTTTTTTAAATACAGCTCTTTGGTGCCTTTTTTAAATAGCTACCCAGGTTGTATACCATCTAGCCTTTACAATAGTAATTTACATATTTCTATTACTAGAGGTATTTTAAAGGGAATGCACTGTGCAGATGACCACATGAGCCTGTTTGATAGTAATAGTGACCTTTGAAGAGAATATTTTGTCAAGAAGAATTTTATTATTGCTGTCACACCATTATAAGAGAAAAATAAAGAAAAATAAAAAATAAATAAAGAAAAATAAAAGAGAAAAATAACAATGAAAGTTAGTATTGCTTAAGAGAAGAGAAAAAAAAAGAAAAAGAAAAAAAAATTATTATTTTTTTTAATTCACTATTATGTATATCACATGGTGTTTAATTTTTTTTTCTTGTTTTGTATTTGTGATTTAGTTATATAATTAATAAAAATTTAAAAAAAAAAATAAGAGAAAAATTTAACCAATCAACCAACCCCTTTTATACTTTAAGATTGTAGCCCTCAGATTTAAATTCAGATACCACATGACAAATCCATCATATCTGAGAGTACCTAGTAGTAATAGTGAGCATGAAAGTCAAAATTATCTATATCTATCTATATCTAATCTCCCTATAAAACTATCTATATTGATGCTCATCAACAGATACAATATGTATGATGATTTGATGCAAATATTACGCATACTAGAACATTATGTGTGTATATATATATATAAGAGAGAGAGAGAGAGAGAGAGAGAGAGAGAGAGAGAGAGAATAATGTGCAATGAAAACAGTTTTGAAGATTAATAAAATGAAGCAAAAGGAAACAATCAATAAGATGTTCTCTGGATCAGGCTAGTGCTATTGTGAAAATAATTGGGGCATGCTCTTGGTGCTATAGAAGTAAAAGGAAGAATTATTTTGAATTACAGATAAATAATCTTTCTAGAACGTTGGTCTAAGGCAATAGTATGTGTTACAAGGATCTGACTGCATTGCTGAGATGCATGTTTATCCTGGGGGAAGGGCTGTAGCTCAGTGCCATAATGCATCCTTTGTATACAGAAGGATGCTGGCTAATCCTAACTACCTCCAGGAAAATTCTCAGGTAGAAGGTAATGAGACACCCACTGGTAAAGATCCTGGCAGGCCAGTGCCACTCCAACTAGACACTTCGATGTTTCATTTTGGTATAAGGCAGCTTCCTATCTCCTGAAGCAGCAGATGCACATCTCTCCTTCACTCTGGGAACATATTGTGCAGTTGTGTCTGGATATTTTGTATGTGCTAGCATAATATGGCACTTTTTATTAGTTGCAGATTCTGAATGCTAAAAAAGTTTTTTTTAACCAAAACAAAAACAAAAAACCCTTAGTAGCACTTTTACTATCTCTATTGTCAGATTTCAAAGTGACCCATGCTATTTAATATCAAAAAAGAAACTATGGGGAAAATCTGAAGAGGTGTGTCATCCCTGTGCTGGAGATGTATCATCATTCCTCCTGTTCTTCTGGCATAGGTGACCAAGTTAACTTCAGTTCCAAACTTAAGCCTGAGTTCCTAACTTAGATCTGAGATGGATCCAGGTAATCAACATCATCTTGGAGATCCACTTTTGATTGAAGAGCCACTACTTGATCAATACTTTGGCCCAAAAGGGAAGACCTGTGACTAGACAGTAGACAAATATCCAAGGAGGTTTTCTTTAGGATTGTCTGTACAACAGCCCTTCTCAAGGCTGCCAGGACCATTTGCACTCTTAGCAAGGCTTTAATTACCTCCCACACCTAGCTGGTCAGTATTGGAAATGGCTGTCACTGTAGATATCTCCAGCATCAGAAATGTACCTAATCCATGTGATCACAAGCAACACATCAGATATATGTATTAAGCTTATAGGAATTACATGTCAGAGGAGTGTTAAAATGTGTGAAAGATTTCTCAGAGAATATTTGGAGGATTAAAAAGCTAGAAAACTGCCATCTCAGTACCCAAGATGCACAACTGAGGAGATATGCTTTTTTGATGCTTCTAGCAACATGATGCTGTATTGCAAGCAGGTAGGAAAAGCATGACCTCAATGCCCTTTAAGAATACTTGTTGGCAGTAGAGATCTGGCCTACACCTTTGTTTCCTGCTGGGCATTCAAGCTTTGTTGAAAAATAAACATGACCAGATTAATGGACTAATGGACTAAAGGACTAATGGCCGTGCTTTGTTGGTGCTTTATTTTTCAGGTTGCTAAGCTTTTAAATACCGATGTGTATGTAATACATAAAGAACTGGTAGCCCTATTACAGGATGAGTCACTGGAGGTAATAGCATATTTGTTGCTTACATTAATATCATTTACAGTTTTCCTAAATGACACTATAAGAAGACATAGTAAGAAGTGCTTGATGGGATGAATCATTTCTGTTTGTTTCATTGTGTAGTCATAATGGTAGGTGTTTAGTACAGAATCATCTGCCAGTGATGACAGAACTCTTTTACTTAAGCACAGTCCCAAGAGAGGCTTAAAATGTAGAGTTAAGTGTCCTAGCATATGTTAGACAAAAAAATGGATAGAGAAGCTCCACTCAAAAAGCAGTGGCTAGTAGCCTGCTATCAAACTGGAGTTGGATTGATCTTGGTTAAGTGTCCATCAGTGTCATTAGTGATGACTTGGGATTGACACAAGTCAAGAAAGGATTGCAAATGTTTTCACAGCAGTGAAACTAAAATTTTGAAACTAAAGGTGAAACTAAAATTTTGGGTCTTGCATTCAGTTTTGTCACAAAAGCGTAATGACACAGTTCACTACTTGGGACTGTTATCTGCTTCTGCAAGGCAAGTTTAGACAGAATTAAGGCAATTTCTGTTCTTATCTGTTAGAATTGGGAGGCAGACAATGCCTCAGCACCAGGCAAAGACACAATTGCTTATCGTTGACATCAGCAACAATATTAACAGAGGAATTCATGCCTCCTAGCACTTACAAGTAAGGGTGGGAGTCTGTAGCCCACTGCTTAATGGCAGTGACTGGTAGTTCTGGCTCTTGATTTGCTTGACTTGCCATCACAGTTCTGTCTTTCAGCAAAGTTTAGCTCAACATGCCTTCCTAATTGTTTGGTTCTGTAATCAGAAGTAACAGGGCCATTAGTGTTAAATATTTGTCTCACAAGGAGAATATTGCAATGAATTTTGGAAATGTGAGTGATCCTTCATTTCTTTAACTAGGTATTAGATGCATTAATTGGTCACCTTCCTGAAATCCTTGAATTGTTGTCTACTGGAGGAGAAGGTGGTGGATCAGACAGTAAGGTAAGTAATCATGGTAGCAGAACCCTATTCCTACTGCTGAACATTTTCCTAACTTCCCTTAGATTTCTGTTTCACAGTAACAAATATCTTCAATTGCTTCCCCTTTCCATGCTAAGGTAGATTTACTTCTGGTCTTCAGGAGATATAGCTACTGTATTAAACCTATAATAGTTACTGGATATAACAGGGTTAGGGTTGAGATTGAAGAGACTCATGTACATGCATGAGACATTTTTGGGCAGATAGAAGTAGTTGCAGATCTTTACAGATGCAACCCACAAAAATACTATGTATAGCAGGAGGTTTGTGTAAATTGAAAAGATGCAAGTTTACTGTGTTCAACCCAAATGATAAGGCACCACAGTTCGAGTTGCTCAGTGGGAAAGTGGAATTGGGGTTGTGAGTAATTTCTGTCCCTATGCACTCTCATCCCTGTATGTGATAGTGTAATTATTTTTGTCATGTATTTTTATTATTATTGTAATGATAATGAGCAACATAATTTTCTAGTTTCAGAGCAAAATTGGTCTTCTAGCCTGGATATTAGACAGGCTCAATATGGGTTTTGAGGAAAACAAAAGATGGAATCTGTGCAGTTTCTTGTTCCAACTTGGATACCAATGGTGGTTTATTTGCAGTACCTTCTGAAAGGTGTTTGCTGGATCTCGTATTGGTAAACTATTTCAACTATCAATTATGACATCCAGGAAGAAATGTGGATCTCGTTTTTGTGAGCAAAACCTGGGTGAATATGAGGGAGGATATACATCTTCCTAGGTTTGTTTACCAGAGTACACAACCAACTAAAAATCAAAGGGGAGGGTAGCCTTAATCTCTAAATATTCCATCTCTTTAGTTAGCTTTTGCCAGTTTTAGGACACTTTAACTGCTAATAGGAACCGAGATAGGATTGTTACATTCGGCCTAATCTCACTGCACAAGCTGAAGTAATCTTGGAGTTGCGTTCAGAATCCCAAGCCTGAAGATATTCAGAGAGTTCAACATCTACACCAGTGATAACTTGTCCAAAATGGCTTTGGATTTTGTCACTGTTGTAATGATTATGAGCTTATCTCCAGTAATAACTTGTATAGCCCGTTGTACCAGTCACTTTGTGCATCTGATGATCTGTTCAGAATGAAAAGAAGTATGAAAATTAGCAGTGACTTAATTGCATATATATAATGGACAGATCACTATCTGATAAATTTGATGCTTTAGATCAAGTAGCATTCCCTCAAGTAGAGGACCGGGTTTAGTGGCTACTTTCTACAGGGTTATGAATCCAAAGGGCTTTCTAAAGGGAGGACTTTTGCTGCAGCTGTTCAGTTGAGGTCCTGGTCTCTGACTGGAATGGTGGGATGACTTCAGCCATAGTTAGGCTCCTGAATGTTTTTAACTCTGATGAAGAGCAAAATGTAGGAATCTGACTTCTTCAGTATGATCACATGGAGCTGTTTTGTATGGTGAAATTGTCTGCAGAAGCTCAAGGGACCATTAAAAGCCTGCTGTGAGCGGTTCAGCTTGCAATTTATAGGTTATATTGCACATTTTCACAGTCTTCAGGTCTATAGTTTTGTCAGGATTAGATGTAGTTTGTCCCCCATTTCTATTATGTTTTAAGGGAAGCCCTTTTCAGCTTGTGCAGTCTAAAGATCTGGACAAGCTCCTTTGGAGGCTTGAGGCCTACCACATCTATCTTGAACTCTACGATTACTATGCCAGAGATGAGTTTGAAAACATAAACTTTAAAGATAATGAATGTGTCCAGGAGAAAGGATGTGATTGTTATTGCCCTTAAAGAAACAGTAATGTGGCCTTTGTAAAAAAAATCAAGCCTAAATCTGTTGAATCATATCAATTACCATCCAGTCACTCCCCGCCCCTCTTTTTGGAGAAGGTGCACTTTCAGTTGACTGTTTGGATCTCTTTCAATCTGGTTTGAGGATAGAAATAGCCTCGATTGTCTTTCTGGGGGATGCATGCCAGGGGTGAATGGTAGGAATGCACCTACATTGCTTCTGCTAGATCTCTTAGGGCTTTTGATATCATGGATGGTGCTAGTGGCCCCATGAAAATATTCATGATTCCTGTAGTGCAGACTTCAAACTTACTGTTCCAGGCTGTCTTTCTGTGATCAGTATTGTTTTATGCTGCTGGTTCGTATAATCTTCCTGGAGATATTCACCTATGGCTCATGGCATGGCTCTAAAGCTTCTGTCTTACAATTTTTGTATTATGGTGATTGATATATCTTACTGTATTCTATTTTGGTTGTGCATCCTACCTTGTGATGGCTGTGTCCTACAAGGTAATTTAAAAATATCTTAATTAACTAATATATATTTAGCACTTCTTTTTCTTTTTTCTTCAGTTATTAAATTTTCCAGAGTTGATTCCAGCACTAACAAGAGCAGAACAGAGAGCAGCAACCTCTTTAAAATGGAGGACTCATGAGAAGTTACTACAAAAATATGCCTGCCTGCCTCATGTAATCTCAAGTGATCAGATTTATTACCGCTTTTTACACAGAATGCTGACAATCATTATGACAAATGTGAGTTCCTTGTGATCCCACTCTCTGTTTTCTATTTCTTTCTCAAGTATCACACATTGTTTTGCAACCTCTTCCTCCTTCTATATTAGATTGTTGCCAGGCCTACTCACCACTGAAGTAGTAAGCCTGTGTCTGGGCTATGCAATTTTCAGCTGCAGAATTCTTTTGACTGAATGATCTTACATATGGATCTTACATATGAAATAAAAGAAAATACCTGCACATAAGGTTCCAGGTTCCACTGCTCCTCCTCCTCTTAACTTTATTTATAACCCATCACTTCCCCAAAACTAGGACTCAAGGCAGCTCTAAGCTGTAGTTTTCTTTGTACAAGCAATATTGTATAAAGGAACATTCTACCTGTAATCCAAAGTGCTACTGCTCGGACAAAGGTTTTATTATCTCAGTGAGACCTAGATTTAAGAATACTTGTATCTGAACTGGTTTCCTTACCAAGCATTATTGTCTTTTCTAATGTTTTTCATTAGACAAATGTATTTTATCATTAGAATACTCAACATATAATAGGTTTTGAAAAGTAAACATTTAGAAGAACTTCAGTTCTTTCATGGAATGTGGAAGGTATTGTAGGTTTTAATCACATCCCTGAAAGAAGAAAACACATACAGAGAGAGCTCTGTTTTAAGCTTCCCAAATACTTGCATCTCTAGTCTCAATCTACTCATTTAGAACTGACACACAGTTCAAAAACACAAAGAGAGTTTGCATAATTCCATAGTTTATTCTTTTCGCTTCAGTTATTGGGGAGGATCAACTTTTCCTCATAAATAACACTGTTTTTATCTCCCCACTTCCTGACTCATTCATTAATAAGCAAAATTAAAATTCACACTAACCTAATATATCACCCTCTCTGGGATTGTCTTTCCATAGGAAAGATGTCACATTTGAGAACTTAAGCATATGTCCTGTGAGTAAAATAGGAAAAATAAAGCAAATTGTAGAAAGAAATAGAGCAGGTATGAGTGCCTTTGAGAATTTATTATTTGCTGTCCTATGCTTGTGCTTCACATTTTAACTATTACTCTTCTGATTTACTTGTGAAAGGGGTGGGTGCGTGGGAGGGACAGATGTCATACCGTCTTTTTGAAACTGGGCTATCAGTGTTCTAGTCACTGTCCTTTTCTTCACTGACACCCAGTATTTGCTTTTCATTCTCATCATTTAACAATATGTATCACTGAATACCTGTAAAGGGTGTTGTAAAATTAAATTTATTTTTTTCTCTTCCATGGAGAATGTCTTACCAGTCCAAAAAGCAGCTGCTCGAACACTCTGCGTCTACTTACGTTATAATCGCAAGCAAGAACAGAGACACGAAGTAATCCAGAAACTGATTGAACGTGAGTCCTGATTTTTCTCTGTCTTAATGTCAGGAAATAAATTTTAGTGAAAGAAAAGGCAATTAGAGGAGTTGGCATGGTCTTTTTCTCTGGAATGGATTTTCTGCAGCAGGGCAAAGGATGGAAGAAGCAATGGAAAATCAAGGGAGGATTACAAGTGGAGGACACTGTGTGACACTCCAGTAAAAATCAGAGAATGAGGCCTCAGAATGGCCTGATAAGAGCCTCATATAAACTGCTCTTAGTGTAGAATTGTGTAAATGATGAAACTCCCTACCTTTCTGATAGAGCAAAAACTTTGCTTTCTTAAGGTCCTTCATTCTTTTTCTGCATCATCATCAGTTTATTTGTGTACCATTTCTGCCATGTTAAATCTTACTTAAGCTGCACAGGAGATAGCTTCAGAGGAGTTTACATAATAAGCAAAATTTCAAGATAGGTGACCCAAGAATGACAAAACATGACAGAATATAGATAGCCATAGAATTATTTCTTAATTTCTTAATACTTTCTTGAAACATTTCATTTTAATATATATACACGAAACTTAGAGTCCTGTGGCTTCTTACAGACAAACTAGTTTTTATTGACTTAGCGTTTATAGAGTACCAAGGCTCTACCAATGCCAAGGTATTCCAAACAGCAAGAAAGTAAGTGTTGCCTCCCACCAACCACACCCTTACTGTCTCTTTGTGCTTGGAGCAGCAGAAATAGCCTTAGTAGTTGAGGATAATCCCAGAAATGAGCCAAACAGAGGCTTAGGGAACAGGTTGTGTAAGACTCACGGAGGACCTTCAAAAGTATATCCAGTCACTCATACCTCCAAGGGTCAAGTATAACAGAGTGGGCCAACTCTGACCTTTCACTTGCAGAATTTCTGCCATTCAAAATGCCTGTGGATGGACCAATGGTTTGAAATTGTAAGGCAAGTTCATATGTTCAGATATTTTGGAGTACTAATCTTGAGAACAGAGCAAGCAGAAGATAATTACAGGTCCAAATTCACACTAGTGAAAAGCAAGAGAGAAAATGTTATGCTGCCCCAGTTCTTTAGCCTTCTCCACAAAGCAGTTGTTATGCAAGAGACTCAAAACAGATTCTGTCCTGTACTGGGATCTAGTATTTTTAGGCAAAAGTTGTCTGTTACATAATTATAGTAGCTTTCAAGAAGCGGAACACCAGAAATTTCGATTTAAAGGGGCCAAATATTAACATTCTTGAAAACTTTATATACATAATTTTAAAAGTTATAAATTATGGAATGAGGGCTGATTAGCCTGATTTTCCCATCAATGGCAATACCTTTCTGTGGCAATACCATGTCAGACAGGCTTTTGCTGAGGAGCCAAACTGAATGTGCCAAACAGCTACTGGGCAGCAGCATTAGTGGTGTGTGTGTGTGTGTGTGACACACATGCAGAGAATCTGTCACAGACAACAGGGGTGGCGCCATAACTAAATCTTGTTAGTATTGCACAGAAGGCACAGTAAAACCCTTTTGTGATTTTTTTTTTTTTACTGTGAAAATCCTATGATGGAAGAATCCAAAATGAAATGAGATCGTGCCAGAAAATGAGACTTCCAGGTCCCAGGTTCTAAGGCACTCATCAAGCTCCTGGGACAGAGCAGAGGACAACTATGAGTAGCAGTGTGGCTAATGATTCAAGTGGACACAAGCCAAAAGAGTGTTCAGTTGTTGACTTGTATAGAGATGAAAGGAAAGTCTGAAGCTGCACAACACATCTTATAGGAACATGGAATGTAAGGAGCATGAATTAGGGGACGCTAGACACTGGGGAAAAAAAGAAACATATTAATAATGCCATACTTGAGGAGAGCAAGCTAAAATGGATAGGTATGGTACATATTGAGTCAAATGATTACAAATATTTTATTCAGGAAATGAAAATCTAAGAAGATATGGCATGGTATTAATTGTGAGAAGAGATGTAGCAAAAACAGTCTAGGATATAATGTAAAATTTGACAAAATAATATCAATAAGATTTCAGAGAGAGCCCATCAGTATAACTGTAATCTAAATTTATGCTCCAACTACAGAGGTAGAAGAAGAAGAAATGAAAGATTTTATGCTGGAGTCCAGGTGGAAATTGATCATGCACCCAAACAGGATATGTTAGTAATCACAGATGATTGGAATGCAGAAGCAGAAAACAGAGCAGAACGAAACACTGTAGGAGAATATGGTCTAGGATCAAGAAATTAAACAGGATGGTAACTGATTGAATTTTGTGAAGCCAACAGTTTGTTCATTACAAACATATTCTTCAAGCAAACAAAGAGCCAACTTTATACATGTTTGTCACCTGATAGCCCGTATAGAAACCAAAAATATTATTGGAAGCTAACTATGAAGAATCTCCATTGTCTCTGCAAAAACAAGACTAGGAGCAGATTGTGCCACCAGCCATGAACTTCTAACATCAGTAATCAGAATAAAGCTAAAGAACACTAGATCAATCACTGTGTGAAAATACAACCTGAAGAACGTTCCTATAGAATTTAAAGATAATGTAAGAATAGATTTGTACTAGTAAGCCTAATTGACCAGGAGCCAGAAGAACTTAGGACTGAAGTCAAGGGCATTGTGAGGGAATAATGCAGAAAAACAATATCTGCTGCCAAAAAGAAAAGAAAAAGGAACCACTGGATGACAGAGAAAACTCTTCAATCAGTTAAGAACAGATGCAGAGCTAAAGTAAAAGGTGACAAAATATCACTTGTCAATGATTTGTGTGTAGGATAAAAAGAATTGCTATAATAATCAATGCATAGAAATAGAAGATGACAACAAAAAAGGAAGAACAAGAGACCTGTTCCACAAGATCTGAGAAATTAAAAGAAAATTTAAACTTAGAGTGAGGATGCTCTACGACCAGCAGAAACACACACTTTGTGGGCCAGAAGAAATGAAAAGATGATCGAAACAACAAGCTGAAGAACTATATAAAAGAGAGGCAAGGATGATTCATTCAAGCAAGAAGTATTTGGAGGTGAACTTACAATTCTTTTAGAAAGCGAAGTGGAAGCTGCACTCAGAGCACTTGAGAGAAATAAATTACCAGAAACAGATGGCACTCCAGTAGAATTATTTCAAGCAACAGAGACAGAATCTACTCAAATTGTAACTAAAATCTGTCAACAAATATGGAAACCAAAAGAATGGCCCATAGAGTGGAAATGCTCAATATACACTCCAGTGCTCAAAAAGGGTGATACCAGGGATTTCAGTAACCACAATGTGGAGACAACAACAGACAAGGCCTTGCTTTTTCTTTTCTCAGACTGGAATGGCAGCTTTCCTCCCATCTGCCAAAATGCCTTGCCACTTTATGCACAGTTCTGGCCTTACCAAAACACACCACTCTTATGTAAACAGGGTAAAGCCTTTCAGTTGTTAATTAAAATTCCTTTAATGATTTATGGTAGCATGGTTCTAGCTTGTTATAGCCACTGGTAATCATTCAGTTTTGAGACCAACTTTATGAAAAATATAGTATTATCTTTATTAAAACAGCAAACAGAATAACATATTGGTTTTATATGTGTGTCTAAGTTCAAACAGATCTTCAGAGTGCATTTAAACAGTCTCTTAACTCTTTACAACAGCATAAAGACACAAGTTTCATACAAGCTCTCTGGCTTGCCTCTTTACCAGAGACTGTGTTCCCAAATCTAGACAACTCTCTCTGGCCAGATTTAACAATGAGTTGACTTCTCTTCTGTTCCTTCTCATTCAGCACCCTCTGGACTGAATGAGAACTCCTTTGGCTGAAGGATTCACCCTTCATCTTGATCCCTGAAAGTCTTACTCTTCTGGAAAACTCTCTCTCAAAATTAGTGTGCCTGCTATAAATACATTCTCACTCAGGCCTTCAACCCTTCCTTCCCAGTAAAAGAGGCTGGCTTTTCCTCTGGAGTGGCCATTCTGGTTGCCTGTTGGCTCATTTTCATGTTAAGCTGTTTTTGAGGGGAGTGAGTTTGCAAGCCCAACCAACCATTCACAGATTCCCTACTTGAGATTTGAATTTCGTACTCAGTAAGACTTCCTTTTGAGCCAATTTGTGAAGCATCATTAAGATTAATGACTTTCAAACTGATATTCTAAGTAGCAGTCAATTATATCAGCAAGATGAGCACCAGAAATTGCATAGCTTTCAGTAAACTCTAACTCACGCAGTTTTGACAGAGATGGAGGCCATTTCCACACTAGACTGTTATAGTGATATTATTCCACTTTGAACATCCTATAGAATCCTGGAGTTTGCAGTTTAGGGAAGGGCTTCCATAGGATGTTGAAAGTGGAATAATAGGATTATAACAGTCTAGTGTGGAAATGGCCAAATTGTCTTTGGTCATCGATTCATCCATTCTTCCAAAAACTGTATCATGCTTTTGAATGATTCCAACACTAGAACTTCCAACATTTTGTTCAAATTCAAAGCATCCATTCAAAAAACAAGACCAAAACCAATGGCACTCCGTGGATGTTAGGATGGCCGTAAAGATTTATATTGAAAGAACAAGAGCAAGTAGGCTTATGGAGACATTATTTATTCCACTTCATCCATAGACTTTGGGATTTAAGGCAATTAAAGCAATGATTTCAAGATGATTGAAAGGTTGCATTCATTTGTGCTACAATTATGCTCATGCTCCAAGACCACAAGTGTGACACATTTGATGAGATCAATAGTGACTACAGCAGCATTCAAAGTAACATCTTAGTTACTGCAGTTATCTGGCCCAAGCACGAGGTCTACAATTTCATATTGGTTATGGTTAATATTTCCATGTGGCACTCCATAATGACGAACTCCACATATCTGATCAAGTCACGTAGAGCCTGTGTAGGCGGGCACGGCTGTATGGCCTTAATTATGCAAGCTAGGTCTAGGCCAGTAAACAACAATCTGTCGCACAGCTGGTAGTGCCCTCCAGACATAGCCGACCATTAAGCAAAAGCAAGGGCTCTTAGCCCCAAACTGCTTGCTTGACGGGATTAGCGTGTCCGTCTATACAATCGTCTATACATCTGCATACTGTTCTAACAATTGGCAGTGCTGGCCAAATCTCGTCAATTCTGATTTCAATCTTTTGGAGGCTTTGTCTCCACTCAAATCCCTATTGTTCTCCTCAGGAGAGGGCTAGCCTCCAGATACAATCTTCCCTATAAAAACCCCAAGTTTGAGCTTCTTCTCGGAACACTTGTGCCTTGCATCCCAAACTGCTGCTGCTCTGTTTGGCGAGCCTCCCCTCAGCGTCCATGTGCTGGTAAACCACGAACCCAAGCCTCGAATTCTATTTCTCATCTCCTGGACTGCAGGATCAGGTGGAGTATTACCCCAGAAATCTGCTTAAAACCCCTATCAATTTTCCTCACGTTCTACTTCTATAGTTCTTGGATGAGTGCGTGAGTGCGTGTGTCTGTGTGTGCTGAATTGAGGAAATTATAATAAAATCTTTTAAATTGAACAACCGTGCCTAGTTCTTGCGGTGGCCTGACCCCGTAAACATAGGGTTAAAGATCTCGCTACGTTGCCCTGCCTCTCACAGTGTCAGCTTGTGCTCTCAGCTAATTCCCAGTTCCCCAATATCTGACCACATTGTGGTATCCTCCTGGGACCCCCAGAAATCAGGTAACATCTTCCTTGGAAGAAGTGTGTAAAGTAGCAGGAGGGAAACATTTAGTAGATATGATTTAAGTCAAGACAAGCAGCCTTTGGACAAACTGTTCTACAAATAGTAGTTCAACAAGCCAGCAGCCACTTCTACTGTTAAGGAGTTTAAGGTATATCTCAATTTTTGTGGATTGTTCCTTCAGTTCTTCTGAGAATGAGAGGTTGATGAATCATCATTCTTGGAAGGCTGAAGGAGTAACCCACCCTCACCTCTGGCTGCATTTATATGTGTGCATGTGTGTTAAAAAGAGGAAGGTCTGTCAATTTCTGAGTTTTAAACTCTTCATCTGAGTGACTCTTAAAGCAAGCATGCAGGACTATGTAACAAAAGGGAAGAGAAGAGAAGAGAAGAGAAGAGAAGAGAAGAGAAGAGAAGAGAAGAGAAAAGAAGTGATGGTAGAAGCGGTTTGGAATTTTGGTCTCCTGCCTTGATCAGTTGACATGAAGGAATATTCCAGTGCTTGTGGATTGCTCCTTCAGCCATCCTAAAATGATCATTCGATAGGTATCAATCTGATTTTCTTAATTTGTGTTGTCATCTTCACTGTGTACAACTTATTGATTCTACTCTTTTGCTATACATAGGAGAAGCAGTTTGATTTGTCCTGGTTCCTTTCCAGTGACCAATGTAATGCACAGTACATTGTTTTGAGGCGTCAGTAAGGCACTGCCATAAGAGTAAACAAAGCTGAATCTGGGAGGAATAGTTGCAAAATCCAAGCATCCCCTCTGGGATTTTGGAAGCAAAGATCTGCCTTGCATGTTGTTGCTCAATTAGCTTGGAGAATGTTAAACTTGAACATCCTTCTTCTCCCCTGAGAGGGAATATTTCTGAACAAACAAACAGAGTAATAGTAATATGTTTTCTACCCTTGGATGGCTTCTTTTCTTTTAAAAGAGATTAATTCTGGGTTTTTTTTTATGTGGGGGGTAAATAACCTAATTTTTCATTAGAATACTACAAAATCAACAATACAAAAGTAGTCACTTCAGCCATGTGTCTCCAAGCTAAGATACATATTAATCTACAAAATGTGGAGGCTGAGTTTGTCTTTGTAAATGTAGGATGCACAGCTCTCTTACCCTCAAGAGGTCTTTTTAAATGGATGACAAAGAAATTAACATTTCCTTGTATAGCTCTAGACTGAAGTGGTCAGACGTTCACAGTTCATTGCCTTTGTTTAACTCATGTGTAGTAATACTTTCAAAGAAAAACATCAGAGGCCCAAGGTCCAAACTGAAGCAGGAGGGTTATCTTCAGTGTCATGATGATGTGCCAGTTGCTTAGACTATGGGTTATTGGTGAAGAAAAATATATTCCCTTAGCATGGCTCCAGGCCATGTAATTGAACCTTTTTAATTGGTCACCTTCAAATGGCTGTCAGTGAAATGAAGTATAATTGCAGAACTCATCCATGAAATACAGAGGTCATGTTTGTGAACATAGGTTGGATGTTCATTTCTGCAGTGGAGAGTACTTTTTTTAAGAGGGGAAAAATAGCTTGTTCTTTCATGTCCACCTCCGTTTAACTATAAGTCATTCCAGCCTGTGCTTTGTGACAAGTACAGTGTGACATATCAAGTGTTCCTGCTTTCTACCTTCCTTGCTGTACCCACAATGAATAAAAAAAAATAACTTTAAAAAGGTACCAATAAATGTTTGCTTAATTTCATACTTTATCAACTGGCAATGAAAGCTTCCTTTGTGGGATTCTATTGCCACCAGTGCTGGACATCTTGTTTATGACTATGGCTACCATACAGTGCCACTGATGTCCAGCTGGTAACATCATCTGCTAGCGACAGATGAAAATCATATGGCCCGTTTCATTGCTACCACAGGTCACTGCTCACAACTGTACAACACAGCTGGTTCAGGAACTGATACTGTCATACACACTGGGTCGTGTGGTTCTGCCTGCCTTTTTTTCTCATATGCCTTCAATCCTCAAAGGGAAAAGAAAACCCTGGTCATACAACCTATAATGTCTTCTCGTGCAAGAATGGCAGTTAGGTAGGGAGCCAGATAAAGATGATAAAAACCCACTCCCACCTGGAAAGAGGATGTTTTCAAATAAATCAATAAAGGAAATGAATTAACAACTTCTTCCTTGTTCTCTTTAAAGAAGAGTGTTCCTGCACAATAGATCTTGTATCTATTAATTGAAACTGATTTCATGATTTTTTTAAAAGAGGCAACCATACCTGCATATTTCCTTTAATCCTGCCAAGAAATTGGTATTGTAGTTTCATTAGAAATGAAACAAGCAAGATAGCACAAAACGTCTTGCACCTATTGGTCTGAAATCTGGTAGGTTGTTAAAAGTCCTCTGAAGTATCTACTATGGTTTGCTGCTAGTTCATCTAATTCTGGCAAAGAGGACAAAAGTTAGATCTGTTTTTCTTGTTTTTCAATATGCTCTGTGGAAGGCATGGACTTTTGAATTTTGATTGACGTTCAGGACCTATGTCAAATCGGTCTCCAAACTGGTGTGAGCCAAGAGATGCTCTTTTCAAGATCATTGAAGTGGGGTCCAAACTGAATGTTGTGGCTAGTACATATTTTTACTTAATGCTTACTGTAGTTGGCCCTCAACTTTTCCGAGGGTTAGGAGCACAGGATCCCTGTGAAACTGAAAAAGGTGAATATCATAAGCTCCCTTCCCCCAACATGCACGCCATAGACTCTTTTCCTGCCAAGAGCACTGGACTGTACCTCCCTTTCCCACTTTGGCACAACGCCTCTAAAGATTTTCCAAGCCACTCTGCCTCCAAGGAACTCAGTAGAGAAGCCAGTTTTACCAACCACTGCCAGCAGCCTCAGATGGCAGAGAGATGGCTGCTGCCATGGCTGCTGCTGATGCTGCTGGTAAAATCAGCTACAGTAGTCCTAGGAGGCCAAGAGGCTTGGGAAATCTAGTAGAGAGAGCCTTGAATCGAGGCAGAGGCATTGTTGTGCCAAGTTGGGAAAAGAGATATGGCCTGGGGCTGTTGGCAGGAAAGGAGATGGAGAGGAGGAGGGTGAGGAGGACAAACTAGTTAAGCAGCAGCTACAAACTCATGAATAATCAAAACCACAAAAATAAAACCTGTGAAAGTTGGGGGGCAATTGTATGGTTATGTTTTTCTAACCATGATTCAGTATCAGGGTTACAAGCTGTGAACCCATATTAAGAGAGAATTTAGTGGGTGTAAACCATAGTTAGTGTTCATACAGATGTCATTCCTCTTAGAAAGTCATGCAAAATAGGTCAGGAAAAGGAGAAAGGAGACCTTGGTCCTTCCTGAATCTCTTAGTTTTGTTGAGGACAACAGTATTATATTTTGATGGGAGTTATGATTATCATGTCTATAGCACTGCATGATATAAAACACTTTCTGAAAACTGACTGTAATGAATTCATCCCTTCAGATTATCTTTGAGATTATTAGTTAGCAATTATGTGATAATTAAACTTTCATTTCTATATATTTCTGCTAACACAAAAATCTGCAGATGATGATTATGAGTTTCTTTTAAACACATTTTTTTCCAGAATTGGGCCAAGGAAAAAGCTACTGGAACAGGTTGCGTTTTTTAGATACCTGCGAATTCATCATAGAACTCTTTTCCAAATCATTTTTCTGTGAATACTTCTTTCTCCCGGTGCTTGAGCTTACACATGATCCAGTAGCAAATGTGAGGTAACGTGTTAGTTGCACAAAAAGATATGAGTGACTTGTTCAAATTGTTGATGTTGAGTAATGGGGGTTGTTTGGGAACTACTGTGTGTGTTTTTAAAATGCATATCATTGCAGCATTAACATTCCTATATATTGACATGCTATACCATATATTCACACGCACATACACATATACACACACACCTATATGCATACACATGCATGGATATGTGTGTTTTTATCTAACTAGTCTCAAAGTTCAGTCTTTTTGCCACATGCAAACACAACTATGCAGGTTCCAAAAATGAACAGACTTAATTCTTTGGGTACTTCCAAGTTAGCATCTCCTAGTGCTAAGGTCAGATTTATCCCCAGCTCAGCAGATTTCTAAGTATATACTTGATTTTTTTTCCAGTAGAAAAGAATGGCTGTGATGTATTCCTTAGGGGAAAAGGAATGTGCTGCATATGAGGACACAGTTAGTAGCTAGCCTAGAGAGCCACCAGGGAAACAGAATGCAAGATAGAATGAGCTCTTGATCTGATGCAACAGGACTCTTCTTGGGCTCTTACTCAATTTTTGGCCCAGGCCTTTTACTGTTTAGAGTTAGCTCTGCTTTTTCTAATGCATTCAGTACAATGTGCTGGAGAGCAAATGGGGTTTGATGCAGAGAAATAAGTTAATCCTCAGAGAAGCTCCTGTTGTGAAATTGAGAAGCTCCTTCTGAAGTAAGTGGGTAACGTTTGTGTGATTTATGCAAGGTCAATGTTGACTTCACAACAACTAGGTATTGAATAGCAAAAAATTAAAACTTAGTTGGCATGATGCCCGTAGATGCATGGAGCAGAAAAGAGAAATTAAGAAGAGCGAAAGATTGCTGAAAAATGTTCCCTTGGAACAAAGTGGGGTCTATTTTCTGTGTACTCTGCCAAATAAATACAAAAAGAAAGCAAGAACAACTGACTTCATGTAATTAAAAAACGCCCTGTAAAAATAATTTCAGACATAAAAAGTAGGTGAATGTGAATGCTACAATCCAGTGATTTCATGATGGATATTTGGCCCACCTTAGGATGTGCAAGAGTTTGTCATTGTTTGTTCAAGATGTTTACGCAATTGTAAAATACCATATACATACACAAAATCGAGGACCTCATTTGGTAGTGGTTAGTTTGAAGTGGTAGAAAACTTCTCTCCAAATGTGCCATCTCTCTGAAATATTCAGAAAGGTATTGCATCACCTTGTCTATTTTAGCAAACATTATAATGTTTATTGGTAGTTTGTATTTTTCTTTATCGCTTTCCAGTGTACACCGAATGATCATTAAACAGCAGGCCAGGCGAAATTGGTTCATATTCAATGACAGAACAGTATAGCTCTGCAGCAGCTTACAGCATTTATTGCTAGGTATTCTTTATTGTACAATACCTGTCATACTGTAGGGAAATACCAAAATGGCATGGTTTTAGCCCTTGAGACCCTAACGTATAGTAGGACAATACTGTAGGAAGGGAAGGAACTTTTAAAGTAGCAGTTGGAAAGTAATTCAGAAATGGTTTGACCTGGAAAGCAGATGGAGAAACAAAAGGTGCATTTAAGTTGAATATATATGTAAAGAGAAGTACATGTACTTCATGGTATAGTTGTGTAAATTTAAAAGTGTTAAGAGTGAATTTGCTTTAAAAATGTAAATAATGTTTTGTATCTGCTTTGATTTCTTGAATAAATACATACTTTTTCCCATTTTGCATAATCACAAACATGCATATATAAAAGGAATGCTGATGAAGCATTGATTTTCTAAATCTGTTACCAGTTATTTTCACTGCTTTCATATAAATCTTAATTTCCTCCTGTAGAATGAAGCTATGTTATTTGTTGCCCAAAGTGAAGTCCACCCTCAAAGTTCCTACAGATAAACATTTACTTCAGCAGTTAGAGCTCTGTGTGAGAAAGCTGCTGTGTGAGGAGAAAGACAAAGATGTCCTGAGCATTGTAAAGAAAGTATGTAACATTTTTTCCCTCTATTTCATAGCTATTATCTTCTCTTTTCATTAATGTTAATGACAATGTGAGTTATATTCTTGATCTTCAAGAAAATAAATAAATGGATTATTTGCATTCATTGTAAATTTGAACAACTTGTAGAGTATTGTGGACAGAATGAACTTGGACTTGAGCTTACTTTGCTTTGGTCTCTTTTAAAATTTGAGGAGGAAAGATAAATATGCAGCTCAACCATATGCATATTTTATAAGCAACTTCTATTGTGTTCAGTAGAGCGCCACCCCAGGAAAATGAACAGATGATTATATTTATATATTTTATTAATTAATTATTTAATTTATACTCTGCCTTTCTCCTAAGGCATAACCCAAGGCACCTAATAACAAATTACATCTAAAATCTTATTATACAAAAATAAAAAAAATAAAAAAACTTTTTTTGAAGGACAGAGTCAAAGGAGTTTAAAATTCATTTGAAGCATAAGGAACAAGCACAGGACATCACATTAAAAGATACTTTTCCACAAGAGCCGAAGGCCTATTGAAATGAAAAAGTATTTGCCTACCAGTGGAAAGAAAGCAGGGAGAGAGCCAATTGAACCTCCCATGGGAGGGAGTCCCACAGCCTGGGAGAAACTGCCAAGAAGGAGTTTTCTCTTTTGTACTTCACCAAATATGGCTGCAATGCTAGTGGGGCCAAAAGAAATACCTGTGGTGGTGGTGGGACCAAACATATACAGAGATCCTGTCCTTCAGATAGTCTGGATCCAAGCTGTATGAGTCATAAGGGTAACACAGAGGCCCACTTCAGGACCCATTCAAACTGGAGAAACAAACCAGAAATAGAAATTATGCTTTGATCTTGCTTTGTGTGAATTCTTTGTTGCTGCGTGTCTTCAAGTCATTTCTGACTCCCAGTGACCCTAAAGTCAACCTATCAGAAAGTTTTCTTGGGAAGATTTGTTCAGAGATTGTTTGCCCGTGCCTTCCTCTGAGGCTGAGAGAGTGCGACTTGCCCAAGGTCACCCAGTGGATTTCCATGACTGAATGGGAATTAGAACCCTGAATTTAAGGATCATCACCACACTGGCTCCTAAATACGCAAACCTATCATGAGATTTTCTTGGCAGAATTTGTTCAGAGAGTGTTTGCCCTTGCCTTCCTCTGAGGCTGAGAGAGTGAAACTTGCCCAGGGTCTCTTCGTGAGTTTCTATAGCCCAAAGGGGATTCAAATGCTGGTCTCGTACTATCCTATCCTAGTCAAACCAATACACCAAGCTTAGATAGAATTACAATAAAACACTGTTCCCTAAGTTCAGACACACAGGAAATGGTGATTTGTTTTAGAAGTAGAAGCAAATGTCTCTCCTCCCTTAAGTGGAGGTGTTGGGGACTGCAAAAGTCAAAGGCTCATTGTGATCTGTTCATGTAGTGGGAAACAATTTTCTCTGTTATGTCTGAATTAGCTCATTGTCTGTTAATTTATGACAGAAGAATGGGAATGAATTTTTCAATTTTTCAAATTCGCAAGGAAAAAAAAAGATGGGTAGTATTTGACTGACCATGTATTAATAAAATGTCACCAAACTCACTGGTTAAGAATAGAAAATGTGCATCAACAGAGAATACTGAAGCTGGGTAAAACTCAAGCGAAGCTACCCAACAGGGTTGTGTAGCAGAATAGTACACTTGGTCTGGATTGCAAATATACAGGCAAAGTTCACTGCTGAGGTACTCACAACATTACTTCACCATGTTGCTAATTCTTGTGTGCTGAAGCCAATCCAGAATATGCACAAGATCCCTTCAATCTGTACTTGTGCATTCCGATCATCTGAATTGGCTCTTACAATGTTTAAATATTTAAATATTTGAGGGGATGTCATGTCAGCAGGGGAGCGGGCTTGTTTTCCACTGCTCCAGAGACTAGGAGAAAGAGCAGTGGATTCAAACTACGGGAAAAGAGATTCCACTTAAACCTCAGAAAGAACTTTCTGACTGTCAGACAGCGGAATATGCTGCCTTGGAGTGTGGTGGGGTCTCTTTCTTTGGAGGTTTTTGAAAAAAAAAGGCTGCATGGTCATCTGTTGGGAGTGCTTTGATGTGTGTTCCTGCATGGCAGGGGGTTGGACTGGGTGGCCCCTGTGGTCTCTTCCAGCTCTATGATTCTATAATGGTGTTGCAGTCTAAATAAAACTCAAAATCTGTTGAATGAAAAACTGCTTTACCATTCCTTGACCATTCATTAATGGTCTCACTTATTAGAATTTGGTCCATATTGTGAAGCAGGAAGAATCTAAAACGTGTTTCACCTATTTGCATGAGTATGGCCTATGATTTAGGTTTAATTAGAAATAAAACTATTACTGTGAAAGACATTTTTGTTATGATACTACAGTCCAAAAGAGTAGGCATAGTGTGTATGTCTTTTTTTTAAATAATTTTTATTGATTATACAGCAAAGAACAAAAAACAAAAACAAAAAATTAAAACACCATGTGATATACATAATAGTGGAACAAAAAAATTTCAGCCAATGCAAACTTGCATTATTATTTCTCTCTATTACCATTAGAATCATAAACTTATTCAGCTTATTCTATATCATACTACTTGTATATTTTTGTTACCTATCTTTAATTCTTATTCTCATTATACTCATTTTTATTATAATAGTTTCATTCTTAATTCTATATTTTTCCCTTAGATTTAATCTATTGCTATTACTAAATATAATCTTATTAATTAACATATCAAACTATCTCTAAAGGTAAACCCACTCCCCAAAGCCGATTATATTTTAACTTACTTTTTTTTTTTACAAAATTAAACAGCACATATCCAATTCAAACAATACACCACATAATTAACACACACAAAAAAAGTGATTACCCACCCCCCAGAGCCAACTTTTTATTTAATCCACTTTCCAAAATTGCCATTCTTCTTGTGAAAGGGTAGCTTTACCATCTCTTATCAAAGCTTTTTCCAAAAATATTTTCCAAATTTCTTCAAAATCATTCTCTTTTACAAAACCTTTCATAAATCTAATTCTACATGTTAATTTGTCATTAATTGCAATTTTCCACACTTCTTTATACCATTCCTCTATTTGAAGTTTTTCATTTGTTTTCCATTTTTTTTGCTATTATTAACCTCGCTGCAATTAGCAAATTTGTTATTAATTCCTTCCTTACCTGGGTACACTCAACCTTATTATATATAGACAACAACCCTATATTTGGGCATACTGGTATCTCAACTCCTATTATCTCTTTTATCTCTTTAAAAACCTTTTGCCAAAATTCCATTATCTTATTACAATTCCACCACATATGCATATATGTACCGATTTCTTGACCTCCTCTCCAGCATAATCTTGAATATTTCTCATCTATCTGATTTAGTTTTACTGGAGTCAAATACCATTTCCAAACTATTTTATAATAATTCTCTTTTATTCTTATTGATATTTTTTTTAAATGACGTTGTTTCCAAATTTTTCTCCATTCTTGTATATCTGTATTTTGTGATGTCTCTTCCTCCCACATTTTTCTAAGATAATCCTCTTCTTGTTCTTTTGCCAATATTTTATATATTTCACTTGTAATACCCTTTAATATTTCATTTTCTTGCATATTTTCTTTTTGAATAATAATTTGTTCAAATTTAGTATATTCTTTAAAATCTTTAACATATCTTTTCATACTCTTTGTCCATTGCTCTAACTGTATATAATTTAGCCAAGATATTTTAGGCATAGTGTGTATGTGAAGACATATCAGTTTGTAGTTATCACAACCTTTATACAGGAGTCACTGAGTGGCTGTCTTGTGCATATGCCCTTTGTGAAAACTAATGCATCCTATCATATTGATGGAAGGTGTACCTGTAGCTATTAAAAATTACATATTCATATCAGGCAAAAGAAGGCCATGAGCTCACACACTATGATAATCACACATACAGGGCATTTGTGGAGATCTCCAGTTCTCATAGGTAGTTCTCCTGAAGTGCTTATGTGTGGAGACTGAAAACTGATCCCTCAGATCCCTTTTTTGAGGGGAGGGGAAAACACTTCAACCCTCCCAGGATAATTTCTACTTGATAGCAGCCTTAAGAGCAGGCAGGCAGGCAGCACTCCCTTAGAGAAATTCATGTTTATTTCAGGATTGCTTTAGGAGACAGAATTTCCTTAGATTAAAAAAAATCATTAAAACAACCTAAATATAATATCTAAACTTTTTTTTAACAGATGGTATTAGAACTGGACAGGATGGAAACCTCTTTGGATGCTGTAAGTATTTCTTAAGATGGCAGGAAAGAACAAGCTGATGCCATCATCTTAATCCCTGATTGCTTGTTTAATTTCACCTTTAAACAGTTTCAGAAAAGGTTTTATGAAAATGATCTGTTGGACCAGCAAAAGGAAAGAGAGGAACACCTTCTCTTAGAAATGGTATGTTTGCTGTTGTATACTGTATGTTACTTGGATGTTATAGATGATTCAGTGGTTACTGAGCAAAAGTTTAAAATTATTTCCCCATAAAATTGGGTTAAAAAAGAAATACCTCAAACATTTCCCAAATATATATTACCAGATATGCACTATGTCATAAGCACTGTATTTTTGAGGGGAGGGGATGGTTAGAGCCTTAAGTATGGGATGGAGAGCCTGTAGTCCTACTTAGAACTTGAAGTTCAATTCCTAGAAATTCTAGCCAGTACAACCAGTGAGAAGGGATTTGGGGAGTTACGGTCAAAACCATTAGGAAGACCTCTCTTTCAGTAGCTATAGCCTGACCTGTGTACATGTATTTTAAGTTATTGGCAGGAAGAACAATTTCAAACAAGTGTGGGATACATTCATAATGCATTTATATAGTGTTTTCTGAGCATTCCACATAATGCAATTGCAGTAATCCATAGAACAGGTTCTATAGGCCCTCTTCAAGGCTTCTTGCACCATTCAGACACAGATTCCTAACCTCATCAACACCAAGTTTGTTCCCGCTATTAGATGGCAGGGCAGGCCTTTGTGCCTACAACATAGTTTCAGCCTTCATTTTCAGCCTATAGGTCACACATGTTCTTTTGTGACAACTCCAAATGTTTTGCCATAAATGTTTGGGTCAAACACTTAAGAACAAGTTTAGGCTGACTGTAGAAATACTTGCTGTCTTCAAGTAGAACAGCTGATTAAGGAGAACAACTGGTAAATATGTAGGTGATATAAGCAGGAAAGCTGACATTTAGACTTTCAAACTTTGCTTAATATCGGGATGGGGACAGTGTGCCCCTAGGATCATTTTTTTAATCCCCCAGCCCCCCCACTCCATTTTTTATTGAAAAGAAGTCCATCAAAGATTTTTTGCCGCACTCCTCATTTTAGGATCAGGAGAGTCAGGAGAAGTGATCTGAGCTAGAGGACATGGGGAATATTTGAGGAAAAAAATATAAATCAATTTTTTTGGGGAGTGTGGCAGGGTGGTGTAGCTGTCCTTTAAGAGCTTAGTGTAGTTGCCTAACCTGTGGCAATTGCAGACTCCTGGTTTATATGGCAACTCTTACAGTGACAATTCTTTATGGTACTACTGGCATACAATTAAGGGACAGGGAGTCATTATTTTGGCCTGCATCTTTTCTCCCTTAAGGCAGATTGGTTTATGAACTCAAGCTTGTATAGAGGTTGCAACCAACAAAGTCTACATACCAGATTTGTGTTACTACTGTTATTAAATTATTTCCATAACAGGAACAATTAGAAAAAGAGAAACAGCAAAATGAGGGCAGGTCTACCAGTATGACTGATAAAATGTATGAAAAGAAGCGTAAGTGCTTTCTCTTTTGTTTTGTTTTTTTCTCCAAAAATTCTTAAATTACTTTGCTGGGGAATGGAGCATGCTGGGGTGGAGGTGAATTGTTTCTAAATTGAATTAGTATTGTATTAGGAAACAGTGAAGATTGAAGTTTTAGTCATTATGATCTTCTGGCTGCTACTAATGTATTACAAGAAACATGTTTTATAGCATTATACACTCTCATAGGTTGACCTGATGAAATATTTTAGCTGGAGTGGTGCAAACAATAGTTTGTGTGTCTGAAGTTGAATTTCTTCCTTGGTAAATGGACCACATTCAATGTTTGCCAGGTGGAATGTTCAACCTTCCAGATCAGATAAAAACAGACTTTTCTGAAACTCTAAAAGCTTACCTGTTCTTAGAATGACATGTAATTTGGTTTCTGTTAGCACTGATAAAGAAAAGATCTTGAGCTGGTATGATTTTGCATTACATGCACCTTGTTGCAAACTGTAGTGAAGAAGCAAGATTTGGCTGATACCTTCAAACCATGGTTGAGTCAGAACCAGTATTGGTCACTAGGCCAATAACTTTTCCTGTGACAACAATGAGTCCAGTTAAGTTGTAGGTTGAAAGCAAGCTTTACCAACTGCTTTAAAGCATCAACAATATGTTTGGAAGATATGAGGTGCTTGAAGCAATCTCTGCCCTGAAGAAAAAAAATCATATCCAAAATATTAGCAACACATTTTTCTGCCAATACATGGTATTAATGAATGATTTGATAATATTTATTCCAGGTTAATATATTATCTTATCTGATTTATGTTAGAATTTCACTATAGTTATATTTACTTAAAATAGCAGGATTGTCACTAGTTTTGTCCAGTCTTTAGCTTTTCTGTTAATCTGAGTGCAGTGCTTAAAATAAACCTTTGTTTTAGGTAGAGACAGTAAAACAGCAGCAACTTTGGCCAAAACTATACCAATGTCTGTTTCTGGAAATGCTTCAGGTGCTTCATCAAGTAAGAAAAAAATATTTTCTGTACATTTCCTTTCCTTATCGCAATTAACATAATAGAGTACAGGAAGAAAAATATCAATAGATGGTCATGTGGTACCTGTGAGAGGTACCACGGGGATACTTTAATGTCAAAAATTTCCTCTCCTCAAGTACACACTGCAGTGTGTAACATTTAGAGATCATCAGGACATCCTCATAATATCCCAGTTCCAGTGCATATCCTTGCAAATTCAGACTTCTCAGAGAGTGTCTGTTTGTAGTCACAGTTTTGATATTGCTTTGATTACCCAGCAGGTGGTTGGGAAGCAATGGTCCACAGTGACCCCATCCACCTGTAGTCTGTGTCTGAGATTCCTTCAGCCAGCTTGTCCCTCAGATAACCCTCAACTGTTGAGCTTCATGAAACCACCAGTGGATTCTCCTTCCTGATTCTCTTTACTTCCCCCTTCCTAGCTGATGTGGTCAGGCTTTGCATCTAAGCCATATACTAGTTGCAGGTTATTCTATTCAGTCCATATCATTTATATCAAGCCCTCCAAATTCTGGTTGCTCCTGCTTACTTTGTCATTAGCTTGCATTCAGTGAAAGCAGATTATGTAGTTTCCCAAGAATCCGTTACAGTTACAGTGGGACCTCTGGCTAAAAATAATTAACTAAAAATAACTAACTATAAATAGAATATCAGGACTCCTTTGTACTTTTCCTGGCTGCCATTCCAGTAGTTGCTTCACACTAGTGTTCACTTCTTTCATCACACTTTGCTCTCATTGCTGTTATTAACAGTATAAACTAGAGGTGGGAATAATGAAGCCCTCCAAGAAGATGTTGGCCACAAATTCTCAGACTGGTGTAGATTGTGGCCTATATCCTATTGTTCATTCCACCCAGAGCAGACCTATTAAATCAATATTTTTTACAGCTCCGAAGACACTACCTTATTAAATATTTGATTACAATATGATGTTTCAACACCATTGATTTTATAACACTGTATTTCCATCATCTATGTAATGCCATAAGTAAAAAAAATCCCTACCAGTATTTATTTCAAAATGATTTGGGAAAAGAAAAAAAAGAAAGAGAGGGAAGGAAGGAAGGAAAAATAAGATCCCTCCCTCCTTCAAACTTTATTTTTTTAAAAAAGAGGGAATGAACATGGGATTTGCATTAAGTGTTGAGTAACAATTCAACAGTTGATTCTGTAGATCTGCTTTCATTGGAAATATCAAGAGGCTTCAGGCTTCAGTTGCATTTTCAGCCACTTATTTTATTGATTTTTCTTATTTTACTGAGGTGAAAACACACTGTTGCTGTTAGTGCTGTTATGAAATAGGCATTTCTTACTGTATATTTTGTTTCTGTTATTAATATGAGTTTCATTATGGTTTTAGGCAAAGAAGTAAAAAAATCTAAATTGGTTCGAAGCCAGTCTTTCAGTAGTCAAGCCTTGCACTCAAAATATGGCAACATAGACAAGTGTCCCAGGTATGTAATATTTAGTCTCTCTGTTTGTCTACAAGGATTTCTGTAGACCCATTATTCTGCTTTCTCTGGAACCATAAGATCCCTTCAGTAGTTGCACAGTGATGTTCTTTGATCAAAATCTATGGAAATACAAAACAGTAATATATAAACAAGTCAGTTTAAAGCCTGTGGCCTCATGTCGGTACACGAATGATTGCAATGGCATGTAGCCCCACAAATGGTTCCAGTGGCATACTTCAACTTGGCAGTTCCATACAATAAAGAATTACGTCCAGGAGCAAATTAGTATGAAGACATCCATTATTGTACACTGACAATGGCAGTGGAAATCCTGAATCTCTGGGTAAAAGCTGGGATCCCTGAGTACAACCTGATTGGAAGAACAGGGCTATTCCTGCAGTACACTATTATAATAGTATTATTCCACTTTCAACATCTTGTGGAATTCTGGGGTTTGTACCTTACTGAGGCCAAAGCTGCCCCTTCCTAAACTGCAAACCCCACGATTCCATAGGATATTGAAAGTGGAATAATAGCACTATAACAGTGTAATGCGGAAATGGCCCAGGACAACATTTCTATGAAATGCCAGGAAGGAAATTAAGCAAGAGCTTTAAGTTCACAGGCGATCCAGATGGACCCACAAAGATCAGACCATTTAGGAAAAAGATTGCCTTCCCGTTGTTCGTTGGTGTCCTACTTAGTTTGTAAAATAAAGATGTGCCTTAAAGAGAAATCCACCATCGTAGTCCTGTATCATATCAAATGTTGTATTACACAAGAAGCTTTAGATGGCCATGAATATCAGAATTTCAGAAAAGGTTATTCTTGAAGCCATAAATTTCAGGATACTACCTTGGAGGATATAATTGAAATAATTAGACAAATGTTTAGATTCCTTTTTAAGGCTGCACTCTGTGTCTATAATAATTTGGAACCTGTGATGTGGCACCAAGGTTAGAATTATTTTCTCCAGCAGGAATGATTGCTCCTTCATACTGACATTTCAGAAGCTAAACTTTCTCTCTTTGTTCAATTGCATCTTCATTTAGTCAAGTTCCTCGCTCCTTCCTATTTATGGTGCGAAATTTTGTTTCTTTTTTTTGTTTTAATTTATTATGCTTTTTTATTGAGTGTGCATTGTAGATTGTGTTGTAAGCCATCTTGAGGGTATTGTACATTGCGTTGTAAGTCACCCGAGGATGCAAAAACTCACAAACAATTTAACTAAATGAATAATGGAGGTCATAGTTCCAGCCTTCCCCATTTCAAATCAACTATACAAGTTTTATGCAAAGGGAACAGAATAAGGGAAGGGGAGGGGCGACTTGGTTCTTGGACCTTGTCATCTTTCATATTCTGACATCAATAGTGCAATAGGACTTCAAAACTTGAAAACAGAATCAGCAATAATACTTTTCCATAGTCAGTGGGGTAGGGGTATAGAATAGCATTGGGATGAGGGTGTAGAAAAGCTGAAGGTATTCTAAAATTAAATGTATAAATTAGGGAGAAGTATTGACAATTACTAATTATACTGACACCTTGAAATATCATCACACATTTTTCTACCCTTGCAGCAAAAGTTCTTCATCAGGATATGCGTCAGTAGGAAAGAGTTCTATGTACTCCTTTACAGGTGAGTGACTCAGTTATCTTTTAAAATAAATTTTTATTACCTCTCTTCTCTTGATTTCCCTAAGACATTTAAGGCCCAGTTTAAGGCCATTGTTTTGATGAAAGTCCATGAAATAAACAAGTATACCTCTTATTTATTTATACTATTAAATTACTACTAAATTATAAGATCTTAGGTCACAGCACAGACAAAAAAGACAGTTTTAATCAGTGTAACACATACAAACCAGATTAAATAATGTTCAAAGTTAAAACAGTTTATAACCATACATATATTCAGGCCAAGTTTTTAGACTACAAAGGATTTGGGAAAGAGTCACTTTTTAATGTGGTATCAAAATGAAGCAACAATGGCAATCATTGATTCTTCAAGAGGACATTCCACAGTTTTGATGGCACAGCAGAAAAAAATCCCTCTCCCTTGTTTGCACATGGTAGATTGCTCCCACTAGTGGGACATAGAAGAGGACCACAATTTTCAGGCAGACAGAGGGAGGGAGAGAGAGAGGAGGAGGAAGGTGATCCTTAAGGTATGGATGATGGATGTTCCAGGCTGTTCAGGGCTTTAAATGTTATCACCAGCACTTTGAATTTAGACTGGAAGTGTATTGGCAGCCAGTGCAATTCCTTTAAAACCCTTCAAAGGGATTCTACCATAAGAATGTTTTGCAGAAGTCTAACCAGGAAGTTACTAGCACAGAAATTACTCCAGGTTATCCCTCTCCCTGAAAGGCTGTAGATAGTAGACCAATAGGAGCTCCACCAGGCACTAAGCCATTAAATTTACCTGGGCCTTCAGTGACAGAGTTGCATCTGGGAATATTCCCAAGCTATGAGGCTGGTCCACACAGGGCAGGATGTTTACCTAATTCCCTAACCTGGGAGTCATCAATCCACATAGCCTCAATTTGTCAAGATCCAACTTCAGTTTATTGACCCTCATCTAGCTCATTACTACATCCAAGCATTGGTCTAACGCCTGCATAGCTCCACCTGATTCCAACAACAACATGATCTTTCAATAAGATGTACAGTCAGCCCTCCTCATTCCGGGGTTTAACTTTTATTATTTGCAAATTTGTCCAACTCCTGCCCTCACCTCAATCTCTTCTTTCCCAGGGGAAACTTGCCTTTTGGTGGCTCCAATCAAGCCATTCAACCCTTTAAAGTTTCCCCTGGCCCTCCTTTTCTTCTATCAGATGCTGCCTGACCAGCGAGAGATGGCTCACAACCCAGTTTTCAGCCTCTGGCCAGGCCTGAGGAGGAGGCATTGAATAACCACTCCCCAGAGCTGCCTGGCTGAGGAAGAAACCAGCCCTCACCAAGCCCAGCAATCTTTCCAATCACCACCAGAGTTCTCTAATCCTCCTCCTTCTGTACATGCACCACTTTACTGTGCAGAGTGATGCTGCTGGCTTCTACTTGCAACCACTCTGCTCTGCTGCTGCCCAATAGCACAGAGCAGTGGGTAGGAGTTAGCCAGCTAGGTTGCCCAATGCTTTTTGGGATGAAAGAGCAAACAAGCTACCAAGTGGACCCTGCCAAGGTTGGTGCTGAAGCCTGTGTGCTTTGAGTACTGAGCTTTGCCAGGTGCAATGCTGCTAGGAAGGAGGAGGGAGGATGAGTAGTTACAGAGGGGGTGAGTGGTGTGATGGACCAGAAAGGGTAAGTAGAGCAGAAAGGTGGTGCATGGCACTTTCCCCTCCTTTGCCCTACAGCAGTCATATGGCTAGTGAGGCTTTGCAGGAGAAAGGGGTGAGAGGCAGAGATAAGATGTCAGAAGGCTCTTGATCCTGGTGTGGAAAGTTACATCTGTCACTGTCTGAAAGACATATGGAGGAGGAATAGAATGGTGGGAGGCCTCTTAGTTTTGGGGTTCTGTTTGCAACATTGTTGCTCCACCATAAGAGCATTGTTTCTTTCTGTATATTTGGAAGAACACACAAACACAGAGAGAGAGAGAGAGAGAGAGAGATCAATGCAGTGTGTAGATTTGGGGGGCCTGGAGATATTCACAGATTTTGCACTTTTGTTGGGGTCCTGCACCCCTAACCCCTACAAATGTGGAGGACTGACTGTATGCATAGCTACCAAACCCCCAAAATCTAACAATACCAGCACTCACCTATTGCTTGACTAACTTTTACTTCTTTTATTTCAGATGATTCCTTCCGTACTCGTCCTAGCAACTCTAGTGGGACTGCTGCTTTTTCCTCAACTTCGTCTTTACCATCTTCCTCTCGTAATACAAGTAATTCACTTGATCAAAAGAGCAATGGGAGTAAAGAAAGCCATTCGCGGAAGGTTAGCTTGTAAGTGCTCAACTAAAGCTAGGACAGAATGAGAAACTGAAACAGGAACTTTGCAGCCTTAAGCTTTTGGACTATTTTTATTATTGTAAAGGATAGATTAAAAGAATGTTCTCAGTATAGACACTTATCTCTCTTTCTCAGTCTCTCTTTTTCTCCCTCTCCTTCTCTCTCATTGTTGAAGCAATTAACAAACAGAGCTTAAAAATACTTATCAAGAGCAAAATGTTTTGGCTCCCACCTTTTTCTGTTGCCAGAGATGAAACTGGGCTGCACACTAGGTAGCAGTTAGAACATATGTTATCAGCATTCTTAGTGGATGTTCGTATTGTCCTCTAAGTTGAGGCTGTGTGGTGTTAGAGTTTTTGGTCTATAAATTCAAAAATTCTCTCTTTTGTCAAAAATATCTCAGTGGGACATTTTGTATCTGTGTATATACTTCAGGAACCATAGTATTTTAACAACAACCAGTAGCCAGGCATTTCAGCTTGGAACATCAGAGCCCCTCTGATTGGTCCCTGTTTGAGACTGAGGTGCCATTCTCTTCAGACATTTTGCCAACTGAAGAGGGCAGAAGTTGAAACATTTTGCTTTTGATATGCATTTTTCAGTTCTGTTTGTTTATTGATTGAAGAAATATATATTTCTCCAATTACTAACTGTAAGAAGTGCTGTTGGTTTGCTTTTTAATCACCTGTAGGTATATGGGTAGGTAGATAAGTATGATGTGCTACGAATTCATGGGCCTACAGTATGATCTTTCAGTATGATCTTCATATGCATAGCTACTGAAACCCTAAAATCTAACAACATCAGCATTTACCTATTGCTTGACTAACTTTTACTCCTTATATGACACACACAAACACACAAACACACTTTTTGTTGTTGGGTGCCTTCAAGCCATTTCTGACTTATGGTGACCCTAAAGCAAACCTATCACAGGGTTTTCTGAGGCTGAGAGTGTCTGATGCACCCAAGATTATCAAGTGGGTTTCCATGGCCAAGCTTGCAATTGAACCCTGGTCTCCAGGGTCATAGTGCAACACTTAAACCACTACACCATACTGATGTGAGCTCTCTCTCAAGTTATTTACAATTTTTCCATTAACCACAGTTGTAAAAAGTAAAACAGCTAGTCATGGGTTCACAGCTGTTTTCCTGCCAGTTCAAATTTGGATACTCTGCTCTATTTTGAAGTTTCACATTCTGGAGCTGGTGCTTACTCTGATATTCTGTGGAAGAGAGGGAACCTTCCACGTAACAAAAATGATGACCTTATTCCCAGATATGAGAACTAGAACTCTGGCAACCTGGGCAGAATGTGAACCAGAAAGATGGCTTCACTGAAGATTTCGTAATGTCATGGACAGTAAAAAGATTTATATACTATTAAAAAGATTTTCCTTCTTCCAGCTGAATCTCAAGTAGTGTAATCCTGTGATTCGGGCTAGGCATCTCTTCACAGAATTCTTACCACAATTACTATACCATGATTTTCAGGATTCTTTGGGAATAGGCTTTATAGATGTATTGTATGGATACATCAGATCATCCAGAATTATCCAGACCATAGTACTTCTGATTTTATGTATGGGTGTGAAAGCTAGACAATGAAGAAAGTTGAAAGGAATAAAATCAACTCATTTAAAATGTTTCTCTGCATGGTTTCTCACTAGAAGTGAAGATGACTAAACTGAGGATGTCATGCTTTGGACATATCAGGAGACAATGGACATAATATTAGAAAAGATGGTAATGTTTGGTAAAATGGAAGGCTGTAGGAAGAGAGGATGACTCTGCTGCAGGTGGATTGATTCAGTCATGGAAGAATAGCCCTCAGTTTGCAAGGCCTGAGCAGGGCAGTGGATGACCAGGGCTGTTTATGGTCTCTCATTCAGGGTTGCCAATATGTCAGAGTTGACTTCATGTCAAATAACAAATACAACAGTGGCTATATCTTGAGTGGCATCATCTTTGTGAACTACTTTGGTTTATGAACGCTATAGAAAAATGTGGGATTCCAAAGTCTAGTATAGCAACCTTTGGGCTTACTAATTATGTGTTATTTCCACTTGAAAGTGTGTGTAGTACTGCAGATATATCCCAGGGTGTATTTCAGTTCTGCTCAGAGGGCAGCACTGGGAATCCCCAGATGTCTGAATCAACCATCAGTTACTGTAGGCCCATGAATTCACGGCACATCATAGAACACGGAAGGTTTTTCATCCAATAAATGTTTCAGTCCACAAGAGACCCCCTCATATTAGACTGTTTTCGGAATAAAACATGTTCAGACCCATTGCTAGCAAATCAACTGGGTGAAATGAGTCATCCTTGAATAGACAGCAGATGTGAATCATAAACATTGGGAATAATAAAAGGCTGTGTTCTGCTACTATTATGCAGTTATGCTGGGTTTGGATATATTATCCATTTGCGTCTCTGCTCATTGTGGAGAGCTTTAGAATTTTTCCTTCAACATAATAGCTTATAGTTACACTCCTACATAGCCACATATTCAAGTATACATCTAGAGAGGAATCAGGTGTCCCTGCTTTGTAAGATGAATCACTGCAGAGGGGGTTAGGGTGAGAATGTGTGTAATAATTTACAACATGGGCCTACAGTGCTTGAAGTGCATGGCAACATTCTAATTAATTCCAGGAAGTGAACATTGCCTCTCAGAAGAAATATATCTTTAATTGGAGCACAGGGCAGATGTTCACATATACGTGATAATCACATTACATTTCATGTAACATTAAATGCACATTGTTCAGCAGGAGAATATTTTCTGTGGGAGCTGGGAATTCTTAAGTTATTGGCCTTGCTGTCTAACATGCTAGGGTTCACTGAAAGCTTTTTGTTTCTTGTTGTTAATGGAATCCGGATCTGGTCAAAACAAGAGAGAGAAAGTACCCACTTGTGGTGCTACATTTCAAGAGATTTCCCCTGGATAAGAAAAACATGTATATATGGAGCACTAGAACCACATTGACCTGAAGTTCTGAGGAGAGAGTGACATATACAAAATTAATAAAACAGATGTATAAGGAAGGCCATGATCTAGTGAGCTAATTTAGGCACCCCCAAGGACTTAGACATGTCCATTGGAATTGCTGACTTGGTATCATGTCACAAAGAGGTTTTTTTCCTCCACAAACTCTTTTCCATTTCAAAAGCAGTTTGATACAAGATCTGGTGGTTTGGCCATTGACGTATGACCCTGGAGACCAGGGTTTGATTTTCTGCTTAGTCGTGGAAACCCACTGGGTGACCTTGGGCACATTCCACACTCCCAGAAAACCTCGTGATAAGTTCTCCTTAGGATCTCCCTAAGTCAGAAAGGACCTGAAGACATAGGTATTCAAGAAACAAACGCCTGAGGTGAAGTTGGAATAGAAATGGAATGGGAAAATGGTCTCACCAAACTTGGCTCATGCATATTCATATATTTTTCCTTGCATTTTTAAGCATGGCAAGAGAGAAGAAATGCTCTAGGTATTTTAGTTAAATATGTTCAGAATTTCAAAGACATGAGAACTGAGTTGTGTCAACAACATTTTGTTGATATATTATAGAGCAGCTGTGCTTAGCAGTTCTGTTTCATGTTCTTCCAATCCATGCACGGGTTCACGAGTTTTGTTTCTCTACAGGAAAAACAGGAAGTCCAACTCATAGAGCTAAGGAAAGAATGGATGCACACCAAAGACCGCTGGGGGCAACATGGCTGAGGGATTGGCAAAAACTGGAGTACAACCTTGAACATATGGACCAGAGAGGAGAGACTGACTGCATCTCACAATGTTAACATCTTCTGTCAGTTAAATAAATTCCTCTGTTGTAAAATATCTTCATAGAAATAATGTAATATGTGCAGAATTCCAATGTTGTAAGTGAAGTGTTTAATTCAATGTTACTTTAGCAATGTGCTTAAAAACTGTTGCAGATAAAGAGACAGGGTTCTCCTTCCCGCCGCCTCACCCCCCAATTATGCCTTTTAACAGTTCAGGTTATTCAATTTGGAATTCAAGTGCCCTCTACTTTAAAACTTACCTGTTTTATGAGTTTAGGGGCTCCTAATATGCCTTTGCTATGGAACTAGGACTGAAACTGCTCTGCATATAAGATTAAGTGAACACTTGACACTTAAAAAAGTGTTTAAATATCCAAGAAGCTTTAACATGGAGCTTGGAAGCATGGACAAAGAAATACGGAGAAATATATTCATATACAATACAGTTGTGCTATAATTTTAAATAGGATTGCTTATCTGGTGTATAAAAATCTCAAGAGGATTTCCTTTCACCTTTTAACAAAAAACAAATACCTCCAAAAGCATATAAATGATTTCATTAGTTTCATATTGCAATTTTTGTTGTACAAACACATTGTTTTAACTTCTAGTATTTCAGGTTGTAGTTTCTCTTTATCCAACACTTTAAAAATGATGAATCTAGTTTTTAATTAGTTGTTATTTCAAGCTATCATGCTTTTAGCTCTGTCCACAGCATTCTGTTTGTATTCATTAACATTTCTATCAAAATTCGCCTGCAACATGCAGTTCTATTTAAAGAGTTCTATTTATGCCAATACTTGAGAGAGACTGTATGAAGCTATTGTCAGCTTCTCTATTTCACAAATGCAATCAGCAAAATTATATTGATATCAGAAATCTGTTTTTTAAAATATATTGGTGTATGATAAAGATAATCTAATTTGTGAATGAATATGTGTGTGGTTACTTTTTACAATGTGAAATAATGAATGCTTTGCACACAATAAAGCGTAGGATATTATAAAATACTTGCATGTTTTGGGTGGGAGAGATGAAATTTTCAGTTTAATTAAAAAAAAGATATGGGAAAATGAATCCTATATTCACTGTACCAGCAGCTAGTCCTCCAGGTCTAACAGCAATGTGATAAAGTTATGATACTATGTCCAGCTACCAACAGATTCAACATCACCACCACAGTTACCTATTATTAATAGCTGACTTAGTAATGTCTCTAAATGCTATAATTATAAAATACATGATTTGTGTGCAGAAGGTCTCAGTTCACTCCCAGACATCTCCAAATATGTCTGAGAAACCTGGGAATGCAACAGTTCATACAGGTGCTTTGGATTACAACCCATACCCTGACCATGACCTGTGCTGTCTGAGGCATTTATTTCCATCTGAACCTCAGGAATAACTTCCTGATGGTCAGAGCTGTCCGGCAGTGGAATATGCTGCCTCAGAGTGTGGTGGTGTCTCCTTTTTTGGAGGTTTTTAAGCAGAGGCTGGATGGCCATCTGTTGGGAGTATTCTGTTTTGTGTTCTTGCATAGCAGGGGGTTATACTGGATGGTCCCTGTGGTCTCTTCCAACTCTGATATTCTATGATTCTATGAATCCTGGAATTTTAAGAGCAAAAAAAAAAAATGGAATTCCAAGTTTCTCTACCTGTGGTATAGACAGTACTGAATTGATAGACCAGTGGTCTTACTTGTTGCAATGCAGCTAATTATGTGCTGCTGAAACTATCATCTACCAGTTATGGCATTGCACACCAGTCATTTTTACTCATGGAAGGTGTATACAAACCAAATATAACAACCTGCTTTTCCCACTGCATACACAAATAAATCTGTGAGGCTGATTAATGTATTTATTTATCACCTCTCAGTCTCCCCACTTCTCCCAAGGTGATAAGGAACAGATAAAAACATTCTCTAAAAATCAATAAAAAATAATTTTAAAAACCCCTAAATGCCCATGCTGACTTTAAAGAGCAGAGGTCATTTTTTTTTTAAAAAAAGTGCCATCTCAGCTGTTTGCCAAAAGCCCAAAAAGGATGTAGTCCTCCCGACTTGCCTTGGGAGGGAGTTTCACAGCTTGAGGTGCTGCTACTGAGAAACAGTGGTGTACCTAGGCTCCATAGAGCCTAGGGCAAGCGTTGAAGTTGCACCCCTAGGTGCTGCTGCCACCTCTGCCCCCCCAGGAAGGACCCCAGTGGGGTGGCGGGGACCAGCTTGGGGCCAGGCCCAGGTAGGTGGGTTTTGTGCCCCCCTGGCATTAGCACCTGGGGTATGTGTCCCAGTTGCCCCACCCTCAATATGCCTCTGCTGAGAAAGCCCTGTCTTACCTACTCACCAACTTATCCTCTCCAGCTGCTGGATAAGATACTCCATTTCTGTTGACTATCTTACATTCTGGGCAGATCTGTGTAGGAGGTCTTTCAGATGTCTAGGCTGCAAACCATTTAAGACTTTATAGGTCAAAAGCAACACCACAGATTGATCTCGGAAGCAAATTTAAACCCTATGCAGTTGGCACAAGACCAGAGATATGTGTTCTTTAAAGTGCACACCAAACAACAGCCTGGCTAATGTATTTTGTACTAGTTGCAGCTTCTAAACACTTTTCAAAGGCAGCCTTGTAAGTGCATGTTATAGTAGTCTAATCAGGAGGTAATTAAAACACCAGCCACTTTGACCAAATCCATCTTTCCTAGAAAGGAATGCAGCCAGCAAGCAAATAGAAGCTGGTGAAGTCATTGCTTGCCACGGCAGCCATGTATCTTCCAAGCAGCAATGAGGGGTCCAACTTGCAAGCCTAGTATTTCAGAGGAAGTGCAAATTCTAACAGAAGGAAGAAGGATTCAGTTCCCTGCTCCATTGGCAAGAACGATGGAATAATGTTTGCTTGCTGACCTGAAAATGGCAGAAAGGGGAGGGAGCTGTGAAAATCTTTGCAAATACCTCCTAACCAGTAGCAAGTGCTAAACCTCACAAAAACTGGGTGTAACAGTAATATGGTTTGATACTGGAAGGGGCTTCTGAGGTGGTGTAGCTCATGAAAAGGCGTATTGCAACAAAATCCACTAAAGAGCAATACCTTTATTGGCTAACCAAAAATATAGAAAATACATCATGCAAGCTTTCAAAGCTTCACTGGCTTCTTCATCAGGCAAAGATGTTAAAAATCATATAGGTGAAAATAGGTGAAGATTAACATTTAGAGTCATAGGCCTTCATTCTATCTTAGATGTTACTCTTGTCAGTTAAGATGGTATCGAGAGCTTTCAGTGCAGGCAGAGGATGTGTGAGGACCAGGAACAAAGGGCAATAAAAGGTAATAAATTTCAACTCCATTAGCAACAGAAAAGTAACTTCCATTGAGATCCAGCTGTCCCTGTCCTGTGCAAAGCTGATTGCTCCTTTCTTAGGCCCTTTTTGCACGGCATTTTCCATGCAAAAGGGCACCTGGAGTGTCGCACAATTGTGAGGAGCAATCTGCACAACGCACTCACAATTGTGTGACTCTCCAGGGTAGGGCTGGTGCTGATCGCGCACCTTTTCATTTTTGGCTAGAAGCCGAAAATGGTGCATGATCGGGCATTGCTCCCGGGCCCCACAAGTACTTACCTGGTGTGCAGAGCCTCCGGAGCCATGCCAGTCGCGCTTCCTGCCCCAGCGCAGCCTGGGAAACTCCCAGGCTGCGCTGCGGAAGGAAGAGGCGAGGCTCTCGCATGAGCAGGCAGCTTGTGCAGAGCTGAAGGACCCTGGATGCAAGAACCTCTTGTCAGAGGCTGCTCGTGCGATCTCCACACCCCAGCGCCAGAAGAAGGTAAGGTGCGGAAAGGGAACATTGACTTTCTCAAGTAGTCTCTGTACTGTTACATCTGGAAAAAAAATTAAGTGCTATATAGATAAAACTTGCCAATTGTAGTCAAAATGAAAGAGTTTTACCATTGTTGGAGGCAGAAACCTTAAAAAACTAAGTCACAGTGAGTTGCTCCCTCTTATTAAAGTTTCCTGTGGCAAGATTTTACCCCATGCCTTCTTCCCCGCCCCTACTGAATTAACTGAGTGCAATTTACCTTGTATTTTTAACTCTGCAGCAACTCAAGTAAGCTGACAGCAAAGGGGAAAAGTGAGAGGTGGAAAGAGAAAAATGGGACATTTTAAAAACAGCTGAAAAAAAACAACAGAGGATTGATTGGGTCTGTCCTTGCCAAATCTGCATGTTTGGAGGGTATGCAAAGAGTACCACAGCTAGTCACCTGGATCTAGGTGGAGCTGAATCTTCCTCTTCCTCATCATTGTTATTGTTGTAGAAACAACATTTGGTATCTTCAAATCAAGGAAATGTGTTCAGGGGTAGCTGTGTTGGCCACACAACAAAATCCACAAATAAGCAGTACCTTTGCTGGACAACCAAACTATTAGTGTACATGAGGTCTTGAAGCAGAGCAGTGGCTACAGTCTCTCAGGTGAACAGTCTGTAAGTTTTGCTTTCAATACAACATACAAGAACAAAATTTTCTGGCTGTTGTCTTCCAATGGGGCAGGATAACAGATTTTGCTCATGTTTGATGACTTATTGAGATTTTTTGTTAGATAGTTGGGGTTTTTTGTTAAATTTCTAAAGCCCCACATACCAACTATACTGTTGTATAGTGGAGGGGGGGTGCACAAAACATATTTTGTGCAATCTAAAATGATCTTGGCTATTTCTGTGATTGGCAGAGAAATGCTGTTCTTGTTATTGTTTTTCTGTTTGTTTTTGTTTACTTTCCAAATCCCCCCTCCCCATAAAATTGTAGCTACTGGCATTTTTTTTCAATGGGACTTCTTGACACGCCAAGACTCAAGACTCTTTCTCACTGAGAATGAGAAAAATTGTGAATGTTCCTTACATCCCCAGAAGAGAAATGAACAGTGTGATTGCCATTGGTACTAGTCGCTTCAGTTCCACAACTGCTGAATTTGGGTCCAGGTTGCTTTACAACTTCCCCCACCTTCCTCCATTTGGGCATAATGGCCATTTTATTTTTTTCCCCAAAACACCTTATTAGCTGATCCTCATTTCCACCATCCATTCTGTGTCATATTGAGGGCTGAATTTATTACACCAGCAGTCATTGTGCATGGTGCCAGTAAAGAGCGTTTGGAGAATGCTAACCTGCTGAGACAGCTGTCAGCAATGCAGTGGATAAGAACCAGATGTTCTCATCCACCCTTGGAATGTGTGTGTAGTTATGGGAGACCCACTCCCTCTCTCATTGTGGGCTCCTACCCCTGAACTGAGTAACAAATGGAGCCAGGGAGATGTCTACGGCCATTTCCGCACTAGACTGTTATAGCACTATTATTCTACTTTCAACATCCTATGGAATCCTGGTGTTTGCAGTTAAACTGCAAAGCCCAGGATTCCATAGGATGTTGAAAGTGGAATAATAGTGTTATAACTGTCTATTGCGGATATGTCTTACTTGTGTGTTCTTCATGAGACCAACAGCAATTGTCAAGAACCAGTGAGCCGGACATTGGACCATTAGTTCGGGACACGGGAGATTGAAGTTCTAGTCCCCACTGAGCCATAAAACTCATAAAGGTGACCTTGGACCAGTCACTCTGTTTCTTAGCTTGACCCATATGTGTGTATGTGCTTTCCATTTGCCTGTTAACTTATGGTGACCCCATGAACTTCATAGCGTTTTCTTAGGAAGGAACTGGTTGTTTTGCCAGTTCCTTCCCCTGAAATATAGCCCACAACACCTAGTATTTGTTGGCAGTCTCTCATTTGTGCACTAACCAGGGCTGACTCTGCTTAGATTCCAAGATCAGGCTGGAACTAGCACCTTCAGGGCCTGGTCTACTTGTTGTGAAAGAAAAGTGGGGTCACATATGGCACCTTGAGTTCCTTAGAGGACAAGCAGGATGACAATGTACCCAATAAACGAAACAACTGATCTGTCACTGCAGTTAGTAAATGCCACTTGGAACAATCATTTTCATTTAGGCAGTCAACCCGTGCCTTTAAATTTGCTGCTCCACCTACTAGGGAGCTTTTAAAGTTGACAGCCTTGCTGATGAAAGGGGTTTTCCAATCACTATTAGATGGTGCCCAAGAATCTGAGCTGCTCCTCTCATTAGGCTAAGGTCTTTTTCTCAGGTTACTTATTTCAGATATCATGAAAGCACAAGAGTTAATTAGTTATTTTGGCTGCAATCCTATTTTCACATACTTGGAAGCAAGCCTCACTGAATTTAGCAGAACTGACTGATGAACAGACAGCTGTTGTGGTTATGGTGGGGGTTTGCCTTAAATTGTTTCTAAGTTATGGCAACCCTAAGGCCTATCATGGGGTGTTGTGGACAAGATTTGTTCAGAGGGCGGTTGCCATCCTCTTCCTCTGAAGCTAACCAAATGTGACTTGCCCAAGATCACCCAGTAAGTTTTTGTGGCTGAACAGGGATTTGAACCCAGGCCTCACAGAGCTAGTACGGTGTAGTGATTTGAACATTGGGCTATGATCCTTGAGACCAGGGCTTGATCCTCTGCTCAGCCATGGAAAGCCACAGAGTGACTTTTGGTGTGTCACCTACTCTCAGTCCCAGAATACCCCATGATAGGTTTACCTTAGGGTTGTCATAAGTTGGAATGTTACTCCAGTTATGTTATGCCTGGTGAGAGCACTAGATATTCTTTTGATATCAAATAATTTGGCCTTTGCTTGACCTTTCTCTGCCACCCTACCCCACGTGTTTGCAGAGGTCCTCTGGACAAGCACAAATTGGGCGCGGCCGTTAATGGTTGTACATTCCAAAACCTCATTCAGGCAGGCAACTTAAGCCTCTCCGATGCTTTAGGGAAAAACCTCCCTGCAAACCGGCTTTGCTCGGCGCGTACCTACACAAAGCCGCAATGCCAAGAGCCGAGCCATTCCTTTATGTCGGGCCATCAGCGTACTGGCCATACTATTGACATCCAGCATTAAGTTCATCATGCAAAACCTGACCTTTTCCAACTTCTTTGTCCCACTCTAAAATCCCTTTGTTCTCACCGAGCATAGCATTGCCAGTAGGCACGATCCACCCTATAAAAGTCCCCACTTTTGGGACTACCTCGGACTACTTTGGACTGCCACCCCGCCTTGCTGCTGGTTGTCCAAGGAAACTCCCCTCAGCAAATCCCGTTGAGCTTTCTCTTCCGGAACCCTGTCTTTCTCTCCAGGACTATGAGACCAGGTGTCGTATTACCCACTCCCTTGAAACTCTCCATTTCTATTTCTAAATTAGTTAGTGTTTGTCGTGTCTTTCGTGTTGCTTGTTCTTAATAAAATATTATTTGTTACTTTTAAACCTCGTCTAGCCACTCTCTGACCCGACGCTGTATACATTGGGTGAAAGATCCTAGCTGCAGTTACCCTGCCTCTCGTTAGCTTAAGAGAGTGCTTGAGCTTAATTTCCCCATCTTGTGCTTTTATTTGGTTACTTGGGCGCTCCTCCCGGGACCCTAACATACAGGGTAACAGGAAACAACTGGAGGGCACACAACAACAACAACAACAACTCTCAGAGTCATAACCCAACACTTAAACCATTACATCACACTGCTTTTGTTTAGTCACCCCAGCCCCACAGCCTTTTGCTTTGAAACAGTTATGCCATCTGATTTTCTCAAATACAACTATGTTCTAATCCCATTGTGGATTGAAAGAGTCAAACCATATGTCACACTGAATGTTTAAATATGTGTCTGATACTGTGCACCCCACCCCGAAGAAGCAGCCATGTGAGGCCCTAATTTGGATCATGACTATGACATGCTTGGGAGGGGGTTAAATCCTTTCCTCCCGGTTGTGATTTCTTGCAAAAATTGTACTCCCAAGCTGCTCTTCCCCCACCTCCCATTTGCTGTTAAATGGGAATAGCATCTTCAGAGTCAAAGAGCAGCTTGTGTGTGGGCGGAAGATCTTCAGCATGGAAATGGTGTTCCAAAGGAACAAGGTGACCTCTTTTCCAGATGCTATGGTTCCAACCAGGATTTTTCAGGGAGGGGAAAGGAACAGAGAATGTGGCCAGAGCTAAGCCCATTTTAAAAATACATTCTCAGTGTAACAGGTAGTTTGACTCTCGTAGGATTACAGAAATAGGAAATGCCACATGGAAGTGTTTGGCTTTTATTCACAGCTCAGTTGGGTTGTTAACTCTGCCCACAAACAGCAAGGCATTTGATGTCCCTTCAAAAATCATCAAAAGGAATGGCCGATTCACCCGCACTGTAGGAGGCAAGGAATATGCTATGATTTCTGAGCCACTGATTGCTGCGGCTTCGGTTCCTCTCTCATCCACTTCAATAACAGCTCTTTGGAGAATCTATGAAGATTGAAAATACAAGAGGACTCTCAGCAAGGTGATTATATTTCTTGTTGACATTCTGGCTGTTTGCTGCTACTGATCTTAATTTAACTGATTCAAAATAAATATGAACATCCTTCTGGTGTCATACCTACAAACACCTATTGTGCCATTTTCCTCATAAAAGTGAGGATGTACTGATGATACACTTGGGTTTGCCAGATGAGGAGCACACCAGGGCCTAAGATTTCAAGGTCAACATCTGACATCTGGTGATGCCATTAAGCATGACAAATGAAGTGTTAACTACAGTTCTTCAGAACACGTTAATCAAAGTAATATGTCCTTTTGGAGCCTGTCAGAGATTTTGGTTTGTGAGGGGAGCAGAGAACCATGTGGACAGTCTGGAAAGTCTACACCAAAGCAGACAGTGACATACAGTGAGAGCACAAATTTACCTGTGATATTTTCACATATTTCTGATCTGTGAGGTAGCTTAGATCTGCTTTGTAAGAAAAAAGGTCTTTAATTCCCATATCTCGAAGCAACTCGTCCATGCGGTGTGACTGATCTAATTTGAACTTTGGAAAGTAAATGTCCATTTTCCTGTAGTACCAAAAAAAAAAGAGAGAGAAAGAGAGAGAAAGAGAGAGAAAAAAAGAAAGAAAAGAAAAGAAAAGAAAAGAAAAGAAAAGAAAAGAAAGAAAGAAAGAAAGAAAGAAAGAAAGAAAGAAAGAAAGAAAGAAAGAAAGAAAGAGAAAAGGAAAAGAAGTGAAATGAATGGCAGATGTTCATTGTGCATATGGTCTGACTGGAGATTGTGGAGAATGTCCACAAACAGACACCAACTGAAATCTGCATATTGCCCATGGGATGGAAGTGGATATAGCATCCATATGGTTCCCATCTTGGGGAGCTGTATTTGAGTCTAGTAAGACAAAGACAAAGATGGTGAGGGGTGTGGAAAGTTCTATGGGGAAATCTTAGGTATATTTAGCTTGGTGAAGAGACAATGCAAAAGCCATCTTGTACTCTTCTTGGCCTATCACATAGATGACAGTACAAATTGGTCTTTATGCGTGCTCCAACTCATACCAATAGTTGCAACTCAGTTGGAAAGAGGATTTTGAGTAAACATTAGGAAGAGCTCCTGGGTGGTCCAAACAAACCATTCAGCAGTGGAACAGACTTCTTCAGAAGATAGTAGACTCAGACCCTTTTCGCAAGGGCCTTTTCTCGCGCGACAGCCCCGTGAGCCTCGCGGGAATGGGAGCGTCGCTCCGCATGACGCACTCCCACTTCCGCCGGGCTCACGGGGCTGAAGCGGCGCAAGCGTGGGTTTTTTGATTTTCGCTTCCAAGCGAAAATCACCCGTGCCCGCGCGCACTTACCTCTCGTGCGGAGCGTCCGGGAGCCGGCCGGGTCGCGCTTCCTTCCCTCCGCCCCTGCGGAAGGAAGGGACAGGGCGGGGCGCTCGCGCGACGGACGCGACACGTCCTGCTTCGCGCGCGCGCGGGGGGCGAGCGCCTTTCTCTCTCTTGCGCGCGGGGGGGCGGACGGGACGAGCACCTTTCTCTCTGCGCGCGGGGGGGGGCAGACAGGACGAGCGCCTATCTCTCTCTCGCGCGCGGGGGGATGGAGGAGACAGGCTCCTTTCTCGCGCGCGCGGGGGGGGGAATGGACGGATGCGCGAGCTGCCGCAGCCTCCGGGAGGCTGCCGCTTCCCCGCTCGTTCCTTCGCCTGTGGAAGGAAGGAGGGGGAAGCGGCAGCCTCCCGGAGAAGGCTTCTTGTGCGAGCCGCCCTCCCCCGCTCGCGCGAGAAGACTTAATGCGAAAAGGGCCTCAGTTTCATTAGAAAATTTTAAGCAGAAGCTGGATGCATTCGGCATGCTGTTGCTGTGAACTTCCTTAATTTTCCAGGAAGTTGAACTAGGTGCCCTATTGGGTCTCCCCCAACTCTGTTCTTGTGGGAAGGGTGTTTTGGTATACCAATATTCAAAGCAAGATTAAAGTGATTTGGGATCTTAGAGTGGTTCCTCAAATAGGGTCACCTTTGTGCACCTGAGTGAGCTGTTGTAGGAATGGTGGTAACAGCAACAAAATAGTACAATAGTACAACTTGTTCTGTGTGAATCCATTTCAGATGCATGATCCCAGGAATTTTGCTCAATTGTTCAAGCAGCATACAAGCAACCTGGAGCAATTGCACCAATTGCAGCACTGATGATTCAACATGTGTCCACTTTTCAAAGTATTGAACACAAAAGCGTTGCCTTCACAGGAGATAGTGGGAAGGGATGGACTTAAGTGACACATTCATACCTACACCCATTTCCCTCCTTGTTTTATTATCCTTCTCCCTTCTTTCCACACTAGACTTATCATTCTATTTTGACCACCAAAGCATTCTGAATCTGGAACCTAGCAAAGAAAAGCATACCATTTCTACCATGATTGGTACCTGGTCTCCATGGTTTTCAGCCAAGACTCCACAAGCTCCATTGTCAAATGGTCTTCAAGGTCCATAAAATCAGCTGCTTCTTCTGGCATGACAATGAGCATATGCACACTCCCTTTATAGGGGAGCTTTAGCACAACACACTGCAACTTCTTATCAAACGTGGAGGCAACTCTCTCTGTCTTGAACATCATTGGCACTTGGACAGTCCTGTAGTTGTCTATATAGAAGGTTTCTACTTCTGTGAACTTGGTAGAAAAAGGGTGTAGCCATTCTCCTGAGAGTATAGAGCAATACAACTGTTTATAATATGGACATCATTCGTACTCCTGGTAGGAAAGACCAGGCATTATCTGGATAAGTCCCATGGATTGTGATTTAAATATGCATTGAAGTCTCTTGTTGAAATCAGTGGAACTTAAAAGTGTGTAACTGGTTTGACTACGACTCCGGAGACCAGGGTTTGATTCTTTGCTTGACCATGGAAACCAGCTGGGTGACCTTGGGTGAGTCACACACTCTCAGCCCCAGAAAAGCCCTTGATAGTTTCCCCTTAGGGTGGCCATAAGTTGGAAATGACTTGAAGGCACACAACAACAATAAACTTTGGCTAACTCATACCCACATCATTAACTATACTTACCCAGACCTTAAGATCTGCTTTAGAAGTCCTAAGTGCTGAGTGCTTCCCCATGGGTATAACTATGGGGCACGGGGCAAAATGAGAGTATTGCCCTCCATAAGTTCTGCCCCTGCCAATGGAATTTTTATCCACTTCCCAAATTTCTAGCACTGCAGAGCCTGAAAGATGGAAAAAAATTCACACCTAGAACTCTTCTCTTGCTGTTTTTGCATTCGCTTGGTAACATTCCGTGCCCTTTTTCTTGAGATGCCTCCACTATATTTCTAAATGCTCAGGTCAAATATTAAGTTACTTGCAATGGTACATATTTGAGGGCTGAAGGAAAATTTCATTTGGGAGCAGAATTCTTATTTAGTGTGGCAACATCCTCATTTTGCCCCCCCCCATAGCTACCCCCCTGTCTCCATCCATTGGTGGCAGTGACTTCCATGTTAGTGGGGCAGTAAACCCATTCTCTGTTTTGGCGCAAACTTCCAAGAAACTAAACAAGGCATAAACCTATTTTGGAAATAGGATTTCAGTACCTTGTGGATTAAAAATGTGGTAACATTTGCTTCAGTTGAAAATACATTCGATGAGCATGTCATGGGACACCTGAGTGATGACATGGAAGCAGGTGTGTATATAAAAGGGGCATGAGTGCTTACTCTCTCTCTACATCCTGTATCTCTGCATCCCGTCACTCTGCTCCTGAAACTCTGATGCTGAATCTCTGCCTGTGGATCTGTGTATCCTGTGTACAGATGTATATACTGCAGCTTTGAAGATTAAAGGTATTCAGGTATTTTGGATGACAAACTCTGTGTCTGTGAGTTTACTAACCAGTGGGTAGAGGGGTCAGAGCTGATGCTGTAGTTGTACTCTGCTACACACGCTTGTTGCTGTTTTGGAAAACTCTGCTATGTTATGCTTGCTGCTGGGACACTTTTTCTCCAGAGATCAGCAGTTCCAGGAGGATTTTGTGCTGGTGCTGTAAATCAGTCTCCCATCATACCTTGCATAGCTTCTTTGAAGATCAGACTGGAATGGATTCACTGACATAGAAGCCACTGGTTACCTCCATCACGGGGGTCTTTTCAGTAATGTCACCTATTACAGAGCAGCTCTCCCAGAGGTTTGCCTGGTCACCACACACTGGTGCCATTCTTGTAGGGTTCTTTTTAGCACAAAGGGAAGACTTTGCTTTTCACCTGGGCCTTCATAATAAAGCATGCAAATTGGGCCTCACAGCTTTCAAACATATGTCTTAAATTTGGGATTCAGTGAATTTTGTTCTATTGTATTTCATATTACTTGTCGTGGTATGGTATGTATGATATGATTTTATGAACTTTTTGTATTTAAATTATTTTTATATGCATTTATTATAAGCCCCCCAGAGAACAATGTATTACTGGGTAGCACACAAATGGTGTAAATAAACAAATTCAAAATGTGGAAATGCTGTTATTTTCTGGCTCTGATCCAATTGAATGGACTAGCAGAGGCTGTGTGTGAGCTTCATCTCCCTCAGCCTGCTGTTCACTTGGATTCCTATTTGAAAAGAAATGAGTATTCAATTCATACCAATTAAGTACACTGTTCAGTGAGATTCATTTTGAGTCCTATGCCTTTATCACACAAGGCAGGTAAATAGCAATTACAGAGGGACAATTGCATGCTTGGCTGGGACTTATCACATGATGTCATTCTTTTTCTGTTATTTTCGCTGTGTGGGAGACCATTTGGAAAGTGTTTCTTTTACAAAGGAGGCTGTTGTTGTTGTTATGATTATTATTACTATTATTATTTTGGTGTGTTTGTAAAAGAAATACTTTCCAAACAGTCTCCCACTGGGAAAACAACAGAAGAGGAATGAAGTCATGTGATAAGTCCCAGTCAAACATGCTATTGTTGTTGTGTGCCTTCAAGTTGTTTCCAACTTACAGCAACCCTAAAGTGAACCTATCATGGGGTTTTCTGGGGCTGAGAGTGTGTAACACGGCCAAGGTCACCCAGTGGGTTTCCATGGCCGAGCAGGGTTGTATTCCAAGTAGGGGTGGGCCAACCGAATCCACGAATCCTCGAATCCTCAGCAAGGATTCAAGATTCACGAACCAGAATCCTTGTGCTAAAAAGGCAAACCGAATCTTTCAAATCCACCACCAAATAGTTTGTTGGAGACCGGGATGCTTGAAAGACCTGGGAGACCAGACACACAAGGGGAGATGGCAAGTAGATGAGTTTTTCCCTTGGAGTAATAATGGCCTTTGCTAACAGTTTCAGAAATTACACCTGGGGTTGTATTTTAAGATATTTAAATTGAATAATATTTAAGTTCAGCACTATTTTTTGTGCTGAAAATCAATGGCATGTATCAATGCTGGGGTCAGTGGGTCTGACACCTATCAGAAGTATTGGGGCAGAGGGCAAGATCATACAATCTCATCCAGTGATTGCCACATGTAGGCCAGTGTACCTCCTTCCACAAGACCAGTGCCTGGTTGTAAACCTATAGGTAGAATAGGATGAGAAGTGAAATGTCTGTCATGGTTTCTCATGAGCCACATAACAAACCACATGTAGCAGAAAGGAAAAATTGTTTTTTAAAAATTGGCACCTTCGGGGCCCGCCAAAGGCCTGATTGGCTGGAAGGTATAGTCTTCTCGAGATTTCAAGGACAGCTGAAAGATTCTTTTGCATAGCTCCCTTCCAAAGCTCTTTCATACACAATTCTTGGGTTTGTTGTTTTACAAGGTGTCACAACCTTCTCTGCCAAAGTGTGCTGGTGCATTATTGGACTACAAACCCCAGGATACCATAAGGAGCTATGCAAAGAAAATCCAGTTTTGACCTGGATTATCTCTGTATGTGGCCCTGTTTACACAGGCAGGAAAACGTGGGATTAATCCACATTTTCCTGCCTGTGTAGAAAGGGCCTTCATGTCATTTTCAATCTGGAGAGATCCTGAGGCAAAACTATGACAATTATCCTGGCCAGATTTCTTCAGAGAGAGGTTTGCCTTTGCCTAGGCTTTTGCTAAGGCTGAGAGTGTGTGTCTTGCCCAAGATTATCCTTCTTTCCCTTGCTTTTTAAACCTGTTTTTAATAAAGGATTTGAAAAAGTCGAGATTCCTGGATTCCCAGAACCTTCCAGGGATTCGGATCTGGATTTGGACAATTCTGGACTCATCCCATGCGTAATTCCAAGGTTCTAGGGTCATATCCCAGTGCTCAAATCACTACATCATGCTGGCTCTCTGAATATGCCATTATCCTGCTGTAATTGAGATTTACCTGCTTTCTGTGATAAGCTCCCTGGTAGAAAAGGCAAGATGTAAATAAAATTAACAATCCAACCCACCAGCCCACCTTCCCCTCTAAAATCTTTATTAGAGCTGATTTTCTTCACTCCTGTGCTTCAGGTAGTCGTGTGCAGTGATGCTCCAGTTTTACAGCTCTAAAGGTGGGATCTGCAGTTTTTATTTGCTGGAGAAAATGACTCCAAACAGAGTTCTCCTTGGCAGAAACTGGTAGGTTAAGTTTTCCCTCTTTCCCCTTTGGTCTGCAGACACCAGTGATATATCTCCCATTGTTCTGGAGGGTCTATTGACCCTGTGGAGTAGATTTTCATGGATGCAGAGAATGACAGGGGAGGGTAAAAACAGCTCCAAAGCTTCCCACTGAAGGAAAGACTCCCACTTTTATCCACAGGAAGCTTTTGCTGGATCCAAACTGCGCACACTTAGGCACACAGATAAAAAACTGACAGGCTGGCTCATACCCACCTCTCATGGGCACAGGATCAAACTGTGGGATTACTCCCTGAGCAAAGCGGAAAACCCATGCTGCATGATATCTCAGGTTTGTGTAGATAGCAACCCCAATGTGCATGAAAAGCGCAATCAAAATGGCAATGCATTTCACACTTAGGCACAGTTTTCAACCCACCCACAGAAATGAAGCGGCAGATGATCACACGTCTGGAGAGTGAAATATACCTACATGTTTTGTCCTGGAGTCCACATAAATGTAATACATTTATTATATCAACCAAAAGGACACAAAATGATATGCAAGAAGCTCCCAGCATCCCTAACAGGTTACCCCAGGGTGAAACTAAAAACCAGCTCATCACCTGCTGCAACTCCTTTTCAAAAAGTCTACAGCAGGGGTGGGCAAGATATAGAATCCTGCTCCAGTTTCCCCTGGGAACTTTGAGGACTGTACCCATCCCTACCATTCTGTCCCATACCATTTGCCCTAAAATTGGCCAATCAGGCATACCTAAAAGCCTGCGGGGGTGGAAATGTCCAGTTTGAGTAATTTTCTGCCAGCCCCTCAGCCATTGTTGTCATTGTAATCATCACCCATCATCATCATCATCATCATCATCATCATCATCATCATCATCATCATCTTTGCATTCCTTCCAATTTATCAGGTCCCTATTAATCCCTGTCATCACTTTTTCAACTGCTTTTAAAATGTCTGTTTCTTTTTCCTCCTCCCACTCTCCCCCCCCCCCGCTTTTCCTCAGCTTACTTCTGTTGGTGCAAAGCAAACTGAGTTCAAAGTGCAAAAGTAGCTTGCATTCAGTTAAGTGGCGTTAGGTGGGGAGAGAGAGGAGAGGTGGTGGCAGAATCTTACACTTCCCAGTAGGCTCAGGCAAGATCAAACTGCTGCAGCCTCTTTTAGCTTGTGTGTTCTTCCCCATTAATAACTTTGACCTACTTGACTGCACTCTGATGTTATGTAATTACCTAAGTCTCAGTTTTCATTTGTGAAATGTTGAAGGATATGGCATCATCCCCATTCCATTATAGAACCACTCTTGTGGTTGAATTTTACAGGCTACTTCATGTTAAGGCAAGAGAGTTAGGAGGAGTAAGCAGGTTCAGACATCCTACAACTTTCTCCTATGCCAGGAACCACTGGCCTACTGCCCCTCACTTTGGATTTGCTCCTTGAGGCTGCTGCTTCACTTTCCCTAATGGTAAGGCAGATATATCTTTTTTTTAAAAAAGATTGAGAATTGGTGATGACATACCTGAAAGGTTTTGGACTTGTGCATGTAAAACACAACTATCCTTCTGTTGCTATCCCATTAATGACTTCTGCAGGCACAAAGACCCTGAGGATGTCTCATCACTATGGGCCTTTCCGCACTATACTGTTATAGTGCTATTATTCCACTTTCACCATCCTGTGAAATCCTGGGGTTTGCAGTTTAGGGAGGGGCATTTAGAATTCTCAGCCAGAGAGCTCTTTGGCCTCAGTAAACCCTAGAATTCCACAGGATGTTGCAAGTGGAATAGCAGCACCATAAGTGTGCAAAGGCACTATGTGTTCAGCTATAGAAAAACAGCTGGACAGCACTCTGCCAATCCTCTACTCTTCGCTGGTTGGTAAACTGGTGTTTTTTAGAGAGGGGCTGCAGTGACTAAAAGGAGGATTTGTGGGTGGTAGGATGAGAAGGGAGTTCCAGCTGGTGAAATTTTACAATATGTAAAATCCAGGATCTCAGCTGTCACCCCCAGTGAAATAGGTTTTGTACAACACACAAAACGTCTCTGACCAGAAAGAGAAGCAGAACAAGAGAAAAAAGTGAACAACAGCATCACTATAAATTCTTATCAAATTTACAGATGACATCAAATTACAAGGGGTAGCTAACACCTCAGAGGCCAGGATCAGAATTCAAAATGATCTTAAGAGATTAGAGAGCTGGGCCAAAACTAACAAAATGAATTTCAACAGGGAGAAGTCTATGGTACTTTATTTGGGCAGAGAAAAAATGAAATGCATAGATATAAGATGGGTGACACCACTGTACATGCGAAAAGGATCTAGGAGTCTTAGTAGAGCACAAGTTGAACATGAGTCAGCAGTGTGATGTGGCAGGTAAAAGAGCCAATGTGATTTTGGGCTGCATCAAGAGGACTATAGTGTCTAGGTCAAAGGAGGTGGTAGTACCACTCTATCCTGCTTTAGTCAAACCCCACCTGGAATGCTGTGTCCTGTTCAGAGCACCACAGTTCAGGAAGATATTGACAAGGTGGAATGTGTCAAGAGACCAAAATGGTAGAAGGCCTGGAAACCATACCCTATGAGGAGAGACTTAGTGAGCTGGGCATGTTTAGACTAGAGAAGGGAAGGTTAAGAGGCATCATGATAGCTATGTTTAAATATTTGAAGGGATGTCATATAGAGGATGGAGTAAGCCTGTTTTCTGCTGCTCCAGAGTCAAGGACACAGAGCAATGGTTTCAAACATCAAGAGATGAGATGAGATTCTGTTTAAACAATAGGAAGAACTTCCTGACAGTAAGAGCAGTTTGACAGTGGAATATGCTGCCTCAGAATATGGTAGAGTCTCCTTCTTTGGAAGTTTTAAAACAGAAGCTGGATGGCCATGTTATCAGGAATGCTTTGATGGTATATTCCTGCATGGCAGGAAGTTGGACTCGATGGCCCTTGTGGTCTTTTCCAACTCTATGATTCCATGTCCCTATGATTTTACTAAACACTGTAGGTCTGGTTAACCCTAGCTTGACCCACACCATCCCAACTCCCCTCCCCATCTCTACTCTATGGCGGGCATTTTGTCAGTGCCATATATCTGTGTAACTCCACTTTACTCCTATGTACGTCTTTTTTTGGTTTGTTGCAGAGGTTAATATTCTCTTTCACTGCTGCAATGACAAAAGTACGCCCTGGAGCTGATAACTGTGCTGTGATATCTTGCTTCTACATAGCTATTCAGTGGCTGGTAAGTGGAGGGGGCCAAGAAGCATCTGGCTACATCATCATCATCATCATCATCATTCTACTATATTCATTTCTATCCTGCCTTTCACAATAATGGGATTCAAGATGGCTAACAACATATTTAAAACAATATTAATTAAAAACAATACAAAACATTAATAAAAGTAGAAATATAAGTTTTTTGAAAGAAACAATTTATTAAGTTAAAACCACTGCATATTTAAAATATTAAACTGCTTATCTTCTCATATGTCCTGGTTATATCTTCCACAGGCCCTCAGTGGATCTCAGCAGAAGATGCCATTGCTTATGGGGCATCCCTGGAGATGTATCTCTGATTCCCTCTACCCTGCTCTCCACCAGCCACAGAATGGCTGTTCAGAGGGGCTATAACAGCACAACTATGAGTCCTGGGGGTGTTGAGTGGGAAACCATAGCCAAGCTCGGCCTGCAGAACTCTTATGCTACCCATGGCAACCTTGGATCCCAACCTATATAGCACTATTTTAAAATCGATGACCTTGTATCTTCCAGAGTAGCCGTTTAATTGCAAAAGGGGAGCACCTCACACATTTTGAGGCTGCTGCTTCAATTGCACTGAAGCCAGTGGGATTTTAATCAGCCTCACTGCGCTCCAGATAGCAGCCGACACTTGTCTTTCCTCTTGCCTCCCCAGCGCACTTTATTGCAACTCAGCAATTAGTGAAGGACTGAGAAATCAGAACGGGAGCTAAAAATACAGAAGTGAAATTAGGGGGATATTTAATTGCAATGTCTTTTTTGGTTGCCATGGAGCCCTTTTAAAATGTTCCTGGCAAGCAACACCTAGCAGTGGAAATGTTCTTTTCAGCCCCTCTCTTTTCCCCCCAGTTATTAAAGGAATAGACAGAAACTGGAGGGGGTGGGCAGCTGAGATCTTCATTATTATGTGAAATTCAGCCACGGCACAGAGAGTCTAAAAGGGCAGTCGGTGACTGTTTGACACAGCCAGATCCTACTCTGAAAAGTGAAGGGAGAGCAGTAATGTGCCTGCCCCTAACAGTGGATTTAGCATTAGGCAAAGTGAGACAATCATCTCAGATAGCAGGAACCTGTGGGAAAGGGATGTGGAGAGCTACCACAGCCTCTCCCATTCATTCCTCCTGACTCCCATGGCCATTCCCCTTTCTTAGAGGACAAAGCTATGTGTGGTACACAATCTGTCCTGCACACCCTAAGCTGGCACAAGGAATTGTGGGGCCCAGAAACTACTTGTGGCCCTTATACACTGGAATCTGCTGTTCCCCTTCAGCCTCCCTCAACTTTAATGGATTCTTTTTTGCAAAAGCCACTTCCTTTCAGCTGACAATTGACCCCAGAGTTTTCCACTGAGGACCATTTTCTGAAACAGAAGGAGGTTGGGACAGAGAGAAGGTGAGCGGGGAGAGAAATGTATTTTTCTGGTGACTGGAAGTAAAATCCACCTTCCAGACCAGTTTTCTTCTGGATTACAGTCTTTGTCCTTTGCCCCAGGCAGCCAGCTATCTTGGGCTGCTCTGGCTACATTCCCAGTCAAAGTCTTTTTCTCACTTCCAAATCATATTCACTGAACTCTTGGAATGGGAGAGAGGATTCCACCAAGACCCTGACAACTTCTCTGCTTACAGTAGTCTGTGGGGGATTGAGGCTTCTGTGTGCCACAAGACTTTTATTCTCACATTCCTCTGTGTATGTGGAGGCCAGGAGAAGGGCTAGTAGGTAACCCTACTTCATCCACACTGTGCATGCACTGAACACAGTCAGAATATAAGAACAGACATTTCAGTTTCAAGTAGTTGAGTGTACTTGACTATCTTTCCGCACCCAAGCATAGACCTTTGAGAAATGATTTAAAAAAGGGGGGAGAGGAAGGGACCTTGTACGACGTGCTAAGAGTTCATGTGATCTTTTTTATAGTTTATGTTTTCATAGACCCATAGAATTGTAGAGCTGGAAGACACCACAAGAGTCATAAAGCCCAACCCCCTGCCATGCAGGAATATACCATTAAAGTATTCCCAACAGATGGCCATCTAGTCTCTGTTTAAAAACTTCCAAAGAATGAGTCTCCACCACGTTCCAAGGCAGTGCATTCCACTGTCAAACTGCTCTTACTGTCAGGAAGTTCTTCCTAACGTTTAAACAAAATTTCTTTTCCTGAAGTTTGAAGCCAGTGCTCTGTTCTAGTCTTTGGAGCAGCAGAAAACAGGCTTTAACTGGTTTTTAATTTTAATTTTAATTATTTATTTATTGAGAGCTTTTTTAAACTTCTGTATGATGTGACTTTTTAAAAACCGTGTCTTAACTGTTGGAAGCTGCCTTGAGTTCTGAACTGGGAAAAATATGGGATGATGATGATGACAATGATGATAATGATGGATGTTTGAACTGCTTTATTCTTTGAATTTTCTTGCTCTTTGTGAAATGGGAGCTTTTCACTCCATGTGGCTTTGTGGATGGACATGATTGGCAGGCGTTGATGCAGAACCACTGTTGGCTTGCAGTGGGAACACAAGTCATTTGCTACCTATGGAAACCCAAGGTGAACTTATCATGGGGTTTTCTAGGGCTTATAGTGTGGGACGTGCACCCAGAGGGTTTTCACAGCTGCGTGAGGAATCAAAAGGTGCCTGCTTCTTCTCCTGGGCCAGATAAGCTGGCCACTTCTGCTGATCGATTTGTGTCATCATTGAGGTTGGCAGAATAAGAGCCAGTTTTGGCTGACGGACCCAGTCTATCAGGAACCAAGATCTACTAAAGTAACAAGGGCTGCTCTTGAGCACATTTTAAAGCAATTTGCTCATGAAGGCTCCATAATAGATTGTGCTTTATACTGCTCAGTGAGAGAAGGAGTGTCATTTGAAATTTCAGTCTCAGGTACAATATTGCTGGTATGTTATTAGTGGGCAACACGCATATGAATCCAACTTACATCTGTATAACTCCAGCTTATGTCTACATAAATCACCTTTTTGGTCATTGCCGAGGTTGGAATCTTCTACCGGCCATGCAAAGAAACAAACTCCCCCCATGAAAATCAACCTTTTAGTTGCTGCAGTTCCCCAACATGGCAATTTGCTGGCTGGTGAAGATTGGCAGTGGCCCTATAGAGGAGCATCTGGCTATGTTCCCATAACGGGATGTACAGCAATGACATCGTGCTCCAGAGGAACTCCAGAAAGTCACGGAGAATGCTTGTCATCGTACATCCAGCTATACATAAAACATAGCTGGGTACTTTTCTGCTGCTCCCCTGCTCTCCACTGATCAGTAAATGGCTGTGCTGGGAGGTGGGGCTGCAGGAGCTAAAGGAGCTATAGGACTGGGAGGAATGAGGGAGACTCATATGCAGCTTGGGTCCAGGCTATTTGAAGGACTATGGCCATTTTTGTGTTACGCTGTTATGGTGCTATTATTCCACTTTCAACATCCTGTGGAATCCTGGGGTTTGCAGTTGAGGGAGGGACATTTAGAATTCTCAGCCAGAGAGCTCTTTGGCCTCAGTAAATACAAACCCCAGAATTCCACAGGATGTTGAAAGTGGAATAATAGCACTATAACAGTGTAGTACGGAAAGACCCTCTGTCAGGCCTTCAGAAATTGAATGTGATGGGTTTTTAATGTTGTTTTTGTTGCGGTGTGCCTTCAAGTCATTTCCGGCTTATGTCAACCCTAAGGCAAATCTATCATGGAATTTTCTTGGCAAGAAAATGGGGGTTTGCCATTTCTTTCCTCTAAGGCTGGAGGGAGTGTGACTTGCCCAAGGTCACCCAGTAGGTTTTGGTAGCCACATGTGGATTTGAATCCTGGTCCCCTGGAGTCCTGGTCTAACACTCACACGACTGTACCAAATTAGTTCTTCATGGTGTGCTCTGCTGTTTTGTCAGTATATGATCTATTCATGAATGAGAATGCTTTTAATTCCACAGATTATATATATGGTTTTTTTTAAAAAATACTTTTTAGTTAATCCCTTTTTAACTAATTTTTTCTATAGTTTTTAATCTATAATTTAATACATAATTCAGCCTGTGCAGAACTTTATGGCTATTTCCACATTACACTGTTATAGTGCTATTATTCCACTTTCAACATCCTATGAAATTCTGGGGTTTATAGTTTACTGAGACCAAAGAGCTCTCTGGCTGAGAATTCTAAATGTCCCTCTCTAAATTGCAAACCCCAGGATCCCATAGGATGTTGAAAGTGGAATAATAGCACTATAACTGTGTAGTGAGGAAATGGCCTATGATACATCATCCAATCCAGCATCTCAGTCCCTGTGCTATATGCCAGCTGTGGCTTTCCTTGGTATATTTCCTGTGTTTTCTGTTCAGAGCTACAGAATGCAAATAAGAGGACAGGAAATTTCCATCCAGATGTGATGAGTGATGCAATGGTAGCAGGGTAGCTTCTATGCCAAGGGGGCAGTGCTCTAGCTTTTACTCAGAACTTTGAAGGGCTCTCCAAGATATCTCACTCTTTCTCTCACATTGCACCATTAAAGTTCAGACTAACTCCCTTTTCACACGTTACCTGTTCATGCAGCTGGCGGGGGGGGGTCTCACGCGAAAAGCCTCAGCAGGAACGCTGCTGCTTCCTTGCTGCTTGCGTTCTGCAGCGCTTCCTGATCGCGCGAGCGCCGTGTGAACGTCCCACCCCTTCCTACCACAGCACAACCTGGGAATTGTAGGCTAGCGCTGAGGCAGGAAGCGCGACCAGGCCAGCTCCTGAGGCTCTGCAGGGCAGGTCAGTGCATGCATGACCACACAGCATTTTCGGCTTTAAGCCGAAAATAAAAAAAGCATGCGTGGTCCGCGTCAGGCCCTTGAGCATCGCACAAATGGGAGTGCATCATGCAGACCGCTCCTCCCATTTACGCGACACTCAAGGGGCCCTCTCGCTTTAGAAACAGCATCTGAAAAGGGCCTAAGAGATGGCGCAGGTTCACCACTCCACTGACACAGGAGATGGCAGCTGCTACTGTAATTGCTACACAGCTTGTACTATTGCCTCAGCACTGGACAAGACTCAGTTTATTTATCATTTGATTACAGGTTTGATTACATCTTTTTAGTAGACATTTAGGTACACCTTGGGAATGTTACTTTTAAGATAACTCCCAGAATGCCACTGCCAGCATGGAAGTGGACATGTTGGGTGGGGGATTCTGGGAGTTGACACCCAAAATAGCAACTTTTCCAAGCCCTACATTTAGTCAAAGCTGACTTCAAAGAAATTTCATTGGAATAGCCCTGGCTTAGAGATTGGAGACACTTGGGTCCACAAGGAAACCATTTTCTCTTTCAGCTGCAACCACTCTGAAAAATTGTAAAATTGAGAGTGGTAGTCTTTTTTTTTTTTGAAATTTGGGAGAGAGTAGTGTATTTGCCACTGTATTAAACATACTGGCATATATGACACATCCCACTTTTCAAGGGGTATTTTTCAGGAAAATATTTTTTTAAAGTTCTCTGGGGAGCAAAATGCACAGGAAAGGAGGGGAAGGAAAAGAGTCTCATCAGGAGAGGAGGGGAAGGAAAAGAGTGCTGCACCACCACCCCTCCCTTCTTGTTTTGCTTGGGCAGAAACTCCCAGAGTTCCAGGACAGGAGGGGAAGGTACGAAGAAACTGCAGAAAAATCTATGTATGTTCCTATGGATCAAGACTTCCACTACCCCCTCCCTTTTCTTTTGCCTGGATAGGGAGAACTCCTTTTATGCCCTCTCCCTTCTCTATATTTTTAGCGTGGTTGTATTTGCTGGTGTATAAGATGCACCTCATTTTCAGGGGGTGTTTTTTAGGAAAAAAAGTGCATCTTACATGCCAGTAAATATGGTATCTTGCTCACAACGTTCCATTCTAGCTTTAGAATGACTCCCCTGTAAGATCAGATGTTTCCCAGAACTCTTCCCTCTTCTCTTAAAGCAACAATGAGAATCTAAGGCAAAATAAGAAGTTACCTTGAAAGAGAAGGTAATTCACCAGAATGATTTTAGCTTGCTGATCAAATGCATCGAACAGCGCGGGTATTCTCCCTCTCGTCTTTTGTCTGATGTGCTCATTGATAATGTTTTTGGCAAGAGTGGAGTTGTGGAAGTCCACAGTCAGAAATTCCATATCAAAGTATTGCTTGGACAAATTGTGAAAGGCATCCATGATCTGGAAGTCCTTCTGAATGAAAGAGAAGCTATTCTGCAACAGGGTGAACTCATGATTCGTGGTGATGTTGTCCCTTAGCTGTTGGCACAAGGCTGGGAGCTGGTTCTCCTTTCCATTCAGAAGGTGGAGGTTCAATGACTGGACTATTTGGTCATGTGTTTCCCCTTTGGAAGCCAACAAGAAGATTGACAAAACAAAGGATAATGACAATGGAGAGAAAAAGATGTTTTTGTCGTGCTTCATTGCTATTTTCCTATAGAGATTGAATCCAAAGTTGGTGCTGATTTCAGTGAAGTTGTGCAAGGAGAATGCTGGTTTAGACTTTTTTCCAGACAGCTCTGACACTGCATTATGTGGTTCATTAGTGTAATTTGAAAGCAAATGGCTTGATACAAAATTTTCCTGGGTCTCCACTGCTGGGATTCCAGCTGTTTCATTTGATAAGCACATGTTGGCACACAGTTCAACTATGACAAGAAAAAATCCAACTTTCATGTTGCAGTCCTGCAATGAACTTCTTTCTGGCAAACAAAATGATAACAGATAGAGAAAAGTGATTATCTTGTAGTATTTTTTTTAAAAAAAATTAAAGTTAGGCCTGCAAACAGATATTCTGGAGACCTACCAGATGCCTGACAATGGTTATTTATCATATTTTGACTCCAACTGTTTTTCTAAGGTTTGTGTTATCCTTCTAACAATCTACTAAGAGAAATTAATGTGAAAAAGTTGCCCAAAGTTACTTGGTAAATTTAATTCAGCCTTTAAACTCTTGGCCTTGAGCTGACTGCAGACAATGCTAAATTATCCAAATTATATATATATATATATATATATATATATAGTTGTATTTAAAAGGAAAACCTTTAAGTACAAAGCTTCTTGGTTCATATTCAGACAAGAAATACCATTATAGCCTTTAAATAATGCCATTGCCATAGTTCAGAAATAGATATAATGCTTTCAGTTTGATTAAATTTGCAGTGGAACAGTGTAGGTTTGGGCACTGAAATTTGGTTGGCCCTCCATATCTGCAACTTCTGTATCCATGGATTCAACCAACCACAGCTTGAAAATGTCCCCCCACTTGCAAAAAATAAAAAATAATAAAATAATAAAATAAATCCAAAAAGCAGACTTTGATTTTGTCATTTTATATAAGGGATGCCAGTTTACTGCACCATTACAGATAATGGGGCTCGAGCATCCACGGATTTTGGTATCCATGGTGTGTATGTGTGTGTATATCCTGGAACCAAACCCTAGTGGATATCAAGGACCTACTATATGCAATACGTTGGTAATGAATTGTGCCAAAAAAACTTGTGGAATGAAAGTTAAGTGTTTCTTCCTTCTTCCATTTGTATAATTCTTCTGAGAGAAGAAGGAGGAGGAGGAGGAGGAGGAGGAAGAACTTGGGCTGTTTCTGCACTACGCTGTTATAGTATTCCACTTTCAACCTCCTTTGGAATCCTGGGATTTGCAGTTTAGGGAGGGGACTTTTCAGCCAGAGAGCTCTTTGGCCTCAATAAACTACAAACTCCAGAATTCCACAGGATGTTGAAAGTGGAATGATAGTACTATAACAGTGTAGTGTGGAAATGGCTTTGGTTTTAAAGAACTGTCAGCTGTGTCCAGATGTTACTCAAACTCACCTTTTTCAACACACAAGCAAAGGAATGCCTTCTCTATTGTTTTCCTCAAATGGAAAGCAACACTTCTGAAAAAAAAAGGTTCCTATTGATGCCGGGGGGTGGGGAGCTTTCCATGGGAGCAAGAATTCAGGAATGTAGGTTTTCCTAAATATGGCTAGAAGCCTCTCTGATTTAGGCATCTGATGGAAAAGGCAAGCAAATGGATGTAGAATAGGGCTGCCAGTTCAGGATTGTCCCAGAGTTTTCAGAGCCACAGTTTGAGACTGAGGGACAGCCCTGGTGTTGTCATTAAGTGTTACGCATTAAGGACCATCCACCGATGGTCACATACTTGGGGAGATGGGATAAGAAATATTTAAGCTCACCTACTTGCTTCTAGCCAGAAGGCAGATGCAGAGCAGAACAGAGGGTGAGTCCTGGATGCCCAGCAATGGGGCAGGAAGCAGAAGTTAGCTAAGCAAATACATAGACCCCCCCCATTTCCAACTCCTTGTAAGCTGCATTAACTAATCAGTTAAGCCTTGCAAATTGTAGCAAGCTGGTGCTTTTTGTGAGGAGATGGAGATTTGCACATGACCCTGTTATTGCGGTTATCTGGCCCCAGCCCAAGATCTACAATTTCATATTGTTTATGTTTAATATTTCCACATGGCACTCCATAAAATGAACTCCACGTGTCTGAAAGGGTCACGGAAAGCCTGTGTAGGCAGGCACGGCCACATGGCCTTAGTTATGCACGCTAGGTCTAGGCCAGTAAACAACTATCTATTGCACAGCCGGTAGTGCCCCCCAGACACAGCCGATCATTAAGCAAATGCAAGGACTCTCAGCCCTGAACTGCTTGCTCTATACAAACGCTAAGTGCTCCTCGTCTACATACTGTTCTAACAATTGGCAGTGCTGGCTAAATCTCGTCAATTCTGATTTCGACCTTTTGGAGGCTTTGTCTCCACTAAAATCCCTATTGTTCTCCTCGGAAGAGGGCTGGCCTCCAGGTACAATCTTCCCTATAAAAATCCCAAGTTTGAGCTCCTTGTCGGAATGCTCATGCCTTGCATCCCAAACTGCTGCCGCTCTGTTCAGTGAGCCTCCCCTCAGCCTCCACGTGCTGGGAAACCCTGAACCCAAGCCTCGATCTCTATCTTCTCTTTTACTGGACTGCAGGATCAGTTGGAGTATCACCCCAGAAACCCTCTGAAAACCCCTGTCAATTTTCCTCACTTTCTGCTTCTATAGTTCTTGGATGAGTGTGTGTGTCATTGTTTGCTTCATTAAGGAAAGTTTAATAAAATCTTTTAATTGAACAACATGCCTAGTTCTTGTTGCGGCCCGACCCCGTAAACATAGGGTTAAAGATCTTACTACTTTACCCTGCCTCTTGTATTGCTAGCTTGTGCTCCTTGTTACTTAGTAATATTTGGAGTGCACTTAGGTGTCCCTCCCGGGACCCCCAGAAATCAGGGTAACAACCCTTTTCCCTTGGCCAGAGCTAAGCCCACCAAAACTAGAGAATTTGCACCCTTGCCTCCTGCCTCTAGACAATCTACAAAAATGGAAGACTCAGGGTCAAGCCCTGAGATGAATAGCCCTAATGGAGATGAACTTGATTGTAAAGGAACATCATGATATTTAAGCAATCCAGGTTTAGGAATGTGTGAGTGGCCCAGGACAAACATTGCTAATTTGAAGAAATGTTTTTAACTGAGGAGCACTTTCCAGATTTTTTCAGGTTTTTGTTTGTTTGTTTTGTTTCCTTAATGAAGAATAAAGCAAAATATCTCAGTGGATTCTACATGCCCTTAAGCTGCCTTCACATTTAGGCAAAAGTAAAAAGATTGGAAATCAATTTGGATGTTCCTGTTCTGTGAAAAGTGGTGGTGCTGGATACAAAGGAAAAGGACTCTTTTTAGCCCAGCATCCTATTTCTCAGAAGTCGGACAAATACCGCTAAGGCCATTTCCACACTAGCCTGTTATAGTGCTATTATTCCACTTTCAACATCCTATGGAATCCTGGGGTTTGCACTTTAGGCCTTTGAGGCCCCTCCCTAGACTGCAAACCCCAGGATTCCATAGGATGTTGAAAGTGGAATAATAGCACTATAACAGTCTAGTGTGGAAAATAAGTTAGCCCACAGACAACTTATGAACACAACAGTCATCTCCCACTGTTGCTTCCCAGTTATTGCTATTCAGGGGTAAACTTCCTCCCAACATGGAGGTTTTTGTTTCAAAGCATCACAACAAATAGATTGCTCTCAGTACAGATTTATATACAAGCACAGTAGACTCTAGCTTATCTGCTGCTCTAGAGACTAGGACAAGGAGCAATGGATTCAAGCTGCAGGAAAGGAGATTCCACTTGAACCCCAGGAAGAACTTCCTGATGGTCAGACCTGTCTGGCAGTGGAATATGCTGCCTGGGAGTGTGGTGGAGTCTCCTTCTTTGGAGGTTTTTAAGCAGAGGCAGGATGGCCATCTGTTGGGAATGCTTTGATGGGTGTTCCTGCATAGCAGGGGGTTGGACTCGATGGCCCCTGGGGTTTCTTCCAACTCTATGATTCTATGACTTCTAAGTACATTAAACTACATTTCAACTTTTACACTAATAATCTTTTGTTTTCAGTAGTGCTATTTGGCCTCTCTTTTAAAATTCATATCTATTAATTTTGATACTAACTAATTCACAAGAGAAGGAAAAAAAGAAAAAGTGAAAAAGAAACAAACCATACATAAACAATGTACAGGCATAGCTAAAGCTAAATTTAAACTAAGTTGAACTGAATTAAAACTAAGACATAATAGTAAAACACATTAGTAAAACACTAATTTATTACCATAAACACAACCGAACTAGAGAAACTAACCAAAATGCAAAAGAACTCTGACTCTCCCATGCAAACTGTTAAAAAAAATTAGTAGGAAGTGTCTTATTCTACCATTATAGATCTAACTACTTTCAATTTACCAGAGTTATTAATAATTATAACTACAAATTGTTACATCACTAAGTTTCTTATTTCTTGAAAAAAAATTCCATTAACAGCTTTCAGAAAATCTTCCAGTGGTTTATCCTCTCAAATCCGTGTCAATCTAGCAACTTGGGCAAAGTCCACAGCTTTAACAACCCACTCTTCTATCCTCAGTGCTTCAGGCCATTTGGTAATGTTAGCTGACCTCTTAAACCTCACATGTATGTCTTAATCTGGCTCTGATTCTCCTTAATGAATTGGTCTAATTCCCTTTTAGAAACAAGTCAGACAGTGATCTTCACTATATTTGGTGATACTCAGTAAGAGATGCAATCTGGGTTGGTCTCCTTTTTTTTTTTTTTTTTGTGGAGAGACAGAGCTGTATAACTTCATGCTTTCTAGATGAATGTGCAGACTGTAAGACAGTTATCCTTCAGATTTCACATTTCTCCAAATTTTGTTAATCAGTTCTTGCATATGGGGAAAGGCAGCATGCTTCTTATGTAGAAGCGTATTAGGGAACAGTGCATGCCAAATGCGTATCTTGTAGAAAGTTATGTACAAAAATAAATTTTAATTTTTGTGCATTTAAACAAACAAACTCAGAAAGGTTTCATTAGGGGACAATGGACAATTGAGTGGAATTAATTGTGCTCACTGATTACTTTATAAAGCAAAACATTTTCCCAAACTGTGGGCTCATCCGGACAGGCCAATAATTATGGTAAATGGTGGGATTTCATGCCTTGTAGCACTTTGCAGTGGTTGTTCCTGCTCCTGACTCCAGCCATGCCCTAAATATACCAAGGTTTAATTTGCTCTTCTTTTCTCACTTGAAGTGTAGTTAAGGGCAGTGTTGGGTTGCCAGAATGAAAACTGGAGAGCTGCTTCTATCTTTAATGGTTGTATAGAGGAGGGAGTTTCAACAGATGTTGCTTATGATGCAACCAGGCTCAGGAACTGGCTGGCCTGCTGAAATTTCCTCTCATTTACTGCTTTATTTGTTTCATTTATATGCCACTTTTCTCCTGAAGTGGGATCCAAGGCAGGTGACAAAAAAGAAAGGTCCAAGAGCTCTCTCCTCTCTGGGAACCCTAGGTGGTGTGGGTAAGTTTCTTTGCCTTCTCATCCCCTCCATGAGCTCAGTGCCTCCTCCCATGCTTCTCCCCTAGAATTCCTATTCTTGGTAATGTACGGTTCTTTTTTGTTTTTATAATTGTAGTATAAAAGTGCCATGGAGGGAAAAAGCTACACCAGTTTTGCACTTTATCTATAGAAAGCTGAAAAAATGGGGAGAAAAGATCATAAAGTGAATGGAGTGCAATGCGGAGGAATGCTGGAATCATAGAATTGTACAGCTGGAAGATACCACAAGGGCCATTGAGTCCAACCTGCTGCCATGCAGAAATATACCCCAAGTATTCTCGACAGATGGCCATCCAGCCTCTGTTTAAAAAACCTCAAAGAAGGAGACTTTACCTCACTCTGAGGCACTATCAAACTGCTCGTACCATCAGGAGATTCTTTCTAATGTTTAGATGGAATCCTTTTCCTGAAGTCTGAAGCCATTGCTCTGTGTTCTAGTCTCTGGAGCAGGAGAAAACAGGCTTGCCCTATCCTCCATATGATATCCATTCAAATATTTAAACATGACTATCATGTCTTCTCTTAACCTTTTCTCCAGCTCCCTAAACTGATCCGCATTCTGCATGGTTTCTAGGCCTTCTACCATTTTGGTGACCCTCTTCTGGACATGGTCCAGCTAGTCAATATGCTTCCTGAAATGTAATGCCCAGAACTGCACACAGTATTCCAGGTGGGGTCTGACTGAAGCAGAATAGAGTGGTACTATCCCTTCTCTAGACCTAGGCACTATACTTTCATATAACCATTGCATAACAACATTGCTATGAACTGAATTCTATCATGATGCCCAGATCCCATTTACCAGTAAGCAGCTGCTGGGATTGACAGGTATCTGTCTCACTGTTGCTCAGGAAGCAACTGCCTTGCATTCCCTCCCCTCCTGTAAGCAATCTCCAGCACGACAAGCAGAAAAAGGACACCTGTCACAAATCGCTCTTGTGCTGGAGATCGTTCACACAAGGGGTGGGTGGGAATGTCAGGCAGGTGCTTCTCAATCCACAGGGGAATGGACCTTTGTTGATCCCAGCAGCTGCTTCCCTATAAGTGAATTTTAAGGGACTTTCCAGTCTCTACACTGCACCTGAACTAGGGACTGTGTAGAGATTTTGAATACATAGCAGTTGTGAATGTGTAACTGTAGATTAATTATCTTCAACTGCCCAACAGGATTCTGCCCAAATAAGCAGAAATGTCACGAGGGAGGAAAAACCAGAGGCAACTTCGAAGCAAAGGTCATACCCTTACTCAACTTATTATCTGTGGGACAACAAAGAAGTACACAAGTAACCAGACAATGGATACGCACATGAGAAATTATCCTTGACGTGCTCAGAAACTCTTCAAGCCCTGCTGTAGTAGTTGCAGGAATTCAGAAAAAATAAGCTAGAACAGGAGGTATATTGTATGGCTATATCTGAGCAAGTACAAGTACAACTCCCACTAATTCCTGAAACTTTTGGCCAGTCTGAATGAGCCTTGTGTTGTCTTCATGGAATTAAAAAACAAAATACCCTAAAGATACCACCCCCCATCTGATATTGGAAGCTAAGCAGGATCAGCCCTGGTTAGTACTTGAATGGGAGACTGCTGATGAATACAAGGTGCTGTAGGCTGTATTTCAGGGGAAGGGGCTGGCAAAAGCACCTCTGAGTATTTCTTGCCTAAGAAAGTCCTATGAAATTGATGAGCTTGTTATAGGTTTACTTGAAGCCCCCCCACACACATACAGAAACACATAACTTAGATTAATATTTGCTGGAAAGGCCGCAGTACACATACTAAGAAGCAGCTTATTTTAAGGTTGGTGAACTAATGTATACCATGCAATAAAATCAAAGGGTATCCTTTTTTTAAAAAATAAAATAAAACACCAAAAACCACTCACAGATTAATGTGAAATTAAATTGAATAGATTAAGGACTGAATGCATCTAAAATTGACAAACAGCAAATATGGACTGATCTATGTTCCTACAGTGAATCACATATATTAATTTCCCCATGGAAATTCTTTTCTTTTCCCCCCTGAAACTGCTCTCACTGAGTTTCCTAAATTGACTGTCAGTTCTTTGGTTATGGAATGGAGAGGAAAAACAACTTTCTGTTGGCTTCCTCCACACTTATACATAACTGTAGAAACCTCTCCCCCCTCACTTTTGTCAAATTTTCTTTGTAAAGTTTTTCTTTAAAGGTCTCAAACAATTTAGGTCTTCTAAATAGAGAAGGCTAGGTATTCCAGACCTTTGGTCTTCTGCAGTCTTCCTCAGATGTTTCATTTCTAGGTATTCCCTCCTGCAAGAGGCTTTTTGCGTGATCCCCATGCAATGACATCCAGAAAAGGTAAGGTGCTAAAAGGGCCGTAGTAGGGAGGTAGGTTGTTGTGAAAGTGCTAGTACCATGAAGTGTAAGCTTGATTTTACGAATGGTGACTGTTGCCTGTTGAGTCATGTAGACCCATGAATTTCATAGGGTTTTATTAAACAAGGAATACTTGAAGGTGGTTTTGCCAGATCCTTTCTCTGAAATATAGCCTACAGCATTTGATGTTCCTTGATGGTCCCCCATCCAAGTTCTAACAGCAACATGGAGACACCCCCACTTCCTCCATCCAAAGCTACTGCTATCATCTGAAGAAAGGAGATGGATGTGTATGCACAGTCCTCATTTCATGCAAAGAGCAACACGTTATTGTAAGTATGGGCAAGAAAGGAACCTAGAGCAGGAATAGGCAGCATGTAGTTTGAAGGCCATGTACATCCCCATCCCCTCCTTTTCCTAGTCTCTGGAGCAGCGGACAAGGAGCAATGGATTCAAGCTGCGGGAAAGGAGATTCCACCTGAACCTCAGGAAGAACTTCTTGATGGTCAGAGCTGTATGGCAGTGGAATATGCTGCCTTGGAGTATGGTGGAGTCTCCATCATTGGAGTTTTTTAAATTATTGTTAAATGGGATATCCCCCAGGGTTGTATTGTTAGTCAGGGGATATGCATAACAGTGCATTGAATATATTAGCAGCCCATTGTGTTGTTCCCTGTAGAGGGACCTCCAGGGTCTGGGTGGTGTTCATTGACATGTTTTTGAGTCTTGATCTTCATGTTCTTCAGTACTGGTAGCCAAATTTTCTTTACTTTCTGAGTTTCTTCTTTCCTGTTGAAATTGTCCATGTGTTTATGGATTTCGATGGCCTCTCTGTGCAGTCTGACATAGTAGTTGTCAGAATGAACCAGAATTTCTGTGCTTTCAAAAAGCATTCTGTGTCCAGGTTGGTTTATAACATGTTCTGCTACAGCTGATTTTTCTGGCTGGATCAGTCTGCAGTGTCTTTCGTGTTCTAGGGGACATCCCATTTAACAATAGGCCAGCTGTAACACATGTAAATCGCTCCCCCCTGCCATCCAGGGGACTACACAAGTATATATACTCTGGCCCTTTTCACACACGGGCGGTGAAACGGGGAAAGCCATGCCAAAACGGGGCTTACCTTGTTCTGTCGCCGCGCAGAGCATCGTGTTTCGCTGCTCCACACATTTGCAGCGTCCGGCGGCGTCCGCGGTGTTCAGTAGCACCCAAAATGGCAGATTTTGACTGGCGGAACCTCTCCACCAATCAGAGAAGCTCGCCAGCTAGAAATCCCACCCCCTGCCCGATTCGCAGGGATGACCTTTCACGGGTCCGCAAATTCACATGGGCTGGATGGGGCTGGACGGGGCTGCACGCCCCACGCCTTTTGAAAACCACTTGAAAAGTGGTTTTCAAAAAGCACGCGGTACCGGCACTTCCGGTCGCCCCGGCGTGGATTGGGGTGTGAAACTACACAAAAGTAGTCTGCCCCAATCCACGCTATGGTGTAGACGACCTCCATTAGAGGTCGCTCTACACCATTTTTTTAACCCCGTGTGAAAAAGGGCCTCTGTCTCACTTCCAGTCCTCCAGATCCTCTGAAGATGCCAGCCACAGATGCAGGCGAAACGTCAGAAGTAAATACTAATAGAACACGGCCTCAAAACCCAGAAAACCCACAACAGCTGCAACTTACTTAATAGTATTAGCTAAAGCCCATGCAAGTTATTATCAGCTATTCCCAAAAGTCTGATATGTTACTACCTCATGGCTCCATTTTGTATGTTTTAATTCTAATTGGTAAGCTCAGCAGTATTAGAAATGGTGTTGGAAATGTTATGTTATATTTTATATTTTAACTCAGCTATTTGATATTTGTATAACTTCGTTCTTTTTACATTGTGATGACCTATGGTTTGTTGTTTTTGTATGTCTTCAAGTCATTTCCGATATGTGGTGACCCTAAGGCGAAGCTATCATGAAGTTTTCTGGGGCTGTGTGTGGTACATGAAAAGTCACCCAGTGGGTTTCCATGGCCAAGAGGAGAATTGAACTCTGGTCTCCAAAACTGCAGTCCAATGCTCAAACCACTACAGCCTACTGGCTCTACCTGTGGTTATCAACAATTACCTATGGTTGTAAGTATTTAAATTTGAAATGAACTGACCACTGGCTACTTTTGCACAATGGACTCTGGTTACATCATGGTAATGACATCATGGTAGCCTCTAGGTGAATACTCAATTACTCAATTCAGTTCTGAGCACATGTAGGGCCATTTATGCAGACTGCAGATCACAAACAAAATGCTAGCCTGTGCTGTGAGCTCAGGGTTGAATAATCTTCAGCCCTCAAAATGTTATTAGACTTCAGTTCTGAGTCACCCACATCTGGAAGGTCATATATTCCTCCAGACATGCTGCAGCTGGAACCTACTCAGGATTCCAAAGCTTCAATCACATATGAAAATCAAAAACATTTCTGTTCCCAAAACCATTAAAAGACTAACAACTGATTCACAAAAGCATCTGCATTTTATCTTTGAGAGGCTGCCCAATCCACCACTTGGGAATCTCTATCATCAGACAATGAAGACATTATTAATTAGACCCTTATTGATCCCCAAGTATTTGCTTTATAATAGTCCGGAACTTGGGATGGATAGAATATTTATTTATTTATTTATTTAGTTTCTGGCCCAAAAATAGGAAATTCAGATCAGAAGAATGACATAGAGGCAGGAATTATGAGCCAAGTACGTGCCCATCTCAAAGCGTTTGAGGAAACCCTAAACCCTATTGATGTGTTCTGCACATCGATACATTATGGCGTTATGGGAGCCGTGGTGGCGCAGTGTTTAAATGCCAGTACTGCAAGCCACAAGGTTGTGAGTTTGATCCTGCCCGGCTCCAAGGTTGACTCAGCCTTCCATCCTTTCGCAGGTCGGTAAAATGAGTACCCAGCTTGTTGGGGGCACGTATAGAAAATGTTTCAAAATACATGCTATTTGTAAGTTGTTCGCCGCCTCGATCCATATGGAGAGGCGGGATACAAATAAATAAATAAAAATAAATAAATAAATAAATAAAAATGGTAAAAGCTTTTCGTGCTTGCACAGATACACAAAAAACTGTTTCCAGAAACACTTTTTTTTTAAAGCAAAAATATTTGGTGAAAGACAGGAAAGAGGAGACTTCCGCTCTTTGTCTCTCTCTGTGCCTCTTGGCCATCAGTTTTCTCTTGTAGTAGTGGTGGATGATTGTGAAAATTATTCATCCTGGCATGTGAGGGCAAAATAATTGAAGGTTTACATTCCTATCTGGAATATATCATTATTGCTTAAAGACAGAGAGAGAGAGAAAGAAAGAGAGGAAGAGAGAGCACTCCAAATAAGAAAAGAGTGTTGATATATTTTCTTACAGATTGCTTTTATTAAAAAAAAGAGATTTTTATGAAGGCTATAAATCCCTGGGGCTATTAAATTTTTTTTCCCCTTTAAAAATAAAAGTTTTTAAGTAGAGGATACGTTTGAAAACTAAAAAGAAAAGTCTCAGTATTTTGAGCAGAGCAATGCATTAACCAGCTACTTTTTAAGCTATTTTCCTTCTATTATACTTTTTAAAAAATGAATTTAAATATATACATCTTCCAAGGGGCAGCTTCTTTTACTTTTCTGAATCCGCTGCATGAGAAACCAACATGTTACAATGAAGCTGCTCCTAGTGAGTGGAATCTTGAGAGGTAAATATTTGCTATTCCAAAGTTAGCTCCATACTTTTGTCTGTTGTAAATTAACCAAAGGACAAACAGAGATATAGGGGGGTTTTTTTTTTCTTCTGGGGTGGTGGTGGTAAATGCTGGAATTTTGAGGTCCAGTAAATACTAGGATGAGTAATAAAACATAAAGGATTTTTGAAAGTCTGAAGGAAGTTTGAAAACATAGTTTTGGCCATTTCTACCTTAATAGTGCTATTATTCCAATCCTATGGAATTCGGGGGCTTGTAGTTTACTGAGGCCAAAGAGTTCTCTTGAAGGAGTTAAATTCAAGAATTTTGTAGAGGAAAAAAAAGTGAATTTGGACAGCAGTTCCCTGCCTTACCCATTTAAAAATTGATTGGCCTTGTAATGCTATGCTTAGGTGCCTGGGAAGTAAAAAGGGAGTCAGGCATACTCTCTCTGCCTCTGCTTTGTATTATCTGGTGATGGGGTCTTTGTTCCCTTGTTTTGGGGGTGGTATTAAGCTCCAAAATAAGGGCTGACGTAGACTAGAAATGTGATTGATTGCTGACTTGGCCAAAGGTATAAAAACTAAGTGTTTTAATCAATGGGGGCGGGCAGTTTTTGGACATTGTATTTCCGCTGCTTGCCCTGCGCAGTAAATAAATGGTTTGGAAATAAAAATTTTTGTGATGGAACAACCTGAAGGTCTTCATCATTTCCTTGCCACAAATTTTTGGTGCATTGGCCGGGAAATTGAGAGAAGGGGCTTTGGAGCCCCCCTTGACGGACGCTTAGTGCTAGGGTCGCTGCCCCCCTCTTGGCGAAACCCAGGGCGCCCTCGACTGCTTTGGTCGAAGAGGTTTGGCTTTGGCGGGGTGGTTTCCCTGGCAGCAGCGTTTTCCACCCGGCTCTGGTCACGCAGAAAGCATAAGGCCTCCCCGGCTAATTGGTGAAGTTGACTCCCTTGCGATTTCAAGGGAAAGAGAGAGCTTGATCACCTCTCTAAGTCTCGCCCTAGTAACTCATGGCTAGGGGGGCCCTAGTGAAGCCGCGAAGACTTTGGTAAAGAGACGTCTCTTCAAGTCTGGTAAACGGTGGTGGGAGGCTGTTTTTGTTGTCTGAAAGCGCGTATGCGTGTATCGTTGCTTTTCTTTCAACCGTTGGAACTTCCGGCTGCGAAAGTAGCGAGTCTAAAAGGTGTCTACCTCATTGTTTCGAGCTGTTGGGCCCCCTACCCTAGCTCACCCCCACCCCTACTGTGTGTTGTCGTTTGGGAAGAAATCTGGGTGGAGGGTGGCAGTTGACAGACACTGCTTCAATGCATGTTGAAAACTTCATGAAAGGGTTAAGTGGAAACTTTACTATTTCTGTGCCATTTGTACTTTAATATGTGTAGGAAAAATTCCAGGAAAGGAAAATGGTTTATTCCTCTCTCTGATTATCTTTTTTAAGCCATCCCCCCCACAGCCCCTCCTCCTCAGGCTCTCAGATTTAACCATATGGTTGCTGGCTGTTTTTAGGCTAGAAGTTTTTTTAGCCAGAGGTTTGGGAAAATAGCAGAAATTAAGTCAGTATGGAAATGATGAAGCAAGCCCTAGGTGTTAATAGAAATAGTGAGGAAACAATAGGGTTTCATTGTTTTCTCCAAATGCACAGGTCGGTGATTCAATCAACTGGAAAGAAAATCACTCTGCAAGAGGCAGAGGGAGTATCCCATGGACTGGCATTTAAAAGTCAAAATTTCAGGAGAAAAAAAAAAAAAAGGAAGAGAAAGTTTTTAAAAAGGAGTTGAATAAAGATTTTTCTTATATTTTACTAATTTTTGGGAGCGGGAAAGGGGGTTAAAAAGATTCCTTTGCCTGCCTCCCTTTCCCCTCCCTTAGCCCCTCCCTTCCCCTTTTAGATGTTAACTCCATAGTTGCGGGTTTTTTGGGAAATTTGGAAGGTTCTTACCAAATGCTTAAGAATTCTGTCAGTGTGTACATGGGGAAAGCTTGAAGTAGTTTCAATAACTCATTTTCAGCCTGGCAGGCTGAGTGAGGATGTATAGAAGCAGGGTCTGTTTTCTAAATAACCGGAAGCAACCTTCAACACACATCAGAGGTAGAGGAAAAATAAAAAAAAAAAGCAGGCTTTCAGGTAAATAAATACGGGATGGCGAAGTTTGGAAAACATTGCTGAAGACTTGGTACATTCCTGTTTCATGTTTTAAACTCTTCAGCCATAAAAATTTCCCCCCCCCCCCTTGGGCTCACTAGAAGGAAAAGAATAGGAAAAAAAAAAAAGAGAGAAATTTTGGAAATTCTCCTCCAGTACTTTTTGCAACATTTCTAAACAATACAAGTCCCCAAAGTTTTCTCTAAGCACAGAGAAAAGCTGCATCTGGAGAAGAAGGGAAAAACAACAAAAACAAAGCAAAAACCCCCCCTTGAGAGCCCGTATAGACAAACATGTCATACAAGAGGTGTTAGTTTCGTTTTTCCCTTACAATGAACAATGAACTATTCTTTCTAGTGTGGCAGCAGTTGTGTCTACCTTTTTGATACATTTCTACATCAAAGAGAGAAAACAAGATTACAATGCAGCTTTACACAGGGAAGGCTGCTTCTCCAAAAGACATGGCTTTTTTCTCTCACTCCTTGTGGCCATCGGGCTGAATGCAACCCTCCCCCCCTTGAGACGGAGGGAATGAGGAGCGTGAATTTGCAATTCTGGCATTATTACGTCAACAACTTATTAAAAAAAAAAGAGAGAAAAAAGAAAAAAAAAAGGGGGTGCAAATCTCTATTTGACAATAAGTTTAAAAAAAAAAGCATTTAGCATACGAACTTTGGGGCACATGGGAATTGTAGTAACAAAGAAGTAAAATTTGGGTGCCCCCCCCCCCCGGGGGGAAATTAAACACACCCAAAAGGAAACTGCCTCTCCCCCGAGGAGACAGACAGGGAGGGGGAAGAGCAAAAGAATCAGCGTTTGCATGAAAGACCCGCCTGCTTTTGCATGGAAGAGAAAAAAGTAGAAATGGCTGCAGCAGTTCTTCCCCACCCCCAGCTTGCAATGAGAAGGAGGGGGAGGATGGGAGTAGCAGCAGACCCCACCAGAGAGGCTGCCTGAGGATTCTAAGCAGCAGAACCAGAAGCCATGGTACAGGTACAACCGTTTTGGCTTACAACCCTTTACCACGTCTATCTGTTGAAATTAAAAAAAGTAAACTGTGTTCTAGCATCATGGCAAACACATGCCTAACTGGCAAGATTGCCAATCACTACTGAAGAAAGGAGCCAAATTATTTAGCAGGTAGAGCGGATCATCCAGGAGAGAACTCCCCACAGGCATGGACAAGGGGGAGAGTGTTTTGATGGACCCCTGATGGGATCTGAATACACTAGGAATTCTTCCCAGTGTCAGACTCTGCGGTTTAAAGTTGTGAGTGGAGAATTACAGGAAACCACAATCCCTGGCTGCCCTTTCCTACCTGAGAGGAGAGGGAGGGGATGCTGCAAACGGTGGCCATAGGAGGTGCCATCTAACAAATAGGAAAAAGCTGCATGAAACCGAAGGGAGCTGAAAAAGAGAGGCTTAGCTGCCTACGGCCATACCACCCTGAACACGTCCGATCTGTCTGATCTCGGAAGCTAAAAGGGGCGGGCCTGGTTAGTACTTGGTGGGACCGCCTGGAAATACTGGGAGCTGTGGGCTGTTAAAAAACCCCAAAGGGTATCTGAGTGTTTGGAGGAGGCTCCCGGAATCGAAGGGACTCCTATTGTTAGCAACCTCTCATATGATGCAGCAGAGGAATTTTTCAAAGTTTTGAAAAGGCTTCAGGATACAGGATTTCCCCAGAACAATTAAGGAAGGTTTAGAGGGTCTGCATTGTAAGGCTCTATGAAGCAAGAATTATGACTGGCTGTAAGGAAAAAAAAAAAACGAATGATGGAGCAGAGGTCAGAAGAGATAAAAACCCCAGAAGAGGATGAGGGTCTCTGAGAGCCAATGTGCCCAGTGGGGGCAGGAGAGATTAAGGGGAAAAACCTGAAGAGGATCAAGAAGGATGTGGACGTGTGTGGAAGAGGAAAGCAGAAAAAATGGTCCAACTGACAGATGCAGGGACTAATGGAAATAGAATACTGTCAGTGGCCAGCAGTTAAGAGGAAAAGTTTTGTTTCCCCATCCCACAGCAGAGAAGGGCAAGGGCTTTAGTTGTACATTCTGGAAAAAGGGAAAATTGGCAGTCCAAGCAGCAAAGGAGTGCCCCCTACCAGTCCCCGATAAGGTGGAGATTGGAATGGCTCCCTAAGCGCAGCCTCAGCTGGATGGAGGAGGTGACAGAGCACCCCTACGAGTAAGCTGGGAGGAGAGGTGATGGTGCACCTCTGACTGGAAGGGGGAAAAGGGGCCTTTGGAGGGAATTGCGCCCCTCCAGGCTGGAAGTGGAACTGCAGTTGAAGGACGCTGACTGAAAAGGAAAGGGAGAGAGAAAAAGAGATGCAAGCTGTGAGACAGCTAAAGGACCAACAACAGCCCTAAAGGCCCACACACCACATATGCTCAAGAGCAACAGACCTGCATCTGTCCACAGGATCACCAAAGGCAAGAACCACCGTTCTAGGAATCACCTGGAAGTCACATTGTACCTGCAGACCTCAGAACTCAGGAGAAGTGGAGGAAATGGGATAAAAATCCCGAAGAAACAGTAGTTCAACGTGTATGGCCCAAAAAACAGCCCTGGCTATGTCTTTGGACTGGATGCCAACACAGGGCAAGTGATATGATATCACCATCTACCTAGCCCATTTTACAGAGGCTTTTCACTTCTTCTTTGTGGTCTCTGTGCCTTCATACACTAGGAGCTTTAGCGCCTGCGCGGTAGCGTTCGGAAACTTCTAAGCTTGTTCGCTTGGCGGGAACCCCTCCCCCACGCCGGTACTGCGCATGCTCCTCCCGCCGAGCAACGGTCTCTCCTCAGTTCTTTCTCGTCCGCCGCCGCGTACGGAAGGTTTTTTAGTTTGTTCCTCTCACGTCGTGCTTGGCTTGCTGTTTTTCACGGTTTTACGGACTTTCGGACTGTCTTTGACCTCTCTTTCGGACTCCCCCTTCGGTTTTCGTCTTTTTGGATTTCGGAGTTTGGCGTTTCTTCGTCTTATGTCCGCGCTCTTTAAGAAGTGCGTGTCCTGCGGCCGCAAGGTTGCCCTCAACGACGGCCATAAGGAGTGTCTCTTCTTTTTGGGCGAGTCCCACAACATCCGGACTTGCCCAATTTGCAGGGATTTTACTCCCCAAACTTTTCGCAACCGCTCCGCGAGACTCAAATCTTATTGTTGGGAACAGTTTTCTGCGGGCGATAGACGAGACCTCCACTTCCAAGATGGCCGACAAGAAGACGACCACGCCATCGACGGTATCGGCGGCTCCTTTCCGTCCACCTCGTCGGTATCGGGCTCGGTACCGGCAAAACGCCGATCTCGGCGTTACCGAGGATCCCGAAGCTGTCGGCGGCTGCCAAGTCAGCGAAAGGATCCTCGACGGCGAGGAAGGCTGAGGCTCCCCTTACGGAGACGCCTGCAAAAAAAGCGCCCTGCTCCGGACGGAGGCAAGGGCAAGGGAAGGAGAAGAAGAAGAAGAAGAAGGAAAAGAAGCGCTCCCCGGCTGGGGACGCTCAACCTCCTACTCCTCCTCCTACTCAGCAGCCTTCCAAAGGGCGAGGCGAGTCCGTCGACCTCTCGGAGGATGAGATCGAGGACGTTCCCCAACAGCGCCCGGATTTCGCCTGTGGCAGACCCTCCAACCCTGGTGGAGGAGCGCCACCCCCCCTTTTAGCCGTCGCAGGTCAGCCGACCTGCAGCAGAGAGAGCCCTCTGCTTCTCCGGAGCGGCGTTCGACCTCCTTCAGGTCCCGGTCCCGCTCTTCCGAGCGTCCGGTGGCCTCGCCGCCTCCGAGGGAGACAAGAGAGGAACAACCTCGCTCGTCTGCCTCCAGATACCCTCGGCGTCCTACGTGGCCAGGTACGCGAGGGGAAATTGAATGGAGAGAGCGCCCGGCCTCCTATCGGTCGCTTCGCCATCGTACCGGGATCGGTACCATCGTGGCCCGAGTCGCTGGGAGACCTTCCGGAGGTCCCGGTCACCTCGTCGACAGCGCGAATCGCGCTCGCCTAGAGGGAACGAGGCTCGGTACCGTCGACGCCGAAGCCGATCTCCGTCGGACCGCCGCTCCTTCAGCCGCTCTCCCTCCCCTCGATATCATAGGGCGAGGGAGCCTTCACCACGGTATCGGGCGATATCGCCACCTCCTAGGGTCACGGCAACGGCGACGCGCCCTACGGAGTCGGTGGTGACTGGGGGGCTACGACGATCAGCCTGCCAGACTACCCCGGTCACCACCAAGAGGGTGAAATCAGTGGTCAGCCATCCCCCAAACGGGACGCTGCTGCTACCACCGCCCCCGGCTGCGGAGAAGCCTAGGAAGGCAACACCTGCGGCGACTACGAAGGAGCCGGAGAGCGAGCAGCGAGAGGACTCACCGAGCTCGGAGTCGTACGACTCGAGTGCGGAGTCTGAGGTGTCTGAGGCGGCCTCCAGGAGTCTCCTCCGTTGGGATTCGGGGACCCGATCCCAGATTCTGCTCCAGAGGACGTCCACCAGTTCTCTGCGATGCTGCTCCGCATGGCCACTACCCTCGGCCTTAAGATCGCCGATGCGGAGCCGGAGGATGACGATCCAGCCTTCTCCGTTTTCGAGGAGAAGCGACCTTCCACGGCCCCGCTGCCTCTCCTGCCCCGGGTATCCAGACTGGTGAAGGCCGCCTGGGTTAGACCGGCCTCGGCTCAGCCGATACCGCAGCGGTTAGAACACCTCTACAGGGTGCAGAAGGATAACGCCGGTTATCTATTTAATCACCCTGCACCGAACTCTGTGGTCGTCGAGTCCGCGCAGACGAAGGGCTCCGGCAGGCAACACACCACCCCGCCGGACAAAGAGGGCAGGAAGTTGGACGCCTACGCAAGGAGGTTCTATTCAGCTGCCTCCTTGCAGATCAGGCTGTCCAACACTCAGGCTTGCCTCGCGGCATACCTGAAGAAAGTGCTCGATCGCCTGCAACCGGCGATGGAAGCGGTACCGGAGGACATCCGCCAAGCCTCCTCCGTGATCTTCAATGAGGCTATCTCCATCGCTCGGCACCAGATGGCCTCCTCCCGGCACGCAGTGGAGATCGCCTCCCGGGTCATGGCGGGATCCGTCGGCCTCCGCCGCCATGCTTGGCTGCGACCGGCCGACATCCAGGAGGACACCAGAAGGAGGATTGAAGATCTCCCCTTCGACGGTGAAGGCCTATTCAATTCGTCCACAGACGAAGCTTTGGACAATCTCGTCAAGGCGAGACTGACCGCAAAAAAGATCGGGCTGCAGCCGGCCACGCAGGCCCGCAGGGCCTCCACCTTCCGCCCATCCTGGCGACGATCTTCCACCTCGTCGTTCCAGCGTTCGGCCCAGTCTGGACAGTCGAGACCGTCCTCCGGCTCATCGGCCAGACGCACGATTAGGCGGCGCCCGCCTTCGTCGAAGAAGTCCTCCTCCGAGACAAAGTCTCGGTTTTGACGTGCCTGGCAGGACCCACCAATACCCACTCTTCAGCCTACCATCAGCGCTCGGAGACCGACCGACTCTCGCTCGACACCTAGCGGAGTGGCAGTATGTCACTACGGACTCTTGGGTGCTTTCCATCGTCCGTCTTGGCTACGCCATCGAGTTTCTTGATATTCCTCCTCGCGGCGTTTACTACTCCACGCCGTCGAGTCCGGCCCTCCTGGAAGAGATCCAATCCCTCCTCCAGAAAGGGGCGATCGAGCGGCTCCCGCAAGAGGCCAAGACCACCGGCTTCTTCTCCAGGTACTTCACGGTACCGAAAGCCGACGGTACCCTCCGGCCGATCCTAGACCTCAGAGGGGTGAACTACTACATCCGCCCCAAAAGGTTCAAGATGGTCACGATACCGTCGATCCTACCCTTCCTACATCGAGGGGACTGGTTCGCCTCCATCGATCTCCGAGACGCATACTTCCATATCGCCATTCGCCCGCAGCACAGACGGTACCTCCGCTTCGCAGTCGACGACACCTGTTACCAGTACAAGGTGCTGCCGTTCGGACTCTCGACTGCCCCAAGGGTCTTCACCAAGTGCATGGCCCCGGTGGTATCCTACCTGCGGACGAAGGGCGCTTCCGTCTTCCCCTACCTCGACGATTGGCTGTTGGTGGCGTCCTGCAAACAGAGACTTTACCACGACGTCCACATGACGTTGTCACTCCTGACCCGCCTTGGTCTACGAGTGAATCCGAAGAAGTCCCACCTCGAGCCGGCGAGGATCTTGGACTTCATCGGGGCGACGCTCGACTCGACCTCCGCCAGGGCGTACCTACCAGAGTCTCGAGCACGAACCTTGATCCGGGCCGCCGCTCACGCTCGTACGGCCCCGACGTTATCTGCGAGAAGCGTCCAGCAGCTCTTGGGCTACATGGCTGCGACGACCGCTGTGACATATCTCGCCAGGCTGAGAGCAAGACCTCTTCAACACTGGTTCGTCCGCATATTCGACCCCCTGCGAGACGAACAGACACTCCGACTGCAGCTGCCGGGAGACGTCCGCTCATCCCTCCGATGGTGGCAGTCGCGATGCAATCTCATGTCAGGGATGCCTTTCCAACAGCCGACACCGAAGGTGACGGTAACGACCGACGCCTCCCTGTATGGATGGGGTGCCCACTGCGGCGATCTCAGAGTCCGCGACAGATGGACCGACGACGAGACCGCTCTCCATATCAACGCGCTGGAGCTGCTCGCCGTCTGGAAAGCCCTACGGGCGTTCCGCCATGCCGTGGCGGGGCGCACGGTCCTGATTCTGACGGACAACACCACCGCCGTCTGCTACATCAACAGACAAGGTGGGACTCATTCCACGACCCTGCTCGACATCGCACTCGACCTGTGGGAATGGTGCATTCGCCTGCACACGCATCCCGTGGCGGTTCACCTGGCCGGGCAGGAGAACACCACGGCAGACGCCCTCAGCAGGGACACCTCATCCCATCACGAATGGTCTCTCTCCGGAGAGGCGTTCAGACTGATTCGGGACCGCTGGGGCGAACCATCGATCGACCTCTTCGCGACCAGGGAAAACGCGAAGTGTCGCCGATTCTGTTCCAGAGCGGGCCACGATCGTGCCTCCATCGGGGACGCTTTCCAGTTTCCGTGGACCGGGGAACTCCTCTACGCGTTCCCGCCGTTCCCGCTGCTCGGCCGGACGATATCGAAGATCCTCGCCGACCGAGCCGACGCGATCCTGGTAGCCCCGTACTGGCCGAGGCAACATTGGTTCGCACCCCTGCTACAAGCCGCGCGAGACGACCTGCTCCGGTTGCCACCGACACCGGACCTGCTCTCCCACTCCGGCGGCCGAGTCCTCCATCCGGACCTGCCACGCCTGGCCCTCCATGCCTGGAGGATATCGCACTAGACGATCCCGTGCTCGGTACCGTCCTCGTCGCGGCCAGGAAGGAATCCACCCGTCGCAACTATCAATACAAGTGGCGACGCTTCCTGACCTTCGCTAACGAGAGGAGTGAGCCGGTATCGCCCGCGGGGCTCTCGACCGTCCTGCACTTCCTCCTGCACCTCCGGCAACAGGGCCTGGCGTTTCCATCCCTGAAGGTGTATCTCTCCGCGATCGTGGCATACCAACCGCCACGATCTGCTGCCTCGGCCTTCTTCAGGAACGATACCGTTAAGCGGTTCCTGAAAGGACTTCATCATCTCTACCCGCCGGTATCGCCGCCGCTACCGCCGTGGTCCCTCTCGCTGGTGCTCTCGCAGCTGACGAAGCCGCCCTTCGAGCCAATGGCGACCTCGGATGACAGGCTCCTGACAATGAAAACTGCCTTCCTGGTAGCGGTGACCTCAGCGAGGCGAGCGGGTGAGATCACAGCTCTTCGTTCCGATGAGCCCTTCACGGTCTTCCACAGGGACAAGGTGGTCCTGAGACCTGACATCTCGTTCCTCCCTAAGGTGGTGTCCAGTTTCCATCTCAACCAGGACATCATCCTGCCTGCCTTCTTCCCGAACCCGACGACACCGTTGGAGCGGTCCCTCCACTCCCTGGACGTGCGTCGGGCATTGGCTTTCTACAAGGACAGGACTGCTTCCTTCCGACAGACGCCGCATCTCTTTGTTTGCTATGGGCGACGTCGGAAGGGCCTAAAAGTGTCCACCCAGCGCTTCTCCAAGTGGGTGGTGAGGACTATTGAACTGGCGTATGAGCTCGCGAGGAAGCCTCCGCCAGTCCTGCTTCGAGCCCACTCCACCAGAGCTGTGGCTACTTCTGCGGCCCTCCTGCGAGGAGTTGACCTGCATGAACTCTGCCGTGTGGCGACCTGGTCCCAACCATCGACCTTCGTGCGCCACTACAGGCTCGACTGCCGGTCGCGCAGAGATGCCCGGTTTGGACGTGAGGTGTTGGCTTCCGTGCTGTAGGACCTGACCCGCCGTCTGACCGGTAAGCTACACAGTCTCCTAGTGTATGAAGGCACAGAGACCACGAAGAAGAAGAACAGGTTGCTTACCTGTAACTGTGGTTCTTCGAGTGGTCATCTGTGCCATCATACACACCCGCCCTTCCTCCCCTCTTTCTCAGGTCCCTGTAGGTTCTACAGCGGACGACAGAACTGAGGAGAGACCGTTGCTCGGCGGGAGGAGCATGCGCAGTACCGGCGTGGGGGAGGGGTTCCCGCCAAGCGAACAAGCTCTAGAAGTTTCCGAACGCTACCGCGCAGGCGCTAAAGCTCCTAGTGTATGATGGCACAGATGACCACTCGAAGAACCACAGTTACAGGTAAGCAACCTGTTCTTTTATTCCATGTGCAGCCCACAACAGAAAAACAAGGAGTATTTTTGTTCTTCCCAGAGCCCCATCATAGGATGGCATAGGATGAGGTGCACACCTCACAGAGCCATAAGGCTGTTTGTTCCCTTTCAAGCCAAAGCATGAGGCCATTTTGGGTGGATCAAGGAGACATATAAGGGAGAGTTAGTAGATTAGGGAAAGCTCTGAGTACAACAAGGGAGAAAATGTGGGAATAGAGATTCCCCTTAGAGTGCAACTGGGTCATAGGTGGAGGGGATTGTATTAGGTGTTGCTGGTTGCCCCTACAGCTGTAAAGGTCGCAGGGTTGAAGCTTTGGATACTTTATGCCAGGGCTAAGAGAGCCTTTACTGATTGGGTTGTAAAATCCTCTGAAACTGAAGATCTCCAGACGAAAAGGGGGGAGAGAAAATTCGGACTAGACTCTGCTGTGGCCAGACCAGGAGAAATTGGTCACTCTAAGCACAGTCAGATCCGCAACTGGTGAATGAAGAAATCTAAGCTAGACCTTATTGCCTGACACACACCTGGAAGCTGTCAGGCTCTACTTACGGTCAGACTTAGCAACTGGAGAGGAAGAAGACGGGGACTAGGCCCTGTTGCGGGTGTGACCTGGGACGTACACACTGCTCTACACACGGCCAGATCCCTGAATGTTGGAGACAATATTATGAGTTGTGGCAAGCATAGGAGGGGCAGGAAGCCTGACCTGCCTGTTTTATCACTACAGACGGATGTTCTGTGGGGTTGGAAGATATGTGTATATGGTAATTGCTGGTAATGATGGTGATGATGAGAATGCTGGGCAGGAGAGGCTGGGAAGTGAATTGGTTTCACCAACTGGTCAATCAGATCTTGAACACCCTGAAGGTCAGTAATGGCTGGGTATGTTCTCATGGGCTAAGCTTAGGAGACTATCCCAATTGTTATGTAAAGTTTGAAATCCCTGAATCTCTACAGGCATGCCCAGGAAAGCATCCCAATGTTGACTTTTCCTTTAGTTATAGCAATGGTTTTATTGAGGTTATATGGGAAAAGGGGGGCCTGGTCCTCCATAAATGAGTTCTAGAAAGAAACCAGCTTTTACAATGGTAAATGGGTATATGGTTTGTCTTCTGGGATGAATTGGTGTGGCCACTGAGGATATCACCTTTCACCCAGGGCACCAACCAATGAAGGTAGCCCAGCATGAAATTGGTTGAACTGTCTTACTATTGTGTAAATGAATTTGATTGTGAAGAGGGAAAATACATTTAGCAGTATTCAATGTTAGAAAGTCATTCTTGTACTCTGCAGGCATGTGGACATGATTATCTGGTTCCCTAAGTAAGTATGGGTAAAAGACACTGTTTGTAGAATTGCTTTGTGCATAAATAATGGCCTTACTAAATCTGCTTTTCTGTACTCTGCATGTTAAATAGTTTTCAATCTGTAATGATTAGAGTAATAGAGGGAAAGGCTGCAGTATATGCTTTGATTGAAATCTCTCTGTGTTTGAAAGGAATACAATGGTACTCTGTGAGACAGTGTTAGGGAGGATGGAATTGTGCACAATAAATCTTTCCCCTAAAACCGTGGGTCTGAAAGCCCTGTTCACAGGTTTTGTATACTTGACTGCTGGAGGAATCCTACTGCTGCTATGTATCCTTTGTGTTATAAAGGAAATAGGGAAATGGTGCATGCTTCAAATTGCAAGGAATTGAATTTGGCATGAAGGGGGGAATGAAGGAGTTAAATTCAGAGAAGTATTGCATGAGTAGGAAAATAAGTGAATTGGACAGCAGATGTCCCTGCCTTATCTCAGTTTAAAAATATGATTGGCCTTGTAATGCTATGCTTAGGTGCCTGGGAAGTAAAAAGGGAGTCAGGCATACTCTCTCTGCCTCTGCTTTGTATTATCTGGTGACTGGGGTCTTTGTTCCCTTGTTTTGGGGGTGGTATTAAGCTCCAAATGTAATGGCTGACGTAGACTAGAAATGTGATTGATTGCTGACGTTGTTGACCAAAGGTATAAAAACTAAGTGTTTTAATCAATCGGGGCGGGCAGTTTTGGACATTGTATTTCCGCTGCTTGCCCTGCGCAGTAAATAAATGGTTTGGAAAATAAAGCTTTCTGTGATGGAACAACCTGAAGGTCTTCATCATTTCCTTGCCACTACACTCTGGCTGAGAATTCCAAATGCCCTTCCCTAAGCTGCAAACCCTGGGATTCCATAGGATGTTCAAAGTGGAATAATAGCACTACAACAGTGTAGTGTGGAAATGACCCTTGAGTTAGTTTCACATCCATATACTTGAAAAAACTGCATTTTCAGCTGGCAACCACATTTAGGAGTGCCAGTGTGGTGTGGTGTGAATGTTGGACCAAGATTCTGGGAGACAAAGTTCAGAATCCCTGCTTGGTCTCAGAAACCCACTGGGTGACCTTTGTCAGTCACACTCTCTCAGCCCCAAAGAAAGGCAATGGCAAACCCGCTCTGAACAAATCTTGTCAAGAAAACCTCATGATAGGTTTGCATGAGGATCACCATAAGCTGGAAATCACTCAAAGTCACACAACAATAACAATTCAAGGGCTTGAAACTTTGGGCTTCAACAATGCTTTTCATAATGGATGTTTCCTCAGGGCTGACCTCTGCATAGACAAACCAAAGGGCGCTTTAGGGAGACATCACTTCTAACAGCACCAGTGAAATGGCAAGTGACTTAAATGCTGTGATCCAGGATCAGCATTCCCCAACTTGGTGTCCTCTAGATGTATTGGGGGAAGTGGTACCCCAGGACATCTAGAAGGCATCACTTGAAGGAAGAGTGATAGTTGCTGATGGTGTTGGAATAAATAACACACATAGAACACACACACATTTGTGTCCTATTTAAGAGTTCCACCTTACCACCCCATAGAATACAGGTGGGAGAAACTTTGCTCTCCCAAAGTTTTGGACCACAAGTTCCACAGGCCTTTGTAATGCTGGCTAAGGTTGACTAGCTATTGTAGGCCAAAACATTTGGAGAGGCAAATGTTTCTCACAACATGCTACAGGAGCTACTAGTCAACTGCTACTCATTCACTGATACTTTACAAAGCATTTGTAGGGTGTGTCATTCCTTAAAATGTTACAAGGATTCCTTCACAGAGAACTGGCTCTTAGAAAGGTACTTTCAAGGGGAGGAATGGTACCACTCCATTTTACTTTGTTCAGATCTCACCTGGAATCCTGTGTTTAGTTCTGGGCACTGGAGTTCAAGAAGAATATTGATAAGCTGTAACAGATCCAGAGAAGGTTGACCAAGATTATTAAAGGTCTGGAAACCAAATCTTATGAGGAATGGCTTAGGGACTGAGTATGTCTGGAGAAGAGAGGACGGAAAGGTAATATGATAACCATCTTTAAATACCTGAAGGAATGCTATATGGAAGATTGAGTGAGCTTGTTTTTTTTTTTTTTTTTTGCTGCACCAAAGAATAGAACATGAACAAATGAATTCAAATTGCAAGCAGAAAGAATAATAGAATCAATGGATCACAGAGCTGGAAGGGACCACGAGGATCATCCAATCCAACCCTCCACCATGCAAGAATACACAATCAAACCACTTCTGTCAGATGACCGTCCAGCCTCTGTTTAAAACATCTGAAGAAGGAGACTCCACCACACTTTGGCCCTTTTCGTATGGCATTTGCCATGTGAAAGGGCCCCTGGAGTGCCGCATGACTGCAATGAGTGGTCCACATGATGCACTTGCAACTGCACAATGCTCCAGGGGCTGGCAGGCACCAATCACGCATTATTTCATTTTTGGCTTTAAGCCAAAAATGGTGCGCGATCGCGCATCGCTCCGGGGCTGCACGTGTACTTGCCGTGCGTGCGGAGCTCCAGAGCTGCAGTGCTTGTGCTTCCTGCTCCAGTGCAGCCTGGGAAAATCCCAGGCTGCACTGTGGAAGGAAGAGGTGGGGCTCTCGCACTACCTGCTCGCGAGCAGGCAGCAACTGCGGAGCTGAAGCAACAGGGATGTGAGAGCCTCTTGCAAGAGGCTGCTTGCGCGATCCCCGCATCCCAGCTCTGCAAAAAGGTAAGTTGCGGAAAGGACCTCTGAGACAATACATTCCACTGTTAAACAGCTCTTACCATCAGGAAGTTCTTCTTAATGTTTAGCTGGAATTTCTTCCTGTACTTTGAATCCATTGCCCCACGTCCTGTTCTCTGGAACAGCAGAAAACAATCTTCCTGCATCTTCCATATGACATCCTTTCAAATACTGAAACGGGGCTATCATGTCACCTTTTAACCTTCTCTTCTACAGGGTAAACATAGCCAGCTTCCTAAGCTGGTCCTTATAGGCAGGGTTTCAGGTTTTCACCTGCACATTAGGAAGAAATTCTGATGGTAAAAGCTGTTTGACAGTGTAATAGATTGCTTCAGGAGGTGGTGGAATCTCCTTCTTTGGAGGATTTTAAAATAGTTGGATGGACATTCCCTGGAAGTGCTTTACTTGTATATTCCTGTAGGACAGGAGTTTGGACTGGATAGCCCTTGTGGTCCTTTCCAAATCTATGGTTCTATGAATCAATGTTTCTAGGTGTAGATTTCCTCCTGTATTCATCCTGCTTTCTCTTCATTGATGCCACCTCTGGCTTTTAACTTGTTTTCTTTAGACCCAGTCCACACAGCTTCCAGAAGTACAAGACAAAGTGAAGGAAGTTCAGATTTTTTAAAAAAATTGCTGATGTCATTGCTCACTTGCTTAGAATGATAAGCAGGAAGAAAAAGCAAAGAGGAATGGGAGGTGGAGGTGATGAAGAAGAGTAGAGTTTGTCTGTGGGCCCTCTATTGGGATATGAGTCTCAGCACAAACCTTATGGTGCCCATCTCTTATGCCAGCTCTTCCTAACACATTTCCAAAATGACCTTGATCACTAACGTTACTGATCATGTAACTGGATCCTTGAAAGCTGTACTGTGGGCAAAGGTGAATTTCAATGATTTCTTTGCAAGGTGATTGAAAAGTTCCACAAGCAGAGCACAAATGAAGGTGTTAATCTTCCCAGCTGCCAGCACCAAGCTTCACTGCTGATGAAAATCTGAATATTCTTTCATGTTTAGTATGAGTAAGTGATCCCTCAGGATAAAGCCACCTTATATACTAACAACATATTTCCCAGGAAGGTTAGTATGCCAATGGAAGAGACTGATTTATCCTTTGCCATCAACCACAAGTACAACAGTGGTGAGATATGTCAGTTATTGCTTTCCTCTTCCTTGCTCATTCTCTTTTCCTTTTGTATCATGTCTGTGCCTGAAAAAGAGAGGTCAACTTTTACTATCCGTACACTGTCTAGTATGTTACCCCAAAAGGTGAGGGACCTTGAGGTCCTCCAACAGTGCCAGCATTGCCCTAGAAAGATGAGGAGTGATAGCCCAAAGATGGCCTGTGAGAGAGAAATAACCAGAGGGCCTTTTAACCTGTGTATACTGATACTAACTGCAAAACACCAGTTGGAGATCAAAAGAGTGTTTTATTGGGGAGAAATCACAAACACACTCAGGAAACCAAGCAGTCTTATGAACTGTACAAGGCTAGCGGAAGGAAAGAAAGGAAAGGTTGGACAGTGGAGAGATTTTGTGATGAAGCAGGTGATTATTACCATTCCTGAAACAAAGGATAAGGGAGAGATGGCTCAAACATGAGAGTTTGAGGGCCGCACAAAGAAATGAGAGTCTGGGGTGCAGTGTGACACCCAAAGTGCTAGCAAGGAGCCAGGGTTTAAATACCCTTTTTGTGCCCTGAAGGGGAGTGTGATAATTGCTCTCCAGCAGAGAGAACAAAAGAGACTCAGAATGGATTAATGGTCTTGACTTCAAGGCAGTGATGGAGGTCGTAATAGCCCTTTAATGACTGGGCAGGTGAGAGAATAGGGGAATTTCCATGAGAAGAGGTTGCAAGATGTTGGTCATTAGCTGCCTTAGCGCAGCGGCCTTGCTGACTATTGTTTTCTGAGTTTAGACCAATTGATAGGATCATCTCAAACCCATTAAGGCCCTTACCGTAGTTTACCTGTCTCCGGCATTGTCCCAGTGAGTCCCGGCAGTGGCTTTGCTAGGATGAGAGCACAGACGCAAACACTTTTCTCTACATCAGCTGGTTCCTTGCTGAAGGAAGTGCAATGGACACGCCTTTTCTTTCCACAGCACAGCCGGGCTCTTTTCCAGGCTGTGCTGGGACAGGAAGCGCCTCCATCATACTTCTGGCACTTTCACAGGCCAAGTAAGTGTGGGATGGTTGTGTGATTGGGGGGTCACTGAAAGGAAAATCCCATCAATGATTTACTCCAGGATTGTGCTGGCTGGTGATAGGAGAAGGACAGGAATATGATGACACCATGCAGAAGTGTTGTCGCGGTCAAGCTCCTCTCCTGTCCCCATGCTGGGATGTAGTCCTTCTGTGGAAAGGGCCTAAGTTGGAGTTCTCCAGTTACTCATTGTGAGCTTATGAATTGGCCATGCTGATGTCATCTGCCTAAGCACAAAGTTCCCAGTCAGCATCCCTTTCCACATGGCATTCAGCCATAAGTGTGTGATTTATATTTTGCGCCAATTAAATAATATTCATTGCCAATTATACTGTATCATGGAAAGGGGCTGTATGACATAGTAACAAGCAAACATTTGGAACTGAAGGATGTGAAGGAGGAGGAAGATGATGAGGAAGAGGTAGAGGGAGGAGAAGAAAAAGAAGTAGGAGGAGAAGGGAGGAAGGAGAAGTAGCAACATTTTTGGTGGCTGCTGTGGGTGGAAATAACAATTTAGCAATCAGGCTTGTGTCTAGGAAAGACTCGATTTGAAAGCAGTTACAAGATTAAATCTAAAGATTAGACCACATTATTTGCCTTCTGATTTAAGCAAGGGGTGGGCTTATCCTCCAAAAGCTGGACACAATAAGCTTTAAGATTAAGTACTGTTTCATTAAAAAAAAAAATCTTTGGAAAACAGCTGGAATGCCATTTAAAATGCATCCATTTATGCCTTGTTTCTAGGGAAACTGCAGTTTCATGGTTCTTAAAACTGCATCATGCTCAATCACATTCTACAGTTCCTTTTAAAAAGGATGCATTTAAATACACAGACCACTGCTGAGCATCCTCTGTATCACACTGAACCTCACTAAAATCAGCTGGACAAAGCTATAATTTTGTTTAGCCTTACATAAACCTGGGACAGAAACATTTAAAACCTTTACTATGCAGCTTTAACTCCTAACAAGGATGCCATATAATGTAATTGCTCTTCCATTTGCATTGATCCAGATTGCTTTAGAAAATGGAGCACGTGTACAGCCAATAAAGCTCTACAACCAGTACAGCTGGCTACCTTGGATCCCATCTGGGGAGAATAGCAGTATTTAAATCAATCAATCAATCAATCAATCAATCAATTAAATAAATAGTAAAGTGAATGTTCCCACTAGTAGGCAAGGTGGTTGACAATGCACTTTGGAATGGTTGCAATGCACTTTGGGATGGTTGGAAAGTGGGCTAAATGGAGAATATTTTGATACACAGTTGAAATTCCATGCTCTGAGAGCTATAGCCCAGAATTTTGTTGGTGTCATACAGAAGAAATACTGATATGGCAGTGGTTGCATTCGGAATGCACCCTATCAACAAGTTTTTGGTCTGAATTCAAGACGCTGGTAATAACATTCACGGTCCTAAATTGCTTTGGACCTTGGTACTTGAAAGAGTACCTTTCACTATATATGGCTGCTCAAGGTCCCTCCTCCATGTCCCGTCAGTCAGGGTAATACATTGAGATGCATGAGAAAAGGCCTTTTTAGATGCCCCCCCCCCGTTATGGAATATTCTCCTTCCCTTAGAGACCAGATAGGTGTTCATGCTGCCATCATTCCAACAAGAAATTAAAACATGGCTGTTTACTAAAGTTTCTGGGGTCTATTGATTTCATCCAAATTTGCATCTTTGAGTGGTTTTAACTTGTATTAACTGTTTTTTAAAATGTCCTGTTTTAAGTGTTAAGTGGTTTAACGTGCTTTCAATCTTTGCATTATTTTTATTGTTTTAAACAGTATGGAGAGATTTAATTGAATGCAATCCTGAGCTCCTCAGATATAGGGTGGGATATAAATATTTAAGTGAATGAATGAGCAGATAGAATAATAGAATCACAGAACTGTAGAGTTGGAAGAGACCAGCAAAGGCCATCAAGTCCAACTCCCCTGCCGTGCAGGAATGCACCATCATCAAAGCACTCCTGACATCCAGTGCCAGGAGTATTCCACTGTTGAACTGCTCTCACCATCAGGAAACTCACCAAGGAATCATCAGGGAGCTCACCAACTCCTTCTTTGGTGGCAGTACATTAGATTTATCCTATTCATGGTCGCGCACACAATGCAATACAGTGTGCAAAAGGTGGGAAGTTTAACCCATCTGTTTCATGTGGTATTTAGCAAGAATTTTTAAAAAGAAAAACCTCCTATTGGCACTAATGTGAGAGTTTTTTTTCCTTTTGTTAACAGAAGTTGGGGCTGCAGTTTCTTGGGAAGAGGTCCAAAGTATTAAACTGCCTCATCTTCCACATTGTAGTTCGAATTTGTTCAGGACCCAGGCTTACTTTTAAGCAAAAAAAAAGTCCCATATGTAATACATACATATTGAACTTAACAGCCTGAATCCTATTGTTGTTATCTGCCATCAAGTCAACTTCATTTTATGGTGGTCCTATGAATGAAAGAGAGAGCCAGAGTAGTATAGTTGTCGGGAGTCCTCCATGTTTTATTGTTTTAGGATAGCAGTAGACTGAGGAAATAGTGATAGTAGGCTGTTAGCTATTCCCAGGCGCCAACCATTCCTTCTGGCTGGAATTTCAAAGGAACCATTTGGCATGATGACGTTCGTTCTTTTACAACTATCTTAGGAGAAACTGTCTGTTAAAGTGTAAGGTGGGGGAAAACGTCCATTCTCGAGCTTTAACGTCTGAAGACAGCATCCCTTACTATGTTACAATAAATCTTCTATTAAGTTTGTTGATCCGTGTAAGAGTGAATCTGTTCCTGACAGAAAGCTCGAGAATCCTTTCAAAAAATGCACCAATTGATGGACCAGTCGATTACTGAAGAAGAGCAAGGATCTGCAGAATCTGATGGAGCTACAGAAACTGAAGTGCCCCTGGATACCAAGACAAAATTGCGCCTGACCGAGGCTATGGAAACCCCCACAAGCGGCCAAACCTGGGTCTGGGGAGAAAAGCCACATACGTCGTTGAGACAACGCAGAAGGGCTGCTAGATGGGATACATCAGCAAAAGACCTATCCCTTTTGGAGGAGATAAAGCAAATGGAAACCGAACTGGAAAGAAAAGATGAGGAGATACTCGAACTCAAGACCATGCTACGCGAGATGCGCATCCGTCCCTCGCAGACAGGGAGATCACCAGGAGGAGAACCACGAGCGGCTGTCTCGGCGGCAGGCACCCCTGGTCCGCCCCAGCAACCAACAGGGCACACGCCAGCGCCACTGTTACTCAGAAATGTGGGAGACCTGAAAGCGACCTTCAACGGGAAGGGGGAGAAACTCTCCTTTTTTTTGACTATGGCAAACAATTTCATGATTGATCACGGCCATCTATTTCGGGATGATGCGGCCCGAATTCGATACCTAAGCCAGAGGATGAAAGGACTGGCAGCAGACTGGGTAGCGAACCTATATGATCCCGCACCCCCGAAACTGAAAATCTGCAGCTCTTCATGAACCATCTGCGGGAACGCTTTGAAGACCCCCATTTATTGGAAAACACCAAATATCAACTGAAACGAATGAAACAAGGCAGGAACGATGTGGGGACGTATTCCCGTGAATTTAGAAACCTGGCCACCAAAGTCCCGTGGAATGATGAAATTCTAATTGAGTTATACAAAGATGGACTAAATCCTGATATTCTACACGGGTGCTTAATGCAGGCCAATCCACAGACCCTGCTAGGTTGGGTCAGACTAGCTACTGAAATGGAAGGCATAACCCAGACTGTTCAGCTGAACCGACAAAGACAAGACGTGCCAAAACGACAACCTCGCGGTCCCACCGTCCTCAATGCTGAGGAACGGAACAAACGTCTCCGTTTGGGCATGTGCTTTAACTGTGGAAAACCGGGCCACCTCGCCAACACCTGCCGCGGAAACCAAGCTCCGACTGGGACTAAGGGAGCACGAGCAGACCCAAAGGATATAGAATTCACACATCAGACAGCAGCCGCCAAACAACCACTTAGACGCACTTCTAAGGACCCTGCAGCGGCGACAGGAGACTCCGATCCCGATGATGAAACCACCTCTTCGTCCTCATCTGACATAGATGGAGATTCTAAACCTGACTGCGATGACTGGCAAGCGGCGGGAACATCTGTAAGTACTCCTAAAATTCCCCATTTCTACGCCACGGTTGCGATTAGTGGCAGCGATGGGACTTTGCATGTACATAGGGCATTAATTGACTCTGGCTGCTCCAGAAGTTTGTTACACCCCAAATTGGCCAAACAATTGAAAACTCTTTATGAGCCCTTGGAATGCCCCATCAAATTAACGCAAATGGATGGGACCTCAATGACTGGGGGAGTAATTAGTAAAATCACTAAGCCCATCTCATTTCAAATGGACAAAAACAATTACAGCATGCGATTTCTAGTTCCCAAGGCGATGCAGTTCAAATTGGTCTTGGGAATCGATTGGCTTCGTGAATATAACCCCCAGATAAACTGGACTGCTGGCACTATGTCCTCTTCAGATGAAAACTTTTCTATTCCCCATGAAGAATTGCAACAAATTCCTTCACACTACCGAGACTTCCAAAAGGCTTTCCACGAAAGGGAGGCTGACAAATTGCCTCCCCACACGGACTTTGACTGTAAACTGGAATTAGTTGACGGGGCCACCCTGCCTAAACCGAAAATTTATCCCATGAGCCAAAAAGAACTCCTTGCTCTCAAGAAGTTCCTAAATAAAAACTTGGCTCGCGGCTTTATCAAGCCCTCTACAGCCCCCACGGCGAGTCCTGTCTTCTTCCGAAAGAGAAAAGATCCCAGCGCGGATCCGAGACTGATAGTTAACTACTCTGCTATTAACCAGGTTATTTCCTCCAATTGTTATCCCATACCTCTGATACGGACTGTTTTGGACCATCTTGTTCAAGGAAAATATTTCACCAAACTTGATCTTAAAGAGGCTTTTCATAGGATTAGAATGGACCCGGACTCTGAGTGGCTCACCACCTTTGCAACTCCTCTAGGTAACTTTAAATGGACGGTTCTTCCCTTTGGCTTACAATCGGGGCCATCTGTGTTCCAAATGTTTTTGAACACCATTTTCCATGACTTGTTGTATCAGGGGGTTCTGATTTATCTGGATGACATTTTAATTTACGCAGATTCCATGGAATCTCATGTGTCATTGGTTCGTGAAGTGTTACGAAGGCTTATAGATAACAACCTCGTGGTTAATCTATCTAAATGCCAATTTGACACCCAAACTTTTGATTACTTGGGATATAGGATTCAAGATTGTTCACTTAAAATGGACCCTTCGAAGATTAACTCCATTTTGCAATGGCCCGTCCCTAAAACTGTGAAGCAACTGCAGCAATTTCTTGGTTTTGCGAACTTCTACCGGAACTTTATTGAGGATTTTGCTGCCATAACGCTTCCACTCACCAACCTTCTACGGAAACCTAAAGGATCCACTGCGGGCAAGGCGCATAGACTTTGTTGGTCGCCTGAGTGTCAATCGGCGTTTGACCATTTGAAATCTAAATTTACGTCTGAGCCCTTACTCCTTTTTCCCGACAGTACGAAGCAATTCATTGTGCAAACGGATGCTTCGGACTTTGCCATGGCAGCCGTTCTTTTACAACATGACACCACAGGAGCACTCAGGCCTTGTGCTTTCATTTCAAAGAAATTTTCCCCTCAACAAGCTAATTGGCCTATTTGGGAGAAAGAAGCCAAGGCTATCCATTTTGCGCTGTCCTCTTGGCGTCATTTGCTTGAAGGGGCTCGACTCCCCTTTGAAGTTTGGACTGATCATAGGAATTTGCAAGCCTTACAGTCTGCTAAGAAACTCTCCCCTAAGCAGGCGAGATGGGCTGAATTTTTCCAGAGATTCCGATTTAAAATTGTTTTCAAACCTGGCCGAACTAACCAACTGGCGGACCCTCTCTCTCGACTTCCCTGTTTTGCGGAATCCCCTGCTACGTCCTCCCACTCCAATACCTTGTTTCCTGCCTCCTCTCTGGCTTCTCAAGTGACTACTCGTGCATTAGCAAAGACAAGGCTTTCTGCCTCCTCTCTTTGTGACTCCGCTCTCCGCGATGCTATCATTCATGCAGCGCATGCAGACTCCTGGCTACCGGCAAACAAGGATAAAATAGAATGGGTTGACAATCTCCCCTTTTATGGCACCAAGGTCTACGTTCCCCCTGCTGCCCGCGAGCAGGTACTTCATCGTTATCATGATTCCAAACCCGCTGGACATTTTGGGTTTTTGAAGACATTGCATGCGATTCGCCGCCTTTTTTGGTGGCCTGGATTAAACCCCTCCGTGCAAACTTACATTAAGCAGTGTGCCACTTGCAACGTTTCTAAGTCGCCCACATCTAAACCTCAAGGGCTCCTGCAACCTCTGCCTGCGCCTGCTAGCCCCTGGTCGGTCATCGCATGGGATTTTATCGTGTCTCTTCCCTCTTCACACGGCTTTCATGTTATTTGGGTTGTTACTGATCACTTTTCCAAGCAATGTCATTTTGTGCCTCTAAAGAAACTACCCCGTGCTGACCAGCTGGCTGACCTGTTCGTTAATCATGTATGGAAACTTCACGGACTACCTTCGGTGATCATTTCGGACAGGGATCCAATTTTCACTTCCAAGTTTTGGACTTGTCTACTGAAAACCCTGGGAGTCACTCAGAAACTCAGCAGTGCTTATCACCCTCAAACAGATGGCCAATCTGAGCGTGTTAACAAATCTCTTGAACAATTTCTTAGGTGTTTTGTTTCTGAGAACCAGAATGATTGGGCTCCGCTCCTTCCGTTCGCTGAGTTTGCCATCAATTCTGCGGTTCATACCTCTACTGGGAAACCCCCCTTTGAAATAGTTTACGGCTTCCTTCCTTCTCCTTTCCCCCCCCTCTCCCTCTCTTCCTCCGCTCCTCCTTCTGTTTCTGCTTGGGTCTCTAAATTTTCTGGCATTTGGCAATCCGTCTCAGATGCTATAGCATCCGCTAAAGCTTCCCACAAACGTTTCGCTGACCGTAAACGGCAGCCTAATCCCCTTTACCAGCCCGGGGATTTGGTTTTCCTTTCTTCTAAGAACATTTCCTCTCCTTCTCCGTCTAAAAAACTTTCCCCTCGTTTTCTCGGACCTTTTCCTGTGAAAAGGGCTATTAATGATGTCTCTTTTGAACTAGATCTCCCTTCTTCCCTCAAGGCTATTCATCCTGTTTTTCATTCCAGTTTGCTGAAGAGGGCACCTTCGCTGACTTCTTCGCCGGCTGATGTTCCTCAACGCCCCGACTGACTTGCTACTGCATTCATATTACTATTTAGTTTTCTTGTCTTTCTACTGTTCCGTGATATTTTCTATATTTTGTGTATCTTTATGTATATATTTTTTTAAAAAAGTGGGGCAGGATGTCGGGAGTCCTCCATGTTTTATTGTTTTAGGATAGCAGTAGACTGAGGAAATAGTGATAGTAGGCTGTTAGCTATTCCCAGGCGCCAACCATTCCTTCTGGCTGGAATTTCAAAGGAACCATTTGGCATGATGACGTTCGTTCTTTTACAACTATCTTAGGAGAAACTGTCTGTTAAAGTGTAAGGTGGGGGGAAAACGTTCCATTCTCGAGCTTTAACGTCTGAAGACAGCATCCCTTACTATGTTACAATAAATCTTCTATTAAGTTTGTTGATCCGTGTAAGAGTGAATCTGTTCCTGACAATAGTGGTCTGAGTATTGGACTGTGATCTGGAGATTGGAGTTTGATTCTCTGCTTGGCCTTGGAAACCTACTGATGACACACTATCAGCCCCCAGAAAACCTTGTGATAGGGTCGCCTTAGGGTCACCATAAGTTGGAAATGACTTGAAGGAAGACGACAACAATGAACAAGACTTCCAAGAGCCCCACTCAGCACCATGGCTTCCTTGATCAAATCAATCTGCCTCCGGTGCATTGTCCCTCTTTGCCTATCGCCTTCCCATTTACCAAGCATCATCATCTTCTCCGTGAGTTATGTGGTCTCACAGTATGTCCAAAGTATAACAGCCTCAGTTTCATCATCTTGATTTCTTAGGAGGGTTTAGACTTGATTTGCTCGAAGAACCATTGATTTGTCTTTTCAACAGCCCATGGCATCTCTAGAAGTCCTCTTAAGCACCACATTTCAAATGAGCTGATGTTCATCTTTCAGTTTTCTTTACTGTTCAGCTTTTAAAACCAGACATAGAAATTGGAAATACTAAAGCTTGGATCATTCTGAGTTTGGTATTTAACAACATGCCTTTGTTGTTAAATACCAGGCACTGAGGCAGTGGCGGAGCTTGGAGTGTGGGTGGGATGTGTGTGTGAGGGGGTGGAGCTACAGCATGAGGGACATGGCCATTGTGTGTGGGGGTGTGGCTGCAGTTCATGGGGGCATGGCCAGGGAGTACAGGGGCATGGCCAGGGCACACGAGGGTATGGCTGTAGGCTGGGATGCCCAAAAACATTGCCACCCAGGGTGAACGGCCCCCTGTCCATCCGTGACTGACTTGAGGATCTTATCTAGTTCCTTCATGTCTGCCTTTCCAGGTCTTAGGCCATTTCCACACTACAGTGTTATACCATGGTTACTCCACTTTCAACATCCTATGGAATTCTGAGGTTTGCAGCACTGTAACGGTGTAGTGCAGAAATGACTTTAGTCTTTTGATTTCTTGGTACCATGTCCATTTTGATAATGACTGAGCTAAATTATAAGTAATCTTCAGCTATTCCTGTTGCTGGTCCCAACTAAAGCACACCCACTAGGTTGATTGGTGAATGGTGAGTCAACATGTCCATAAAATAAAGTGTACTCATTCAATGGGTCTATTCCGGTTGAGACTGCCAATAAAATTCAGCCCATCGTATACTTTGATCCTAGGTTAGTGGCTGTCACAGTATTTTGTGGAGGCAAATTCCATATTTCCTTATGTTATGTTGAGCAATTCCTCACATTTGTCCTGAATTTCCCACCTGGGCAAAAAGTTATAGTTCTGAACTCTTGTTCCCTAGCTGGGTAATTTATTTTGGGGACTGCAAGAGACAGTAGTTTATCTCACAAGCAAAGTGATTAGTAATTGCAAGCAAAAGGTGAAAGACAATCAGCCTCAAATATTCCCACAGGGTCTAGGAAAGAAATAAAGAAGGCTTAGACCTTTCTGTAAAAAAATAAAATAAAATAAAATAAAATAAATACACAGTAGCTTTATGTATAAATGAAAAAAGGGTATATAACATCTCCTGGTAAGAGGCTCATTTCCTCACCGGACTGTTATAGTGCTCTTTTTCGACTTTCAACATACTATGGAATCCTGGAGTTTGCAGTTTAGGGAGGGGTCTTTGAGGAATAATAACACTACAACAACCTAGTGCACAAATGGCCTCTGTAATACTTACTCATCAAGCATGAAGCAAAGAGACAGAAGCAAAAATGGAGGATGAACAAACTCTGACAGATTGCAGACTAATGGATTCAAGAAGAAAGAGGGTGTAGCTAAGACCAACAAATGTCAGGAATACATGCTATGCATACATTTTTAGAGAGCCAAACAATCTAACAACTACTGAGTATGGGCATGCCATGGTTGTTCCCTCTAACAATTTAGGGCTCCTCCTTTAAATGTGTCATTTTTTTTAAAGCCCTTCGGTTTCCATCAAAAACCTCGGGGAGGGATATAGACTGCAATTATTATAATTCATTTGGGATGAGAGGAAAAACATCCCAAATGAGTTGAATGAGCTTCATGTTATTATTATCATTTAAGAGTTAACATTAGAACTTTGCTTTTTGGCATCCTTTCAGGTTTTGAAATAGAAAGGCTTTTCAGAGCCAACTCAAGCCACTAGGTGTCACAGCAGACCTTTCTTTTTCAGTATTTTGCCTTACAGAGCCAGTTTGATTAGATACTCTTCTCTGGCAAGAAACACATAACCTTTTATTCCCTCTTCTGAAGTTTTAAAATAATCCAACCTTCCCTAATCTGGTGCCTGCTAGTTCATTGAACTGCAGTGTTGTGTTTTGCAGGAGAAGTACAGGCCCTCAGAAAGCAGCGATTGTGGTGTTGCAATAATGTAAAAATTAAATCTCTGATTACATATATCTGCAAACAAACAACAAGCAAGTATGTTTTACAGCTTAGATGGCTTCGGTACCTGACCTGTGAGCCTATAGTGCTACCTGGAATTTAAATTTCTTAAAAATTATTTATTACAGTGAACTAGAACAGCAAATTGCAAACGTATGCTGGCATCCTGTTCAGTAATTACAATGTTGTATGCCTAACTTACGGTATTCTAATTATTCCAATTCACTTTTATGGTTCCAAATCCTATCGCTGAAGCCTCTCTGTCTCTCCAGCACAGCCATTTCTGAGGCACATGCAGCACGAGGGGCCTGTGAGACAGAGTAGGAGAGAAAGATGTTGGATAGGGCATGCGATCTGTGAGGTGGCATTGATGTTTCCACCCCTTGTTCTCTCCTGAGATGTGCTTCTAGTTACCTGTTGGGATTTTGGTGAGGCCAAGTTTCGCTCTGGGGTCCTTTCAGTCCCAGACTCTAATCTTTCATGAAAATGAACTAAACAAACTTTTATTAATATACCATATTGAGGGGGAGGTGACATCTGCATGTGGATGTATAGGGGGTCAGAGGGGTAAAAAGTTTGAGAACCACTGTGCTAGTCCTTTTTTTCTTCAAGAATGTGTAGTCCTTGACATAGGGAAGGAGGTAACCTGTTGTGGTGAATGGGCAGGAGAGGACTGTTGGCACCTTTCCTCAGTGGCCAAGCATGAATTCTGTGGCCATTTCCGCACGAGGTGAGGGAATCGTTCCGTGCCGGTACTTACCAGATCTTTCTGGGCACGTACCAACGCAGACTGTCCCTGAAGCCCTTCCACAGGGCTCCTCATCTCGTCCACAATGAATCGGAGTGGTGCAAAGTCTTAGATCCGCACTGTTCTGGCTTCAAAAATGGCGGCTTCCAGTTGTTTGTGGGTCCTGACCAACTGCGAAGCTCACCATGCCTAAAACTCACCCTCCACAGATCACAGACTCGCATTGGTGCAAGCCTGCGAATCTGCACAAGGGAGCAAGTACAAAGTAGCGCACTCTGGAAGAATGGAAAATCTGTTTTTTCCGTTCTTTAAAAAGTGCGCTGGAGGACCAGCTGGGGGCATTTCAGAGTGGACTGAGATGCGGATCTGAGATAAGTAGTCCAGACCTAGTCTGCTCCAAGGTGCAGACGACTTCCATGAGAGGATGCACTGCACCATTTTAAGTCCCTCATGCGGAAATTGCCACAGTTTGCAGCTCCATAATTTGGCAGGAAATGCCAGATTTACCAATGAGATAAGGGGCATCTTCTGACCCACTTTCCTTCCTTCTGCCATTGAGAGGATGCAACCATAGCAATGAAAGTGGTATCAAAGTGCTATAGATATGTAGTGTGAAAGTGGCTAGCATTATGCAATTGGGGCTAGCATTATGCAATTGGCAACTGTTTCAGGTGGCAGCTGTGAGGCACAGCTGGGATAGTCCCTTCAGCTATTCCTTCCCTTCCCTTGAAAGACAGAGATTGATATCCAAGGAAGCCAAGAACACCCCAAACTAGTCAACTGTCCTTAGGTGTGCTGGAGGACTCAACCCCATTGCTAGTGTTGTAGTAAAATTCAATAGTCAATCCAGTCAGCTGCTGTATGTGGAGTGCTGGAGAATGCCCTTTTCTCCTTTGCACAAGGCAGCAAAATGTCTTAGGCTTGATCCTGGATGCTCTGAATGTAATTGATGCAGGTGGTGGTGGGGATGGAATGCTTCACACTGGGCAGGATCTGTACCTCTTCCTGAATAAGCCTCTAATGGCAGCACATGTAGATGTGTGATATTTAGCGTGGGCTGTGCAACAGCAGAGCCAACAGTGTCCACCTTCTGTACAAATGGCTGTGTACTGGGAAAGGAATTGTTACAACGTGGGAGTTAGAGTGGGAGGGTGTGAAGAAGAGCTGGTACAGAGAGGAAATGTGAAGAACAAATGCGATGGAGAAATGTGTTCCTCCCAGGTGGCAATGAGATGGGAATACAAGGCAGCAATTAGACGAGGGAGAATGAAACATAAGCACTAATTGAAATGGGCAGTGTGACTTTTGGCAGAGAAAGTACAAGTGATACATCAGTTGCTCATTTATGATATACGGTACCTGTGTCCAAAGTGCCAGCAGGAAGAAGAAAGATACATGTAGAATCTTTTGTTTAAACATGAGTTAATAAAAAGTAAAAAGAGTAGGGTAATGAAACTGTGGGCATTTCTGCTCTACACTGTTATGGTGCTATTATTCCACTTTCAACATCCTATGGAATCCTGGGCTTTGCAGTTGAGGAAGAGGCCTTTAGAATTCTCAACCAGAGAGCTCCTTGGCCTCAAGTAAACTAAAAGCCTCAGAATTCCACAGGATGTTGAAAGTGTAATAATAGCTCTGTAGTGCAGAAATGCCCTTTGTTATTGTTTGCTTCAAATTAAGTAACAGCATGACTGAAAGTCAACCCAAAGAACAGCAGATAGAAAAATTATTTCTCTTTTCAGAAAAGGGTAAAGCACTCCTACAACAAAAGGATAGCTAAGAAGAAAATTCTTTGCTGGACATTTCTGGCTTAAAAGAGGGAGGAAGTTTTGGCCCACTGAATGGGCTCAGACTGGAGAAGATTCCTAGTCAAGATTTTGGGTTCTAGGAAGACAGAGTACAGGAAGGAAAATTTCAGGGAAAGCAGGCATGGGTAGTTTATGTCTTTCCAAACTTTTTGTTTTTGAATATGGCTTCTGTTACTTCTAGGTAGGATGGCCAATGATCAGGGGTAATGAGAACTTAAGTTGAATTGCATCTGGAAATCCACAGATTCCCCAATTCAGGCTCTCCTGAATTGCGGTTTTCATTTTAAGTTTCCGTAACTTTATTTTAATGTTCACTTTTTTTGTGTTTTTAATTGTATTGTTCTTTCAAATTATAAGGTCCTTTGGATCTCACTTTTGCAAGAAAAGCTAGATGCAAGTCGTCATCATCGTCATCATCATCATCATCACCATCACCATCACCACCATCATTAAAATGAAGACAATCAGTGCTCTTGATTTTTCCTTTTAACTTTCTCTTCTATATGTCATCTGGGGGAATTTTCTTCATTTAAATACACTTGGGATTTTGCTGATATCTTTGGAAATTGGCCATTTCCATATATGTTGACTCTGACAGCTCTGTGGCCACTGTTTACATTTTTTTGTAAGCAGCATTTATTTCTTCTATCACATTCTTGGTTCCATTTAGGATTAAGAGCAGGGTATCTCTCCTCAGTTGGTCAACTGTTCTAGACATAGTTGTTTAGGCTTTTTTTTCAAAACTGAAATTTGATCTACATGAGTGAAATAACAAAAGCTTATAATACCAACTTCTTTCTCTTGGTTAGTCTCAAAGTTGCTACAAGATTCCTTTGCACACTGATCCTGACTAACACGGCTATTTCTTTGAATTCTACTACAAGTCAAATACTTCATCTTTCTACCAGTTGTCTGATTCTTGATTTATACAACACATAATCTTCCTGACTCTTAATGACAACAGTTTGTTTTTTGAATTGTGTTTTCCTGTACCACATTTATTCTAATTTTTCTTGGAAATGGTGGATGATTATCAAATACTTGTTGCAGTGTGTTTCAGTCTTCCAGACAGTATCATTTGTGGGGCATGCTTCCTTCATCTTTTGCAACTTGTGAGGGTAGTGGAAGGTAATGCAGTATTATTACCTGTTATCCTTTGGTTGCCTTCCAGATTTCATTCTTCATCTTAAAATGATCCTCAGTATTTTAGTCATGTGGCCAAAATATTACATGATGCTAAATTATTTGTAGGCATTGCTACCTCTAGCAATTCTGTACAGTAATTCATACAGAGTGACACCACATCAGTATGTTCTCTTTGTCCTTCCTGCAGGATTTATAAAGCAACAAATTCACACATTGATTTGATACTTCTTCCAAGAGCTGTTTTAAAACCCAGAAATCAAACTGTTGAGGCAGCTGTTTGTGTGTGCATCTCTCTCTCCCCCTCTCTCATTCTCTTTCTCTCTTATAGAGTCATAGAATCATAGAAATGTAGAGTTGGAAGAGACCACAGAGGCCATCTAGTCCAACCCCCTGCCATGCAGGAACACCCTCAAAGCACTCCCAACAGATGGCCATCCAGCCTCTGCTTAAAAACCTCCAAAGAAGGAGACACCACTACACTCCAAGGCAGCACATTCCACTGCCGGACAGCCCTGACTGTCAGGAAGTTCTTCCTGAGGTTCAGGTGGAATCTCCTTTCCTGCAGCTTGAATCCATTGCTCCTTGTCCTGGTCTCTGGAGCAGCAGAAAACAAGTCCTCTCCTTCCTCTACATGGCATCCCTTCAAATATTTAAACATGGCTATCATGTCCCCTCTTAACCTTTTCTTCTGCAGACTAAACATACCCAGCTCTCCAAGTCTATCCTCATAGGGCATGGCTTCCAGGTCCCTCACCATTTTGGTCACCCTCCTCTGGACTTGCTCCAGCTTGACCATGTCCTTCTTGAAATGAAGTGCCCAGAACTGGACACAGTACTCAAGATGAGGTCCAACCAAAGCAGAGTAGAGTGGTACCAGTACCTCCCTTGATTTAGACACCATACTCCTATTGATGCAACCGAGAATTGCATTGGCTTTCTTGGCTGCCGCATCACACTGCTGACTCATGTTCAGCTGGTGGTCTATTAAGACTTCTAGATCCCTTTCACACTTACTGCTATCCAGCCACGTGTCCCCCACCCTATATTTCTGTATTCCATTTTTTCTACCTAAGTGCAGGACCTTACATTTCTCTCTGTTGAATTTCATTTTGTTAGCCTTGGCCCAGCTCTCCAATCTGTTCAGGTCATTTTGAATTTTGATCCTATCCTCTGGCGTATTAGCAACCTCTCCCAATTTGGTGTCATCTGCAAATTTGATGCGCATGCCCTCTGTTCCTTCATCCAAGCCATAGAGGTTCTTCAACAATAGATGCAAGGACAGTATAGATGTCTTTGTGTAATCCTACTCAGTCAGATGGTTGCTTGCATGAGAAGGAGCTGAGAGTTAAGGTAGCATATGTCAGCCTCTGTAGGTGTTAATGGCATGCAGCCCAGCTTGGAAGATTGGTATACATATAATTTATCTGTCAGTCATTCACCTGCCATTGAAGTAATGCCATCCCTGGAAAGTGGATTATTTAAGAGCACAGTCGTGGGGGGAGGGTTCACCCTGAGCGGCAATGTTCCTGGGGTATCCCAGGCTGTAGCCACGCCCCTGCACCCCCTGGCCATGGCCCCGCACACTGCAGTGATGCCCCACACAGTGGCCACACCCCTCATACCATAGCCTCGCCCCCTCCTGCCCCCCTCCTGACACTCCAAGCTCCGCCACTGTAAGAACAGCCACACCCATTTGATATCTTAAAAAATTCCATAGTGTTGTGTGAGGTGCTCCCTGTCCCTCCTCAGAGAGATGTAACCATTTAAAGATTAAAATGCGTTATGTGTATTCCTGAGTTGGCATCCAGGAATGACATTGCTGAAGACATATGCCCTGGCAGGTTCTGTCAGGTTTGAATCTGACTTCCAGCCAATGGCCCTCTGAGGGGAGCACTAAAATACCATGCCAGAATCCTCTATAACCCATTACATTACATCAGCCATCCTTTGGTCTTCTAGCTGTTTAGGACTTCGGCTCCCAGAATCCATCATCATTGGCCAGGCTAGGGGAGGCTTCTGGGAGCTGAAGTCCAGAACAGCCTAGCTGCTACGTAATACTAAGAGACCCTTTGACTAAATTGGAAATGCATAACAGGACACCAGCAAGAGTGCCCAATGCACATTGGTACTCCAAGTGCATAGGGACTGATGTGATATGCATTTGGAGTGGTTCAATACAAATAGGATCTAAAGCAATACACATCAAGGTTGATGCAAAGCACATCCCATTCTGCATTGGTCCCATTGAGTCTCAGTCACTTTGCTGGCTTTGTTATGTAGCAATGTAATAGTAGCCTTTTACTGGATATGAATGATAAGGAATCACCCAATTCTAATTCCCACAGATGTAAGTCAACTTAGGAAGATGTAAGACCCCAAGAAGATTCTTATTCCCATCAATTAAATATGAGGTGTCACCATTTATATTTTTCTCTATAGACATTTTCAGTTATAATCTCACTCTAGGCTCCTTTTGGTTTGTGGAAGTAGAGGGGCAGGGGGAAGGATTTCATCTCAGCTTCAGGTTGCAGAGTGCTGTTTATTTTCAAGCTGTATTGGGAATTTATTGTTCTTTGTTGCTTAAGGCTCAGTTGGGTTTACTATTTTGCCCATAAAAAGGGTACAGTTGGTAACTTCTTCATATATCATAATCAGAAAACTACTGTTGAACTCAATGGTTGGAGGCATAGACATGGGAATGATTTCTATTGCAGTGGCTGCTGCGGCTTCAGTACCTTTCTCATCAATCGTCAGCACAGCTTTATGGGTAACCTGAGAAGAAACAAAATTGGTTAAAATTTGGGAAAGAGTACAGGATTAGTTATATGAAGGTGAACACGGATGTTTAAGAGGAGATCCAGTTCACCTTCTCATCTTTCAGTCCTTTCAGCTTTGATAACCTGCATAATTTTTGTTAATAACTAAATTTGCTGTGATAATACCACCACAACTTATAAGCTGTCATCCTGTTAGTGACGTAAAAAGATGTAAGTCCATCTTATGTCTGTGTATATCCTCTTTTTTTGGCTATTTTATGTTGGTATTTTCTTTCACCCTCCACAACAACCAAAGCCAACTCAGGACTCACTGTTTTGCCCCAGTAAACCCCAGCATGGCCATTCCATGGCTAGTGGACAGAGTAGAAGTTCAGAGAATCATCTGGCTATGTTCCTGCAGCCAGGCCCAGAATAATTACATTATCTGTTGCATACTCCAGGAAGAATTGGCAAATCTCTGTGGGAGATGTCATAAGTTTGCATGTGGATGTGGGACATAGGTGCCTTGCTGATCCCCCCCCCACCTGTCATGGAAAGGCCATTCATGTAGGGCATCACAGCTGAACTGTGAGTTCTGGGAGTGATGTCCAGTAGCCCTAGTGGAGTTCCACCTGCAGAAGTTTTATGCTACATAGACCAGTGAAGAAGCCCAGCCACAGACAATGACGTAGGCCTGATCTCAAAGAAAATTCAACAGTTCAGACTGCTCTGTTGGTCTGTGCTGCAATCTAGTTCTAAAAGTCTTCATACACATCAGGAGCAGGGTGTTTTTTTTGTTTTTTGTTTTCGTAAGGTTAATGAAACTTAAATCACCTTTATGCCCTCCACTGTTATAGTACTATTATTCCACTTTCAACATCCCATGGAATCCTGGAGTTTGCAGTTTAGGGATGGGCATTTAGAATTCTCAGCCAGAGAGCTCTTTGGCCTCAGTAAACTACAAACCCCAAAATTCCACAGGGTGTTGGAAGTGGAATAATAAATCTATAACAGTGTAGTGCAGAAATGCCCTGAGACACCCCCCTCCCTTATGAGAGGTAAAGTTTCTAACAGCACTTTATGAGAGGTTTCACTCCCAACAATGTACCGTTGCTGGAAAAATCCCTCTCTTCTTCCAAACCGTGGCCCTTTTCGCATTAAGTCTTCTTGTGCGAGCGGGGGAGGGCGGCTTGGGCAAGAAGCCTTCTCCGGGAGGCTGCCGCTTCCCCCCTCCTTCCTTCCGCAGGCGAAGGAACGAGCGGGGAAGTGGCAGCCTCCCGGAGGCGGCGACGGCTCGCGCGTCCGTCCATTCCCCCCCGCGCGCGCGAGAGAGAAAGGCGCTCGTCCCATCCGCCCCCCCCGCGCGCACGAGAGAGAAAGGTGCTCGTCCCGTCCGCCCCCCGCATGCGCGCAAGAAGCGGGAGTCGTGTCGCCCCCCGCGCGCGCGTGAGAAGCGGGAAGCTGTCACGAGCAGCCCCCCGCCCGCGCGAAGCAGGATGCTGTCACATCCGTCGCGCTAGCGCCCCGCCCTGCCCCTTCCTTCCGCACGGGCGGAGGGAAAGAAGCGCGACCCGGCCGCCTCTCCGACGCTCCGCACGAAAGGTAAGTGCGGGTGGGCGCCGGGAGCGTTGCATGAGCGCGGGGTGATTTTCGCTTCGACGCGAAAATCAAAAAACCCGCGCTCGCGCCGCTTCAGCCCCGTGAGCCCGGCGGAAGTGGGAGTGCGTCGTGCGGAGCGACGCTCCCACTCCCGCGAGGCTCACAGGGCTGTCGCGCGAGAAAAGGCCCGTGCGAAAAGGGCCTGTCTTGCAGATTGCAGCTAAGATCAGAGGGAACAAGAAGATATAGAGGGAGCACATAATGTCATCATTGTTGTTGTTGTAGTGATGCCTTCAAGTTGCTTCTGACTTACAGCAATCCTAAGGCAAATCTATCATTGAATTTTCTTGGCAAGATTCATTCAGAGTGGGCTTTGCCTTTGCCTTCCTCTGAGGCTGAGAAAGTGTGACTTGTTGAAGGTCACCCAGTGGGTTCCCATGGCTGAATCGAGATTTGAACCCTAATCTCTAGAGTCAGAGCTCAACACTCAAACCATTTTACCACACTGGTTCATTATCCCTAAACCTAAAAACATCCTGATACTTTGACCCTGTGAGCCTTGGTTCTGCCATAACAATAGTCAGAAGAATGTAATTTACCAAGCTGTCTGCATTTGTATCACATACCTGCCAAGACTGATATGTGTGTGTGTGTGTATTTTGAGAAAGCTGGTGGTTAAACTGGAATCTCTCTGGCTCAGGACAGAAAAAGGTTAAATCCCTGGTTCTCAAGGGAGCTTGCAGGAAAAATAAATGACAGGAATCTAATTCCTAGATAGTTCCCATTCACTGTACAATATTCCTTTTAAAAGTAGAGTAGACAATAAGTAGAGTAGACAATAATGCCTTAGACACAGAGTTGATTTCTCCCCAGTTGGACATGCTGCATTCAGGCAATAGCCATTTAGCCATGGAAATAACATCAGGTCGATGAAGGCTTCAGACATTACTGCTTTTCTTAAAGCAAGTATGCTGTAATCCAGGAGTGGACACACTCGGCAGGCTGGAAGCCATACCATGCAATGTCTAGTTCTTTTGGCACCCCGGAAGGCTGTGGTGCACCATTGTGGCTGCCATTTTGGGTGACTAGAAATAATGTTCTGTCAGCCCACTAACCTTTGGGACCTTAGTGGGTCTGACAAATAGCAGTTGTTGTTATGTGCCTTCATGTCAACTGTATTGTGACCATATAATAGGCAAGATTAATTAGGGGAGGGTTGCCATTGCCCTGTTTTTGGGCTGAGTGATTGTCCAAGGTCACATACTGCAGTCCCATAACTGAATGGGAATTTAAACCCTGGTCTCTCAGAGTCCCAGTCCAAAACTCAAGCCACTACACCATATGCTGGATCTCAATGTTTCCAGTAGCTGGCAGGGGTGGGAGGATAGTCCTTTGTGTACCTATGGGATCTTTGCAAGGGAGATGGTGGAAAATGTTGGTGTGGTTCCATGGATTTCCCCTCCAGAAAGCATAGAATGCTTTCTGAGACTCAAGAGTTTTCATTTTTCTATTTAGCGTGTAATACTAAAAGGGAAGGTGAGAAAAAGGATTGTCTAAAAATGCTCAAGTGGTAATCTAACTGAATGGGGAAACAAAATGTGCAAATGCTACCATGGTGTTGTCTGTTGAGCTTTGACTCTTGAATTGAGGCATGACATCAATATGGGTAAGTAATTTAATTTCAGCAGAAGAGGGGATACCAGGATGATACTTTTAGATGAAGAGTGATGGGAATTGTAATCCAATGGCATCCAGAGGGCCACATGTCCCACATATCTGATTTACAAGGCTATACTCTCACAGACAAGTTGATGAACTGTGGTCTAGACAATGCTACTGTTAGGTGGATTTGTAATTGGCTGACAGGCTGAACCCAGAGAGTGTTCACCTATGGTTGGTTTTCATTCTAGAGCGAAGTGGCTAATGGGATGCCTCAAGGTTCTATCCTGGCCCTGGTGTTCAACGTCTTTATAAATGGCTTAGATAATGGAATAGAGGGCATATTTATCAAATTTGCAGATGACATCAAATGGTGTGTGTGTGTGTGGGGTAAGCTAATATGAGCCAGCATAGTGGTTTGAGTGTTGGACTATGACCCTGGGGACCAGGGACTGATTTCCCACTTGGCCACAGAAACCCACTGAGTGACCTTGGGCACATCACACACTTGCAGCCCCAGAAAACCCAGTGATAGGTTTGTCTTTGGGTCATCATAAATTACAAACAATCTGATGGCACACAATGCAACAACAACAACATAAACTAATACTCCAGAAAATAGGATCAGCATGATCTTGATGTATTGGAGAGCTAGGCCAAAATTAACAAAATGAATTTCAACTAGGATAATTGTAAAATGCTACAGTGAGGCAGGAAAAATGGAACACACACACACACACACACACACACACACACACACACACATGGAATTCATAAAAATAGAATGGATGACACCTGGCTTGAAAGCAGTAAATGCAGAAAGCATGTAGAGCTCTTAGTAGATCTTAGTGGGTTTGCTAAACATGAGTCAACAGTGTGATGCAGCAGCTAAAAAAGCTAATGCAATTCTGGGCTGCATCAGCAGGAGTATAGTATCCAGATCAAGGGAAATAGTAGTCCCATTCTTTCCCACTTTGGGCAGGCTTCATCTCGAATACTGTATCCAGTTCTGTGCAAGAAGGTTATTGATAAGCTAGAATGGGTCCAGAGCTGATCAAAGGCCTGAATACAGCATTTTAATGCCATCAATTTATTTTTATTTTATTTTATTTTATTTGTTTTGCATCCTACCTTTCACTCACTGCAAGAACCAAGGCAGCTTACAATGCACCTTAAACAGAAAACAGCTAAAAGCCAATCAGTTATAAGGTGGGGAGTAAGAAAGTAAAAGACAATTAGGACCACTATCGTATTAATGCCAAGTTCTTGGCTAAAATGAAATGCCCTTAATAATCAGAATTATTGTGTTTGGCTTACTTTTGAAACTTTCAAAGGTTTTCCAGTGATTCCGGACAGATCAGCATTGTCAGAGAAGATGTCAATAATGCCCAGTTTGGTGAGGGGCTCCTTTAAGTCATGGCTGGCAGAAATATTAAACTTTGGAAGGTACACATTTGCTGTGGCACTGTAAGAAACAAACACACACAGAGAGATAAGAAAGTGATTCAATCATTTTCCCAGGTTACAGGAAGAGATTTAAAACAGCATCTCATGGATTCTGAGTCACTACGGCCATTCTGCACTAGACTGGTATAACGCAATTATTCTACTTTGAACATCCTACGGAATCCTTGGGTTTGCAATTTAGGGAGGGGCCTTTGAGGCCCCTCCCTAAACAGCAAACCCCAGGATTCGTAGGATGTTGAAAGTGGAATAATTGTGTTATCCAGTCTAATGCATAAATGGCCTAAGAGTCAAGTGGATTTGCAGCATTGGCTGATGACTGTTAGTGCAGTCCTACATGAACTGTGTTTTTAACAATTCAGATTCTTCAGCTAGTGTAGAGTGTTGTGACTAGGGGTGCCAGTTCTCAGGGCCTCGGCCTCAGTTTCAAGTAGTCATCTCCAGGTGGGAGACAAACATAATAATTCTCCAGTTTTGGTGGGCTCACATGCACATTTTCACCTCTGCTATTAGAGTGGCAGCTTGCTACAGTTTGCAAGATCTGTTTTGTTGCTGCAGTTTGCAAAGATTCTACAGGAGACTTGTATATTATTTCCTAGCTTCTTGCTTCCTTCCTAGTTGTACAGGTGCTAAGCTCGCACTCTGCTCTACTCTCTATCTACCTCTATCCAATGAGGCTAGATTAAATGTTCCTTATCTCATATTCCTAAATAGGTGAGAAAGAAGAATCCACTCATTTCACCTCAATAAAGGAACAGTCCCTTTAGCTAAGATTTCTGACTTAATTTCCAAACAGAAAAATATGTTCTTGGTCTGCCTCCTTCCTTCCCTGAGAATGACAAGGTGTGAGCAACAGCGGCTGGTACTTAATACATCATGCATTATAGCTATCAAGTTTTGGCTCAGAAACCTCAGGGTCTGACACGATCCTGAACTGACTACTCTAGTTGTGACCTGCCTTCTGATGGGTGTATGTGGCCCACAAGCTCATGACACCAATATACAAATGTGCCAATGCTTTGTGTTGGCTTCCTGTAGCCTTTTGAGTAATATTTGGAGTCATAGTGTTGGCTTAACAAAGCTCTGAATGACCCCACCCAGCACATATAAAATCACCTCTTCTATTAGGTTTCACCTCAACATCTACAATTAACAAGTCAATGCTATGTCATGTGCCCTGTCAACTACTGTGTGATAAATGAAAGTGGCTGAGTTGTTGTCTGTTGCTTTCTGCAAGCAACAGGTCCCAATGACCATTCTGTCTTACCTGCTAGCCCCTGAGAACAATCCAGAGAAAAAGAAATAGGCAGGGCACAAAGAAAGAATTGTCAAGTGATGGAAGGAAAACAACAAGAAGAAAAATATTCCCTTTTCTAAAGGCAAGGTTTCTCTATGGTGGTGAAACTTGCTTTTCAGAAGGGCTTTTCTACCAATGCAGACAGCGGATGTAGGCTTCTTGATCCAGGTGAGGATCACAGTGAAGGATCAAACTGCAGCCCTGTATGTGTTCTTCCACTGCAACTCCCATTCATCCTAGATTGCAGAACAGGGTTCTCCAGAGTCAAAAGTTAGGAATGCTGAGGGTTGCAGTCCAACAACATCTGGAAGGCTGCACTTTGGTTTGATCCAAGTTCAGATTGTGTTCCTTGCATTTGCCATCCAGAACCAGTTAGCTCTTGTATGAATCATGACACATCTAGTCTCCTTCTCAGAAGGAAGAGCCAATAGCCCAAGTCTTACTCATTTGTAAGGATGCTTAGGACTGCAACATTTGGCATGCTACTTAGGTGCCTCTAATGTTGCCTTGAATTCAAAGGCTTGTCCAGTGGAAGAGGATCAGCAGCCTTTGTCTTGGAAAGGTTTGCTTTATCAGAGCTAGCCTATTGACTCAGTAGTTAAGTTGGGTAAATCTGAGTTCAAATCCCTGTTCAACCATGAAGCTCACAATGGGTGTCAATATTTTTGCCACTGTAGTCATGGGCAGGGAGAAAGGAGTGGAATCATGGCTTTTGTAAAGAAGCTATCTGTTGTGGCTTGTGGCCTCTCTGTGGAACAGTGAATTTATTCCAGGCTTTAGCTTGGGGTGGGCAAGCTGTTATCTGTGGCTGCTTGTAGCCTCCAGGGTCATTTTTTCATGGCCTTCATTCCCCTCTCCCCATAGCTATAACTATTACAAGGTCCAAATCAGGAAGAAAGATAGCACTGCCTTTAAAAGTCCTTCTGCTACTACTATTTAAAAGAATACATTGATAATAACATAAGGATTACCGGTGAACACGTTCAGCCCATCTGGTTAAAACACTGAGTGAAAGTGCCTTTTCCAGTTCCTTGATTTTCCCAGCTTCAGGTAGAACAAAAAATGCTGTAGCTGTACCATTGTAGTTCAGTTGTAGAACTGTACAGGATAGCTCAGGATCAAAATAGTAGTGAAACCAACCCATCCTGTGCATCATGGGGACTTTGACAGTTGTTTCATGATCCACAAAGAAATCCTTTTCTGTTGTCTGCTCAGGATCAAAAGGTTTCTCCCAGTTGCCTAAAAAGACATAAAGGTTACAGTGATCATATTTAGGAATAATTATACAGCTTCTTCAACCACTAAAGGGAAATGATTGCCATAGGCTTAGAGCAGACTTTAGATTATCTCACAGCAAGAAATTAAATGAATAGATGCTTTACAACTTCCACAGTCCCTTACCGTTGGCCATACTCACTGGGACCTTGGGTAGCTGAAGTCTAAAACACAGGGAATGTGAAAGGTTTTCTCTTATTGCTTCAGCCTATAGATTTTCTCTGTTCTCAGAGATTCAAGGTAGATGTCAATTTTTAAACAAATGTTCACCTGATAAAGAAACGGCAATCCACTTGCAGATCCATCCTGATTCAGAGATGCAGCATCTTTTCTGGTTTGAGACATTTACATTTGTGATTTACATCAGTAGGTCTCCAAGACCTTCCTTGGCAAGTGTTCCCTTCAGGTTGCACAATAGCCAACAGTGCTCCTGGAAATATGCATGGGCATAACTCTGACCTCCCTCCATAATTCTTGATGCCTCAATTACCTCTCAATCCCACAGTAACATTACTTTACAAATATTACAAAGTAACATTACTTTGATGTAATGTTAACACTATGCCAGCTCTCAGCAGCAGTTCAGACTGTGGATGCAGCTTTCCTTATTAGACCTGGATCATTTCTGTAATGCTGGAAAGACTATTGGTGCCAATGCCATGCCAACTGATTTGGGTCAGGGAGGGTTGCACTTCGTCTACACCTTTGACTGGTTCTTTCAAGGCATATACCACCAACCATGTGCATAAGCAAAATTCAAAACTGAGTGGTGTGCTTGAAGTGGCACTATCCTTCTTACAGAAAGCAACATGGTTAAACTAGATTGAATGGTAGAGATCTTTGAGTGGTTTTCATCACAATTTTCCCCTAAAAGCAACCATGGAATGGAAATTAAAATAGAACCGTAGAGCAGGAGAAGGGACCACTGACATTCAATTGTGAAACTTAGAAAGACATAAGGAAACTTTCCCACTCCAGGAGATGGGACTTTCAGGAAGAACAGATTATAGCTGGCCACAAAATGGTTAGGCTTGGAGGATGGCCTTCTTCTCCTTTGTCCTAACTGTATTTCCATGCTTCATTTTCCTTATCTAATTGTCCCATCTCTTCTGCTGGGCAAAACACATACATTCTCCTGTGTTTTCCCCATTGGGGAACATAGGAGATAGGTGAGGGGTTCTTTAAATCAGGAAAATGCAGAACTTTGAAAAAAAAATGGGACTGCCACTCCCAGCATCCCCCACCCGGCATGATTAGTTATAGTTCAAAAAAGGGACTTTCCCAAACTGTGGGAAAGAGACTGGGGAAAGGATTAGCATCTTCGTTTAGCAAAATTACCCAATTTTAAACTGTCTCCCAACCGCAGCACCAGTTGCTGGAATGGGAGAAAAGATAGAAATGTTTACAGATCTGAAGTCTCTTGTGTGTATTTGTCTAGTCAGGCCTTAATTTACTGTCTAGTTTTTCTAGACCAGCAACAGCAATGATGACTGGATGAGCTGTATAGAGAACCTGTGCTGGGCTGAAGGGATCTGTGCCAGAATGTGCCGACATTTTATCTGCGAGTTCAAAGGAAGCATTTTTGTCCTGATCTTTCTACAGGTACCTGTGTTTAATGGAACCAGTTTGCATTTACTAAACTACATCCTAAATCCTGGATGATAAAATTCATATAATATTTAAACCCAACTCTCAGGGATGGTTTCCATTTCTCACAACCCAACAATGGTTTGAATAGTTCCATGTTAGAGCTGGGTGCTTTTTGGAGTTTAGAAATATTCCTTTTAGGAATTAAATCTCCCAGAATCATCCAGTCAGAACAGCCTCCAGTGAGGTCATGAGGCAACTTCACTGTGCAATCAAATCACAGACTGGTTTGCAATAAACTGAATTATTTACTGACATGAGAGATTAGACTTACATTCATTGTGGGCTGCAGGTTGTCTGCATTTCCATACTACCTTCCCTCAGTAAAGAGTTTATTCAGGTTTACTCAGTTTCCGTACATGAGAACACTAGAAGAACCCGACTGGACCAGATCAAAGCCTTATCTAGTTGACAATTCTGTTTACATAGTTGCCTATGGAAAACTCACAGGTAGGGTAATGAAAGTAACAGCAACCTCACTTCTTTGCTTCCTGCTCCTCAGATTGCCTCTTTTACTGCTAATTATACCCATCACAACCAGACCTATCTCTGAAACTGATCTGTCCTGCCCCTGCTAGAGGAGTCCTTAGTGAGGGTCCTGGAGTCCCCAGAAACTGATCATTCATTTCAGAACCAGCAGGGGAGACAGCAGGGGACCAGTGGTGTACTGAGGCTCAACAGTGCCTAGGGAAAACATTGAAATTGTGCCTGTAGGTGCCACTGCTGCCGTTCCCCCCATCACACTGGGTCAAGAAGGACCCTGGTGGGAGCGGGGTGGCAGGCAGGCAGGGGCGGGGCAGGAGGCAGCGGGTGGGAGAGCAGAGTGAGCGGTGGCAGAGTGCAGGGTGTGCAGCAGTAGTGTTTCCTCTTTTTTGCACTCCCTGGCATTGGCGCCCAGGGCAGGTGCCCCTGTTGCCCCACCCTAGATATGCCTCTGCAGGGGACCCAGACTATGAGCAAAAGGGGTGGGATTCAGAGGCTGAGACAGAGTGAACATCAGCACCTGCAGAATCCTCATGTTCCAAAGAAATGCTCAGCTACTTCGAAAGAATCCTTCAGCATGAAGACCATTGAATTGTCTTCAGGTTTGCGTCAAAGGAACCATTCAAGGTACTGGACCTATTATGAAAATAGGGTTGATGACCTTGGATAAGTCTTTTAAAGGTCAGACTAAAACCTGGAGAGGATTGGCCACCCCAACATCATGCTGAGGAGGATTTTGGAAGCCTCAGAAGAGCTGCAGTTGAATCTTGTGTGGATCTTTGCCAGTTCCTGCTTAAAGGTCTCAATTGCAGACTGGAGCAGCCGATGAAACAAAGTTCCTGTTTCTAGTGTGTTGCTGTGTCTTTGCCTACCCTCCTCTTTGCCTACTGTCCTCTTTGGGATGCTGTGAACCATGCTTACTGCCTGACTACTGCTTTCATGTTTTTCTGAACATAGGCCATTTCCACACAGGGTTTTATAACGGGGCAAAGCGTCCTCCAGGGAAGATGTCTGCACCTGGGAGCAGACTGAGTCGGACCTACTTAATGTAGATCCACACCTCAGCCTGCTCTGGAATGACTCCAAGTGGTTGTCCAGTGTGCTTTTGAAAGACCGCTAAAAACAGGACTTTCAAAAGCACGGAGTGTGCCACTGCAAGCCCACTCCCTTATGCAGATTCACAGGCTTGCCCCAATGCGAGCCTGCGATCTGCCGGGGGCGGGCTTTAGGCTGGCGAGCTTCAGCGGTTGGTCGAGACCTTCGACCAACCAGAAGCTGCCATTTGGGACACTGGAGCAGTGCGTATCGACGAGCATGCACTGCTCTGGAGCAGCATGGACCGGACCGGGGAGCCAAGAAGTCCAGTAAGTAGCATCATGGGGTGATTCCCTCACCCTGTGCGGAAATGGCTGTAGTCTCTGACACATTTGCTGATTCGAATCTCAAGCAGCCTTTGACTTTACCTCTTAACTGAAACTTCTCTCCCTCTCCTCTTCTTTGTACACCTTGTCTCTGAACCTTTCACTTACTTTTGATCTCAGGCAGCCTTTGACATAATTGCTGCCTGAGCTGCAAATAAGAATTCTCTCACCTTTATTTGAGGTCTACTATGTACTGTCCTGGACCTAGTCTAGTCTGAAACTTTCTGCTAAACTGAACACAATCCAAGCTGACAGCCATCATTATTCTTTTGATAGTGAGCCTCAAAGTTCCTAGCATTGTCCGAAGAAGTACTTCTTCTGGTCTACCCTGAATACCTCACCATTCATCTTAATTGGATGATCCTGAGTTCTATCACCATGAGTATCACAAGACTGGCACATCTATTTGGCTGAAGAATCCTCTTTCAGATTTTCATGATTTACCTTTAAATAATATGTAGCTAACTATAGTCATTACAGTTTCTGGATCAAGACCCTTGACCAGTTCCACAATTTTCCCATGAGTTTTCTTCTCCACGTATTCATTGATCTGCTTCTCAGCTTCTTTGGGCTCCTGGAAATTTGCTGATAACACCTCCGCTTCATAGAAGGCATGGACATCATCCAAAAATTTCTGTAGTGTTTTTTTGTCCTCCCTCAGAAACAGAGCCTGACCAATATCAAGTTTGAACTTATTGTCAGGGTGAGTCAGCAGAGAAAATATGTTATGAAACCCTTCATGGATTTCCTTCTCTTGGATTTGTGTCAGGTTGAAGCTGAGGCCCTCCAGAATCTGAGTGTGGGTGGTTGATGTTGTTCCCAGTGACAGAAGCGCTAAGACAGAAGAGATGCAGATGGGTGAGAAGAAAACATTCTTGCCAGGTGATGCTGAAGTTATCTGTTCATACAGGTTAAGTCCAAACTGAGCGGTGTTGGTATATATCTTGAGAGCTGCAACACTTGTATTATCTTGAACCTTGATATGGTGGCCATGAGCGATGTTGCAAAGGGCAACCAATAACAAACAGAGATAGAGAGCAAAATTCATTCTTCTCATTGGTTTTTCTATGAATTAAGAGAGAGAAAGAGAACAAGGGGGTTTTTTGTGTGGTTTTTTTGGTACTTACTAAAGCATCATGCAACATTAAGGGTCTTACAGCATCTTGATCTTGGAAGTTATTATGAAAGAAAGATGAAAAAAGCATTGCATGACAATCAATACTACAGCAAGGGATTATTATACCTTTCTGATTATATTCCTAACCCATAGCAGATATCAATGCTTACGTTTTGATGCATGATTTGCATTTTTCACCCATCTGCCATATTCATTGCATAAGTTGGTTATCTATTGCTGTAAATATAATACTTAGCCAATGATCTGTATTTGTACTGCACAATTATACCAGTTTGATACCACTTTAATTGCCATGGTTCCATCCTCTGGAATTGTCATTAAGCTTAGATGTTTGCAATAGCTTTATTCAGGAACAGTAGAATAACAGCAGCACATTCTTATTGAATATACAGTGTCTTACTGGCAGTAACATTACAAATTTGCATGTTCAAGCCCCCTATTCAACAGCCAATTAAAACAACTCTTCCCAGGCTCACTTCCCATATACCATACACCAGTGGCCTGATATTGTGTCTGCATTTGTTCTCTCTCTTATCAGGGTTTGTTAGAATAACATTCCTTTGTTCCCAAAACACAGTTTTTGCATTCATTTGCCATCATCCCCTTCTAGACTCTTTGTTCTAAGTATTACAGGGCATCAAACAGCAAAGCACTACATGGTATTAAATTGCATGGCAAATAATATGGCATTACATGACATCAAACATCAAAGCTCTATGGCCATTTCCACACTTGACTGTTATAGTCCCATTATTCCATTTTCAACATCCTATGGAATCCTGGCGTTTGCAGTTTAGGGAGGGGCCTTTGAGGGCCCTCAAAGGATGTTGAAAGTGGAGTAATAGCACTATATTACTATATATAGGATGTTGAAAGTGTAGTAATAGCACTATAACAGTCTAGTGTGGAAATGGCCTACATGTCATTAGAATAACATTGGGATTTTCAGTGCCAAAACGTTCTAGCAGAGAGAATGTTCTCACCAAGCCACAGATCCCAGAACGCTGGAGGATGCTACATGTCCCTTTCCCCTTCTTTGATCCTGATCAAGATTCAGCCACAGTGTCTGTTTATTTTCACTACAGGGACAGCTTTTTTTCTTTTAAACCAATGCTAGTTACAGATGTGCACCTTCAGCAAATCTAGAGGTAAGGTAGCTGGGCTCCATCAGAATTGTGGTTCCGCTCATTCCCTTGTTTGCTATTTACTTTTTAATAAGCATTAAAAGGCTGATAAACTGTAAACCAAAGTCATAAACTGTTGAGTGTTTTAACATAAAGATGATGCATTAATACATATGTATATGTGAATGTGTGCCAGTAGGATGGTGGTGTAGAAGCCTTTCCTTTCTTTCCATCCCCCTCTCTCCCCACTGCCAGTTTCCTTGGTAGGGTCCTTCTATTTGTTTTCACTTCCAGTACTACAATTCAGGTTAAAAAAGAAAAGAAAAAGACATTAGTAGTGAGATGGGGTGGGCAGTGTGTCACTGAATATCTGCCCCCACCAGCTTCCTTACTTTACACATGAGACATGACTTCAAAACACAGCTCACAACTGCCATCACATATAGCATGGCCCTTCCAAGATGTTAAAACAATACTTCATATGTACAGCTTCTGAACGTGGTGTGTCAGTTCAATAACTTTATGTAACCAGCATACAGGTGGTTGAAAGCAGTGATGTAGACTCAAGTCAATTGACTCAGGCTCAAGTCAGACTCAAGTCACTTCAGTGACTCGACTCAGACTTGACTTAGCAAATATTACACACTGACTCAACTCGAGACTTGCATATTTTGAGTGGCTGACTTGCTGCACTTGGTTCAGTAACGTAACACATTCATCCAGAAACCTTACAGCTTACTGGTCACATGACAATCTGTCTCAAGCCCAAAGTGTGAACACGTTTTTCAGAGAGAACAGCAAATAGGTTAAGCAACAGGCTTGAGGTGGGGTTGAGGTCTGCTCAGCAGCCTGTCCCTGCTACTTATAGGAAGAGCCTTCTAAAACTTTTCCTAAGACCTGAAAGGAAGACTTGTGTCCAGAGTTCAGGGCGCATATCTCAGAGGGCAACAGAAAATGTGTTAGACAATGGACTTGAAGAGGAGGGATCCTTCCTTCTAAAAGCTCCTGAAGCTTCAATATTGGGGAGTAAGAAGGATACTATTCCCCAATTCTGAAAAATCCTCCAGCTTTGCAAATGGGAAGAATAATAGCAATAGCGTTTATTTCTATACCACTTATCAACTGAGTGTTATCTAAGCGGTTTACAATGTATTTTAGCTAATTGCCCCCAACAAGCTGGATACTCATTTTACCGACCTACGGAAGGATGGAAGGCTGAGTCAACCTTGGAGCCCGGCAGGATCGAACTTACAACCTTATGGTTGCAGTACTAGCATTTAACCACTGCACCACCAGGGCTCCTATAATCCTATTCCCCACTTTTGAAGCTGCAGATGGGAAAGTCACAAGAGTACAATGCTGACTCTACTTAAATTGTTAAAACTGACTTTATTCGACTCTGTCCAGAAATTCTAGAATACAGGTTGGGGTATAAAGTTGTCTCTCAGGCTTGAGACTTGACCTGAAAGTAACTTCAAAGGACTTGAGACTCAACTTGACACTTAGAGCAAAAGACTTAAATACATCACTGGTTGAAAGGGTGCTAATGGAAGTGCATTGACAACAGAGTGCATGTGCGTTGGTGTGTAAGGGAGGGGAGAAAACAGGATACTGCTTGAGAGATTGGTTTGAGCAACTGTGCATATACACTGGGGCATATATGAAAGAGGCTGTACAGTTGATTGTGTGTTTCTTCATGGAATCCAGAACAGGAGGCAGGAGGGCATGAGCCACGCTCCAAGACTAGGCCAAGGGAGCTGAGCCCTGCTGAAATGATCGGAACAATTGGATTCCTATATAGTTGAGCCCCCAGATCTTATTGATCAAAGGTGTACTAAATGATTACGCATGCACACACAGACACACAGATGGCTATGAGATCCCCTTGTTCTGGATTCCAGTTGCTGTTGTTCTGGACAATGAAGGTGATGAAAAGCAGCTAGCATTTGATGAATCCCCTCTCCTCCTGCCATCCTCTTTTCCTTATGTATACTTTCTTATTTAGATTGTAAGCCTGAGGGCAGGAAATGGTCAAAACTACCTCTAGGGAGGTGATATAATTATAAGAAATAAACAAGTTATTGTAGCTGAGCCCCTCCCAGGAATAGCAAACCTATCCTATGTGCATGTACTTGGGAGTTAGCTATACAGAATACATGGAGGGGACATACACACTGTGCTTGTGAGAATCCTCATAGTTAAGCATGATGGAATGGTAATGGATGGGAGGTGCAATTTGATCTCCCACCAGCAGTGCCCTCAGAAACTATGGCCATTTCCACACTACACTGTTATAGCGCTATTATTCCACTTTGAATATCCTATGGAATTCTGGGGTTTGCAGTTTGGGGAGGGGCATTTAGAATTCTCAGCCAGAGAGCTCTTTGGCCTCAGTAATCTACAAACCCCAGAATTCCACAGGAGATGTGAAAGTGGAATAATAAAACTATAACAGTGTAGTGCCGCCTATAATAGTTGTTGTGACGGCCTTGTAGATTGGTAGCTTTGTTTTTATTCCTTTTCTAATTGCTCCTGTTTTGGAATTTGCCTCCTCCTCCTCCTCCTCCCCCTCCTCCTCCTCCTCCTCCCCCTCCTCCTCCCCCTCCTCCTCCTCCTCCCCCTCCTCCTCCTCCTCCTCCTCCCCCTCCTCCTCCTCCTCCTCCTCCCCCTCCTCCTCCTCCCCCTCCTCCTCCTCCTCCTCCTCCTCCTCCCAGCAATCACAGACTACTTTGATGTTTTGACAGTGATATCAGCCCATATCTCTAGATCCCTTCATTAATTGCTGGCAGGTCACATCCCATCAGTGCACATGTGAAAATGGGATTTTTTTTGCCCCTAAGTCATCACTTCACACTTATTTCATGATTTTCATTTAATATTTTAAAGTTCATTCTCCCAGTTCAGAGAGATTCTTGTGGAACTCTTTACAATCTCTTTTTGTTCTCATCACCCTAAACAAACACAATCACCTCACTACGCCCTATTCCAGGCTTTGCATCAGGAGATTCCCTACGCTCTCAAACTTGGTAAATATACATGTTTTACATTTTCGTCTGCAGCCTTCTTCTATCTTCTAACATACCTTCACAGTTTTAGCTCCTAAAGTACCTTAGCAGAGGGTGTCAGAACTTAGAAGCACCTTCACATTCAATTAATAAAGTCTTACATCTTTTAACTTCTGCTTGATATAACTGTATTTATTTACAATATATTAATTGTATTCATTCATTCATTTATTTAATCTTTTTTTGGTAGTATTTCTGTTACCACGGTTCTAACATGCCCGATGATAGCACTAGATATCTCTTGATATCAAACTTATTTGGCCTCCATTTGACCTTTCTCTGCCACCCTGCTCCACGTGCTTGCAAGGGCCGCCGAACAAGCACGTAAACAGGCGCGGCCGGTAATGGTTGGACATTCCAAGCCCCATTTAGACAGGCAGATTAATGCCTCTCCGTTGCTTCAGGGACCATTTTCTTGCAGACACATCTTGCTTAAGCGCGACTTTACACAAAGACGCACGGCCCTGAGTTGGCACCCTCTCAATACTGAACTATTTGCATACTGGCTACACTATTGTCATCCAGCGCTAAGCTAATCATGTAAAACTTGACCTTTTCCTACGCTTTTGTCCCACTCCAAATTTCCTTTGTTCTCACCAAGTATGGCATGGCCTGTAGGCACAATCCAACCTATAAAAACTCCCCAATTCCTAGTCCTCCTCGGATCACCCTGGACTTCCATCTAGCCTTGCTGCCACACTGTCCAGTGAAGTCGTCCCCTCAGTTCCCAACAACTGAGTCCACCTTGCTTCTTGGATCGCTCCTCAGTTCTGTGCAGCCCTGCTGCTGCTGTGTCCAGCGAGTCATCCCCTCAGCGAACCACTCTGAGCTTCCTCCCCTGCAACCTCCGTTTCTCTCCAGGACTACAAGATAAGGTGTCATATCACCCATTCCCCCCCAAAAACCCTCATTTCTATTTCTAGTTAGCTGTGTGCATGTGGTGTCTTATTTGTTGTTTGTCCTTTAATAAAGCTATCATTTTTATTACTTGAAATATTTGCCTGACTACTCTTCTGACCTGACGCTGTATACATAGGGTTGCAAGATCCCTGCTACATTACCCTGCCTCTTGTTAGCTTAAGAGAGTGCTCAAGTTAATTTCCCCATCTTGTGTTTATATTTGGTTATTTGGGCGCCCCTCCTGGGACCCCCAGAAAACAGGGTAACATTTCATCCATGATTGTGCTTGCTTTCATGGTAGTCAGCTTGTTATCTGCTTCAGTTGGGTGATGACAAAGATGAAGATTTTTAATGCAACATACATTGTGTTTTAATTATTTTGTAAAAACTTACATGCTGGTAGTCAAAATTAATGACTTGACTGCCAATGTTAAGCCCATCAACTCAAAAACAGTTCTGGGATCCCTGTCTACTTATTTATTTAATTTCTATCCTACCTTTCTGCTGACATGGGTCAAGTTAAAACAAGATGAATGAGAGTCAGAGAGGCTTATACAATTGGAAAAAGTTCAACGATTAGGGTTGAAATATTAAGTCTAAAGTCAAGTCTCAAATCTCTACCTTCAAGTCTCAAGTCTAATCTCAAGTCCCTGCAAGATACTTTCAAGTCAAGTCTCAAGTCTGGGAGCCAACTTTATACCCCAATCTGTATTCTAGAATTTTTGGACACAGTCATATAAAGTCAGTGTTAACAATTTAAGTAGATTTAGTCCTCTACTTTTGTGATTTTCCCGTCTTCAGCTTCGGAAGTGGGGAATAGGATCCTTCTTACTTCCCATTTGCAAAGCTGGAGGCTTCTTCAGAAGTGGGGAATAGGATCCTTCTTATTCCGTATTATTGAAGCTTCAAGAACTTTAGAAGGAAAGATCCTTCCTCCTCAAGATGACTGCCTAATGTATTTTCTGTTCCCCTTTGAGATACATGCCCTGCACTCTGGGCGTGAATCTTGCCTTCTGCTTTTAGGAAAAGTTTTAGAAAGCTCCTCCTATATGTAGCAGGGACAGGCTGCCGAGCAGCCTTCAACCCCAACTCAAGCCCATTGCCTAACCCATTTGCTATTCTCTCTGAAAAAATGTGTTCACACTTTGAGCTTGAGGCAGATTGTCATATGACCAGTAAGCTGTAAGATTTCTAGATGAATGTGTTATATTACTGAACCAAGTGCAGCAAGTCAGCCACTCAAAATATGCAAGTCTCAAGTTGAGTGAATCAATATATAATTTTTGCTGAGTCAAGTCCAAATCAAGTCACTGAAGTGACTCTTTGCTGAGAGGGGACTCTTTGCTGAGAGGAATGGAACAAACCATTTGCAACCTGGACAGGATCAATTGTGAGGTGTGCTGTCTCCCTGGAACCAAAATCAATGACATAATGGAGAGGCTAACCAGACTGGTCAAGCCCACTGACCATAACCCCCTTCTTTTGGTTCACATCAGAACCAACGACACAGTGAGGCGCAGCTTTCAGTGCACCATGAAGGATTACGAGCTTATGGGTAGGAAGCTGGAGGACCTTCATGTGTAGGTTGTCATTTCATCTCTTCTCCCTGTGGAAGGAAGGGAAAGAAGAATAGTGGAGATCGACAACTGTCTCCAAAGATGGTGCCACTGGGAGTGATTTGGATTTTTGGATCACGGCCTCCATTTCCACAAAGATGGTCTTCTGGCAAGGCATGGCCTGCACCTTACAACCATCAGTCAGAACGTTTTTGCTAATAGTCTTGCAAAATGGATCAGGAGGTCTTTAATTTGAGTTTGACTGGGGAAGAGGACAGTATTATTCTGGGCAAAGATTCAGTGAGTGCTGCAAAAAATAGCCCAAATGATACAGATAGGGCAGGCCAAGTAGAACTAGAGACCAACTAGGAGAGGGAAAGTAACTTTAGTACAGGACTTCCATGAAGGGCACATTGTCTCAAGTGTCTCTATACTAATGCTCAGAGCATGGGGAATAAGCGAGATGAACTCCAACTCTTAGTACAACAAAATAAATATGATTTAATAGGCATCACTGAAACCTGGTGGGATGAATCTCATGATTAGAATGTAGGAATAGGGAGGTATAACCTATTTCGCAGAAATAGACCTAACAAGAAAGGAGGAGGAGTAGCCTTATTTGTCAAGGATGTTTTCACCTGTGAAGAGATCCATGACTTAAATCTGGGAAGCCATATCGAGAGCATCTGGGTAAGAATTAAGGGAGCGAGAAAAAAGGGATGTGATTGTAGGGGTTTGCTACAGGCCTCCAGGCCAGCTTGAGGACTTGGATGACACCTTCCTGGAGCAGATGACCACACATTCAAAAAGGAGAGATGCAGTAGTAATGGGAGATTTCAGTTATCCTGATATTTGTTGGCAGTCAAATTCTGCAAGGACAGCAGACAATTTCATGGTCCAGAAGGTGGAAGAGGCAACAAGGGGATCAGCTATTTTAGATCTGATCCTGACCAACAGGGATGACCTAGTTGATGAGGTGGCGGTGATGGAATCCTTAGGAAGGAGTGACCATGCTCTTTTGGAGTTTGTCAATCAGTGGGAAGGAGAAGCCAAGTGCAGCCAGACATGCATCCTAAACGTTAAGAAAGCTGATTTCTCTAAACTTAGGGAGTTACTTGCTGAATTCCCATGGTCAAGAATACTAAAATAGAAAGGAGTTCATGACAGATGGGAGTTTCTTAAAAGTAAGATACTGAAGGCACAAGTAAAAACAGTGCTAATAAGGAGGAAAAATGGCAGGTCTCTAAAGAAACTGGAATGGTTGACTAAAGAACTCTCAGCTGAGCTAAGTGTCAAAAGAAACATGTACAGGAAATGGAAGAATGGTGAAACCACCAAAGAGGAATTCAAGCAAATAGCCAGGAGATGTAGGGAGAAGGTCAAAAAAGCTAAAGCACAGAATGAACTCAGGCTTGTCAGAAACATCAAAAACAATAAAAAGGGCTTTTTTTTAGATATGTCCACAGCAAAAGGAAAAACAAGGAAATGACAGCGTCACTGCGTGGAGAAGATGACCAATTAATAATGGGGAGGGGGGGAGTGAAAAGGCAGAACTACTCAACATCTTCTTTGCCTCGGTTTTCACCCAAAAGGATAGAAGTACCCAACCTGGGGCGTGGGGAGCAGGTGAGGAAGCGAGGGAAGTGCAGCACAGAATAAGTAAAGAAGTAGTACAGGAATATCTGGCTAAACTAGATGAATTCAAGTCTCCAGGGCCAGATGAATTACATCCAAGAATATTAAAAGAACTTGCAGAAGTCATTTCTGAACCACTTGCAATAATTTTTCAGAACTCTTAGAGAACAGGAGAAGTCCCAGCAGACTGGAGGAGGGCAAATGTCATCCCCATCTTCAAGAAGGGGAAAAAAGAGGACCCAAATAATTATTGCCTGGTCAGTCTGACATCAATACTAGGAAAATCCTAGAGCAGATCATTAAACAGTCAGTTTGCAATTACTTAGAAAGCAAAGCCATAATCACTAAAAGCCAGCATGGATTTTTCAAAAATAAGTCATGCCAGACTAATCTTATCTCTTTTTATAATAGGATTACAAGCCTGATAGATGAAGGGAGTGTTGTAGATGTGGCATATCTTGACTTCAGTAAGGCCTTTGACAAAGTTCTTCATGACATTCAAAGTTCTTCATGACTTTGACAAAGTTCTTCATGACATTCTTGCAAAGAAACTAGTTAAATGTGGGCTGGACAGGGCTACTATCAGGTGGATTTGTAATTGGTTGACCAATCAAATCCAAAGAGTGATCACGAATGGCTGCTTTTCATCCTGGAGAGAAGTGACTAGTGGGGGTGCTACAGGGTTCTGTCCTGGACCTGGTGCTATTCAATATCTGCATCAATGACTTGGATGAAGGAGTGCTGATGGAGGGCATGCTGATCAAATCTGCAGATGATACCAAATTGGGTGGGGTTGCTAATACGCCAGAGGACAAGATCAAAATTCAAAACGACCTTGACAGATTGGAGAGCTGGGCCAAAGCTAACAAAATGAATTTAAACAGAGAGAAATGTAAGGTCCTGCACTTAGGCAGAAAAAATGGAATGCACAAATATGGGATGGGGGATGTGTGACTGGATAGCAGTATGTGAAAGGGATCTAGGAGTCTTGGTAGATCCCATTCTGAACATGAGTCAGCAGTGTGATGCAGCAGCCAAAAAAGCCAACACAATTCTTGGTTGCATCCATAGGAGTATGGTGTCTAGATCAAGGGAGGTAATGGTACCATTCTGTTCTGCATTGGTTAGGCCTCATTTGAGTACTGTGTCTAATTCTGGGCACCTTGAACTGAGGATATTGACAAGCTGGAATGTGTCCAGAGGATGGCGACCAAAATGGCAAAGGGTCTGGAAGCCATGCCCTATGAAGAACAGCTTAGGGAGCTGGGTATGTTTAGTCTGCAGAAGAGAAGGTTAAGAGGGGACATGATAGCTATGTTTAGAAATATTTGAAGAGATGTCATATTGAGGAGGGAGGGAGGGAACACATCAAAACCAAACATTATTGCAATTACTTCTTACGTCAGAATGAGCAACAAGTGAAGATAACCATTTTCAACTATACTCAAGGACAGCAGGCTACTCTGAGTAGCACTGGATAGGTCATACGGCACATAATACACTGTCTTCTAACAGAAGGGAAGGCTTAGGATGTTGAGTTTAGGAAAGGCAGCCAAGGTACTGTTGTCGCCCCCTGAAAATCTGCTGCATGAGGCAGTTGTCTCACTCTGCCTAATGATAGGGCCAGTCCTGTAGCCCTTGCTTTGTCATATGAGCTGCATGACAAGGTTTTCTCTCATGAATGAAGCATACATTTTGAAATCTTTGAATTTATGACTCACAATTTGTTTGCTTGTTACTCTCTAAGCCAGTGGTTCTTAACTTTTTCTTTACCAGGGATCCCCTGTAAATATAACTTGTTGCTGAGGACCCCCAAGACTAACTTAAGATTTAAATATTCAAGTATTCATTTAAATATCCATAAATTTATTTATTAGGCTTCTGGAGACTAGGATTCACATTCCAGCTCAGACACTGGGTGGCCTTGGGCAAGTGACATTCTCTCAGCCTCAGAGGAAGGTAAAGGCAAGCCCCCTCTGAACAAATCCTGCCATAAATTCCCTGTGATAAGTTCACCTTAGAGTTGCCATAAGTCACAAATGACTCAATGGCAAACAACAATAAAGTTCTGCTGACAAGGTGAGGTCCTTTCTAGCCCTCATGTCTCTCCCTTTTGGAAACTGAGTTTGGGAGATACTAAGGTAAAGCTATCATAAGGGTTTTGCTTGACAAGATTGACAAGGCTGAGAAAATAGGATTTGCCTGAGGTCACCTATGTTGGAATTGACAAGATTTACAACTCTGGTTATTATAGTATTTTAACCTGCCAAACCTGCTCAAGTTCTCTTTTAACTTTTGTATAATAAGAATTTATATGTTATGCTTATTTTTAACTAGAATATATATATATATAAAATCTCTTTCTTAATTTGTTTTCTGAATTCCCTTTTTATTTACAACAACCTAGTGGGTTTCTATGGCTGAGTGTGGATTCAAACTCTGGTCTCTAGAGTCATAATTTGGGTGCATACATGGCTTCTGCCGTATCACTTTCATCAGTGATGCAGCAGGGTGCATGCACACATGCCAAAACTGCTTCCTTGTTTGCAAATGAGGGATGTCACACCTGCTGCCATGTCCCTTTTGTCAGGGATGTGGCAGCAGACAGTGTGGGTGCTGAGGGACATGGCAGCAAGTGTGTGTGTGTGTGTGTGTGTACGTGCACCCAAATTGCTCCCTAGTTTGCAAATGAGGGACCTGTTTAGACACCCGCACACACCTTTTGCTTCATCTCTGTTGCTGCCGCTGCTGTTGGTGTCTAGCAACAGAACTTCACAGACTCCCTGTGAGGGCTCCACAGACCCCAGGGGTCCCTGGACCCCAGGTTAAGAATCACTGCTCTAAGCCATTTTAACGGCAGAGCTTGGAAAAGTTACTTGTTTGGACTATAGATCCCTGGATCATTGCCATGCAGGCTGGGAGACTGAATGAGATGCAGTACAAAACCACAATATTTCCAAGCAGAATTCTGAGCATAGCAATGTACATCACAAAAATAATTTATATTGCTTGAATATTTGGGCTCACTTATATGATCTCACTTAAAAGGCAATTTCATTAAATGACAGGAAGCAAAGCAGCATTATGAAAGAAATGGCATAAACCATTAAGAGAAAAAGATGAATACTTACAGTAAAAGTGGGAGAAACACTGGGAATTCAAACAGGCTTCTGATCCCTGTGTTCTGCTCTTTATATCCATTAAATTGTCCTGTAAACATGGAGTGTCCAGTTAAATATTAACCAAGAATGTTCAAAGTATTTATTTTAAAGCACTGTCTAAATAGAGACAGTATCGGTAAGTAGCTTTTGAAAAATAGAAATGCGCCAAAGACATAATGTTTTTTTTAAAATGGCCTTGGTAATGAAGACTTTCACAAATAATTACTTTAGTCTGCAGAAGAGAAAGTTCAGAAGGAACATGATAGTCATGTTTAAATATTTGAAAAGATGACATATCGAAGAAAGAACAGGCTTGTTTCCACTGCTCCAGAGACTAGGACAAGCAGCAAAGGATTCAAACTACAGGAAAAGAGATTCCACCTGAACCTCAGGAAGAACTTCCTGATAGTCAGAGCTGTCTGGCAGTGGAATATGCTGCCTTGGAGTGTAGTGGAGTCTCCTTCTTTGGAGGTTTTTAAGCAGAGGCTGGATGGCCATCTGTTGGGAGTGCTCTGATGTATGCTCCTGCATAGCAGGGGGTTGAACTGGATGGCCCCTGTGGTCTCTTCCAAGTCCATGATTCTATGATTCTAGTCTCCCAAAAGAGATAAGAAATCACAAAGGCTGAGGTCAAAAAATGTGCAAATGGCATTTTATATATACATACATGCAAATTTAGGAATAATCATGATAGTTTACACGGAAATCCATATCCTCAGAGTGGAACAGCAATGACTGGGTAAGCTGTCCCCCTGTTCAGTTGGCTATCTATTTGTTAACTCTCAATGGGGGGTTTCCAAACTAGGAAGGGACCTAAAAGCCCACCTCAAGAAAAGGCTATTGTGGAAAGCCTAGCTTTGATCATCCCTCACCCATTCAGGACATTAACCAGGACTGCTTAAGGGTATATCATTTAAAACATAGTCTCCATATCAATTGGTAAGTGAAAGCTTTGAACAACTCTGGTTAATTTACTTTCTGTTTTTGTTTTCTTTGTGGCAGAGGCATGGCCAAAAGTGGTAAACTCAAGAAGAACCATTCAAGAAAGGGGAATGAGGAATGAAACACACTTAGGTGTTACCCCAAATTGCCAGTTTTTGTCTCTATTTTTCCTTCATCTTCACTATGGGGGGAAGATGAGAAAGGAACACAATGACTGAGTTATGGCTCTGAAGGTGTTCTGTTCCCTCTCCCTTTTTGAAGACTGCTGAACAAAACATGCTAGACAAAACTCTTATAATAGCTTCAGCACTCTGGATAGCCAGCGTGCTGCAGTGGTTTACTAACTGAACTATGACTTTGGAGACCAGGGTCATTTCCGCACAAGTATGTTATAGCGCGATGATTTCACTTTCAACCTCCTATGGAATCCTGGGGTTTGCAGTTTCGGGAGGGGCCAGACGGCCCCTCCCGAAACTGCAAACCCCAGGATTCCATAGGAGGTTGAAAGTGGAATCATCGCGCTATAACAAACTTGTGCGGAAATGGCCCAGGATTTGAATCCCTGCTCAGCCATGGAAACCCACTGGGTGACCTAAGGCAAATCACGCTCTCTCAGCCTCAAAGGAAGGCAATGGCAAACCTCCTCTGAACAGATCTTACCAGAAAAAAACTGTGATGGGTCCATCTTAGGGTTACCATAAGTTGGAAACAACTTGAAGGTACCAAAGCCAAAACCTCTTGATATATTTTTTAAAGTTCAGACTAAAACCCAGAATGGACTCACTGCCCCAGCTAACTCTGAATCTCTGAAGTGTCTTAAATAAAGGATATAGCATTGTTCTACAAGAATGTTCAGCTTGGGATGGTTGGATTATTTACCGATTACAGTGAGCAGAACAAACAGTGATGAAATATAACTGGCTCAGCCACCCACACAGATTTATTGAGTTGCAAAATACCTAGCAACTGAGTAACAAAATGCTTAGGCTGCAGAAATCATCAGCTTTCTCCAGCCTGCTGTCCTCAGCAGTATTGGATGATACCTCAAATTACTGCAACCAGACAGGCCAGTGGTATAGGCTGCTATAGACATGGTTTATATGAAAAAAGAAGACTTGAGGTCCATTCACACTATATGGTTATAGTGCTCTTATTACCACTGCTGCAGTTCCACTGTATGGAATCCTGCGATTGGTAGTTTAAGAAGGAGTATTTAGAATTCTTGACCACGGAGCTCTGCTGCAAAGGTAAAGTGGAATAATAATGCTATAACTGTGTATTGTGAATGGGTCCCAGGTCTGAAACAACAAAGAAAAAAGGAAGTGTTCCACTGAAAGAAACACGCTAGAGAGGACCATGAACTCCCTTTCCTTAGTTTACTTTACAACTTTCTGTTGTTTTAAGCCATATTGTTTCTCCCAGCCCACTCACTTCCAGCACTGGAAGGACGAAGCTTGTAAACTGAAGGACTCACCATTAACAGTTGTTCTATGTAGCCTATTAACTCAGTTCTGCTAGCCTCACATGTTAGCAGAATTGTTACTCTGACTTCTGGGTGTCCCGTGGGGGACACCTTGATTCGCTCCAAGTTGTAAAGATTGGGGAAATTAGCAGAGCACTGGCAATAGCAAAACGAGGGGAAGGGTAACCCAGAAGGACCTTCTACCCAACTTTGTGGGTCAGGCCAAGCCAAAAAGCCAGACAAACGTATACAATAAATGAATTTTATTGAGTGAAAATGTTCTCACGCATTGATGCACTCACTCACACACGCACACAAGGCCTATTGAGAAGGAAAAGAGGGGAAAAATGGATAGGAGATATAGCAAAGGGGTTGTAGAGAGCTGATACTGCACCTGTCCTGAAGTCTTCAGTCTTAGAAGTGGTGAGAAGAATGGAGCTCAGAAAAGAGATGGCCAAGGGGATCACTCAACTAACAGAATGCCAGTCTGCTAGTGTGGTGGAAAGTTCTCCGAAGAGACCCTCAAAACTAGGACTACTTATAGAGTGGAACATACCTCGACAGCAGGCCCTCTCCTGGGAAGAATACATGCTAGTCAATGCAACTTGGTAGTTTGCATGATTGGTTTAGGTAGATGGGTCTCGCCTTGTAGGATTTTCCAAAAGTCAGAGTTGCTCAACCTGGGATTTGACCACTCCTGGCTGAGGACCCTTTGTTTGCATGGATTTGCCCAGTCGGAGGTCTCCTTGGGCTACGTGACTGGGGATTTTCCTGACCTGACCTAGTTTAGGTCACTCGACCTTGTTGCCTACGTGTCCATCTAGGCAACCTCTCTGGCATGGTGGCCACATTTGAAATCAAATTTATAGCTCCCAGAGTAGGGTATGCCAGTGGGGTAACAGAATGTGCTTCCCTCTTTCTTTTGCTGACCTGTGCTAGCTCACTGTTATACAAGTGGTCCAATGTTAGGTTTATGCCAGTTCTGCTTCATTCCAACTGGTAGGAAGTTCTTCAGTAGCAAACAGGCCCCAGCGTTTCCACTGATACATGTCTAGTCTACCGACCTTTTCTTCGTTCTGCTTGAGGTACACAAGAGTTGGTTTAGTATTGGCCCATGCTAATAGAGAGTATAGTTCAATGAGACACCCAGACTTGTATATCTCTAACCAAGAAAAATAAATGGAAAGACTGATGGGAAACAACTGAACAAATTTTAAAAAAAATACAGCTGCAAGTGGATATAGGAATTAACCATCTCAAGCGGGCATATCCATGAGCAGATGGTTACAAAATGTGAGAGTCAGTATTGGTACTGGATCTCTGAAGCAGAGAAACGTTAGCGACACATTCCTTTCTTCCTCAGTGCAGCTAGTCTCTTTCCTGTGCTGCACTAGAGAAGGAAACACCTAGAATCCACTTCCACCCATTCCGCATGGCCACTAGCCATGGGCCATTAACCATTTTTTTCCCTTTTAAAAATAATTTTTATTAGAATAAAACAACATAAAACGTAAGATACATCTCTACAAAACAGCAAGTCAAAAAAGAAAAAAAAAGTCCAAATTATACATACACATTTTTTTCTATTAATGCTCTATCCCACAATCATGGCAGGTGGGGATGCATTGGCAACAGGACTGCAATGATGTTGTGCTAAAGCATGCCTGGCAGATCACTGTCAACACATCCCCATCATGGGACAGCAACACCATGCAGAAATGGCCATAACCTTTGGCAAAGAGGGAAGCCAGAGGGCCTCTCTCTCTCTCTCTCTCTCTGTGTGTGTGTGTGTGTGTGAGAGAGAGAGAGAGAGAGAGAGGAGGGAGACCTGTGCCTTTATGATGTTATAAAGAGACAAGGAACTGTTTAAAAGTATTCTAAACACATGTTTATAAAAATCAATACTTTATTCTGTTTGTTGTTTTCATAAAGATTATATTTTCTTATACAGTTGCTCTCCACCGAATGATTCTCAGTGGTTATAACATCCAGCACCACATTACCATAAATAGTTAAAGGAGAATTAATAAAAAACTGAAAGGCTTTGCCCTGATTACACAAGGGTGGTGTTTTGAGGGAAAGCCAGGGTTGTGTGCAGAGTGGCAAGGCACCTTGACAGACTGTGGGGAGGGGGCAGAATCTGCCATTCTGGTCTGAGGGAACAAAAAGTAAGGCTAGGCCTTGCCTGTGTGTGTCTCCACAGTGTCGTTCTAATTTTTTTTAAAGCAAATCTAACAAAGCAGAGTATATACACATACACCTCCCTTTGCTTATCAAGACAGTATTCTTGCCCCTGGTTATTCTTTCTTGCTGTGAGTGGTGGAGGAGGTGGTTCCTGCCCTGAGTCATTTCTGCATGACACAAGGTTTGGTAATCATGGTCCATGTGTAGATTTTAAAACAGGGAAAGCTTCAGTGAAGATTTAGTTGCACTTGGTTTTCCATGTGGCTAGCTGTTGAAATACCTTCAAAATCCTCATCTCTTCAGGAAAATATATACAATGTTGCTACCTTTCTTTAAGCTCAGGAAAAACTGGAAGTGTTACCGCATTAATTCAAAATCACACCAGGGTTTTTACCAGCAAAAAAATGTAAAGAATTCATTAAATGATTTTCCCTTGTACAAGAGGGGAGCAGTTGTGCATCAGGTACTAAAAATAAACTACTCCAAAGAAAATGGCTACACACAGGTAGCTTTATACTCTGCTTTTTCCAAGGTCACCCAACTGGATTGCATGTTACGTTGTCTTGTCAGTGTGCAGAATTCTCTAAATTGTGCACCTGGAGACTAGCTGTACCCTAGGGCAATGCTTTCTAAGTTGTCTTACCACATAAGAACCAAACCTTGGCATAGTCTTGGTCAATTTCTGCTCTGTTTGGTTTTTGGACCTGTTGGGGAACACATTCTGAGGGTGAATGCCCAAACATTGTAAAGCAAAAAGAGCATATAGCCTGCATGGTTATCCCCATCTCGTTTTTCAAAGAGCCCAAATCCTTACCATCCCATTTTTTAGTGTTTTGCCAGCTAGAGACATACCTGGTCACCTGCTATCTCTACTATTACCCTGATATTCTTGGCCTCTTCTTGGTATCCCTACCCATACTGTATGGGAGCCCATTTAGCCTCACAAACACAAGAGTGACTCTTCATATAGCAGGACAATGGAACTGGAGTTGAGCTAAAGCTGTATCAGCTCTTCAGTCTTTATAGCATTCACAGACCTACCCTTCTGTCATGCCTTCTGCTTAGAAAGGACATGAAACTGCTATTTTCTTGATGAGAAATGTGAGTAAACAGATCAGGACCTAAATTTGGAAACGTGTCAGGCCCATGTTATATACAATGCGGTTTGGCTCACTACTGTCCATCTATAGAGAAATGAATGAAACCATAATACCAATAATAAGTAGATTAACACACAATAAGAGTCCAACAAGCTAAATTCTTCTAGATTCTTCAGATGCCCTTAAATATCTCTTTTTCTTTCCATCTGCTCCTGGCTGATCTTCTTGAACTGGACTGTAGATGGATCTGGATTCAGGTACTTCTCTGCATTCTGGCATAATGGACACATATTTCTTTCAACTCTCTTGTTCCTGTGAGGAAACACATCTAAAGAGAAACACTAAAACCACATAGCAAGATATATGGCTGTTTCTGTAGCTTCAAAGTACACTCATTGAGTCTTCTTCCCCACACCAAGTGTTTAGTGCTACTTGGCTATTGGTCTCAAGTCAAGTGCAGATGCTACCACTTGCAACTTAGTGCTGTCTGTGTTTAAGCAAGCATACAAAGTCCTTGACCCTGAGCGAAAATCAAGCCAAGAAACAATGTCCCTAGTTCTGAGCAGTAACAGACAGAACCTTAGACCATGAAAGAATGTCAGAAGGCCTTTCTGGGCTTTCTTAGTAACAGTATGGAGAATTAGAGTATGGAGGAACAGATTGAGGTCAGGACCTTCCTGACCTCCTCAAAATTACAATGGTCTTCCGGTCAGTCCCCTATATTCCACCCCTTGGCCTGCCACAGTTTGTCCTCCAGATCCTCCATGTCTAAGCATCCATTATACTCACTTTACTTCTATCTATCTATCCACTAATATGAATAGGGTTTTAAGAGCAATCAAAAACAAAACATAACACATGTGCTACAGAGTCAATGTTAAACCCTACTGGCAGGATGTAATTTCAATGTTTAACTTCTCATGCACTGACAGTTGTGAAATACTACTGTTTTCCCAGTAGTCCTTTTCCAGTACTATCACACAAATGCATCTGGGGCTATCATCACCTGATTTAAAAAGAGTAGCAACAATGAAAGCAAGCATGCACTTTCCAACCTGGAACAACAAAGAACAAAGGGAGGAAAACATTCACCCACCGCTGGATTCTTCCAACAGTTTTTTTTCCCCACATACTCTCAAATATTTCAGGTGTCTTTTTTTCTCCAGTCTCTCAATCACCCACTGCAAATACCTACAACTTCCTTCAAAAGCCAACCAGGCAGTCACATTCTCCTCGCTTCACTCAGCTTCTCCCCGTTCCCACAAAGTAGAAACAAGCACATACACATACATTCTCACTTTCAGAAAAGAGACAGCATTTAAAACACAAAAGAGTGTTATTTCCCCCAACGATGTCAAAACAAATATACACGTTTCTATAGAAAAGAGAAACTCCAAGCAAAAGTCTTTTTCTCACCGCCTTTTCCTTGTACATCACACTCCCAGAACAGCTATCCCAGAGGTTTTTGATTAAACCTTTATCATTTTACAGAGACATAAACACTTTTAACATAACACATTATAATTCAAAGTTAAGGCTAAGTTACAATACCTTTCAGCTGACACAAGGTCTAAACATCATTATACATCATTGCACAATGTTTCAGTATTCACCTCAGTTCCCAGCATCCATTCTGAGTAGCATCCCCTCCTGCAACTTCCGTTCCTGCCTTCTTTTGGGAGGAATGTTGCATTGCAGAGAAACACTCTCTCTATCATCTCCAATCACTCCCTTCACCACATTCTCACCTTGCACATTCACATACCCCTAATAGGGGCAGACACCAAAATCTCAATGTCATCAAGTCCCTTTCTATGGCCCTTTCCGCAACTTACCTGTTCTCGGTGCTGGAGCACAGGGATCGCACGAGCAGCCTCTTGCGAGAGGCACTCATATCCCTGCTGCTTCGTTGTTGCAGCTGCTTGCTGGTCATGCAAGCACCCCGCCCCTTTCTATGGCAGCGCAGCCTGGGAATTGAAGACTAGCGCTGAAGCAGGAAGCATGACTGGCGCAGCTCAGGAGGCTGCGCACGTCAAGTAAGTGCACTCCATGCCCCTGAGTATTGCGCAACTGCATGGCATTTTCAACTTGAAACCGAAAATAAAAAAATCCATCAGTGGTTCGCGTCATGCTCTAGAGCGTCGCGTAAATGTGAGTGCATCATGCAGACCGCTCCTCACATTTACGCAATGCTCAAGGGGCCCTTTCGCTTAAGAAACACTGTGCAAAAAGGGCCTACACTCCATGGTCCACACCAGGACTCTCTCCTTCCCTTTTGTTGCTTCATATAATGCTCTGGCCATTTCTACAAATCTGGATTCCAGACTCTGCAGAACCCAGCCATTCCCAGGAATCCTCTTAATTGTTTCAGGGTCTGGGGTACTGCAATCTGATAGATTGCCTCCTTTCTCTCATTACCCAACCTTTGTCTTGTATTCCCATCAGGGTAGCCTGCAGTTTCCAGGCTAATGACTCTGGGACTTCAACCCATATTACCTTGGGACTGAATTTTACTTCTGCCTGTAATTTACATAGTAAATCTCTCCCTAGTAGGGGCAATGGGCAGTCTGACATGTACAGGAATTGATGCATGACCCTTCGGTCCCCCACTGAACATGCAATGGGTGGGGTGAAGAACCTTTCAGCCTTTTGACCAATTGCTGCCACCATGGATGTTGAAGTTGGTGACACGGGTCCTCTGAAATTAGTTACAACTGAATGTGTAGTTCCTGAATCTAAAATAAAAAAAATGTTTTGTGCCCCCCCATTATTGGAACCAGGCGGTTAGTGGGGACAATCTCAGAGGTTTTTTTTTTTTTAACTCATCCCCAGTCCCCTTCATTCATTTGTATCATCCTCCTTTTCTGTGCTTTCCTTTCAATGCCTTCACCCTCCTCTGTTCCTCCTTTTTTGCCCCTCCTGACATCTCTGCGCCCTTTGGTCCCATGGAGGCACAAAGGGACTAGGACTATATGCAGAGGAACTTTGTGAAGGAGGGGGCAAAGGACCCTGCAAAGGAGGGACTAATGGTGTTGATGTATCCCATATCTTACGGATCCCACAAACTGATGGCACTAATAATTGTACATCCTCATCCTCCTGGCCCTTTTTTCTTGCCTGATTTTGGGTTGTTGCCACTGTTGGAAGTGATGGTGCCAACCCACAAGTTTTTTGACTCTTGTTTTCTCGATACAAGTTCATAAATGCCTGGGCATAATTTAATTCATCCCATTTCTCATGTTCCCTGCAATATTCCATTAAGTATACACTGCAACATGTTGACTCAATCTTTCCTTTATTCTGACTTGTTTCCATTATTTTTCATCCTATAACATACGGTATTCTTTGGGTAGTTCCACTGATTGACCTATCCAGTAGTCTCCCTCTGAGACTATGCTTGGCCTCAACCACTGGTTGGCCTCTTCAGTAGTCTCCCTCCGAGACTGTATCTGACCCCAACCCCCTTTCCTCTTCCTTGGGTGCGTCCACCAGGTTGGCCTCTCCAGTAATCTCCTTGGCTCCCTAATAGGGACTCGAACCCTGGGGGGGACTCGAACCCTGGACTCTTAGCCCCGAGATTATGTCTGGCCCCAACCATGCTTGGAATAGGCGGCTCCAGTGACCCTGCCTTCCCGCAATTTACACTGGAGCCAATGTTACTACCACCGAGAAATCACAGGTTCAATTTTTCATACTCACCACTCGATATCTTCCAACACAGATGTCTTCACTGGAATCTGAGACAAAGCAAACTTTGAGAGTACAACAAATATTGCAAAACTCTGCCACAGCTTTTTTCACTCAGTCTGCCAATGTAACCTCCCTCATTCAGGGAACTCTGAGGGACTGTAGTAGACAAGAGGGTCAGTGGAGACAACACCTCACACAACAGGGGAGGGTGGACACTTGTTGTCGCCCAGTGACTGACTCTTATCCACAGAGTCCCATCTGGGTTGCCAAAATTGTTACTGCATTAATTCAAAATCACACTAGGGTTTTTAGCAGCAAAAAAATGTAAATAATTTATTAAATGATTTTCCCTTGTACAAGAGGGGAGCAGTTGTGCATCAGGCACTAAAAATATACTACTCCAAAGAAAATGGCTACACCCAGGTACTCTGGAAGATACTCTGCTAAGTATCTGTTACAGAAGCAAGAAATGCTAATTATTGTCTAATCCAAATACATGCGTATAGAAACTATGTCATGAATACATTCTTATGTCAGCATACAAGCACTATGCATGCCCCTAGAGGCAGTCCCAAATTTTAATACCAGACCCCCCCACCCAGGGTGTGATTTTTAATATTAAAATCAAGTTTTATGAGGCTCTCGGTCACCAAAGTTCATCTCTTGTGGTCACTCTCCCTCCCCTAGGCCTAGTTTGGCCTACTCCAGGCACTTAAACCCACAAAGTCCACCTCTCTTTCACACCTCTTGAGACTCCTCAGTTAGTTATCTATCTACTGTTGCTCTACTTGGCTTCCTGTCATTCTAAGTTCTACAAGCTGATTTTCCTGTTATCTGCATCCAGATGCAAGCATAAGCATTCTTCTTGTTTTCCCTGGCCACATTGCTCTTTTTCCTAATTCAATGTGCCTGCTATTAAGCTATTGATTAATTATTATTTGCTGGGCTCCAGGTTGACTCAGTCTTCCATCCTTCCGCAGGTCGGTAAAATGAGTACCCAGCTTGTTGGGGGCAATTAGCTAAAACACATTGTAAACTGCTTAGATAACACTTAGTTGATAAGTGGTATAGAAATAAATGCTATTGCTATTGCTATATTTCCTAATTATTATGCCCTCACAGAAGCATTTCTGTAATGATGCAGTGTGGAAATAAGCACCAGACACCATTTGAGGCTTTATGATACAGAAAAAGATTACCTTGGGTAGATTTTCTGTTGCAGGGGAGGAGCAAATGATACCCACTACCCAAATCAAAGTTCACAGTAATCAAGGCCAACCAAGGTATTGTGGTACTTGATACAAACAATCGCAAGAATTTGTTCCCCATAGCAGAATACTACTCTGAATGATGAACAGCTTAGAATCATGACACCCAAAATTGCTAGCCTGAGTCAATTATCTCGTTCTGCTTTATGATAGGGCCATCTCTCCTTTTTGGGACCTGTCTATACTACACTGTTATAGTGCTATTATTCCACCTTCAACATTGTTACTTCAACCCAGGCCTACCCAGTGATAGCACTCAATATCGTTTTTGATACAAAACCATTCGACCTTCCTCTGCCACCCTGCTCCACGTGTTTGCAAGGCCTCCAGACAAGCACGTAAACAGGCGCAGCCGGTAATTGTTGGATATTCCATTCTCCACCTAGGCAGGCAGAACAGAGCCAATCCATTGCTTCAGGGACCTCTCCTGCAAACAGTCTTTTGCTTAAGTGTGACACTAACAAAGGTGCCCAGCTCTGAGCTGACAGTCTTACAAAGCCAAACTAAGCACCTTGCATTTGCATACTGGCTACACTATTGTTGATTCAGTGCTAAGCCGATCATGTTAAACTTAACCTTTTCCAAAGCTTTGTCCCGCTCCAAACTCGCATTGTTCTCACCGAGTATGGCATGGCCTGCAGTCACAATTCACCCTATATAAACCCCCCGATTCCAAGACCACTTCGGATCGCTCCTGAGTTCCAGACCGCCTTGCTGCCATTTTGTCCAGCGAGCTCCCCTCAGTGAACCACGCTGAGCTTTCTTCCTGCACCCCAACAAACTCTATTTTCAAGCTTCTTCAGGACTACGAGAAAGGTGTCGTATCACTCATTTCCCCCCAAAATCCCTATTTTCAATTCTCTAGTTAACTGTGTGATTGTGGTGTCTTTACTGTTTGTTTGTCCTTCAATAAAACATCATTCTTGCTATTTTAAAACTGTCTGACTGCTTGACTGACCTGACCCCGTAGATGCTGGGTTGCAAGATCCCTGCTAAGTTACCCTGCCTCTCGCTAGCTTTAGTGAGTGCTCCAGCTAATTCTCCCTGGAATTGTGTTTGTGTTTTGGTTATTTGGGGGCCCTTCCCAGGACCCCCCAGAGAACAGGGTAGCAACATCCTGTGGAATTCTGAGGTTTGTAGTTTACTGAGGCCAAAGAGCTCCCTGGTTGGAATTCTAAATGCCCCCCCCCAAACTGCAAACCCCAGGATTCCATAAGATGTTGAAAATAGGATTAATAGCACTATAATAGTGTTGTGCAAAAAGGCCCAAAGAAAGAGAGGTGGCTCTATCATAAGGCAGAATGAAATAATTGAGTTGTTATTAAAACTTGTTGTTTTAATAAAGATTATATTATATTTTCCTATATAGTTGGTCTCAACTGAATGATTCTTGGTGGTTATAACATCCAGCATCATGCTGTTGTATAGAAATGTAGTGAGGAAAGGCCCTTTGACTCCTGTGCCTTTCATGTTAATCCCATTCTTATTTCAGTAAATACATATTGGGGGGAAAATCTCTCTTATCAGTAGTTCTACTAGATAAAAATTTTCCCTGCAAATGCACATACTTTCCCACAAGATGGCACCCCCGTTCCTTTACATGCGATTACAAAGAAATACTGTCTCAACGGGAAAGCAAATGACAGGCTTTCTTTTATTTTGATTATGGGCAGTCCAAACTTAACTCTTTAGCAAGGATGCTTGTGGATTTCATTTGATCCACACTGTAAATGTGCCAAATTTTTAAGACTAAAACGTGCGAGGTTAAAATAGTAGTTTTTCAAAATGTAGTAAAAATAACATTAATTTTTATGTATTTATTTTAAAAAAGAAAGCCATAGGTTGATGTGGAAATGGGATAGAAATCTCTAATGAATTTAAATGTTCAAAACTGACATCATCCTGAAACACACTGTTCTGTCTGGCTGTCCATCTGTAGTCTGACAGACTTAATTTGACACTTGGTTCTATCAAAGCACCAAATGTTGATATTTTATTTAATTGGCTCAGTAAAATGCTGTGCCTGAAAAACTGATAATTTGATGACCATGGAATGATGGTTAAATAGTTGTCTGGCATATAAGCTTTAAATGAGAGTGAAATATTGGATATATATCATTGAGGAGACATAGAGAAATATATGGTAATTAATCAATGAAATAAATGCTTGGTATTGAATGAAAGAATGAATGTTTGCAAATGAGGTCATTTTTATTGCAGGGAGAGGTAAACTGCATCTTATTGATATGAATTATTTGGAAAACAGGAGAGAAGCAGAAAAGAACAGGGAAATAAGGAAAATCAGGGAGGAAGGGATAAAATATATAGAATCATAGAATCATAGAAATGTAGAGTTGGAAGAGACCACACGGGCCATCCAGTCCAACCCCCTGCCATGCAGGAACACCCTCAAAGCAATCCCGACAGATGGCCATCCAGCCTCTGCTTAAAAACCTCCAAGGAAGGAGACTCCACTACACTCTGAGGCAGCAGATTCCACTGCCCTGACTGTCAGGAAGTTCTTCCTGAGGTTCAGGTGGAATCTCCTTTCCTGCAGCTTGAATCCATTGCTCCTTGTCCTAGTCTCTGGAGCAGCAGAAAACAAGCCCTCTCCCTCCTCTACATGGCATCCCTTCAAATATTTAAACATGGATATCATGTCCCCTCTTAACCTTCTCTTCTGCAGACTAAACATACCCAGCTCTCTAAGTCTATCCTCATAGAGCATGGCTTCCAGGCCCCTCACCATTTTGGTAACCCTCCTCTGGACTTGCTCCAGCTTGAGCATGTCCTTCTTGAATTGGGGTGCCCAGAACTGGACACAGTATTCAAGATGAGGTCTAACCAAAGCAGAGTAGAGTGGTACCAGTACCTCCCTCGATCTAGACACCATACTCCTATTGATGCAGCCAAGAATTGCATTGGCTTTCTTGGCTGCCGCATCACACTGCTGACTCATGTTCAGCTTGTGGTCTATTAAGACTCCTAGATCCCTTTCACACTTACTGCTATCCAGCCACGTGTCCGCCATCGTATATTTCTGTATTCCATTTTTTCTACCTAAGTGTAGGACACTTCTCTCTGTTGAATTTCATTTTGTTAGTCTTGGCGCAGCTCTCCAATCTATCCAGGTCATTTTGAATTTTGATCCTGTCCTCTGGCATAGTAGCAACCCCTCCCAATTTGGTGTCATCTGCAAATTTGATGAGCATGCCCTCTATTCCTTCATCTAAGTCATTGGTAAAAGTATTGAACAGCACTGGGCCCAGGACAGAACCCTGTGGCACCCCACTAGTCACTTCTCTCCAGGATGAAAAGCAGCCATTCGTGGTCACCCTTTGGGTTCGGTCGGTCAACCAATTACAAATCCAACTAACAGTAGCCCTGTCCAGCCCACATTTTACCAGTTTCATTGCAAGAATGTCATGGGGAACTTTGTCAAAGGCCTTCCTGAAATCGAGATATGCTACATCCACAGCATTCCCTTCATCTATCAAGCTAGTAACTCTATCATAAAAAGAGATAAGATTAGTCTGGCGTGACCTATTTTTGAGAAATCCATGTTGACTTCTCGTGATTACTGCCTTGCTTCCTAAGTGATTAGAAACTGACTGCTTAATGATCTGCTCCAGGATCTTTCCGGGTACTGGTGTCAGGCTGACTGGGCGATAATTATTTGGGTCCTCTTTTTTTCCCTTCTTGAAGATGGGGACAACATTTGCTCTCTTCCAGTCTGCTGGAACTTCTCCTGTCCTCAAAGTTTATAGCAAGCGGTTCCGAAATGACCTCTGCCAGCTCTTTTAATATCCTAGAATGCAATTCATCTGGCCCTGGTGACTTGAATTCATCCAGTGTGGCCAGGTATTCCTGTACCACCTCTCTACCTATTATGGGCCTCATTTCCCCTACTTCCTCCCCTGCTCCCCAGCCACCAGGTTGACTGCTTGTATCCTTCTGGGAAAAAACTGAGGCAAAGAAGGTGTTTAGTAGTTCTGCCTTTTCTCTTCCCCCTGTTAGTAATTCCTCATCTTCTCTGCGCAGCGACCCTACTGTCTCCTTTTTTTTCCTTTTCTTGAGGACATATTTAAAAAAGCCCTTTTTATTGTTTTTGATGTCTCTGGCCAGCCTAAGTTCATTCTGTGCTTTAGCCTTTCTGACCTCCTCCCTACATCTCCTGACTACTTGCTTAAGTTCTTCTTTGGTGGTTTCCTCCTTCTTCCATTTCCTCCTATACATGTTTCTCTTAACATTTTTCCTCCTTATTGGCACAGACTGTGCCTTCAGTATCTCCTTTTTAAGGAACTCCCATGCCTCCTGAACTCCATTCCCTTTCACTATTCCTGACCACGGAATTCCAGCCAGCAGCTCCCTAAGTTTACAGAAGTCCGCTTTTTTAAAATCTAAGATGAGTGTCTGGCTACACTTCTCTTCTCCTTCCCACTGAATGCCAAATTCCAAGAGGGCATGGTCACTCCCCCCTAAAGATCCAACCACTTCTACCTCATTAACAAGGTCATCTCTGTTGGTCAGGATCAGATCTAGAATATTTGATCCCGTTGTGGCCTCTTCCACCTTCTGGACCATGAAGTTGTCTGCAAGACAAGCAAGAAACTTGCTGGACCTTGCTATCTTGGCAGAATTTGACTGCCAACATATATCCAGGTAACTGAAATCTCCTATTATTACTGTATCTCTCCTTTTAGAATGTGCAGTCATTTGGTTGCGGAAGGCATCATCAAAGTCCTCAGTCTGGGTTGGAGGTCTGTAGTAAACCCCCACCAGAATATCCCTATTGTTTCTTGCTCCCTTATTTCTTACCCAGATGCTCTCGACCTGGCTTTCTGGGTTTAAGTCCCAGATCTCTTCACAGGTGAAAACATCCTTGACATACAAGGCTACTTCTCCTTTCTTGTTTGGTCTATTTTTACAAAATAGGCTATACCCCTCTATTCCTATATTCCAATCATGAGACTCATCCCACCAGGTCTCAGTGATACCTATCAAATCGTATTTATTTTGTTGTACTAGGAGTACAAGTTCATCCTGCTTGTTTCCCATACTCCATGCATTAGTGTAGAGACACTTATGTCCCCGGGCCCTTCCTGCAAGTCCTGTACTATTGTTTCTACTCCTCCTGCCATTGGCCGCTTGTACTACTTGCCCAATATCATTTGGGCCTTTTCCCCCTGTGCTCTCCATGTCCTTGCCCTGATTAATATTGTCTCCCTCCCCAGTGGAACTTAGTTTAAAGACCTCTTAATCCTCCTTGTGAAACTGTTTGCAAAAACATTCCTGCCAAGTTTCATGAGGTGCAGCCCGTCCCTTGCCAGAAGCCCACGTTCATGGAAATTCAGGCCATGTTCCAAAAACCCAAACTGTATATGAAATATATGCCTACTTAAGTCCTAAAGTAATGAATAATAGATTCAAAGAAACAGTATGCAATTATATTTCATCTTTATGAATGTGAAAACTTGTTATAATTGGATTATATACTGGATTAATATTATGCATTCCATGTTTCTGTGAAATGTTTTGTGCAAACAAATATGTTTGAGATATATTAATAAATGGGATGGATAAATGTACAGTGCGCCCTCTTGTGGTGAGACCTTGGCACACACAAACCTGGGGTTGTGTAAGGCATCATGTCTGTTCTTGTCAATGGATGCAATGGGCACATGCCTGCGCTGCTGTGGGCATGTGCATGTTGCATCCATTGTAGAAATAGGACGCATGCATTCACATTTTTTGTTTTATGTGCAGTTTACTAGAATGGAATTTCTGCATACACAGAAGATGCCTTGTATGGTCTGATAAAAAGACAAGTGAAAACAGCACTAAGTATAAAAATACTCTAAAGGGATTTTTTGTGAAAAGATTTAGCAGACCTACATAGCTAGTTTACTTCATGGAACATAGGCCATTTCCACACTATATTATTATAGTGCTATTATTCCACTTTCAACATCCTATGGAATCCTGGGGTTTGCAGTTTAGGGAGGGGCATTTGGAATTCTCAGCTGGAGAGCTCTTTGGCCTCAGTAAACAACAAACCCCAGAATTCCATGGGATGTTGAAAGTGCAATAGCAGCACTATAACAGTGTAGGGTGGAAATGGCCATAGTTTGTTAGAACATATTTATGGAAAGTTCATAGTATATTTAAATTATCATTATCTCTGCTCATTAGAGACTATTTCCACACTACACTGTTATAGCTCGATTATTCCACTTTCAACATCCTATAGAATCCTGGGGTTTGCAGTTTTGGGAGGGGCCAAGTGGCCCCTCCCAAAACTGCAAACCCCAGGATTCCATAGGATGTTGAAAGTGGAATAATTGCGCTATAAGAGTGTAGTGCGGAAATGGCCAGAGACTGGGCCCTACTGGACCACTTCTCATTTTTCCCAAAGTGGAATTGGGTTTTCCTCAGAAGTAAACAGAACTGAAGATGGAACTTGGGTGAAGCCACATTCAGAAAGACTGGGAAGAAATTAATATCAATTGGGGTGCAGGGAAAATGGATGACGGGATTGGAAAGGTAGACTTTCTGCTTCTAGGATATATTTACAACCACCTTTCCAATTATTGTGTCTTGGGATAGGGATGTGAACAGGAGTGTTGTTATGGAGTGGGTCAGAATGAGGGCATTGCCCCTCAAATAAGAATTCTGCCCCTCACAATGAAATTTACCTTTAGTTCCCAAATTTCTAGCATTTACCTTTAGTTCCCAAATTTCTAGCATTGCAGTTACTTAAAATTTCAGTTGAGGCATCCAAAGAAAAGAGACAGGCAAAGATACCAAGGGAATATGAACACAACAAATGTAAGAGCTCTGGGAGTGAACACTTTTCCATCTCTCTCTCTTTAATGCTAGAAATTTTGAGATTGAAAGAACATTTCCTGGGGAGGGGTTAGAAATTCCTTTTTGAGAGGAAAATACCCTTATCGTGCCCCTTCCAATAGCTATGTCTTGGATGTGAACTACATAGAGTTGTTTATAAATAAATAGAGTTGAGTTTATAGCTGGCGTTCCATATGATAGTTACAGATTCATAACCTAGAGTTATGGATCTATAACTGCTCCATAATAAATAAGACCAATTCTGCACCTTACCGGTTCCCACTGATGTTCTTTTGAGGTCCTGGCAGCACCTTTGCCAGGAAAGAAGCATGATGGGAATGCTTCCTCTGCACCAGGCCGCCTCCCTGAGTAATGGAGCACAAATGACATATTCCTTCCTTCTGTGATGCAGCTTGCCTTTCCTGTGCTGCACCGGGGAAGGAAGCACATGATTGTGCTTCTCCCCCTTCCTTATGGCTGCGGGTGATGGGAGTGTTGTGCAATCATGGATGCTTAACAGATTTTTTCTGTTAAGTGAATATCCCGTGTTCACAATGGATGGGGATGGGTTGAAAGTGGGAACATGATGACGTCATGTGAAAACACGACTGTCAACTCTCAGTCTGGGCATTCAGCCAAAGAAAAACAGCTGATAAGAACCACAAGAAGCAATGACCCTCAGTCTCAGAGTGCAATTTCTTATTTTAATCTAGTAGGGAAACAGACTTGAAACAAATACAAAGCATAGCAGTCCCGGCAATATTCATAAATCAAAGCACAGTCAAAAATACAATCTTAAGGCAGAGTCAGAGATGCAGCAGAAGAAATGGTCAGTTAATCACCAACAAGTTCTGGAGGGGAAGGGCTCAGCTTTTATAGGTTCAGAGATCAGCGCTGCTGGCACTTAGTTAACTGCTGTCTGTTTTAAATTTGCTGAGATCTAGGTTTTCTCTTTGGTGTCTATGCTCAGCAAAGGTGAGTGTTGGCAAGTTATCTTCCTTATCAGAAGGAGCAGGGCTCTCTGCTGGGGCTGGCACTGCCCCCCTGTTCTGTCTCCAGGGTGGGTGGTACTGTCTGTTCCTGTTCAGATTCCACTGTTTCAGTCTCTGAGTCATAGTCTATGTCTAGGTCCTGGAAGCAGGGCATGGCAATGACCCGTGGACCTCTGCCATCACATTCCCATTGCAGGAATGTGGAAATGGCCTATGACTATGTAGTCACAACAGTGTCATTCTTCTGAGACAGGAAATGACTCCCTGGTCCACCTTAGCAGCCAGTAGCGCCATCTAGTGAAGGAGTTCTGTCCAGTTGCCAATTTGGGCATAAGGAGGATGACCTTTCCATCCACCTCTCATCAGTGAGCAAGGCTGCGATGAGGAATTACGACAGAGGTCTTGCTTCTGATTGTTGCAGCATCACTTGCTAGTGGGAGGAAGCTGGAAACATCTTCTACCTTGTATCTCATTGGCTGCTAAACAGATCTTTACTATTCAATGCAGCTGCTGCCTGTTAAGGTAGCTGGGAGGGGGACAAGGCAGGAGACATTACTTAGCTATGCATTTGGTTGGTCTTGGATACTGTGCACCTTGACTTGGGTAGAGGTCCACCTCTCCACTTGTTTTGACACCTGAAGCAGAGAAGTTCAAACACACACTACATAATGTAACTTAGTTATGAGTTTATAACTAAGCAGCTGACATACAATATCAGCAGTTTTCTCTGATCCCCCTGAGCTCCTTGCAGAACCTCTGTGTGTGGCATGGATATGTAAATTGTTTTGAACGTTTAACTTAAATGGCATTGTCATGGCAAGACTTACTTGTTTCTTCTGGTGTTATGGAGCCAACCGTCTACTCAATACCCCAGTCTCACTTTCTGTTTCAAGCTCTGCAAGGATGAAACTGAGATTCTAAGGAGTGTAGATTGGATGGATGCTGCCTAAGGTCATGAGTGTACCTTGAGTCCAAAACTTCATTGTACTCTGGACCCTGCTGCATCACAGGGTGCTTTGGAGAAAGATAGGTTTTAAAAGGACAAAAACTCCAGTTAACAGCAAAAGTAACAAAAACGTGGCTGCACTGGAAAGCACTGGAGGAAGTCATAATTTCTGGACTTTTCAGCAATCAAGAGCAGGGATGGAAGGATGCAGAGAAACAGAGAATTGATGGTTGTATCAAGAGGTACTGTCCCTGAGCCTCTTTCCTTGGCCATCTTATTATTATATTAGTAGTGAACTTAGCATTGCAGAAGCAGAGAGGCTGGAAGTCCTCTTCACTACTCCAGCCAGGGGTCTGTAACGATGAAGTTGCCCACGCCACCACTAAGATAACCTTCAAAGCCTGGAGAAAGTTCTCCAAACAGACAAACAAACCATCATTCCTTTCAACCATTTTCAAATGCAATTTCTTATTGTCCTCCCCAGGAAATGACTTAAAAAGATCAATAACTTTCACAAAGCCTTTATATTTACACAATTACTGATGACCTGGAATATAATGGTTAACAAAGAGTGGAATTTAGATCCAGAACTTTTAAACAAGTTCCCCCAAATGCCTAGTTCTGACCTGGAAGTAACGCATTTGTTTCATTTCTTTGTTCAGGACTTTTCCTTTAAGTTCCAGATTGAAATGAACAAAGCACCTTGGCTTTTTTTAGTCATATCTTGGAATAGTCTTTTTTTGATCACTGTTGTCTTTGGCTAGCTTAACCATGGGCTGTTCTGAATTCTTGTCACTTCTCCAAATAGTTCATTTCAACCTTACTCTTTTATGTCATAACTGGAAAAATAACAATATTCTCATTGTTACTTAACAAGCTGGCTTTCCATTGGAATACATTAACAATAGTACATTAAGAGATCAGAGGGGGAAAAATACAGTGAAAGCAAGTGAAAGTATTTGTTAGAGTCCAAATGATTCAAACATGATTTGAGAGTGAATGTTGTCATACTTCTTTTAAAATCTAGAATGAGACAGAGAAGTTTTGGTTGTCCATGTATTATATACTACAACTACGACAATTCCTTAAGACCTTATTGTCATGCTGGGTGGTGTTGATGGCAGTCATGGGTTAAATACCTGTAAGGCCAAAATATCTGTATTTGTGCTATGTGCAGCAGTTAACCGAAGAGTCCCAGCAATTCCTTTGTCCTAGTGTAAAACTATTGCCAGGAGTTCCTTTCTCCCATTAACTACTGATTAGCTGTGGGGTATACCCTGTTGCCTCAGGCTGAGGTTGCACCTGCTTGTGTGTGTGTAGTTGTTGCACAAGAAGGAACTGGATACCTCTTTCTCCAATGCATGACAAAATACATATACAAGCACAATGGGAAGCTACGCTAGAATATGTCACCAACAGAATTCTGACCAATGTGCCACTGATCTGCAAATCAACAAGCTTATGCTGACTAGGGTTGTGTCTTTAGAAATGAAATGGAAAGGGAGATATTGATTTTTTGAGGGGGGATCATAGGGAAAAGTTCATTTGATGCCATTATATTTATATTTCAGTTGGGTTTATAATTTTCAGGAAGTAGAGTATGTTCATTGTTATGCTATCAATAATTAAACACAGGAAGGGGCGGTTCATTTTGATGATGAGAGGAGGAGGATTATCACAGATGTTGTGACAATTCCCAAAACGGTGGCTGCTGCTGCTTCAGTGCCATTCTCATGGAGGTCTACCACAGCCTTTTGAACAGCCTGCAAAGAAAGAACAAAAATATATTATTTCCTTTCAATATGTTGCTCTGTCTGTTTGCAGAGGGGTTTTTTTGTGGGGGGGGGAGTGGGGGTTTGAAACATAAAACTATCAAGATTAATTGGGACTAATAATATGCGCATTGTACTCACTTGGCCTCTTACATCTGATGATAGAAATGTGCATGGTTTCAATTCTGACCAATGTACCACTGATCCAGTGTGTCACTGATGGTGCATGGCTTCAAGTCAACTCTGACAGATAGTGACTCCATCATAAAGTTTTCTTGGCAACATTTGTTCAGGTTAAAGTTCAAGTTTATTCTGCATTAGCAAGATTTATGCAGAGAGTGTTTCCCATTGCCTTCCTCTCAGGCTGAGAGAGTAAATAGATTTCCATGGCTAAGTGGTGATTTGGACCCTGGTCTCCCAGGATTTTAGTTCAACACTCAAACCACTATGCCAAACTGGCTGTCTGGTGGTAGGAATGTCACTAGGGAAATATGAGAAAGGGTGGAATACAACAGAATAGCATTCTTATTACAACTTGCTTACATATGTTGTTACTGTTGGTGCATATCTTCGATTCATTTCCAACTTACGGACACCCTAAGGCGAACCTATCATGGGGTTTTCTGGGGCTGAGAGAATGCAAGTTGCCCAAGGCCACCCAGTGGGTTTCCATGGCCAAGTGGGGAATTGGTCTCCAGGGTCGTGGTCCAACACTCAAACCACTATAACAAGCTGGATGTTTTGCTTAATATGTATGTGTTTAAGTATACGTAAATGCACATTCACTTAACAATCTCCATGGCTAAACCAAGAGGGGCCGAGCCAGCTGCCATCTTCCAAAACGATTGGCAGCCAAAGCACTGAAGCAGGAGCACAAAAAGCCCCTGGAGTCCAATACAGAATCTGGTTAAACAAGCAAAGCTCAAGTTCAGCAAGGGTGGCCAAATCCAGTAGTTAGTTCTAATGGGTCAAGATTAAGTCATACTGAAACACATTGTATTACAAGAGGGAAATCTCACACAATACATTGTGGCTGGGAGAATTAATCATCCCAGTTCCAGTGAGTACTCAGCTAAGCAGGTGTGAGGCACTGCCAGACCTTTGGGGGCTTCATTGGAACCCCATGGGATTGTGGAGGGTCTCTCTATTGGATATCCCCACCCCCTGATTTTTCAATTCTTTTTGACTAAAATGTCTTCTATGCCTGACAGGGACTGTGGATGGCACTTTTGATATTTTTAAACCCTTCTAGGGTTTTATTAGGTCTTTGAGGGGCCATTTAAAAACCAATTAAATAAGCCAGAAGTTAGCATCCATTTTAGTTTCTGGTTTCTTTTAATAAAAGTGGGGGTCAGGGGTTGGGATAGTCCTGGGACTCAAACAGCCCAACAAGCAATTTTTCTAAAAAAAAAAAAAGTGAAATTGCTTCTACAAGAGAGTGTGAACCAGAAATGCTGTTATCACGGTTATGATACGTTGGGTGAGAGCACTAGATATCCTTTTGATATCAAATAATTTGGCCTTTGCTTGACCTTACTCTGCCACCCTACTCCACATGTTTGCAGAGGTCCCCTGGACGAGCACGTACAGGCACGGCCGTTAATGGTTGTACATTCCAAAACCCCATTCAGGCAGGCAACTTAAGCCTCTCCGTTGCTTTAGGGAAAAACCTCCCTGCAAACCGGCTCTGCTCGGCTCGGATTTACACAAAGCCACTCTGCCAAGACCCGAGCTATTCCTTTATATTGGGCCATTAACGAACTGGCCAGGCTATTGTCTTAAGAGCTAAACCCATCATGTAAAACATGACCTTTCCCAACTCTTTTGTCCAACTCCAAATTTCCTTTGTTCTCACCGAGCATAAAATAGCCTGTAAGTAAAATCCTCCCTATAAAAAGTCCCCACTTTTGGGACCTCTTTGGAGTATTCTGGATCACCCTGAACTTCCATCCCTCCTTGCTGTTGGTTTGTCTAAGGAGCTCCCCTCAGCTAATCACGCTGAGCTTTCTCCCCTGGACCCCCACCTTTCTCTCCAGGACTAGGAGACCAGGTATTGTATTACCCATCCCTAAGCTCTCCATTTCTGCTTCCCAGTTAGCTAGTGTGTGTGTTGTTTTTATTTGCTGTTTATCTTTTAATAAAACTGTTATTTTTGTTACTTTTAAACTTGCTTGCCTGCTCTCTGACCTGAAGCCGTAGACATTGGGTTAAAAGATCCTTGGTAAAGTTACCCTGCCTCTTGTTTAGCTGAGAGGGTGCTCGAGTTAAATTCCCCCAACTTGTGTTTTTATTTGGTTATTTGGGCACCCCTCCCGGGACCCCCAACATACAGGGTAACAATGCAATGTTTTGACAATTTTCTTCTTAAAGGAAGCAAAGAGTTATTTTAGCATCTTTTCCCCTCACTCTGAGAAAGCCTTCGAAAACCATGTTTTAGATAACTGTTGGCATTTTGGGACTCATGTTGCACTTTGCATGAGGCTGTTTCACACAGAAAGTTTTTTTTTTTTTTGCAGAGAAAATGCTGTTTTCTCTGCAAAACAATCGTTACTGCAATTTCTATGCCGCACTGAAGGTGACCTGGATATCACTTTGATCTCAGTAATTCGACTTTCCTCCACCCCTCTCTCCACGTGTTTGTGAGGCCCCCGGACAAGCACAGAACTAGGCTTGGCCACTAAACATGGCAATATCCCAAAACAATACAGGCAAGCCAGAAATAGCCAGATTACCGCTTTAGGAGACCTCCCTGCAAACACCCTATTATGTATGCACACGATGTACAAAGAAATCCCTGCCCAGAGCAGGCAACTTGACAAGCTGAACGCTCAAATGCCAAGCATTGTGCATTTGCATACTGGCTACTCCATTGTCAATTCGGATCTAAAGCGATCATGTTAAATTTTGACCTTTTCAATGCTTTGTCTCATACCTGAAACTCATTGTTTTCCCCCAAGTACAGAATAGCCTGCGGTTACATTTTTCCCTGTAAAAACCCCTGATCCTGAGACCATCCTCAGATCTTTCCTGAGTTCCATCCCGTCTTGCTGCTGCTTTGCTTGGCAAGCCGTCCCCTCAGTCTTTCAGACTGAGACTGTGCAACTTCAAACCTTTGCAGTGATCTATCCGGGCTTCAGGACAGGTGTCGTATCACCCAATTCAACAATCCCTCTGAAATTCCCTCTTTCCCACTCCAATCTTTATTTTCTATAGTTATCTGAGTGTGTGTATTGCATACACTGTTTGTCTGTATTTCAATAAAGATCTCATTTATTATTTCAAGCCAGTTTGCTTCTTGACTTGGCCTGACCCCATAGACATTGGGTTAAAGATTCCACTGCATTGCCCTGCCTCTCACATTGCTAGCTTGTGCTGTTGGCTAATTTCCCCAACCTGCTTAATTGAGAGCACAATTAGGTGTCCCTCCTGGGACCCCCATTAATCTGTCCCCAAAAACAAAAGGGGAGGGAAAGCAAAAAATAGCCAGTCAAGGAAAAACTCTTTGTAAATAAGCAGAGATAGATATGCACAGCTATGGAAGTGTGCCTAGCAGCAGAGAACACCATTAGCAGCACATGCACTAAGCCAGTAACACTCAACCCACTCCAAGTAGTTATCTTCCAATATGGAGGCTCTTCATTCTTTGTTATAACATATATGCAATATTTACAAAGTCCAGATGGCAATCCAGCATATCTACCTTGCTCTATCCAGCAGAGCCTCCAGCAGACACACTTCAAACAATGTTTCCAGTGTTAGCTGGGACTGTGCTACCTTTATACAGATACCTAGCCAATCCTGGCCAACCCTTGTATAGTCTGCACATGGCGCTCATCAGCAAGACTCAGCACAAACTCAGATTGAGTCACATTCCTTTCCACAGGTGCACTTAACAGTTAAAGCAATTAAAGAAACAGGACATTTACTTGACAAAGTATTTTCTAGAGGTTTGGTCCAACCATCTCTGACATAATCAGGGTAACACAATCATGTGTGAATTTTGCTCAGAACCAGCCTCCAATTAGAGCAATCTCTGTGCAGGAAACAATCAGGAAACAATTTACTGGCAGGTATTCTGTATCAGCTACTTACCTAAGTATAACTAAATGACACCTCCTGGCCTAAACTCCTTAAACCTGATGGAAACATCATTCAATCATGCTCTCTTGATGGCAATGGTGTCACAATTGTGACTAAGGTGTGATCACAACTGTAATTACGGCCTTTCTGCAGTACAGTGGAGTCCACATGAAAAGCAGGAGATGATAGAAGAAAAGCCTCTGAAAAAGTGTTCTAGCTAAAATAAGGGCTTTTCCACATTACACTGTTATAGTGCTATTATTCCACTTTCAACATCCTGTGGCATTCTGGGGTTTGTAGTTTACTGAGGCCAAAGACCTCTCTGGCTGAGAATTCTAAATACCCCTCACTAAACTGCAAACCCCAGGATTCCACAGGATGGTGAAAGTGGAATAATAGCATTATAACAGTGTAGTGCGGAAATGGCCACAGTCACAGTTGTGATGCTATTATCACAGTCATAAACCTACTCCAACCTACTTTACCAGGCCTCAGTAGCATGGGGAAAAGGAGGTCCATCCCATCAGCAATCACAGCATGTGTGAATGATGTTTCCATCAGATTTAGAGGGTTCAGACCGGGAGAGCCAGAATATAGGAATCTGGCCACTGTCATTTGTAATCAAAAGGAGCTGGTAGGTCAGTCCTGTGAGTCCTGGCTTTGTAACAGCCCTGTTTACAGAAATCCCACCTCTGCTTCTTGCTGTTCTTTCCTGATAATAGAATGCTTCGCTACTGATCATTACAAGGTTGTTGCAGACATATCTTGGCAACCTAACCAGTGGACAATTGCTGTGGGTGGACTGTAGCGGGCCACACACCTTCCGATGGAAAACCCAGTTTAAAACAATTTTTGGACAAAGATCACTAGCCTTCCATCATTTTCTCCCCTTTGTCTATATCATTTAATTATAAAATGCCAAGCGAATTCATGCAACTGAAGTCTGTTCTTTTTCAGGGGGCAGAGGGAAAAAAGGACACAAGGGGGCTGTGCTTTCCCCAGGATAGGAAGGATATTGCTGGAGGCATCTCTGTCACTGGCGGCAGGGGCTCAATGCACTCAGCTGGGCTCAGGGCCAAGTCAGAGCATCCTACACATGCACAGCAATACATGATATCTTTCAGAGCTCACATGGATGCACAAGGGATAGCCCATGCTGCCACCTCAATGGTGAAGTTCTCAGCGGTGGGGAAAACCATAAGAATTTAAGACAAGGCCTTTTTCTCAGTAAACACTGGCCAGCACCACTGAGAGGCTGCACAACTAAGAACATCCAAATGGGCCTGGAAAGAGTTCTGAGGTGGCTTTGTGCTGCAGGAGCCCCTGGAAACATAGCCTTTCATCATTTTCTAGACCCCATGGAGGACTTTGTCAACATTTTTTTTAAGTTTCCTCAGACTGTTTTAAGTCCAGACGAAGCCCTTTTTTCAAGCTGGAAGCAAGTTGGAAGTTCACTTCCAGGAAGTAAACAAGAAACCAATTTCCAGTTTACTTCCTGCTTTTAAAAAAATGCCTCTCCCAGAGTGTGTCTCAGAGCCTACAAATGGGAGCTGATTCTCTCCACACCTGCCCTAAACTTATCTCATAATGAATTGTTGTACAATATATTTTTTCTTCTGGCCAGTTCTACAAGTTACTTTAGCAAATCAGTGTAGTAAAAGGCCTGATCATGCCCCATCAAAAGATCAACAACCCTTTAATTAAAGGACAAAAAGCATGGCACTACTGAGCAGAAACCCACTGACCACACTTACTTGGGAAACCTTCAAATCCCGTTGTCCAGAAATACCAGAGAGATCGGCATTGTCACTAAAGACAAGAGTCACGCCCAGTCTCTGCATCAAGTCTTTGACATCGATGGTTGTGGAAAAGAAACATTTTGGTATATACAGTTGTATGTAGCTGGTTAAGAGAAAAACAATCAAAGTGTTACATGATAGGAAAGTGTTACCTATATTGGAATAAATCAACATATGAGGGGCAAGTAATTTATCTATATCACCTTATCTGTATGAAATGGCTTTTGTGCTGTCTCAGTTTTTTAGCCTCCCTTACCCCGTCTCAGCTTCATACAGATAGAAAGACCTCCCCTGTTATTAATATGGTCAGGAATCATTGCTTATCTATTGCTGAATGTTTTCTCCACAGTATATAACATGAATTATTGTTATAATGAATATCAGGGATGTATAAATCTATTACAACTGCACTTTGGTTTTTTCCCCCTTTCCCACATCCATATATACTCCACGCATGTTTTCTCCATTTTTAATTGTTTTACACATCCCTTATTTCTTGAGTCTTACTGAAATGTACTGTATGCATCTTGTGATTTTTTAAAAAACTAAATATTCTCAGTGCAGTTTTGTGCACGTGTCAAATGAGCATTTTTTTTCTACATGCACTTTAGAAATGTGCATATTTTTCATCCATTCATGTGTGGATTCTTGAACATTAATTGTTTCCAGCCTATGGAAAGTCTGGGAGCCAAGGACAAGACAAGGTCATCAAAATTCAGACTGAAATTGGATTCTTCACACATTTCTAATAAGAAGAGAAATGGTGTGGAGAAAGACTGGCCTGTAGCACCAGTTACTTTTGGGGTTTTTTGATTTAGGAGTGACAATATTCTCAACAATCTAGGGAGCTGCCTCAAAAAAGGGGACAGTACATCTCACCACCTAACTCAGCATTATCACTAGTGAAAGATTCCCAGCATCTCAGACAAGAGGCTTTTGCCACAAGATCTGTTGATGCCAGGTACTGTAACTAGGACATCTGCACATTAAAATTTCTACCACTGCAATACAAGCATTCTGAACCCTCCTTCACTGGGCCCACAGGTGCTGAAATCAGTGTTCTATTGAGGATTCTTATGGTACCACATTAACACCCCCATTTTGAGAGGTATGCTATTTTTCATAAATTAGATATATTTGTGGACAAAAGCATGTTTGGAAAAGCACTGACTATAAGCATATAGCCAGGTCAGGATGACCTCAGCATGCCCAGGTCATAAATTCAGAGATGATTAGACAAGAAAGCCCAGCACTTACGGGCACTCCTCAAAACAATTGAAGACGAAACTGTCCAGGTGAAGTAGTCAAGCACCCCTGCTGTGAGCATATCCTACAGAGAGTTTCACTATTTTATCTTATCTGACCAAGACATTAAGAGATTATCATGACTCCCACCAATGTTTTGTCACCTAGAGTTAAGACAATTAGCCAATTCCAGACTCCTTTGTCAGTTTTGTGGGAAAGGCATCATTGCTTTTTCCATACAATCTCTTTCAGAGCAGGAAATAGGATATAAAACCCCTAGTTCCAACCCCAGTAACCAGACGTACATTGGGCATTAAGCTGCACGTGGTTCCCCTGACTTCCATTTCTTCGTACTACACTCAGACTCTTGTTTGAGCCACTCTCCTTTGATCTTCCACTTCAGGACTGATAAATATCACCCATTCCACCTAATTTTTCTCTATCCAAACTTTCTCACCTCTCTCTTTGATAGCCTTGTATGGTTCATTAGATTGCTTGATTCCTTGCATATGTCTATTAATTTCCAATAAAATACTCTATTTAACTTTGAACTGGAGTCTTCTCTACACTTAGTACTGGTATACACAGGTGAAAAGATCCTGCTGTTCTCCTCTGACAGGCCTCCTTTGAGCTAATAATTCCCCAAATCCTAAGGAGACACTGGCACTGGTGGTGGACCTCAAGGTCCTCCACCTTTTAAGGCAACACTTTGATGTCTGTAATGAGCAACTCCAATGTGCAATATGAAACTGAAATGCACAATGTGCAACAGTAACACACAACATTAATGTATGCACAGCTCTATTTCTGCTGCTGTCAGCTGAATACAGAATAAATTTGTTAAACTATGGCAAATAATTTGCCCTGCATGTGAAGCACAATTTTGCACTACGAAGAATGCCTGCCATAGAGATCAACAAAATATGTAACCATCAACATTGATAGGAGAAATGTCTGAAGTTAATGACTGGTGGTGAATTCTCCCCAATGAGCTGTGTGGAAACAAATGAGGGAAAGCCCACATTATTTGGAACTAATAACACACAGTAAGAAACAGCGTGAACGGCTTCATGCGCCTCATGCGGAAAAGGCCAAAGTTAAAGTTTTGTTATTTTTTAAAAAAAAGCAAGCCAGTGGTAGACAAGAAGCTCTAAGACATTTGAAAGCAAGCCAGTGGTAGACAAGATGCTCTAAGTTTGATTTAGATTTAAATGATTTTGGATCGGGTCCAAATTTGTCAGAACTGAATTGGGTCTAGTCTGTATCATTCAGTCAAGACTCAGAACTAAAGTGGAGACTCTTACACAAACCTATCATGCACTGTCTTTTAAAATGTATACAATTTGATGCCAACAAACAAACAAACAAACAAAAAACCCCACAACATTTTCTGAAGGGAGAAGTGGTCTCCTTGAGAATTTTGCTCTATAGATTCCATTATTCATGACCATTGGCCATGCCAGGTGGTTCTCATGTGATCTGGAATTCCACAATATCTTGAAGGTCATAGACCCTCCACTAACTCTTTCATACTTTGATAAATTCATTTCATTTCATTCCATTCCTGTTATATCTCAACTTTCTCCTTGCACAGGACCCAAGGTGTCCAGATAAATACTTATTAATAACATAGTGGCACAGAAGAAAGGCTTACTCGTGTCGAAAAGATGTGATCCATTTAGTGAGACGTTCTTTTCCCAAACCATTCTCTACTTGCTGCATTTTCCCTTCATCTGGGACAATGAACAATGACGTCATGTTTCCTTTGTATGGCTTTGCTACTACCCAGCAGGAGAGTTCTTCGTCTTGCAGATACTTATGAGGATGTACTTGGTACATCATGTTAACTTTCACTGTTGTGCTTGCATCAACAAAAAAGTCTTCTTCCTTGGTTGACTCAGGATCAAAAGGGTCTTCCCAGGGGGCTTAAGAAAAAGCAACAGATAACTGAGATGCATGAAAACCAGTCTCCAAAACTGTCTAAATATACCAGACTCTCTCTTTCTCTCATTCTAGACAGACAGACAGACACACACACACAGCATGTTTTACTGTGATAGTGAAGTGAACAGAAAAGGCCAGGACTTCCGTTAAAAAAACTGAAATCCAAGCATGAGGAGCTGAAGGCTAACTGGTCAGTGATGCAATCAGTCTATTCTACATTTTGTTCTATGCTTTAAAGGAATTATCCAAAGTGCTGAATCCTGTCTCCCAAATAGGTTCCACACTTTGGATAGCTCTTTTTAATAAATAAGAAAAGTGTGTAAATTGTGGAATAAAACTACAGTGGTGATACCTCACCACCCCATAATTGGCATGGTTTAATTGGCAGATAGTATTAGATTGGTACTATTAGTTGGCATTGATATAAAAAATACCTCAGGTGACAGAAAGGTCATGCTGGAAAAGACAAATTACTGACTGTAAATGTGACTAAGCAAGGAAGGTCAGCCCACTTACCTCTTAGGCAAGACCCAGTCAGTTTCAGAACAATCAGCGTGGCTGCTCTGAATACAATAGGCATGAAATAACAAGCTGGACCCTCAGAGCTGAAAATGGGGAGTTGCTACTAAATTGTGATTCTGATCCCTGTATACCTGGATGTTTTCCTGATGATTCCCCCACTCTGCATAATATGCAGCTATTATAATATCCATTGCCTCTTTGTCACCTAACTGCTAAGATCATCAATTCTGTTCAGAATTCATTGTTTGTGTTGCAACTCCCATTGTCCACTAAATGGGAGTACAAGTCCCGATCATACCCACAGGCTATTTTTCGGGTACAAATACCCCTGATTTTCAATTGTCTAGTGCAGTCTCTCACTGATCCAAATGCCACTCTGGCCATCTGATTCCTGATTCAGAACTGTCCTTAGGTTCTTACCTAAACCATGCTGCTGCTGTCTCTGTTTCTCTCTGAACTGGTAATTATCAGCTGAATCCTTTAACAATCTCTAGCCCACTTTCTTCCCTTCCCTTCTGCTAGTCCTTGAGTGAGTGTGTGTGTTTGAACCATTGCGTGTGTGAGTGAATTTATTTCAATAAAACATATTTTTAGTTTACATTTACTCTTTGGCTGGTTCTTTTCCTGCGTGAACCTGTAAACTTTGATAGAGAGATCTTGCTACGTTGCCCCCCTCTCTCAAGCCTCCTAATTTTGAGCTAATTATCCCCTACTTTTGAATAGAGGTACTGGCATCACTAATGGACCCTTGTGGCATCCACGTTTTGAGGTAACAGTGGATTCACTGTACTAGTGACATGGAAGCTATTACCCTGATTTCTGGGGGTCCCGGGAGGAACACCTAAATAGCCAAACAACAATACAACTTTGGGGAAAATTAGCTGGAGCACTCACTAAAGCTAGTGAGAGGCAGGGTAACTTAGCAGGATCTTGCAACCCAGCGTCTACGGGGTCAGGTCAGTCAAGCAGCCAGATGGGTTAAAATAATAAAATGATGTTTATTAAGTACAGACAAATATTAAAGACACCACAGTTACACAGATAACTAAGGAATCAGAGATTGACTTAGGAATAGGGATTTTCAGAGGGAAATGGGTGATACGACACCTGTCTCATAGTCCTGGACTTTGAGAGTGAAGTTGGGGTGCAATGAAGAAGCTCAGCGCAATTGGCTGAGGGGAGCTCGTCGAGCAAAGCGGCAGCAAGGCTGGATGGAACTCAGGAGTGATCCGAGGATGGTCTCGGAATCAGGGGTTTCTATAGAGGGAATTGTGACTGCAGACCATACCTTACTCGGTGAGAACAATGCGTTTTAGACGAGGGACAAAGCTTTGGAAAGGTCAGACTTTAGCATGATTGACTTAGAGCCGAATTAACCATAGTGTAGCCAGTATGCAAATGCGGAGCGCTAAGTACAGCTTTGTCAGGTTGCCTGCTCAGGGCGGGGAGCCTTTGTTAGTATCGCGCATATGCAATAAGGTGTTTGCCGGAAAGGTCCCTGAAGTGACAAGCCAGCTGTATCTGGCCTGCTTGGGTGGAGAATGGAATGTCCAGCAATTATCGGCTGTGCCTGTTTGCGTGCTTGTCCGGTGGCCTCACAAACACGTGGAGCAGGGTGGCAGAGGAAAGCCGAATTGTTTGATAGCAAAGTGATATTGAGTGCTATCTCCGGGTAGGCCTAGACCGCAGTAACAAAACTTCTGGCCACCCCTGACCAGGGAAGTGGACTGTGAAGGTGATTTAGGTGTCAAAACATGGCGGTTGGGAAGGTCACACAAGAAACATTAGCTGAGAAGTCCACTGACACAAAATCAGCTCCTATTCCTTCCTATGTTGTTTCCCACATGGCCCTCTTTGATTTAGCAGTTAAGATGAAACTTCACATATAACTTATGATCCCACTTTCCATCCAGCCACAAATGTTGGAAGAAAGCTGTTTTAATAAATTAGTGTACTGGATTATGTAATAAGGCACAGGCACTCCATTCTGCTCTGGCACCATCTGGAAGCATGAAAATTTCAGACGGATTCTGTTCTCCTTTACCATTCATAGTTTTGCTACAGCTGCCATTTACTAGTGCCATTTTCAGATTAAAAAAAAATTGAAGTAAATCAGGTTGATATGAAAGATGTCTGAATCAAACCAAGAGTTCAGAAGCAGACTGAATCTGAATAGTTCCCAAGATCCATTAGGAATCTGTTAGGAATTTGGATTTGGAAAGAAAAATGACACAGACACTGGCTGGAATTTACATAAAGTAAATTTCCACATGTGTAGGTAGGCACTGATTGTGTCGTGCAAGCTTTTATGCACATGTACATCTGTATGCACAACAGGACTGTACGCACAGCTCTGCTTCTGCAACCTTGAACTATATGCAGATATTCTGTGTCATATAAATATGTCTAACTACTTCTGTAGAAGACCTTACACATGAGCAAGGCAATATCAGCCACTATATCTCCCCAAATCAGTATATTTCTTCCCAGGATTTCCATATGAGGATAATTTTGTGACTAGCAGCTGATGCTTGTAATCACAGAGAATGGTTTTGCTGGGCTCTCCAGCTCCAGTGAGTCGTAGCAATATATCACAGAACTGATCTAGGGTTAAATGCTTTGGCCAGTTATCTCTGCAGGGATGTGACTAGGTTTTGGTGGAGATAGTGGAACTTTGGAAGGTTTAGCATTTTTACTAAAGTATGCTCCACACTCATGATTCCTCCCCACTCTATTTGTGTTACTAGGGCATGCCCTGAGAAGACAGGATGTAACAAAACTTTGAGACTATGTGTCATTCATCATAATTCCCTAGCCCTTACAGATATACTTGAGAAACTTTATAACATAAGTGGGAAGCTGTGGAAGGGGTAAGGGCTATTTGTCACCCTGCCTCCTAGCTTCTGCACCAGCAGGTCTGAGCTGACTGGAAGCGAAGTTATATTACTACTGGTTTCATTTTTTGTCTAATGTATACATTCATCCTTTCATTAATTCCTTCAGTTCAATTTATGTCCCTCCTTTCTCCCAGTATAGGATCCAAAAACAAGGCAGAATACCCCTCCCAGTAGAAGGGCATTTGGGGGCAAAAATATTTTTTTCATTTTTTCACCCTGGGGTAGTAGGGGCCACAAAATGGCTTTAGGTGGTCACATCTGGACCATGTGGTACATTTTGTCCATCCCTGGTCTATTACATGGTCATATCATCTTCCCATAACAAATATAGGTTTTATTTTACTTTATTTTTTAAAGGCCTGAAAACCCTGCCTTTCTCCCTCTCTTCTTTCTTTGAAGATCAGAAAATATTGAGACTGGTCTTGTACAAAATTTCCTACCTATTCTTCAACACTTGACAGACTCGGTCTTCTAAGAGACAGCTATCTCTTCAAGTTTCATCTAAGTCACTCAAGAAATTATACATATCCACATCTATGTCTAATCCCTGTCTATATCTCCACTTCTCTTAAAAAATTAGAATTTAAACAATGTAGTCCAAGGCCTCTTCCTTTACTTTTATGTTGATTTGTGCATTTAAGTCTCTTCTAGGGAGCTACATACCAAGAAACTGCATCCAGTTCTGATAAAAACATATACCCATTCCTTCATGAACAATGGTTGTTGATGGATGGCATGAAGATTTGGATTTCCACATTGAAATTCAGATTCAGACCCAAATGAGATTGGGCCATGTCTTAATCAGTTTCAATCAAACTGGTCTGTTTTTGAAAAGATGGAACTGAGGTGTAAACCAAAGTTTTGGATTGGAATGCACCCCAACTACTACAAAACATTGCCTCATTCTGAAAGTGTCAATTACACCAGGATAGTGGTTGACTGAACAGACATTTTCATTAGCTCAAATATTTATTTGTTATTAATCCTCAGCTTACCTTTGAACCATATGCAGTTGACAAGAACCATTACTGTGCTTGGATCAAGGTTGTCAATTGCTTGAGTTATTTTCCCATGTGTCTTGTCATCTACATAATCATTGATCTGATTTTTAGCTGTGATAAGATCCTCAAAGTTCGAAGAAAGGCATTCAGCTTCATAGAAAGTTTTGACATCCATCAAAAACTGAGGCAGGATTTTCCAGGAGTCATCTATGAACAAGGCATTCTCTACATTGACTTCTATTTCGTTGTTTGGGTGGTTAAGCATGTGGATGAGACTGCGGAATCCTTCATGTATCTCTTTCACTGTAATGTCTGACAAGTTAAAAGCAAGCCCCGTGTGAATCTGAGTTTCAGTCTCTGATTCGGCACCAAGGCTTAACATTGCAAATGCCATCGAAATACTCAGGGGAGAAACAACAATATTTTTGCCAGCTGTGACTGAAGCAATTTTCCTGTAGCATCTGAATGCAAATTCAGCATTGCCTGGAACTATCTTATTGTAATCTGTGGTTTTAATCCCCTGTCCTGATTTCTCTTGTCTAGGATTCTGACAACGGGTTTGAAGAACAAGCAATAAAAAGGAGAGGAAGATGATGGATTTCATTGTTACTTGATAATCTTCTCCTGAAATAGTCCACATAAAAAAAATAAGAGGATTAAAAGTGCAATTCTATACATGGATGCTTAGGAGTAAGCCTGACCAAATTTAATGGGATTTAATTCAACATAACTGAGTGTTGTTAAGTATCCACTTTTGCAAAAACCACATAGAAAAGAATGGGTTTTGTTGGGAATGCAGTCCTTTGGGAGTTTCTCCTGTGCATTGACATTATACCTATTTTTTTTATTTATTTATGCAATAACAAAAAGGTAGGATCCCCCTGCCCCAAAATACTGAAGCAGGTTATGCATAAAGGAACAAGCATGCATATGTATAAGCAAAGATTTCAAACCACATAGGAAAAAGAAATTATGGAGGGTGATTATAATCTTAACATTTGCCATTAGCATAGATTGAATCATAGATGTAATTTATATATCCTGGTTCCTAATGAAAGATATTGTCAGATTTAAAAAAGCCAAAATGTTTTGCCTTCAAATATAGGTAGGAATTGAAAGAAATGCTGGTGCACAGTAAAGAGACCATTCAGCACATTCTTATGTCACTATAGAAGGAAATAAGGCTGAGAACACATTTCCTTGTGTGGACACAAAGCAATATTAAACCAGGTAAAATTCTATTTTTTCCTAAAAACATATTTTAAAAATTATTTTAATTAAAGAACAACTATAAAACAAAATACACTTTCTCTCCCAGAACTGTACTAATACAACACAGACAAGAATCCTCATGATTGAAAGTAATACTGTAAATGAAATCTTTCCAGTTATAATAACTGAGCTGTCTTTACACTTGAGACTTTCATTTAGTTCCTTCACTACTATCCTCTCAAGTTCTAGTCTCCCCCCCCCAGATTTTCTTTGTTACGGTTCTTCTTTTGTTTTATAACTGAGTGAAGGTGTATACAATTTTGACTATCTCGATGTTTTCATCATCTACCTTACAGTTACGGATATCATCTGTGGTCATTATTCTTGTTTTCTTCATAGAATGAGAGTTGGAAGATGTCGCATGGCTCATCTAGTCCAATCCTTGCCATGTAGGAATACACAGTTACAGCACTCCTGAAAGGTGGATGTCCAATCTCACTTTAAAGATCCCAAAAGAAAGCAAGTCCACCACCATCTAAGGCAGGCTATTTCACTGTTGAACAGTTCTTCTAGTAAAACAATTCTTCGTAATATTCAGCTAGAACTCTTTTCTTGTAATTTGAATGCAGTGGTTCTTGTTCTAGTTTCTGAATCAGCTGAAAGCAAACTTGACATCCCTTCAGATATTTATAGACGGCTATCATGTCACTTCCCAGTGCTTCCTTCTTCATGATAACATACACAACTTCCCAAGTTGTTCTTCATAAGGCTTGGTTTCCAGACCTTTGATCATCTTGGTTGCTCTTCTCTGGATACATTTCAGCTTGTCAATATCCTTTTTGAACTGGACAGAGCAGTGTTACTGCATTTGCTAGCCTGGATTTGGGGATGCTAGATATCATTTTGATATCAATAATTTGGCTTTCTTCCACCACCCCCTCCATGTGTTTGTGAGGCCCCCGGACAAGCACGAAACTAGGCTTGGCAACTGATTGCTGCAATATTCCAACACAATACAGGCAAGCTAGAAGTAGCCAGATTGCCGCTTCAGGAGACCTCCCGGCAAACACTCTATTATGCATGTGCGATACCTACAAAGGACTCCCTGCCCCGAGCAGGCAACTTGACTAGCTGAGCCTTCAACTGTCAAGCATCGTGCATCTGCATACTGGCTACTCCTTTGTTAATTTGGACATAACCCAATCATGTTAAATTGTGACCTTTCCAAGGCTTTGTCTCACGTCCGAAACTCATTGTTTTCCTCAAGTACCGCATAGCCTGTAGTTACATTTCTCTCTATAAAACCCCCTGATTCTGAGACCTTCCTCAGATCGCTCCTGAGTTCCATCCTGCCTTGCCACCGCTTTGCTTGGCGAGCCTTCCCCTCAGTTCCACTGGCTGAGACTGCACAACTTTGGACCCTCACAGTGACCTATCCGGGCTTCAGGACAGGTGTCGTATCACCCAATTCAACAATCCATCTGCAATTCCCTCTATACCACTCCAACCTTTATTTTCTATAGTTATCTGAGTGCGTGTGTTGCATATACTGTTTGTCTGTATTTAATAGAAATCTAAATTATTCTTAAACTCCGGTGTGCTCCTTGGCTTGGCCTGACCCCGTAGACATTGGGTAAAAGATTCCACTGTGTTGCCCTGCCTCTTGCATTGCTAGCTTGTGCTCTCAGCTAATTTCTCCAAACTTAGTTAATTGAGAACACATATAGATGTCCCTCACGGGACCCCAGAAATCAGGGTAACAGCAGGATAGAAGGGGACTACTAGTTCCCTTGATCTGGACACTATACTCTTATTGATGCATTTTTTTTTTTTTTTTTGCCTGTGCATTATACTATTGGCTCCTGTTTAGTTTGTGGCATACAAAGACCCCCCTAGATCCTTTCCATTTTCAATTGTAACCCTGTTTTTGCACTTTCTTCCTTCACTTTTTTCAACAGTCATTCCAAATCTGCCATTTTCTGCTAATAATGTAGAGCCATCTGCATGTCTTAAACTGTTGACATTCTTTCTCCTAGTTCTCACACCCTTTTTCTCCTTATGTGATCAAACTTTCCATATGATGTGTTATATGGGTAAATTAAACAGCAAGGATGATGAAATGCATCCTTGCCTAATACTCATGCTGACTGGAAACCATTCTGTCTCTCCACTCTCCATTCTGACAGTGGCTTCTTGTTCAAAGTATTGATTATGCATTAGGGCAATAAAATGCTGTGGCATACCCATTTCCTTTAGAGCAATCCATAGCTTTTCATCATCCACACAATCAAAGGCTTTGCTATAATCTGTAAAGCAAAGGTTGACATTCTTTTTAAAGTCTTTGGTGTTTTCCTTTAGCCCATGTATGTTTCAATATGATCTGAAGTTCCTGTTCCTTTTCTGAATCCCTCCTGGATGTCTGTACAATGTTGCCAAATCTGCATATACACACATGTGCAAAGAGGGTGGAGAAGTTGTGACCTGCTAAAGTCCCATGGTGTATATGTGGGGCCCACAGACTTTGGTAAGTAGCCCATCCTGGGCATAATGGCAAACTGAGACAACCCATAGTTGTAGCAAAGCCATGGAGTCCTGAGCCTGTCCAGCCAGGTTAGGACAACCATAGCAGGAATGCCTGCTTGCTGTTTTTCAACACCATGCTCAAGACAATCTCAGAAGGATTTCTGGGCATCAGGATGGTTGGCCGCCAGTAGTATCTCCAACCTGTTAGGCTATTGCCTGCTAAAGGCCCTGACAGCTTGCCCCAATTCAGAGGGGTTTCTTTGTGAGGTCTGTAACAACTCCCCCAGCCCAGCTCTTTAGCATAGGCTGAAAGTTCATTGAAAAGCCACCTGAATTCAGCCTCACATACCTCACCTACCCAGGTCTCAATACCATGAATTTTCTCCATTCATGGTCATGTTAAGGATAACTGAGGTCTTACTGAGTGTGGGCCTTGCATTTAGTAAAAGAAACACAAGAAAAGAAAGGCTAGGAGCTATGCCACCAGGCGCTCCAGAAAGAGATTGAGACCAGAATACAAATGACCTGCTCCCATCCATACCCTCCAAATTCTCTGTGTTCTCATCTCCCCTTCCTAGGTGATGCTTAATCTGTTATCACTCTTATGGATCACCCTAATTCTTCTTCCATTCTAGCTTCACACATACCAGATCAGCAACACAGTTTACTCACATTACACAGATACCCTTACACCCTGAATTATAGCCACAGAAGTCTGGAACAGTCTTAACCTGATAAAATTCTACAATCAGAGGCACTAATAACCTGAACTATCAACACATGAGACATCAACTATTCTTCTCCAAAATCTCTAATCAGACCTTGGGTTTCAAAGTCAACACCACCCCACCCTTAGATATTCCTTGCTTTCATCCAGCAGCATCCACCTACTAACTGCCCAGGTAAACCAAACCATTCCTGGTTGAGGCAAATATGCCCTCTATTCACAATGTCCCACTATACCACTCACTTTTCTAGTTGTATCTATGGAACAAAAAGCAAGAGAAATGACCCCTTGTCCTCATAGCACCCAAAGTACTGAAAGAGGTGACCTCAAAGAGGCATCTTTCTTTGGGCTAACTACTATTTAAGGTGAGAGTTCAGTACCACCTTTCTCAGCCTGCCTTCTGTCCAACCCACCTGGAAAAACAGCCAACGGCTGGATGTCCGACCCTCGTAAGACTGGCCTCCAGTTGTTTTAGGCTACCAAAAAACATGCAGCCCTTCCTAACTGCAGTCAGGCTTCTGCAGATACTGTGAAAAAGCTGGGAGTTGTTATTAATCAAGCAAATCTCTCTTACTTGCTTCTCAAATGTTTCTACTTCTGCCACAGTTCTGACTCTCCAGAGATTGCATCAGCCTTTCTTATATCCCTCTCCTTGGGATACCAGTGAATGGCTGGGTGCCAATTACACACAGTGCAGAGCCCTGGAATGTCCTAGGAAACAAAGGCCCATCAGGCTATTTGAGCAGCTGTGAAGGAACACTGTGTATTATGAAGCACTATGTTCTCTTCTTTATCTTGAATCTCCTTTGGAATTTAGACCATGGGATGTTACCACGTCAGGGCACTTGCTATTTATTTATATTTCTTGCATGTATATCCCATCTTTTTCTGAGGATGGGATCTGAGGTAGCTTACAGAAATATAAAACAAGGATATATGTTCACTTCTGGACAAGCTGGAACATGTCCAGAGGAGGGTGATCAAAATGGTGAAGGGTTTGGAAACCATGCCCTATGAGGAGTGCTTAAGCGAGCTAGGTATATTTAGCCTGATGAAAAGAAGTCATGATAGCCATATTTAAATATTTGAAGAAATGTCACATTGAAGATGGAGCAAGCTTATTTTCTGCTGCTCCAGAGACTAGGATATGGAGCAACGGATTCAAACTATAGGAAAAGAGATTTCACCTAAACATCAGGAACACTTTCTTGACAGTAAGAGCTATTTGATGGTGGAATATGCTGTCACAGCATGTGTTAGAATCACCATCTTTGGAGATTTTTAAACAAAAGTTGGATGGCCATTTGCTGGGTGTGCTTTGAGTGTGTGTTCCTTCCTAGCAGGGGATGGGAATCAAGGGCCATTGTGGTCTCTTCAAACTCTATGATTCCATGATTCTGTCCACCTTTGGAACAGTTGAAACCAGTTTGGGACCTTTAAAAGTCACCCCTTCAAGTGTACCTTACTTATGCAGGTAACACCTGTTAATGTAAATTCTGTTGAGCTTCAGAGTAAGAGGCATGATGCATAGTAGAAAAGTGGGAGAGAGTGGAGTGTGTGTAATGGAGGTTAGTCCTATGTGGGCTGTCCTGTAGAGAAAGTTTGAGAAATGTTACCCTGTTCTCTGGGGGTCCCGGGAGGGGTGCTCAAATAACCAAACACTAAACACAACTTTGGGGAAAATTAGCTGGAGCCCTCACTAAAGCTAGCGAGAGGCAGGGTAACGTAGCAGGATCTTGCAACCCAGCATCTACAGGGTCAGGTCAGTCAAGAAGTCAGATGGTTTTAAAATAGTGAAAACGGTATTTTATTGAAAGACAAACAAACAGTAAAGACACCACAATCACACAGCTAACTAAAGAATGAGAAATAGGGATTTTCGGAGGGAAATGGGTGATACGACACCTTTCTCGTAGTCCTGGAGAGATATGAAGACTGAGTTCGTGGATATGGAGTCTCAGTACATGGGACTGAGGGGATGGCTCGCCAGACACAGTGGCAGCAAGGTGGGATGGAACTCAGGAGCGATCCCAGGGGTTCAAGCGGTCCAAGGAAGGTCTCGGAATTGGGGGTTTATATAGAGTGAATTGTGACTGCAGACCATACCTTACTCGGTGAGAACAATGCAATTTTGGAGCGGGACAAAGCTTTGGAAAGGTCAGAGTTTAGCATGATTGGCTTAGCGCCGAATCAACAATAGTGTAACCAGTATGCAAATGCGGAGCGCTCAGTACACCTTTGTGCAGCTACCTGCTCGGGGCAGGGAGGCCTTTGTTAGTATCACACATAAGCAAAAGGGTGTTTGCCGGAGAGGTCTCTGAAGCGACGAACTGGCTCAGTTCGACCTGCCTAGGTGGGAAATGGAATGTCCAGCAATTATCGGCCGTGCCTGTTTATGTGCTTGTCTGGAGGCCTCGCAAACACGTGGAGCGGGGTGGCAGAGGAAGGCCGAATGGTTTGATATCAAAACAATATCAAGTGCTGTCTCCGGGTAGGCCTGGGCCGCAGTAACAGAAAGCTTTCACAGAAGGCATGAAAGCAAAGTTTTACTTGCACATAGTTTGTGCCAGACTCCATATTAAAATGATGAGCTGGAATCATTTCTACATTAGGTCAGGATCAGGATGAATGCACTACTCTCTTGGGTTCTACAGGGCCAATTGGAAAATTAACTTTGTAAATGCAATTACAGCCATTTAAAAATTTTGATTTTTTTTTTTAAAAAAACAGCAATGCAACATATTCTATACTAAATCCAACATACATACAATTGTCCAAACTTCATATATCCAGTGAGGCAAGAATGCAGTACTGAAGCTAATCTTAAATCCTTAAATAAAAAAATACAAAATAGATACAAACACATAATACAAAACCCACAATACTCACTGTTTAACCACCCACCCCAATTCCATAAAATAAATTTCTACTACCTAATTCAAAGTAACAAGGATAGTCACCAAATTCTTATTTCTGGCAATCACAGATCCTCTCTTCTGCAGTCATCTGTCTCTTTCTGAACTGACTGCTAAGTACAGCCCCTTCTTTAGCGTTTCCGCACCCACTGGGCCAAACCCAGGAGGGACTACATAAGCACTAGTCAAGAGCCCACTGTCTCTGGCTTCTTGACCCTGACTAATTCTTCACTAGTTTACTAGCTCTACAACAAGGTAACAGTTGCGTGAACAACTGAAGGCCACCCTTAAACACCAATTTAAGAAAACATCTCAGATGAGATGCAGGATTGTAACTCTGACATTGCCACTTTTCTTCTCCTGTATGATTTTTAACATCCTTGCCTGAAGAGCTTTGAAAGCTGAGTTTTGAAAGCTGATGTAAAATGTATTTTGCCATAATAAAGGCGACCTGTATTTTGAATTTTGTTGATTTTTCTGTATGACAGCATGGCTACTCCTGAATATGGCAACAATTACTACATTTTCCCAAGATTAGAGGTTTTATCAAGATGTGCAAAACTAAAAACATGCAAATGCCAAATCAGATTTTTTTCAAAAAAAATCTAACCATTGCAAATCAATTGTTCATTGTCCCATTTATTGCTATTAACATCGGTAATTTTTGTCCTCCCCCTCTTATCATTTTGCTCTCACAAGTCTTCAGCATCCAGACTGTTTTGAAGTTGTAACTTGAAAGTGTGCCTACTGGAGTGTGTTGTTTGTACCCATATTAGACATTTTAAGTTCACTTGGCTCCCCTGAGATTCATATTCTCACCTTTGGTTCAAAACTCTGTTGGTGGGAGAGACTGAAAGGGACATCATGAAGCAAATCATATTGTGCGGTTTTTTTAGTAGACTTCCCAGGAATCAGGATTAGGGAGATCTTGTAGGTTTACTATGAATAGAAAGCAGCAAAACATGGGCTGTAAAATCATGATCAGGCAGACAAACCTGACACCATGTTGGGGATAATGGCAACAAATCTAATATTGAGGTGTCAGCAGGCCTCCAGGGTGCTTGAAGCTTCACAAGTTCACTGAAAAGTTTTCTAGCTTCGAAGTAAGATTAGCTCCTAGATCCTGAACTCTGAGAAATTTCTTAAGAATACTCACATTTTTAAATATCTGCTGACATCTTGTTCAATATGCACACGATTGTAACATACATTAATTGGCACTGATATCAAAATCAAACCGACAGAGGGAGAATTCTGACAGTGAATGTGAGAAAGAAAGGTGGGTCAATCGAAGACACCCTCCAGGTAAGACTATGTTATTTGTCAGGCTGTTCCTGTGGATAATAAGCTTAAGTAGAAGCTGGAGTTTTCTCAGAGAACACAATAGCTAGAAGCCCACCAGTGCGCTGATTGATTTATGTCCATCCCCTGTACACCTGAACTTTTTCTTCTTTCCTCATAGCACCCACAATAGACAGCTGTTACAACATCCATCCTGCCTTTGTCACCCAAACACTGCAAACATTAGTGGGTTGGTAGTCCATTGTATGTATTGCAGCTCCCATTGTTCCACACCTGGAACTGCACATATCTTCCACTGCCACAGGCTATTTTTTGGGTACAGATACCCCTGATTTCAGGCTGTCCAGTGCAGTCTCTCACTAATCGCTGATACGCCAGCTGAGCCCCTTCCTGGAGCTGGAACACCTAAAAACAGTGGTGCATGCACTGGTAACTTCACGGCTTGACTTCTGCAATGTGCTCTACATAGGGCTACCCATGTGCTTAATCCAGAAACTTCAATTAGTTCAGAATATGGCAGCCAGGTTGGTCACTGGTAGACCTAAAACTGACCACATAACACCAATTCTGAAGTCTTTACATTGGCTGCCTATTAGTTTCTGGGCACAGTACAAGGTGTTGGTTCTTACCTTTAAAGCCCTTCATGGCTTGGGGCCAGCCTACCTGGGGGATCACCTTCTCCCATATAATCCACCCCGCACACTAAGGCCCTCTGGGAGGAATTTACTGCAGCCAGTCAGAACTAGGTTGGCTGCGGTTACCCAGAGGACTTTCTCTTCATCGCTCCCAAGATATGGAATGGCCTGTCGGAAGAGACCTGGCATATTACCAGTCTTGACAGCTTTAAAAGAGCAGTCAAGACCGATTGCTTCCGACAGGCCTTCCCAGACTAGCATTTCCATCTCCTCCCATCTATTGCCTTGCTGCTTTGCTAATAGTAATTGATGGATTGTTAATTGCTGTGTATTTTAAGGAGTTGGTTTAGGTGGGTTGGTGGGTGGGGAGGATTGGGTATGTTTTTAATGTCTTTTAATGTATAATGTATTTCATGTTGTTCGCTGCCTTGAACCATGTGGAGAGGTGGGATACAAATAATAATAATAATAATAATAATAATAATAATAATAATAATAATAATAATAATAATTCCAAACACTACTCTTTCCATCCAATTCCTAACCGAGAACTGTCAGGTTCCTACCTAAGCCACACTGCTGCTTCTCTCTACTTTTCTCTGGATCTGGTAATCACCCGCATTGCTCAATGTCTCTATCCCATTTTCCTCCCTTCTCTTCAGCTACCTCTTATGAAATCATGTGTGTGTTTAAATTGTTTTGTGTGTGTGTGAATTCATTTAAAAAAAAACCCCACATTTTAGTTCACATTTTATTATTTGGCTGATGTTTTTCCTGTGTAAGCCTATAAACATAGGTAGAAGAGATCTCACTGAATTGTTCCCCTCTTGCAAGCCTCCTAAACTTTGAGCTGATTCATTCCCCACCTTTGCAAAGAGATATTGACATTGCAGATTGGCCCATGTGACACCTATGTTTTGGGGTGACAAAGTCTTGATGCTGGGGTTGGACTGGGAGGTGCTACTTAGCTACATGACTAAGTAGTTGACTTTGAATCAGAGCCAATGTATTTATTTAATTTCCCTGGTAAGAACTTATAAACAATAGGTATGCTTTAAGTTCCTAAAATGAGACAACCTTTACATCACATGTGTGTTTACTTCTTTTTGATTACAATTGTCTTTTGGTTAACTTGACATGAATTGTCTTGAATTCTAGTCACTTCTCAAAGCATTCCAGCAGTCATTTGCATCAAAAGGAAAAAAAAAAAACTCAAACAATACAATCATTACTACCTTGTGACTTAGCCTTCCTTTGAAGTTCTTATCACAGCCGTATGCTATTCATTCCTGACTTTAGGTGGAAAAAAGTTTGTTTGTAACTTACATTAACAGCAGTGTGTGAAAAGATCAGAGGGGGCAAAATGCAATGAAACAGAAGCCTTTTTCACCTTACAAAAATATAGGACCTTGATACCACTTTGTTTCCAAGGCATTTTTAAAGTACTAATTGAGTGTCCAGACACAATTGGCTGGACACCCAGTGGAGGTAAATTGATACATACAATTTAATCAGTACACGGCATGTTTCCAACCCCCGTTTCAATGCTTTCTGCAAATTACCGCTAACCAAAAATAAAAACAATCCAAAATATACCTTTTATAATCCTGGATCTTCTGTGTTTTAAAACTAATATTTCTAAGCTTTGATAAGAGTTCCATGGTTTATGTTTGTATTTTTAATACTGGTATTTTTGGTGGTGGACAGGATAATAACAACTGCTTGAATACAGATGTGCTTTCATGTATTTGCAGCTCTGTATTGACTTCCTCTCTAAAACAACCTGACACTTTCTACACAGTCTGAATGTTAGGACTGTATGTTGTGTGAAAAACCCAGAATACAATAAGACAATAAGCTGCTGTGGGTCCCATTTTGGGAGAAAGGCAGCACAGAAATTCAATAAAGAAATAAGTGAACATGATTTGAAGGAAGAAAGCTTGATGCCTGAAACAGAGATAGGAAAACATAGTCCAGAGTTGTGAGCATATGTGGGTGAGCAGATGTCTCGGGACTCACTACTCCCAATTTTGATATAATGACCTAAAACTCCCCTGAGATCTGAAAATGATTAAGAGAGTTGTTTACTTTGAAAGCTTTCAATAAAGAGAAGCATTCTGGAAAAAAAGCCCAGAGATTGGAGCTGATTGATGTCAATTTCAGACCTGTACACTAATAAATTGATAAGAAAATATAAAGGTTGCAGAAGGTGGACAGTGTGTGTCAGCAGAATGCTCTTCTATATCTTTAGATTACAAAATAGATGAATGGAAGCTCAAAAGTTGTTTCTGGATAAATATTTTGGGACGTTATCTATCCAAGTTCTGTTCTAGCAACCATTTTCATGTTTTTGTAGGTGTTCCATTTTATTCTTGTTACAACTTCTCAACATTCTTCTTGATTATAACCCATTGAGAATTATATGTCCATCTATTGGTCTTGTCCCATGAAGCTTTCATTCCATAGGAACAACCACTTTATCAGATCTAACAATTTGCCAATGAAGTAGTGAGCTTCCTTCATGGAAATAAATGTTTAATAGATCAGATGGTAGGTTCACCCTAAGACCTGGGTGACTTGGAGGTCTACCTGTGATGCCAATACCTCTGTTCAAAGGTGGGGCATTATTAGTTTAATATTAGAAGGCCTGCGAGAGGGGGGTAACCTAATGAGATCTTTGACACAGGGTCTTGTGCAGGGAAGAGCTAGCCAGAGATCCAAAAGTAAACTAAAATATGTTTTATTAGGGAGTTGATCATTCACTCAAGATCTCAAACAGTTACACAACCACACAATTCTAATTGAAGGACAAGAGAAGAGAGATTTTTAGAAAGCGAGATGTAGGGAATGGGTGATATTTAGCACTCTCAAAGAGCAGGAAAGAAGCAATGATATGGCTTGGACTCATGTCTAAAGACAGTGCACAATTGGAGATTGAAGTAGTAGAGTGGTGACCAGCAATCAGTGTATTGTGAGCTGCCTGGCCAAAACTGGGTGTTTTTATATATGATTTCTGCCTGGAGGGCAAGAGTGTGAATTGCTCTCCAGCCTAATAAACAGTGGAGTTTGCAGAATGGACAATGGAGTCCAGGATGAGCTAATGGTCTTAACCTTAGGTGAGAAAGGGCTAATGGCTGTCTGATAGCTCAGTGCTTGTTGAGCAGGTTTGAGGAGAATAGGGAAGTTTGCAGGTTGAAGGAAAAGGAAATAAGACAATCAGCTGTTTGGTGAGAATCTCCTGGTCACTATTGTCCCCAAAGGCAGAGTCATTAAGGCTAGCTTAGGCCTATTATCTCTGGAGTTACCTAGTGATTTCCTGACTATATGTCCTGGCTACGCCTAGCGGGGGTTTCTGAACTAGTTAGCAGCACATGTGTTCAGCCAGTTTCTTCCTTTTGCCCAGCATGGCCATTCAGTCACGCTGGGTATATGTTATATTAAAGCCAATTAATATATTTTGCCAAGTAAATCATATTTCAGCAAGGAGTGGGGGGTGTATGGCCTGGTGGAGGAAAACTATTTACAAGATCATAGCATTTTAAAGCAATTTTTATTGAAACCATGGATGCCTTGCATTCACCTTTTTTAAATTCAAAACAATTAAAGGCAGCCCTATTAGGATTAGTGCAGCTCTTACGCATGATTAAATGATGTGCAAACTGCAGATCTCTAACTGATCAGCTAGTGATCACTTTTCACTTGGATTTAAAATTTTCCCTGCAGAGAGGATGGTTTGTTTTTCTTTATTAATAATTAGAAAGAGGAAGGGGTGGTTGCATTTGATGGAAATACTAGCACGATCAATCCTTTGTGTAATCTCTATAACAGTGGCTGCAGCTGCCTCAGTGTCACTCTCATGAACATCCGCAACAGCCTTGTGTGCAGCTTGTAAGGAAAGAAAGGTATTTTATTGTTTATATATGCAGGAGATGCAGGGATGTCCCAAGACTTGGCTCTTTATCCCTTGTGGCAGGGGGAAAAAAATACTTCTATGTTCTGTGGAAATATCAGAAAGGAGATGGATCAACTTCCGTGGCCTACAATACCAACCCACAACCAATGGGGAAAAGAAGCCATGTTGAAGACCCTGGGTGAATTTGACCAAAGGGCCATGTAGTCCAACAAGGATGTATATGTATGTATATATAAAATTTACTTAAATTATTTACTGAATTATATATAATAAATAATTATTTAAAAGCAATTTCTAGTACATCTACTGAACAATCACCATCCATGAAAATAAGAGGTTTTTTATTCTTATTCTATGAGGATGTCTACACTGACGTCTTTTGGCTTGGTCTGATGGGAAGAACTGGAAGATTAAAACTCTAATAATGGCCACTGATGAAGACAATAATGTCAAAACACATCTGGTCTTTATGCTACTGAAGGGTAAACAACAATCTATGGTCATTGATCTTCCTCTAGTTAAAGAGTTCTGCCCAATGGACCTTCATGTCTTTTGTGCCTCTCGGGTTGTAAAATTTTATGGACTATTTTTTTTTAAGATGTGAATTATTGATTGTTTGATAGATCTACTGGCAGGTGCCTTATTTGCCTAGCAGATAACAATAACACTTCACATTGGATGTTTGATTCCATTACAACATCCCCAACACATTTACCCATGAACCTCTTTGTCTCTCTTACCTTCTCCAGGTTAGCTCAAACTCTCAAGAAAATATGGGGAGCTAGAAACTCACCACTTTGCAGCACACAGCATAACATTTGTCCCACAGCATAACATTTGTCCTACAAGTAACATAGTCACATACTCTGTACATACACAGAATGGCTCCATTCTACCTTGTTGGATTTCTATAATGACAGCTCTAGTTTTTTTAAAAAAAACATTTGGTTGATTTACTGGAAAAGCTGAGGAGCATTTCACTTAACTTTTGTGTGCGAAACAAATGTACTGTAGTTTCCTAATAGGTCTAAACTTGTGTTACCACACCAATACACCCTCATTCTGTGGAATGTACTATTTTCCTAATTGGACCTATTTCATGAAACAGATGTTTGAAAGTGTAGTGGCTGTATGCATATTCCAGGTCAAGAGGACCTCAGAATAATCAGGTCATGAGTTCAGAGAGGATTAGGTGGGAAAGCTTGATGCTAATAGACTTGGAATAATCCTTTCTAAAATCTGTAATTTGCGAGCACTCCTGAAAACAATAGCAGATGAAACTGCCCAAATGAGGCAATCAGGAACTGTGAGTATACCCTAAAGAGATCTTCCCTATTTACTTTACCTGAGCAAAACATGAAGAGCTTCTCAGGACTCCCATCAGTGTTTGTCATTTAAAGTTAAGGCAATCAGCCCATTCCAGACCCCTTTGTCAGTTTTGCGGGAAAACCACTATGCTACTCTCAGACTCACTGTCTCAGTCGCTCTTGTTCAACCTTCTGCTTCAGGATTGGTCACTATCATCCATTCAACCCATTTTTTCTCCATCCAACCATTCTTTCCACATTTTCTAGCAGCCTTGTATGGTTCTTGAGAATGTCTGATTTCTTGTGTGTTTGCTAATTCCTAATGAAAGACTCTTTTAACTTTCAACTGGAGTCATCTCTGCAGTTAGTGCTGATATACACAAATGAAAAGATCCTGCCATTAGGCTCCTCTCACAGGCCTTCTTTGAGCTATTATTTCCCAAATTCTAAGGAGGTGCTGGCATTGCACATGGACCTCAAAGTCCTCAACCTTTCAGGTAAAACTAGGTACAAAATAATCCAGGAATTTTAATCTGGTTTGTACTGTGATTTAACATTTTGGATTCTTCTAGTGCTAGCCTTTTATTTCCAAACACTTACTTATATGTCGATGTTACCCTGTATTCTGGGGGTCCTGGGAGGGGTGCCCAAATAACCAAACAACAACAGAAGATGGGGAAATTAACTTGAGCACTCTCTTAAGCTAAACGAGAGGCAGGGTAACTTAGTGAGGATCTTGCAACCCTGTGTCTACAGCGTCAGGTCAGAAGAGCAGTCAGATAAGTTTTAAAAGTAACAAAAATGATAGCTTTATTAAAGGACAAACAACAAATAAGACACCACATGCACATAGCTAACTTAGAAATTAGAAATAAGAGCTTTCGGGGGAAAATGGGTGATACGACACCTTATCTTGTAGTCCTGGAGGGAAGCGGAGGTTGCAGGGGAGGAAATTTAGCATGGCTTGCTGAGGGGAGTTCTTCAGACAAACCGACAGCAAGGTAGGATGAAAGTCCAAAGTAGTCCGAAGCAGTCCAAGGAGGACTTGGAATCGGCGACTTTTTATAGGGTAGATTGTGCCTACAGGCCATGCCATGCTTGGTGAGAACAAAGGAAATTTGAAGCGGGACAAAAGTGTTGGAAAAGGTCAGGTTTTACATAATGAGCTTAGCGCTGGGTGACAATAGTATAGCCAGTATGCAAATGGCTCAGCATAAAGAAAGTGCCGGCTCTCGGCCAAATGTCTTTGTGTAAAGTTGCACTTAAGCAAGGTGTGTCTGCAAGAAAAGGGTCCCTGAAGCAACGGAGAGGCATTAAGCTGCCTGCCTGAATGAGGATTGGAATGTACATCCATTAACGGCCGCTCCTGTTTACATGCTTCTCCGATGGCCCTTGAAAACACGTGGAGCAGGGTGACAGGGAAGGTCAAGTAAAGACCAAATAAGTTTGATATCAAGAGATATCTAGTGCTATCACCGGGCATATCATAACCATAGTAACATCGACAAGTTATCCAATTGTTAATTCATTGGGTCTATTCTAGTTGGGACTATTTAATATGACCCCAGCTGTTATTGTCCTCATCTACAAAGCAACAGGTCATGGCACTACTGGGCTATGTTGTTGTCAACAGAAACACAATCTAATGGAAAATATGTATTTTGGAGGAATGTAATACAGGAAGATTGATTATTCTTTTTCTATTCATTTTTCAGTTGGGTTTACAACTTTGCCAAGGAAGAGGATACTTTTTGTTTTCTTATCACAAATAAGAAACAGGAAAGATCTGTTGAGTTTGAAGACAGGTGGAGGAGGAAATACAGCAGATATGAGCATAAAATCGAACCCAGTGACTGCTGCCACTCTCGTCTCACGAACATCCACCACAGCCTTATGAATAGCCTGAAGGGAAAGAACAATAAAATTAATGTTTTCACATGATGTGGAGAAAAGTCTGCTCATGCTTTTTCCTCCCTTTTAAATGAAAATGGATAAGGTCTGCTGGGACTGACATTCAACTAAACTGGGCCTTCAGATGTGATGGAGGCAAAGCTACTAAGGAAATAGTAAACAGAGTCCAGAACCCTCTTGGCATTATTTTTTTCCCATCACAGAAAACAAAAGATTCAGCTCTCAGGTGTGTAAACAGAGTCCTACAAGTATAACGTACCCCACCACTGTGATAAAAACAGTCATGATTAAAATTTTACCATTTCACTTTTTCAGCTAGTCTTAAAATTTCCCACTTTCTCTCTCCTCCTTTTACCTCCCCCTTTATACTCAGCTTACATCAGTCATTGCAAATTGAATTCAAAGTGCTAAGTTTTAATACAACTATTGAACAGACCATTATGTTGTTTTGGATGCCGTGTAACTGTTTGTCAGTGTCCTCAATGTATTACTTGATTCACTGGGACTGCATTGCTTATTCTTCATTTCACAACTGGACAATAGACCAACATATTAGCAGACATGCATCTGGTTGTGCAGCTTTGGTATACAGAAGAAGAGTAGTGTACAGCAACTACTTTCTAAGTCTGCAAGTATAGATCCACACTCCATATATACACTATATAGTATCTTGGCCAGAATTTAACTATCTTATTTAGAAGGTAGGTTCTGAGCCAACAGGTCAGAGAGAGGCGGACACTCTGGCAATGGAAGATGAAACTAGAGAAGTTATCAAAAGAAAGAAAAATATATGCTTTGAAAGGAGGTTGGACACTGACTGCTTGAATTATGTATACTGGTCTCTCAAGTGGTAACTCACCTTGTATGGTATTTCAGGATGAGACATGGCAATAGTGGGCAGTAATGACACCAATGAACTTACTTTTGAAACCATCAGTTCACCTCCTTCAACAATTCCAGACAGATCAGCATTACAACTGAAGACTTTTGTCACACCCACTCTCTGGAGCAAGTCTTTGACATCATAGGATGTAGACAGAGAAAATTTTGGAATGTATAGGTATACTTTCCTGATTAAGAGAAAAAGATGTGATGTTATTTAGATCTCACCCAGCAGTATAAAAGATATTTTTGGTGTCAAAGCTGCGATAGGTCTCATGGATTCTTGGTATTACCTAATGGTCAACCTCCTCTGCATGTGACACTGGGACTACACCACAATAAGAGGAGAAATAATGAGGAGGAAGGGCTAGGATCCAGAACACATTCCTTTGAGAATTCTCTTGGCTTAGGAGCAATAAATGATGTGGAGAGCAAAGTCCCCCCCCAAAAAAAAGGAAATTGCCTTAAAAATTTAGACTTAAATCCAATAGTTAGTTCCAACTAGGTTAGATCCATTGAATCAAATGTTGAATGGTAAGTCAATAGATATAAGACATCACATTGATCCAGTAGGTCTGCTTTAGTTGGGAGTAGCAATTAGGATTTAGGCTGAAGTCAGAATATTTGTCCACCTAATTCAGCATTGTCTGTGCTGCGTGACAGAGGTTCTCCAGGATCTCAGAGAAGGAGCTTTCCCAGCCTTACTTAATGATTGATACTGGGACTGTTTGTGGGCAAGCCACGTATTCCACCTATGAAGTGCAGCCCTTCTTTTCTGCACTCTTTCACTGCATATACAGCAGCGTAGATATAATTTTCTACTCCTCTCAAATTCCAGTGGAGTTAACACCCAGAAACTTCCTAAATATTAGGTCTCTCAATGGTAGCACTGAGATCGCTTGTACTTACATGCTTATATGTCTTTTCACAATCACTATCCAACAAATATTCAACACAAACAGTCATAGAAATGATTTAGGGAGTATAAAGGAGAAAATTCAGAAGAGTGACCATAAGGCCTAAATGAGGTGGAACCACGCTGAAGAAAAGATTTTGCTTAGCCACAGGAAAGGCTATAAGTTCTAGGTGCTTTTGAGTTACATTAAACATGTACAAAACATTCTGAACTATTTTCCAAAGCATCTTGACATGTTCTGGTGATATGATAATAGCCAGAACAGTTAAATATGATATAAAGAACAAGTGTGATGTATATAATTTGGAAATAATGTCTTCTCCATATTGAGGACTTTGTATGTAAATCATAGCCGTTTGTTTCTCAGTTGTTGCACTTGCATTATTTTTCTTCTTTGTAAGAATCCTATACAAAGCTGGTCTAATTGCATGTTCTGGGTGGAACAAACTATCAAACTTGTCCACCCAGCATGTAACTGGTTGTTACATAAACTGCTGAATTGTGTCTACTATCCAATGCTGTTAATGAATCTGAAAGCATTCAAAAAATGCTCATTCCAATGTAATTGATATAAACTGTGAGTTTAAACAAATTCCTTTCATTACCCTTTAAACTACGTAATTAAACCATGAGGGTGTTTCACAAATTATTAGAAGAAGGCAGAGTAATTATTTCAGTCTCACTATAGAGATCACTGAGGTATTATCTGATAGATATTATTCATTGTCAATTAGAATATATCCAATTTTGTTCTAAAGGAAATATGCAAGTGTAGTATGCAGGAGCCTGTCTCCCTCCTCCCTTGATCTGTTCAGCTGGAGATACCTCAGGAAAAAACAGAGAGATTCATCTCCATGTGCTCAGTGAGTGGTTTGTTGTTGTTGTTAGCAATAGCATGTGTATTTCTATACCGCTTATCAGCTAAGTGCTCTCTAAGCAGTTTATAATATGTTAGCTAATTGCCCCCAACAAGCTGGATGCTCATTTTACCGAACTGCAGAAGGATGGAAGGCCGAGTCAACCTGGAGCCCAGCAGGATCTAACTTACAACCTTGTGGTTGCAGTACCAACATTTAACCACTGCGCCACCAGGCATCCAGTTGTTGTTGTTGTTGTTCAGCCTGTTGATATACTTTGATGACTTTCTTTCAGGTGCACCATATATCTTTCATATCTTTAATACATATATTTAAAAAACCCAAATACAAATAGAAATGTCAAATTAAAAATAAAAGGACAGCACATCATAACACCATAATATCTACATAAAACTATCCTAATACATTCTAACTTTTGTATATTGCTTAAAGCATATACATTCCACAATAACTGTCTATAAGCTGGAGCTGAAAATCTCATTCCATTTGCTGGACTGAGAAGAAACCAAAGGACCAAGCTCAATTAAAAAAAAAGAAAAAGAAAAAAGAATTTAGAAGTTGATCAGAACAAAAGGGAGGGCCACTGTGTCTATTGCAGATATGCCTCCAAAACAACTGAGTGTACTACCTCCACTAACAAACAGATGTACACTTTGGCACAGTTTAATATTATCCCATCCACTGAGCACTTGTAGACACATCTCCCCCTTCTCCTGGGGATTCCGTTGAGTGCTCTTCAGTATTTGCCTCTTCTAGAGCTTCCTGCATCTCTAACAACTGGCAGTGTTGGATGGGCCTGATGGGATGTGGAGTTCAATGACAATTGAAGGGCAGTATTTCCCCAACTGTCTTTTAGACAATAGGAATTAATAACACAGCAGCAACATTTTAAAACAGCACATAGAAAAGGCTTACATGTATTTAAAAGTTTTTGCCCATTTGGACAGATGTTCTTTTACCAAACTGTTCTCCACTTGTTGCACTTTCCCTTCATCTGGAAGAATGAACAACACTGCAGCATCTCCTTTGGATGGAATTTCCACCACTGTGCAAAACAGATTGTTATCATGGAGAAAGTTGTAATAGCTTTCTCGAAACATCATATTGACTTTTACCGTTGTGTTTGCATTTACAAAAAAATCTTCTTCATGGATTAAATAAGTACAGAAAAGTTCATCCCAGAAAGTTTAAGATACAAAGAAAAGACAACCACATTCTTTTAAGGCCAAGATTCAGATAAACAGATGTGTCTATTTTTGTGGCATATAGAATTGTATGAGTGTGATAAACATAAGACAACTTGTAAAAAATAATAATCTGGGATTGACTTCGGTTCTGAAACATGGCAGCATGAAAAGAAGCCCTTCTGCAGTGTTAGCAGGGGACTGTTGCATCTAGTGGCAGGAATTAGTCTGGAGATGATCCTGTCTGACTTAATCTTCTCCCTGGCACAGAAGAAACAATTGTAGTTCCAGAGAACCATTGCCTCTTCTAGCTTTCTGCTGTTTGAGCTTCATCAGCTGAAGTGGACATCCGGGAGGGAATCAGAATGACCATGGCCACAAGAATGCAGCCAGCTTAGGCTGACACTAATGGCACTGCCAGACCTTCTAAATAACCTAGAAGAAAGAGCCTTGGAATGTCTTCTTATATATGACAAAAAATTCTACAATCTAAAGTAGAAGCTGTTGGACAAAACAGCAAGCGGTAAGTTGTGTTATATTCTACTTGGTGTTTGGTGAAGTCTGCAATCTGTGAACTTCCTTTGAAAAGATTGAATTTGTAATTAGCCATATCCAGCAGTTTAGAATGTGTCAGAGGAGGCACATTGGGGGCTGGGAGAAAAATTGAAAACCAAAACGGAATTCACAGAGAAAAATAGTATAAAGAGAGAAGTAGAATTAGAATGACCAGATCATAACTACTGAGATTCAATCAGCTTGATAGACTAAAGCATGTCCAATGATAAGAGAAGTAAGGACAGGAAGAAACTACAGTGAAGCAAATGAGTAAAGAGGAAGAAGGGGAAGAGAACCGAAGTAAAACAAAACAACCAAGTTAAACCAAGTAAGAAATAGGGAAATAATTAACAAAAAGAAATTAAACAATTACAAAAAGGAAAAAGGCTGGGAAAAGTTGTGAACAAAAAAGGACAAATGATAGTGGACAGCAGAAAAATGATGGAGAGGGAGATCATGGTGGACTGTATTTGATTGTGTCCACCTTCTCCTTTTCCTTCTCTTTCCCTTGTTTTGTGTGGCCCTGAAGGTCTAACAACTACTTTTCGATTAAGTAAGATGAAAAGCAGAAAATATACTGAAGACACATTTACGTTACAGTAGGATAGATGAGATCAGTGAAAGACTGGAGCTTCACGAAAAATATGAACAGTCAAAATGCAACACTAGAAACTAAAACTGTAAATACATTACTCAGCTAGATTAGACCTGTATGTTTCTCTCTGCCCACCCTTTATTTGCATTTACTTAATTTGCTTAAATAATTACATTATTTAAAACTTGGTACCTTTTATCAAAAGACATCAAAGATAAGAATTGCGTGAGCTGTCAAATTTGACATATAATGGAATGTGAATTGGAACTTGCGGCTTCAAGACACCTTGCATTTGGGGTGCCTTAACTTTTTAATTAATTTTTGACTTATTGACTGGGATTTAAGCCCCTCCTCCTTTTTGGAAGATATCTCTTGTATGTCTTGCTATTTTTAATTTTTCTTTCTCTCTTTTTCTTTTTTCTTATATCAATTTTGAATGACAAACAGCAACAACAAAAACAACAACAACAAGCAGGAAGGAAAGAGACTTCTTTTACCCAAAAGAAAGGAACCTAACAGAAAGTTTGTTTTGTTTAGAGCTATCACAAATCTTATCAATCTCAGCTGGTAAGCCAATTGATCAAGGAAAAGGTATACTAGAAATATAAAACTATTTCTGAGACAATAGTGACATCGGTTGGATGAAACTGTAACTACACTAATCAGAGAAAGATGCAAAAGAGGGAAAGAGAAGGGAGGGGCAGAAAGTGGAGTGAAGGAAGAAAGAGAAAGAAAAAGAAGAAGAGAAGGAGAAAGTAATTTTTAAAGGAAGGTAAAGAGAAGAGAAAGAGAAGGAAAAAGTAATTATTAAAAGAAGGAGAAGAAAAGAGGAAAAAAAGAAGAAGAGAAGAAGAAGAAGATGAAGAGAGAGAGAGAAAGAAATATGGAAGCAAATATTCAAGAAGGAACATTATATATATATATATATATATATATATATATATATATGAATACATTTGTAAAATAAGAATAATAAGAAAAGGAAGAAGCCAAAAAGACACAACAATGTAATGCATATATCTTTTTCATTTTTTGTCTCTTTTAGTTTTTGTTTTGTTTTCCAACCTTTTCATTTTTTCAAATTTATGAGCAAAAAATAAGGGAAAGGTCACTTTAATTTTTTCAAAATTTAAATATTTAAAATTTACAAAATTTATTTCTTCAAAATTTTCATTTTTTTTAGTTTTGTTTGTTGATAGTGCATATCTTATCTTTTCTCTTTTTTCTCTTTCTCTTTTTTCATCCTTGGTCTTTTTTTAATTGTTTAGTTCACTTAATGTTTGTATTGCAAGATTAGAGAACATAGAAATTTAAATTCAGTTTTTCTCTTTTTCCTTGTCACTTGTCCTCTGAATAATTTTATCGTTTTTTCTTATTTTTTGATTTTTGAATAAGTGATTTTTGGAATAACTGATATTTTATACAAATACATTTATTTAACACAAAACGTAGGCTTAATTTTTTATCCCATTTTCCCTTCACATTTTCTCTTTGAAATAACTGCAATAAATTTAAATTTATTAAGAAAAGTGAACCCTGGTAAATAGAAGAGAAAATGAAGGTACAGAAAATGTATACCAGAGGAAAAGAAAGACAAAGAGAGAGGGGGAGGGAGAGAAGATAAGTAACAACACAGTGTGTTCACACAACAGCATCAGAGCTTAATTTGAAATCATCAGAAGCAAGTTAAGAAAAGAGAAGTCAGATGATGCAACTAGGCTCTGGTATTAAAAATGACATAAAGTCAGAACTGCAATGGAAAATGAAAGCTGTATCAGTCCTTAACTCAAATGTCTTCAGGTATAAAACAAATAGTACAAAAAAGTTCAAGATTTAGAAGAGAAAATGGAAAAAAATAAACAACAAAAAGAGAAAGATCTTGAACAAATATTAATGTGACAAATGAAGCCCCTGTCAGAGCTGCTGATGACGAGCAGCAGCTGTTGGTCCCTGTGGGTCTGGCTGGAGATGAGTCCTGCAGCTCAAGAGCTCCCCCTGCTGCCACGGACCAAGCAGGCTTGGATGTTCCTCTACCTGTTCCTTTAGGGCAACAGGGATCCAAGCTGTGATCCCGAGGAGACCCTGGAGCCTGCATCAATCAGCCCACAGGTGGAGACTCAAGAGAACTGAGCAAAGGGACGCTTCCTTGATTAAGTTCACCTGTGGCTGGGCTATATAACTGCCTGCCTGGAAGCTTTCCTTTGCTTGTGGCAAACTTTCTACAAGCCCTTTCCTTGCTTCCTGCACCTGATACCTTGGATTGACCTCTTGGTTCCTGGCCTCTGGATTTTGGACTCTGACTACAGCTTTTGCTTCTTGCTCAGACTTAGGTAAATGGACTGCCTATGAGTAATTACTTGCTTTGACTCCTCACAGTGGGATTCTGCTATCTCTCCCTCTCCCTTCTCTTGCCACCTAGGTCTCTGACCTTGACAGTTAGATTTAATAGCTCTTTCAGATGCAAGACAGAAAGAATATTGCTGGAAGGTCCAAGCATAGAAGAGAAAAGGAATAAAAATATGTGTGAAAAATGGTTATCAGTGCATTGGCTCACTTTATTGAAAAAGAAGAGAAAGAAAAAGGAAAAGATATGGACCATGCTTTCAGGATTAATTCTAAAATTTTAAGGCAAAAGAAATTACCATGAGACATCATAATCTATTTTACCAGAAAATTTATTTGAGATGAGGTCCTACAAATGAACTACAACTTTACAATGAAAATCAAGGAACAAGAAATTCTCATTTTAAAGGATATTCCAGCAAGAATTTTGAAAAAAAGAAGAGATTATGAATGTCTGACCATAAAATTGAAACAACAGGATATCTACATCAGATGGGAAAAACTGGAGGAGATTTCATTGTACTATAAACAGAAAAGATATACCTTAAATACAGTTCCAAAAGCAAGAGAATTTTTCAGAAAATACACAAAAGATATTGTGTATCAATCAGGTGGGAAAGAAGAGAATAAAGACAATAATTTGGATAGTTTTGATCAAGGTCCAGAAGAGGATGAAAAGAAGATAAACAAATAGATAAAGAAGAAGAAGTAATAGATAAGAAGAAGGAACTAAAGATAGTGATTAAGAAAGGAGAAAGATGAAAGAACAAGTGGAGAAAAGGGGAAAGGATAAAAAAAGAAGAAAGCAACAGAAGTAAGGTGTTTATCATGAAATATGTAAAGTTTGAATGTGTAAAAAAAAGGAAATTAAAATTCATTATTTAAAGTAGCATCTCCATGAAATAATATGTTTACAAGAAATCCATATACAAAAATAGATGAAAATTCAGACAAGAATTCATGGCTTTGGCAGAGAAAAAGAGCAGAGGAATTGCAATGTACATAAAAGTGACTTTGATACCAGAACTGAAATTTACAGATCCAGAAGGAATATTTATTGGAATACAAATTCAATTACAATACAGGAAAATTTTACTGGTAGAGGTTTATGCCCCAAATGAAGATAAAGCACTTAAAAAAACAACAACTAGAGAAGGAAATCTTGGATTACCCTTATGAGAATTATATTTTTATGTGTGATTGTAAATGAATAATATCACAAACCCAAGGTAGAAAATTGGAGAAATTAATAAAATCCTCACAAGGAAAATTCCAAACATTTCCTAATATGATAGAACAATTTGGTTTGATTGACCTCTGGAGATTTCAACATGGAAAAACAGCAGAATTCACTTTCCTTTCTGAGTGTCACAATCTTTAGCAAGGGTTGATATGTTCTTTATTTTGAAATCTCTTGTTCATCATATATATATATTTATATATATATGGAAAATCTACCAAGAATACGGTCGGATCATAATCTAGTATCATTAAGTCTGAAAGGGAAGAAGAGTTTCTACAATTGACAATTGGATGAATTATTACTAAAGAAAACTTCAATACTTAATGAGGCAAAGAAAGAAATCAAAAATTGTTTTGAAACTAATCTAAATGGTGAAGTCAAAATTAATACAGTATGGGATGCAGCTAAGGCAGTTTTTAGAGGATTTTCATTCAACAGAAAACTTTGGTTAAACAAAAAATAAATAAATAAAAAATAAAAAATTAGAACAGTATCAACACATTAAAGGGCAAATCTCAAAAAATAAGAATGAAAAAAAATACTAAATGATCAAAAGATAACAAGAACAAATTAGGATCTTACAAAAACAAATTTCAATGATGCCTCTAAAAAGATAGGAAAAAATGAAATTTATAAGACATGGAAATTTTGAGTCAGCAAATCAGGCAGGCAAATGGCTTTCATATAAATTAAAGAGAACAAAAAGAAAAAAGTCAGATTCTAAAGATTCAAGTTGAAGAATAATTGATTCTCTGCAGTGTATTATAAATTTTTTTGAGGAAGAACTTTGTAGTCATATAAAGAATGTTTTCAACATTTTACAGACCAAGAGAATTTCAAAATCCCAGGAGACAGCTCTAATAACTTTAATCCCTTAAGAAGGCAAAGATTTGACCAGACTCAGCAGTTACCAACCCATCTCACTTTTAAATTCAGATTATGAAATATTTGCTTCAATTCTGGCCGAAAAACTCAAAGAAATCATACAAGATATCATACATGAAGATCAGACAGGATTTTTCTTTACCAAAAAGACAGTTAAGAAACAATATAAGAAACATAGGCCCTTTTCACACTAGGCTTTTTGCGCGAGCGGGGCGGGCGGCTTGCGGGAAAAGCCTAGTTCAGGAGCCTGCCGGTTCCCCGCTGGTTCCTTGCACAGCCGAAGGAACCAGCTGGGAAACGGCACCGTCCCGGAGGCGGCGGCGGCTCGCGAGTCCATCCCCCCCACGCGCGCAAGAAAGGAACCCGTCGCTCCTGGCGCGCGCACGGGGCGGGCGCGACTGTCCCTCGCTCCTGGAGCGAGCGACAGTCGCGCCCGCCCGCCGCGCGCGGGAGGCTGTCGCGAGCAGCCCCCCGCCCGTGCGAAGCAGGATGCTCTCGCATCCGCCGCACTAGCTCCCCGCCCCGCCCCTTCCTTCCGCACGGGCGGAGGGAAGGAGGCACGACCCGGCCGCCTCCCCGACGCACCGCACTACAGGTGAGTGCGTGTGGGCGCCGGGAGCGTAGCGCAAGCGCGGGGTGATTTTCGCTTGAAAGCGAAAATCAAAAACCCCGCGCTCGCGCCGCTGCAGCCCCGTGAGAGCGCCGGAAGTGGGAGTGCGTCGTGCGGAGCGACGCTCCCACTCCCGCACGGCTCACGGGGCTATTTCGCCCGGGAAAGCCCGTGCGAAAAGGGCCATAGTTGATGCTATTGAGTATTTGAACAGCCACAAGGAAAAAGTGCAACTTTAATATTCCTCGATGCTGAGAAATCATTCAATAATGTGAATTAGGATTATATGTGTTGCAAAACAGGAGTCGAGAAACTCCTGCTGATAAAGAATAATAAAAACTCCTGCTTGCTTTAGGCTTCATGCCTGCTCTATGGAGCTAGTAAAACAAAACACTGCTGAAGTCAAACTGGCAACTTAACTATGTTTATTGGTAAGAGAATTTCAAACTACCTAAGTTACAGAAGAAAAATTCAAACTGCCCAACATCATGGCAGGTTCAGCAACAGAGTGCAAAGAGAAAAGAACAGAGAGACTTTTACACAAGGCATGGGGTTTATATGATATGCAGTAAACATGCTTTCGGCACCTTCACCTCACGACAACAAGCGTGAATAACAAGTTCATAGCCATAACATGTCATGTAGCAAAAACACATATGATGGCGCAGCTGTGTGCCAGTTCCGGACAAGCTGATAACGCTGAGGAAAAGTTTCCCATGGAACTGGCTAGCCATAACAACAAGTTTGTAACAGTTTGCGTTCTCACACACACACACACAAGAGCTGTGAGAAATTTGTGGAGCAAGGAGTCCATTATGCATCCACATAATGCAACAATATGATTGCAACATTGGAAAAAAATGGGATTGGGAATGAACCTATTAATTTGGATTAAGGCAATTTACAGATCTCAAAACACCAACATTTCAGTAAATGGAAATGAGACAAAGTAATCTAACATCAAAAGAGGAACAAAATATGGATGTCCACTTTTTCCACATTTATTCATTTTGATATTGGAAACCCTATTGAAGAAAATAAGAGCAGATGGAGACATTAAAGGGCTGAAAATAAAGAACATAACTTTTAAACTAAAGTCTTTTGCAGATGATCTTCTAATTATTTTATAAGATCTCTTAAATAGCATTGTTCCTTTATGAAAAGTATTGGAAGAATATGGCAAAGTTGATGGCTTTAATGTTAATAAATAAAAAAACCCACAAAAATGTTGAAAATAAATATGAATAAGAAAAGGAGAAGAAATTGGAGCAACTTTCAAAGTTGTTAATAGAAAAGAAAGTGAAGTGTGTCCGGGGGGTGGGGGCGGGATGGTGAAGGATCTGGAGGCCATGCTGTATGAGGAGCAACTTAGGGAGCTGGGTATGCTTAGTCTGCAGAAGAGAAGGTTAAGAAGGAGCATGATAGCCCTGTTTAAATATTTGAAGGGATGTCATGCTGAGGAGCGAGTGGGCTTGTTTTTCACTGCTCCAGAGACTAGGACAAGAGGCAATGGATGCAAGCTACTTAAACATTAGGAAGAACTTTCTGATGGTCAGAGCTGTTAGGCAGTGGAATATGCTGCCTTGGAGTGTAGTGGTGTCTCCTTCTTTGGAGGTTTTTAAGCAGAGGCTGGATGGCCATCTGTTGGGAGTACTTTGATGTGGGTTCCTGCATGCCAGGGGGTTGGACTGGATGGCCCCTGTGGTATCTTCCAATTCTATAATTCTATGATTCTATGATAAATATTTTGGGGTAACCATATTAAATAAGACTTCATCACTCTTTCAAGACAATTATGAACAGACTTGGAAAGAAATAAGAGCAGAATTAGAAAGTTAGGGGAAAACTACATCTTTCTTTGTTAGGAAGAATTTCTGCTATTAAAATGAGCATTTTCCCTAAAATGCTTTTTCCTCTTTCAGACCATGCTAATTATAAGTGGTGATATACCTTTCAAAAATTGGGACAGAGATTTAACTAAATTTGTATGGAATGTAAAAAGCCAAGAATCAGATGAAAAGTGCTTCACAATGAAAAAAAGTATGGAGGATTTGGTTTAGTAAATTTGAAAGTTTTCTATGTGTGCCTTAGTTTGGATAAAAGTGCACTGCATGACTCACCCGCACAGTGCCGTTTGCATGGTGGAGCGGTCCGGGGAATGATGTGTCCTTGGCATGCTGGACCTGGGAGGGCCATGCTCCTGGGTTCCCTGGATGCCCATGAGGCACCAGCCAATCGGATTGCACCTTGCCCAGTCTGATTGGCTGCTGAGGTTCGGCCAGGTGGTGATGGAGGATTTAATTCCCTGCTTCCACTGAGGTGGCCTCTTCCCTGTGAGGCTGATCCCCTCTCTCCCTCCCTTCCTTCTATTAGGTTTGCAGTTTCTGAGGTTATTGTATCTGTTTTTATATTGGCTTTGTTATGTTTTTACTTGGTTTTCTTTAGGCGGTTGCATGGGGCTTGGATCCTGATTGGTCAGGATTGATAAACTTGAAAAAAAATGAAGAAATCATTGCATTTGGAAGATCTGTGATTTGAAATTAAAATGTCTGCAACATGCAAAAGCAGAAATTATAAATATTGATTGTATATTGTATATTATATCTACATGATCACAACTGGAGTAAGAAGGAAAATAAAGAAGATAATATACGTTTAAACATAGTTAAGGATTGAGTATTGAGACCAAGAGTAGAAGTCAAGAGGAGTTACCAATTTGATAAGATACTGGAAACAGGAGAGTTTAAAGGAAGAATTAATAAAGATAATAGATTGTAGGTAGTCCAAGGTAAAGTAAGTTCAATTTAAAATAAGGATGATTGAATAACAATAATGCAAATTGTAAATATGTTTTCATTTTACTGATTTTTTTAGGTTATTGGATATATGGGTATTGTTTACCTAAAGATTAATGGATATATGTGACAATTGGTTATATGTGACATTGACTGTATGAAATACAGACTAATGTGCAAAATCAATAAAAAGTATGTTAAAAAATGAAAATGTAGAAATTCAATTAGAGATAACATCAGAACTATATCTTTTTAGGAATAAAAGAAGACATACTGGAAAAAAGATATGGAGAAATATAATTGTATATGTCTACAGTCACCAGAATTATATTTGTGCAAAATCACTTCCTGAAGAAGGAGACTAAACTAGCAGTCTTAGTACGACAAGCGAAGATTGAAAAATTTACAGCTCTGTAGAATGAGGTATCACTATTCTTAGAAACACTGGGGAAACCTAGTGATAGCAAGATTTGAAGTTTGAAAGTAATAGGCTATATTTAAATATCAGAAAGTGCTTATAGATTGTTTTACTTAATATAGCAATAGGTTGATATATTATTGTATATAAAAGATAAAGATATGAGGTATAACATTTTTTAAAATTAAAGAAGTAACATAATTTTTGTATAGTTTAACTAAAAGGATACAAATATTTATAAATAGTTGGCAATACCAGCAAGCAATAAAGCAGAATTTTAGTGCTTGAGATATTCATTGACACAAGAACTAAGTGGGACAACTTCCTCCCTGCAAGAATTATAACTTTTTTTCAATGCCCTTCCATAACTTCAAGTAGGGCTTATACCCAATCATGGAGGCCAAACCCTATGAGGAATGGTTTAAGGGCTGCATATGTTTAACCGGGTGAAGTGAAGATTGGGAGGTGATATGATAGCCATATTTAAATACTTGATGGTATTTTGTATAGCAGACAGGACAAGCTTGTTTTCTGCTGCCCCAGAACAAGATTGCACACTGATGAATTCAAACAAGAAAAAAAATCCACCTGAGCAATTAAGAATAATTCTTGACTGTAAGATCTGCTTGACAGTCTCTCAGCAGTGCTTTAGTCATATATTCTTGCATGGCAGGAAGACAAATTAGATGATCCTTGTGGTCTCTTTCAATCCTATGGCTCTATGAGATTGGAACGCTGATTTTTCTTTGAAAACAACAACAACAACAACAACAACTGATGTATATGAGAAATGTTGTGTCCATGAGAAATATGATGGTCATTCGGCCCTGTCCTAGTCCAACAGCCTAACCACAAGACTGTAGATTTCTGATCATCAGTACCTTTTCCTTTGCCAGTCATGGTTTTGCTACTGTTGCCTTTATTTACTTATTTATTAGCGGTCTTCAGATTTGAAGAAATCCGAAATCCTGTTTTCTCAACTGAAATGGGATGATTTAGACAGAGTCATCCAAATTAAAGGTATAAAGAAGTAAAATCCCCTCCTAGGAATTTATCATATCTACAAATTTAATCTAGTTCTGATTAAAAAAAACAACAAATAAAAAACACATACATTTGGTTCCCAATGTCAATCAATGGAGGTGTAAAAATTTGGATTTCTGAATCTAGGTTCTGCTTTGGACTCATGTCAGCTTAGGGAAACTCCAAATCAATCGAAACTAAATCAGTATCCAAATCAAACCAAACCTTCTGGTCAGCTCATACTCCAAATGTTTATCTTTTGCTAGGACAAGATTCTCATTATGGATGTGAAAATCATCCACAATTTTTTTCTACCAGATAAATGAACTTTGTTACTGTTGTTTATGTTTCTCAGTCATTAAACTCCAGCTTACCTTTAAGAAGATGTAGTTAACAAGAACCATTAAGGTGCTTGGATCCAGACCCTCAACTGCATGCATTATTTTCCCATGGGTTTTGTTCTCTACATAATCATTTATCTGTTTTTCAGCAATGGCTGTGTTCTGGAAGTTTGAAGAGAAGCCTTCAGATTCATAGAAGGTTTTGGCATCCTCCAAAAACTTGGGCAGAGGTTTTAAAGATTCCTGAATGAATAAGGCATTCCCTATGTTCACCTCTGCTTTGTTGTTTGGCAGGTTAAGCATTTGGATGAGATCATGGAACCCTTCATGTATCTCCTTCTCTTTGATCTCTGAGAGGTTAAAAGCAAGTCCTTTGTGAATCTTAGTTTGAGTGTCTGATTTAGAACCAAGGCTGAGCATTGCAAAAGCTGTCGAAATGCTCACAGAAGAGAAAAACACATTTTTTCCAGTCCCATCCGAAGCAATTTGCCTGTACAGTGTGAAGGCAAAGTCAGCATTACTAGGAGCTATCTTATGGAACTTTGGGGCCTTACTTCCCTGTCCTTCTTCCAAAGGTAGATGCTGATGTTCATATGGAATTCCATCTTCCTCCTGATCATTTTAATGTCCTGAGAGGAGATGGCAATGGACATGAAGGCCAATCAATAAGATGAAGTAGATGATGGTCTTCATTATAATTTGAAATTGTTCTGCTTTTAAAAAAAATCCCTAGAAGACATAAGGGGAGATCAATGCAGTCCTTCTCAGAAATAATTGACTGAGTTTAATCATTGATTGAGTTCAATGACACTTCCAGGTCACTGAATTTTAGCCAGCACACCACTTCTGCATACCCTCATTGCAAGAGTGCAACATTTTTGGAACATCTCTTGCATAAAGAGAACTGTCCAAGAATGGTGGATTGTGGTCTAGATAACAGAATTATATAACTGGTGTGGTTTTAAATTCTATTGTTAGTGGCAACTAGATTAGAGGCATTGAATCAATCAGATTTACCTGTGTGTCAATTCACAATTCCACAAGTGATTCTGTCTTCCCATGGGGAATATCAGCCAGCGTACATCCAGTTGAGAAAGGGAAACAATCATTATCAGCTGAGGGATGCCAGCAGAAATAAGTACATTTTTGGCGTTATGGGGCCTGGTATTTTTGCCTGGTAAAACACAGCTCCTTTTGATGTCATTCAACAGCATACTGTTGATTGTGGAACAACTTTTTAAAAAACTCTGAATATTGTAAGGGTTTATTGGGCATACATAGGAAGAGGTGACCTGCTTGGTCATGTGGTTTGGGGGCTTTGAATGTCACTGATTGCAATAGAGAGGGATAATTTTGAAGACATACCTTATCCTTTACTATGTCTGCTTCATAATGAACTTCATCTATGAACCTCCATTCAACCTCCCAGTTTAATCTGCCATTTGCCTTGGTTAGGCTACATAACCTTAGACTGGTCAGACTCTCCTGTTCTGTCCTGTACCATCGTTTGTGGAACATGTGAGCTTCAATGAGTGCTCCACTGATGTGAGTGGACATTCCCATGCAAACATGCTCTTGGTGACCCTCCATCCCAAATTTTGACCTGTTGTGAAGAAAACAATTGCTGGCATCCCGTTAGCAAGCTATACAGATGTAGTCAAACTTGTATTTGCATAACTCAATGTTTTGGTCACTGTGGAGATTGGAAACCTCTACCAATGGCACAATAACCAAATCTTCCACAAATCCACCTTCTAGATGCTGCAGCCCCTCCAATATGGCCATTTACTGGCTGCTGGAGAGCAGGGGCAGTGGTAGTTGAAGAGCATCTAGCTCTGCTCCTATAGTTAGATGCAGAACAATAATGTCACCCCTCCCCAGCACTTCTACAGGATGCCTAGGAGTACATAGAGAATGCCTGTAACTGTGCATACAACTATAGGGCCATAGTTGGATGCTTCTTTGCTGACTCTTCTCTCTCTCTCTCCATTGGCCAATATTTGTCTGTGTTGATGGGGGGCTGCAGCAACTAAGATTGGCTTTTTTGTAGGGGTTTTGGGGGAAGACATGTCATGTCTTCACCTGCTTGGAACTCTGTAATATGTCTTCCTATACAGGATCTTGGCCAGTATATCCAGGTCAGGCTAGCTCATAACAAAAAAGATAGAGAACAAAGGTATTGTACTTACAGGTTTTCAGAAAATTCTTGCAGTGCTGAAGTGGAAAATGCTAGTGTTTGCATTGTCATTTATAGACTAGTTATGTATAATATTCCCTATTATCATTTGAATATTCCCTATTAACCATTAAACAGAACAAACAAGGATGATGTGAGAGGGACAGAAAGCAAATCATGATGCAATGGATATATGGCTCTTGTTTCTGCATGTTATCAATCATGTACAGTTCAACCCTTCCAGCTTACCTGGAACAGTCCCTTTTTGGTTCCAGCTAAATCTTTGAATCTATATTTTATTAAGGGGATCTGGTTTACATTTTCATGAAGAGAACATACAGTTGCCATGATTTAGGATCAGGGCTTTCCCTCATGGTCTTCAGTTAGCAGATGAATTTCAAAGGGATACATGGATACTTCTGAAATCAATTCATCTTAATCAGGGGCTGGCAATGTTTTGGTGTTGGAGGCCTGAATTGGATCCCATAGACACAAATCTCTAGGGGCCATATGATTGCGCCACCACTGCTATTGCCACCAGGGTTCCTGTCAAAATCTGGGAACAACTGTAGTAGCTATATAAAAGCCACAGCATCCTTACACACCAGAAAACCAATTGAGAAATTGTTGACATTCACTGCCCCAGACAGCTCTGTCTGTTTCCGTGAGTAAGGGTTAACTGGATTCCTGTTTACTCTGCTGCTATAGCAACTGCAGGAGCCTGGCAGTTCCCAGCCAGCAGATCTGATAAGAGGCTGAGAGCACCTCTCCAGCTTGTGTTCTCATAATAAGCTTCTGCTTCCCATTACAAGTATTACTATGTCTCATAACATGTATTGCTATGTCTGGAAAAATCCCTATTCCCACAGTGTGTAAGTTGTTGACATGTGTCTACTTAAGGAACTGCCTGAGAAACAGGCAACTCTCTCTATTCTGCATTCTCTTTGTATTTCTGTATGCTGTTTTTCCCTTGCTGCTGTTGGAGACATGGATTTTACTTAAGTTTTTTGCTGAACATGTATTTCAAGCTTTGCTCTTCAATAAACTGAGTAGTTTTAGATTACACCGAGTGGCCTCATTTACTGGCAGCTTTATGAGACTTATCAAGTTTTCCCCTTGCTTTTAAGGACAGCCAAACTGTGGGTCATGCTAGTTTCCACAGCATGCCCCCTCTGCTTTTTCTGACAGAAATTAGGGAAGAACATCTTTTCTTTCTTCTCAAGACAACCTTTCCCAAGAATCTGTTAATGACCTCAAAGTGATTATTGTAGAACAAAGAAATTTCAGGGAAAGGTTAGAAAGGGGTATGCTCACTAATTCCTCCATCAGAAGAGGAACTACAGAGATAGTTTTGTTAACACATTGAGACTGAGATCCTGTACTATGTAGCATAGGATAAAAGTTCTGTTGGCAGGACTATTTCATCTCTTCTCTCATTCCCCACCAAGACTTTCTCTTTAGCCATTGCAGCTTACTCATGATTGTTCAGTGACTTGCAGAGAGTTGGGGTGGGGGGCAATCTGTAAAGCATGTGGCTAAGTCCCTATAGGAAAGTGCAGACTGATGACATCATTCACTAGATCTATTAGGATTCTCTGGTGTATTCAGGAGATGCAATTGTTCTCTATCTGACTATGGGGACATATCTAGTTACTTCCCCTGCATTCCACCGGCTACTGAACAGCCCAGGAGATGAGGATATTAGAGCATAGCAGTGATTCTTCTGTGGTGTGTGTGTTTTGATGATTGCAGATTCAGGAAGATCATACCAGCCTCCATGACAAACAAATAAAGATGTCAAATGTGGAAGTTGCATTTATATGCCTGCACGTTACTAATAAAATGTCAGCCTATTGTTACCGTAGTTTCTAGTCTGGACTTGTGGTATATTAGATATCATTTGATATCAACGATTTGGCCTTCTTTACCCATTCCTCTCCACATGCTTGCGAGGCCCCTGGACAAGCACGCAGACAGGCATGGCCGAAATTAGCAGAATCATTCAAAACCGATCCAGGCAGGCAAGTAATAGCCAGACTGCCCCTTCAGGAGACCTCCAGGCAAGTACTCTTTTAAGATCACATTATGTATGCACGCTGTTTACAAAAGACTCCCTGCCCCGAGCAGGCAGCTTGACAAGCCAAATACTCAACTGTCGAGCACTCCATGTATGCATACTGTCTACTCTATTGACAACGCTGTCATAACTCAATCATGCACAATATTGACCTTTCAGAAGCTTTGTCTCCAGCCCGAAACTCATTGTTATCCCTGGGAACGGACTAGCCTACAGTCACATTTTCCCCTATAAGACCCCCTGATTTTGAGTGTCTCTTTGGATCGCTCCTGGCTTCCATCCCACCTTGCTGTCGCTTCCTTTGATGAGCCTTCCCCTCAGCTCCTCGTGCTGAGAATATCCGCTTCTACGGAGTTTTCTTCAGACTACCTGGGCTTCAGGACAGGCGTAGTATTTCCCATGCAAAACCTCCTCTTAAAACCCTCTATCCCACTCCTACCTTTATTTCAATAGGTCTGTGTGAGTGTGTTTGCATACACGTGTTTGACTGTGTTGTACATCAATAAAGAAAACAATTACTATTTACTTCTGCTTGCTCATTGACTTGGCCTGACCTCGTAGACATTGGGTTCAAGATCTCGCTAGGTTGCCCTGCCTCTTGTATTGCTAGCAGTGCTCTTGCTAATTCTCATTTCCCATTGTGAGCATATTGAGGTGTCCCTCCCAGGACCCCAGAAATCAGGATAACACTATATATGTTAATAGGCTGATTTCCATTACAGTTTTTTTTGTGTGTGTATATAAATCATCTTCAAGAAAGGACTCTGTGTTCAACACACTCTTTTCCAAAAGCAGAATGTATCACTTTAACATTTTAAAGAGTCATTTAACTCCCCTGAGAGCTGAAAAATAATTAAGGGGTTTTTCTTTTCTTTGAAGACTGCCAATAAAGAGAAGCACCCTGGGAAAAAAATACCAAAGATTGGAGCTGACTGATGCAAATTTCAGACCTTTCAAGCCCTGTACACTAATAAATTGGTTGGAAAATATGGAGGCTGTAGGAGGTGGACAAAGCATGCCAGCAGAAAGCTCCTCTGGGTTTCTAGATCCTAAAATATACAGATTAATGGAAGTCATTGAACAGATGGAGGAGACTGTAAGAGATTTGATTAGATCAGTTAGAGAAACAAAACAACTGACAACAGATGCTCTGGAGAAAGGGGGAAGAATGGGAGAAAAATAATACCGCTAAAGCAGGAAATGTAGGAACTGAAATATAGACTTACATAACCTCAAGTGTAGAGAAGGAACGATGGCTTTGAGGGGGACAAGAGAGGAAGTGAAAGAGAAAGGAAACATTGGAAATGTATAATAGAAGGTAGAGAATCATTGAAGGGAAAATAAATGTAATGTATTTGTGAAATAAATTCGTTGCTAGTGAATGTTAATGGATTAAGTAGCTCGTTAAAAGGTATGAATTATATGTTAATGAAAGATAAAAAGGTGGATATAGTAATGTTGCAAGAAACGCATAAAAATAAAGATAATATGAAGTTACAAAGTTGGAAACAGTGGACCACACAGCTAGAATCTACTTTGGCATGCGTATATGCCCCTAACAAGGGTCAAATTAACTTCCATAGTAAGGTATTGACAAAACTGGAGAATTTTTTAGAAGGAATTTGTGGGGAGAGATTTTAATTCTGATATTTAAAACTGAAGGGAATAAAAGATAATTCTGGTACAGGAGGAAAAAGAAAATAGCAAAAAGTTTTTGAATGTTAAGAAATGGAATCCAGTTGATGGCTTTGTATTAGTTTCTGGAATATCTTTTCTGAATGTAATTTGTTTGTTAATCATACAGACCACACTGATACTATGGACATTTCCTCCTATTGGCAGCAAAAGACTTTCTCTTAATCCCACCACCATCATAGGTGCTTCTGGGAGGACCTGGAAAACAGCCTTGTCAGTGACTGCTCCCAGACAGTGTAGTTCACTTTGGTCGGTTGGTCCCCTTTCTCCTTACTTTTCTCTGGCAGGTTTTTTTTTTTTTTTTAAGTTCAGGCCAGTTTTTGGTTGAAAATATATGTCACAGAAAGGGCTTATAGTGGGGTTATGTTTTTAATTTTTCTAAAATCATGATCAATGTTTTCATATTGCTATAACCTTATTTTTAATTGTACTGTTTAATTCTTTTTACAACTTCTGTATAAACAACTAGTGTATTTACCTGGCATTGCCTAGGGTTTTTATTTTCCTCTTAAGAACTCACCAAATGGTCTTCTCCATTTCCTGTAGCTTTGCTCCATATTTCCCAATGCAATCTATATTCAGAGTTATTTACATATACAGGTTGGGCAGGTTGGGTTCCTGAGGGGGCACACTGTCATTCTCCTTGCTGTTAGGCCTCATGTCCATAGCAACTGGCCTATTTCTGTACCTGTAAATTTTCCTCATATTCCCCAATCCAGGTTGTATTCATAGTTGTTAACATACAGAGATTGGGTTCCTGTGGGAATACACTGTCCTCCTCCTTGCTACTAGGCATAGTCTCCATAGCAACTGGTCTATTCTAGTGCCTGTAACTTTTCCCCATAGTCCCCAATCCAATATGTTTTATCTGGTGATGTTGATGTACTGCTTTTTTCTTTCTTTCTGTAAAATTTGTGCAATGGTTTTACATTTTTCTGGAAGAATTTTTTGTTTTGAATTTCAACTTTAAGATTCCTCACATATGGAACTCATACAATCTACTGAGTGAGGAGAGAAGACTTTGTGACTTGGGCCATTTCTGCACTACACTGTTATAGTGCTATTATTCCACTTTCAACATCTTGTGGAATTCTAGGGTTTGTAGTTTATTGAGGCCAAAGAACTCTCTGGCTGAGAATTCTTAAATGCCCCTCCTTAAATTACAAATCCCTGGATTCCATAGGATGTTGAAAATGGAAAAATAGCACTATGAAAGTGTAGTGTAGAAATGGGCTATGTTATGTATGTCAGTTTAATTTTTCTCACATAGGCCTCCCAAAAGTTTTCTGGCATCTTTATGAATGGTAGGCCTCATCTCCATAGCAACCAGCCTGAGGCCCAAGAGGAGTCTGGTTGAGAATTCTAAAGGCCCCTCCCTAAACTTTCCAGAGAAGAGAGCAGAAGGTGAGCTGCATCTGAGAAGACATCTTGACTGGGTGACCTTTACAGGCTTCTGAGGCTGTGTTTGATTATTTGTTTGTTTGTTTGTTTTCTCTGGCTGTGCGCCCTCCCTGAGCACACGGTCTAACTGACTAGCTAGGGGGACGAGCTAGCAGCTGTTAGTCCTAGATGACTTGCTGACGAGCTAGGGGGAGGAGCTAGCAGCTCTTTACATCTGCTCCCAGCAGCCTTCAAGCTCATTTCCAGAGGAGAGAGTGGAAGACTATCAAGTATGGAGAGGGAGGGAGCTACTGCGGACACTTGCCACAGCTGTGGCATATTTCTCTTCCTGCTGCAAGATGTCGCTGGTACACCTGCAGCAAATGCAAGCTGGTCACCCTCTTGGAGGATAAGGTTCAACAGCTGGAGGCACACATTTCAAAACTTCACATTATTAGGGAGGGAGAGGAGTTCTTGGATAGGACTAAGAGGATCTTTTCGAAGATGGAGTGTACGGAGGAGCTAGCGGACAAAGAACTTGGTTCACAGAACCAGGAGACGGATGCTTGGAGGAATGTGACACACCGGAGTAGAAAGGCAAGGTGCCATACGGAGACACTCGAGCTACAGAATCGCTTCCAAGTTCTTGACCTTATTAATGACAAAGTGGAACAGCAGGAAGAGGTCATGGAACGTCATCTGGAGGATATCAAATATCTGCAACAGGAACCCTAACACCAGCAGAACAACATCCAACAGCAACAGCACCAATAGTCTCAGCATGAACAGAAAGTTCAGGTGGCCATGAGGGAATCTGCTCATCGAGTAACCCCGGGCAAGCCTCAGAGGAGATGAATTCTAGTGGTTGGGGATTCTTCGCTGAGAGGAACGGAACTGACCATTTACAACCCAGACAGCATCAATCGTACTGTCTCCCTGGGGCTAAAATCAATGACACAACAGAGAGGCTAACCAGACTGGTCAAGCCTACTGACTGTAACCCCCTCCTCTTGGTTCACGTTGGAACCAATGACAAGTAGAGGTGCAGCTTTCACCGCATCATGAAGGATTACGAACTTGTGGGTAGGAAGCTGAAGGACCTTCATGTGCAGGTTGTCATTTCATCTCTTCTCCCTGTGGAAGGACATGGCCCACAAAGAGACAGAAAAATAGTGGAGATCAACAACTGGCTTCAAAGATGGTGACACCAGGAACGATTCAGATTTTTGAATCATGGCCTCCATTTTCAAGAAGATGGTCTTCTGGCATGGGATGGCCTGCACCTTTTCACCGTCGGCCAGAACGTTCTTGCTAACAGTCTCGCAAAATGGATCAGGAGATCTTTAAACTGAGTTTGACTGGGGAGGGGGACAGTATTATTCTGGGCAAGGATTTAGTGAGTGCTTCAAAAAACAGCCCAAATGATATAGATAAGGCAGGCCAAGTAGAACTAGAGACCAACAGGGAGAGGGAAAGTAACTTTAGTACAGGACTTCCACGAAGGGCACATTGTCTCAAGTGTCTCTACACTAATGCACAGAGCATGGGGAACAAGTAAGATGAACTCCAACTCTTAGTACAACAAAATAAATATGATTTAACAGGTATCACTGAAACCTGGCGGGAAGAATCTCATGATTGGAACATAGGAATAGGGGGTATAACCTATTTTGCAGAAGTAGACCTAACAAGAAAGGAGAAGGAGTAGCCTTATATGTCAATGATGTTTTCACCTGTGAAGAGATCCATGACTTAAATCTGGGAAGCCTCGTTGAGAGCATCTGGGTTAGAATTAAGGGAGCGAGAAACAATAGGGATGTCATTGTGGGGGTTTGCTACAGGCCTCCAGGCCAGCCTGAGGACTTGGATGACGCCTTCCTGGAGCAGATGACCAAACATTCAAAAAAGAGAGATGCCATGTTAATGGGAGATTTCAATTATCCTGATATTTATTGGCAGTCAAATTCTGCAAAGACCGCAGACAATTTCATGGTCCAGAAGGTGGAAGAGGCGACAAGGGGATCGGCTATTTTAGATCTGGTCCTGACCAACAGGGATGACCGTCCTAGTTGATGAGGTGGCAGTGGTGGGGTCCTTAGGAGGGAGTGACCATGCTCTTTTAGAGTTTGTCATTCAGTGGGAAGGAGAAGCCAAGTGTAGCCAGACAAGTATCCTAAAGTTTAAGAAAGCTGATTTCTCTAAACTTAGTGAGTTACTTGCTGAAATCCTGTGTTCAAGAATACTAAAACAGAAAGGAGTTCATGACGGATGGGAGTTTCTTAAAAGTGAGATACTGAAGGCACAATTAAAAACTGTGCCAATAAGGGGGAAAAATGGTAGGTGTCTAAAGAAACCAGAATGGTTGATGAAAGAACTCTCAGCTGAGCTAAGTGTCAAAAGAAACATGTACAGGAAATGGAAGAATGGTGAAACCACCAAAGAGGAATTCAAGCAAATAGCTAGGAAATGTAGGGAGAAGGTCAGAAAAGCTAAAGCGCAGGATGAACTCAGGCTTGTCAGAGATATCAAAAACAATAAAAAGGGTTTTTTGAGATATGATCGCAGCAAAAGGAAAAACAAGGAAATGATAGGGTCACTGCTTGGAGAAGATGGCCAGTTACTAACAGGGGGAAGAGAGAAGGCAGATCTACTCAACACCTTCTTTGTCTCAGTTTCCCCCCAAAAGGATAGAAGTACTCAACCTGGGGGGTGGGAAGTAGGTGAGGAATTGAGGGAGGTGCAGCACAGAATAAGTAGGGAAGTAGTACAGGAATATCTGGCTAAACTAGATGAATTCAAGTCTCCAGGGCCAGATGAATTATGTCCATGGATATGAAAAGAACTGGCAGAAGTCATTTCAGAACCACTTGCAATAACCTTTCAGAACTTTTAGAGAACAGAAGAAGTCCCGGCAGACTGGAAGAGGGCAAATGTCATCCCCATCTTCAAGAAGGGAAAAAGAGAACCCAAATAATTATCACCCAGTCAGCCAGACATCAATGCCAGGAAAATCCTAGAGCAGCTCATTAAACAGTCAATTTGTAATTACTTAGAAAGCAAAGCCATAATAACTAAAAGCCAGTATGGATTTCTTGACAATAAGTCATGCCAGACTAATCTTATCTCTTTTTATGATAGGGTTACAAGCTTGATAGACAAAGGGAATGCTGTAGACGTAGCATATCTTGACCTCAGTAAGGTCTTTGACAAAGTTCCCCAAGACATTCTTGCAAAGAACCTAGTAAAATGCAAGCTGGACAGGGCTACTGTTCGGTGGATTTGTAATTGGTTGACCGACCGCACCCAAACCCAAAGGGTGATCACAAATGGCTGCTTTTCATCCTGGAGAGAAGTAACTAGTGGGGTGCCACAGGGTTCTGTCCTGGGCCCAGTGCTATTCAACATCTTCATCAGTGATTTGGATGAAGGAGCGGAGAGCATGCTGATCAAATTTGCAGATGGTACTGAAGTGGGAGGGGTTGCTAATAACCCAGAGGACAGGATCAAAATTCAAAATGACCTTGACAGATTGGAGAGCTGGGCCAAAGCTAAGAAAATGAATTTCAACAGAGAGAAATGTAAAGTCCTGCACTTAGGCAGAAAAAATGGAATGCACACATATAGGATAGAGGACCCTTGGCTGGACAGCAGTATGTATGAAAGGGATCTAGAAGTCTTGGTAGATCACAAGCTGAACATGAGTCAGCAGTGTGATGTGGCAGCTAAGAAAGCCAACGTGATTTTTGATTGCATCAATAGGAGTAAGGTGTCTAGATCAAGGGAGTTAATGGTACCACTTTATTCTGCATTGGTTAGGCCTCATTTGGAATCCTGTGTCCAGTTCTGGGCACCTCAATTCAAGATGGATATATATTGACAAGCTGGAACGTGTCCAGAGGAGGGTGACCAAAATAGTGAAGGGTCTGGAAGCCATGCCCTATGAAGAATGGCTTAGGGAGCTGGGCATGTTTAGTCTGCAGAAGAGAAGGTTAAGAGGGGACATGATAGCCATGTTTTAATATTTGAAGGGATGTCATCTTGAGGAGGGAGCAGGCTTGTTCTCTGCCATTCCAGAGAATAGGACAAGGAGGAAGAACTTCCCAATGGTCAGAGCTGTCCGGCAGTGGAATATGCTGCCTTGGAGTGTGGTAGAGTCTCCTTCTTTGGAGGTTTTTAAGCAGAGGTTGGATGACCATCTGTTAGGAATGCTTTGATGGGTGTTTCTGCTAGCAGGGGGTTGAACTGGATGGTCCCTGAGGTCTCTTCCAACATTATGATTCTATGAAACTGTGAACTGCAAGATTCCATGGAATCTTCACAGGCAGGCAATCATATGAGGTCTTCTCACCTCACACAGCCAATTATGCTGACACAGACAAACAAATGCACAAACATTGACTTTATATAGTAGATATTTTGACTGTATCTTGCTTATTAAATGCTGTAGAGTGCCTTTGATTTTTCATAAGGAGAAAAGCAGGATATAAATAAATAAATGAATGAATAAACCATCCACACAAGCATCATGACCATTTCCATTCCTGCAGCACTGATCTGAGGTGCAATGAAGAATATAGGGGTCCTACTTCTGATTGTCACCACAGATTGCCAGTGGGAGATGGATGGAAATGCTATTCTCCTAAGCCTTGATTGACAGCATTACAGACCTCCACTGCTAGAAGTGGTGCTGTCTGTTGAAGTTGGCTTAAAAGGCTTAGGCCAGGAGACATTTATTACCTTAAATATTTTTAGCTAAGTAAGCAATGTAGGATTTGCAAATAAAATTCTCACAAGTATTTTGGGGCAGAATAATCTCTCAAATCATTTCTGTATGTCTGCATACTGGGGGAACAGAGCATACAAAAATAGAGCATAAAGTAATTTTTCTCCTAGCAAGCAGAAAACTGTGAAATTTATTCATACATGCATGTGTGGAAAAAACAGTAGAAGTTTCCTATCCATATTGGTAAGACATACTGTCTGTCTTCACAGGCTTATCTAAACCTGACAGCTTTCACGTGTCACGCTCCAGCTTCAAAGTTGCTTCTGAAGGTTATCTATCCAAGTCCCATTCTAGCAGTCATCCTCATGTTTTTGAAGACTTTCTATTTTATTCTAACCCCTTCTCACCATTTTTCTTGACTGTATCGCTTGGGAAGATTGAGAACTGTACATCCACCTATTGCATTGTCCTATAAGGCTTTCATTTCATATGAAAACTGATTTATCAGATCTACCTTTTTACCAATGAAATAGTGAGCTTCCTTCATGGAACTCAAAACAATTGATGACCAGTGCTATTAGGTTTAGGTCAATTCTCATGCATGATATAATATAATTTTTTAAAAAATGATGTAAACATTGCAGATTTCTAACTGTTTTGCTAGTGATCATTTTTTGTTTGGATTTAGATTTCCCTGTAGAAAGGATGATGTATATTTATTTATTAATGATTAGTAGGAGAAAGGAAAGTTTGCATTTGATGGAAGTACTAGGACAACCAACCTTTGGAGTAATCTCTATAACAGTGGCTGCAGCTGCCTCACTGCCACTCTCATGAATATCCACAACAGCCTTGAGCACAGCTAGTAAGGAAATATAGATATTTTATTTTTTACATATGCAGGAGATGCAGGGACATCCTAAGACTTGGTCCTTTATCCCCATTGGCAGGAAAAAAAATACTTTTATGTTTTGTGGAAATATCAGAAAGAAGATGGATCAATTTTTGTGGCCTGCAATACCAGCCCACAACCAATGGGGAAAAGAAGCCATGTTGACCCTAGATACATTTGACCAGATGGCCATGTAGTCCAACAAGGATGTGTATATATTTATATATAAAATTTACTTAAATTATTTACTGAATTATATATAATAAATAATTATTTATAAGCGATTTCCAGTACATCTACCAAACAATCACCTTCCATGAAAACAAGAGGCATTTTTATACTTGTTCTCTGAGGATGTCTACACTGATGTGTTTGGTTTGGTCTGGTGGGAAGAACTGGAAGATTAAAATTCTAATAATGGCCACTGATGAAGACAATATCTGGCCTTTGTACTACTTGAAGACTCGTTTAGATTTATGGTCATTAATCTTCCTCCAATTAGAGCCCTGCCCAATGGACCTTCTCGTCTTTTGTTCCTCTAGTGTTACAAAATTGTATGGACTATTAGTTAGATGTGGGTTATTGATTGTTTGGCAAATCTACTGGCAGATGTCTTATTTGCCTAGCAGGTAACAGATAGTCCTTCACCTTCTCAACACATTTACCCATGAACCTCTTCTCTTACCTTCTCCAGGCCCATTCAAGGTCTCAAGAAAATACTGAGAGTTATGAGCTCACCACTTCTAGACATACAGCATAGCATTATTTACTAAGAGCACTTCACTTAACTATAATGTCCAAATAAATTATCTTTAGTTTCCTGTTAGATCCAAACTAAGTACAAAATAACCCAGTAATTTTAATCCAGTTTGTACTGTGGTTTAGAATTTTGAATTCTTCTGATGCCAGCAGTTTATCATCCAGTCGAGGTATAACAAGAAACTATTACAAATGAAAATGTTCCAGAATTCTCTCGATATATCAAAAAGGAAGATGAAAAAGGGTGCTCAGTGAGGAACAGGAATGTGTGAACAGCACTCTGTTTGCTAAAAGTAATTTCAGTTTAGGTGGCTCTGCCTATTGTGGGCATGGCCTCTGCCTTCAGGAAGATGGGCTCTGGAATTCTTGTTAGCATGAGAGATGTTTTACAGAAGTACATGCACACTGGTGACTAATGACTTCCATGCCAGTAGGACAGTGAATCCACTCCAGGTTTAAGTCATAAATATAAAGGACCTATCCAGGGTGCTGAACTCTAACTTAAAACAGTTTCAGTCCCTTGAAGTTCATATTAACACCTGGAACAGTTTGACTTCACTGACATGGAAAGCACTAGTCATCTCCCTTCTGCCTCTATGAGAGACAGTATGAAACAAAACAAGCGTGCGTAAGAGATTATAACACACAAAGTTACACAGATACAAATCCTTGTTTAAAGGTTTTATTTATTTATAATTTTCTAACCCTTGTACATATTTGTCATAGATTTCAAGATCTGTAAGAGTTATTTGTCTGATGCTGGTCAAGATCCATCAGTTGAGAAACGGATTGTTGCTGTTAGGGATGGGCCAACCAAATCTGTGAATCCTCGAATCCTTGAGAAGGATTTGAGATTTGCAAATCCGAATCCCTGGGCCAAAACAGGTGAATCGAATCTTTCAAATCCCTGCATGGGATAGTGCAAGATGGCCATCATACCTCTCATGAGTTAACATTTGTCATCTAACTTTTCTTTTTTTTTTAAAAAAAAAAAAGTCAGCCTTCTGCTCTGATAGAACCATGGAGTTGGAAGAGACCACAAGTGTCAACTAATTCATCCCCCTGCCGTGCAAGAATACAGGACTAAAGCACTGCTGAGAGACTGTCATGTAGCTCTTACAGTCAAGTAGTTCTCCTTTGTTGTTTGGTGGAATCTTTTTACTTGGAATTTGAATCCACTGCTTTACGTTCTAGTTCTGGAACAGCAGAAAACAAGCTTGCTCAATCATCTACATAAAAACACCTACCAATGTTAGTTACATAGCAAAAATATAACCCCTGCTGGAAGTTTTTACTGGGAAGTTAGAGAAGGTCATTGAAAAAAAAAATAATCTGAGTAGAGAGGAAGTTGGACGCTCAGCTCTTGTGTCAAAGAATGTCTCAGTAGTTAAAATTTTACTTTACTGCTTCCTGGTATTGCCAACCATGTTCTGATACCTAAATGATTTCCAGAGTCCATTCATTTAAGATCCTAGATTTTTATAAGTTGTCTTATGTTTATTGCACTCATATGATATGTCACAATATAGACACATCTGTTTATCTGAATATTGATCTTCACACAATACAGTTGTCTTTTCCTTGTATCTTATAGTATTTGAAAGGCAATGAAAGGAATTTGTTTAAGCTCACATTTTACATCAATAACACTGGAATGAGAATTTTTGGAATGCTTTCAGTTTCATAAATGGCATTGGATAGCAGAAACAATTCAGCAGTTTACTTAACAATACAGTGCAGGGTGGGCAAGTTCAATTGTTGTACCCAGAACATGCACTTAAACCAGATTTATATAAAATCTTACCAAAACCAAAAAGCAGATGCAAAAACTGAGAAACAAATTGCTATGATGTACATACGAAGTCTCCAACAGAGAGAAGACATGAGTTCCAACCTACATACATCACATTTGTTCCTTGTATCATATTTCCATGTTCTAGCTGTTATCATATCAGAAGAACATGTCAAGATGCTTTGGAACATAG